>OZ036004.1:6602883-6715383 GCA_964035015.1 Corallium rubrum
CTCCCACTCCATTCCCTTCCACTCCCACTCCATTCCCTTCCACTCCCACTCCCTTCCCTTCCACACCCACTCCATTCCCTTCCACTCCCACTCCATTCCCTTCCACTCCCACTCCATTCCCTTCCACTCCCACTCCATTCCCCTCCACACCCACTCCATTCCCTCCACACCACATGACTCTACTCCGCCACCTCACTCCATTCCCTCCACACCCACTCCATTCCCTTCCACTCCCACTCCATTCCATTCCACTCACTCCATTCCCTTCCACACCCACTCCATTCCCTTCCACTCCCACTCCATTCCCTTCCACTCCCACTCCATTCCATTCCACTCCCACTCCATTCCCCTCCACTCCCAATCCATTCCCCTCCACACCCACTCCATTCCCTCCACTCCACATGACTACTCCGCCACCTCACTCCATCCCCTCCACACCCACTCCATTCCCTTCCCTTCCACTCCCACTCCATTCCCTCCACTCCACACGACTCGACTCCACTCCACTTCACTCTATGCTGCGCTCTTTCTGACCATATATGGAATCAAGGTCATTTTCGTGTCCCTGAATACTGCAGCACTTGTCCAGCGGTATTACGCAGTGCTAATAATGACGTCATAATTACTCCTAATTACCTCAAACCTTTCACATTAATCAAAATCTGAGAGGAGGACAAAGACCTTGATTTCTCAACTCTGAACAACAAACCTGACTAAGAAGGGAAGTTTTCCTAAAAAGGTTGTCTTTATTAGCTCTGGAGAGACGCTCAAACATGAAAAACAACAAGAACACAGAGGAGGATGAATCGACGCGTATATCAAAAGCGATACTCGATGAACTGGACGTACAGCTTGAGTTTACAAAAGAAAACCTCAGACGAAAAGAACAAAAAGAAGAAGAATTCAACAAAAACCTTAACTTTCATTTGTTTGTGATTGTAAACAAGAAAATTGAACCAAGTCAAGATGAACTGAACGAGATTGAGAAATTAGCCTTGAATTTACGACCTTGCCATTATAATTCATTTGTAAACGACTTTAGATTGGCCGTGGACGGTGAGACTGACGTTACAGCGGTAGTACGTACGTTGGAATTGATGCTGAAGGAATATCTGACCGCGCACCCGGTGAGGGAACCTGGAAATAGACTTCTCCGATTGGTTCGTAATCTATCGAACGTGAATCTAATATCATATTTTAGAAAGCGTTCTTCTAAGGTTATTCCCGTAGATCATGGTACCGCTGACCAAGGAAAAACTGTGACCCGCAGGCTTAGTAGCTTGTTTATCACAACAAAATGTTGTCGTGGTAAACGGGAGTATGATGACGACATTGACAGCGATTTCGAAGACGGTGATGACTACGAATCATTAAATCCTAATGATCTCAACATTCTAGCGCTGGTTCCAACGGAAACGGAGTATGATTATTATTCTGATTCTTAATTGGTGGTTCCGAAAATTAATGTCGGTCAATGATCGGTTTTTGATTGGTTCTTGTACCATTGGGAAAAAACGGAATGATGAATAAAAAAAGTTTGTATCAATCGAATGTTTAATATAATTACGATATACATAGGAATACAAAAGGTTGTGAGATGTTACAGCTTTACAAATACACATTAGTACGCTACGTTAAATAAGGGTTGGTCCAAGTTAACATATATAATATACTATATACACCGCTGACACTCAGCGTTTGTGCCTAATTACGGCGGCTCAGTTGGTGTGTGGTTACCAGTCCCAATGGTAACCAGAACTGCGCGCGATGCTTCCATAGAAGACGATGACGTCCCAGACGAACCTTCGCAAGTCGAGGATTACGTCACTGAGGAGGATTCCTGGAGCGGGGTCTCTTGGGCAATGACGTCATCTATATTGGTCTCTCGTGGGGAGGGGTGGGTGGATCCATTTTGTACTGCGGATGGTTCTGCTATGTCAGACTGCAAAGCTGCTTGGCTTGTATCTGCTTCATTCATGACATTGTTTGATGATGTCACTCCCGGACTGTCGACGGGCGCTGATGGCCAAGACTGGGGCGACTGTCGAGTAGAGGCCTGGGGAGAGTCCCTACAATCGTTCTCTTCAATTGTTATCACCACCTCATTTCCAGGCATGTCGATCGCCACAAACCGACTGCCATGTGCTAAGGAGCTTTTGCTCGATGTTGCCTCTGGTTGAGTTGCACTCGAGGTCGCCAGGTGTTCTTGGGAGTCGTAATTCAAGTGAGGTTGATTTCTAGTCGAAGGAAAGTTGCCTTGATTAATGGAGGTACGATGGCGTTGGACACGCAGCTTGTGTTTGATTCTCCATTGTCTAAAATTAAAAGGTTTAGATGTGTGAGAAGTTGGCTCCTTGGCGAGAAGGGAAGGTAGAGCGATGTTTAAGAGAAAGTAGCACTATCGGAAAAGAATAAAGGGAAGGGAAAGAGACGGGGAGATGAGAAGAAAAGAGAAGAAGATGTAAGGAGTTGGAATAAATAGAATGGAAACAAGGCAAATTAAATTGATCGAAACAAAAGAAAGTGAAACGAAGTGAGACAGATCCTTTAGGAGTCGAAAAAGAATGTAATGGTGTTCCCTCGTCAAATAAAGCTAAGCTAGCGGATGGATCGATCGATGGGTGGGTGGGTGTATGGATGGGTGGGTGGGTGGATGGGTGGGTGGATGGATGGATGGATGGATGGATGGATGGATGGATGGATGGATGGATGGATGGATGGATGGATGGATGGATGGATGGATGGATGGATGGATGGATGGATGGATGAATTGATTTTAATGTGGTACGTGTAACTTAGATGTAACCTAGCAGATTGCTGGAAGGAAAGGGAAAAAGGGAAGACTGGAAGAAAAGCAAAACAAGACTAAAGTAAGACTATCAAATTGGGAACATAAATGAGCGATATGAATAAACCTGAATACGACCATCAAGTCACCCACCTTACTAAGACAAACACAAATGTAACGAGGACAAGAGTACCAATACTGCCTCCTGTAGCTCCAGCGATAGCTCCATTTTGAAAACAATTAGGACCTTTATCGTCCTCCAATATTCCAGTCACGTGGAAAAGACGACCTAAAAGAAATATGGCAACATTTGAAACATCAGTATTTCGTAGCTAAAACTCTCGGCAGTTTACCATCTTTTCACTTTGCTTTAGCTAAAACACTGCCTGCGCAGCACTCTACTTTTCTTGTGACTATAGATATGAAGTAGTACTGTCTCTCTAACCTGGACAGTTAAGTTGGCAGGGTTTACTTTCCACGTCATCTCCATAGCACCTCTCTGATGCACACAATCGTTTCCTCAGCTGTATTCCATTCCCACAGCTGGAGTTTGTTCGACACCTGCTCCAAGGACCCCATTCTAACCATTGATTACTGTCACTGGTGTTGTCAAAACCTGGAAATAATAAGCGTCGTACCATTTAACGTACCATTTAACGTCACATTAACTCGATTAATTATAGGATATCTCCTATGCAAACTCTATACCACTTAGGAAGCGTATATAACTATGAAGTTGCAACCTTAATTCTTCATCTAACTCTCGGTACAGTAGGTATCCCATGACACACCCAAAATTCATTGTTCGAAGAGACACGTTAAATCCCTGTATCCAACTGTCTTATCGACGTCAAGTGGGCAGGGCTTTGAGGAGAGGGAAATTGTGGAGTAAAAATACTCATTAGTGTGCGATAACTAGTGGGATAACTAGTTGTCCCACAAATGAGATTAACACTGCTAATTTAAACAGCAAATGGCTTTCATTCACAATGAACATTCACTGGAACAAAGTATTTTATCGTTTATCAGAAATGTGTTTTTTATGTGATTTCCAATCAGCTGTTGTCTTCTCGTGTAATTTTGAGTGTGTCACGGGATAAGATGGTTAATTAGTGGTCACTCGTGTGATATGGTACAGCCCCTCGTGGCTGTTAAGCTTCACTCACGATGTTAAATCTCATATCACACTCGTGACTATTAATTAACCTATGCTTAAGCTCTTCGTTAAGGTTTGCAGGGTCATTTCTGTAAATCGCTCTCAATTCGTCAGAATTCATGCCACAAAAATAAAATTAAATAAATATCGTTAGAAAGCTATGAATTTGTAGAATACATTGGTGTCTTTAGTTTCGAGATAAACACAAATCGTTAATAGTTGTGAATTTTTTAATTAGAACCAGAGGGCTTCACTCGGGGCGACTGAAGAACAAAGCGTTTCATTTTGTTCAAAAAAATTTTTTGCAGTTTGATTCCGAGATAAATGTCCAGCAAAACGGTGTCAGCGTTTGTTTATTTACTGCCTGGTTTCGAATTTATGACTTATTTTGTCCGAATGTTGGTCGAAAAACAGCATTTTTAACGTTGGTCGTCAATAAAATCGGTAAAACTCGACATATCAAAAAAATGACACCGTTTTGCTGGAAATTTATCTCGAAATCAAAGTACAAAAAAAGATTTGGAACAAAATAAAACGCTTTTTACTCGAGTCGCCCCGAGCCGTGAAGCCCTCTGGTTTTAATTAAAAAATTCATAACGGTTTGTGTTTATCGCAAAACCAAAGACACCATTGTATTCTACAAATTCATAGCTTTCTGACGATATCTATTGTCTTTTTGTGGCGTAAATTCTGACGAATTGAGACCGCTTTACAGAAATGGCCCTGCAAACCTTAAGGAAGACCTTAATGGTTACAGTGTCTAATCGGTTATTTAAAATACCCTATCCATCATGTTGCCTTACCAGATAGATCAAGGTAAGGCGAATCCAAGAACACGGATATCGAAGTTACTTTTCCAGACGAAGCTAAAGTCACCAAATTGACTTCGTAGGAAGAAGTATTTGAGAGAGGAATGTTAAAAACACGAGTGTCGAGCAACTTGAAGGGAGGTGTCGTGATGTTAACGTTAACATTCGTTACTTTGCGCCATTTACTGTATCCCAGTCCTTCCTCGGAGTAACGGACACGACGCAATACGAGACGATAACCAGCGAGCATCTTCTTCCTTCGCTCGAGTGTCTTCCATTCCACAATGGCCAAGCCATTAGGATGCCAATTGGCATCGAGCTTCAAAGCACCGTAATCTTGTGCTAATGAAGATAATGAATAGAGAAATTCAGAGGGTTGAGGAATGTCGGCAGTTTACCACATTATTATTTTGCTACAACTGAACAACAACAACAACAACAACATCATCATCAACAACACCACCACCAACAACGACGCAACAACACCAAAAACAACAACATAATCAACAACAACAACAACAACAACAACAACAACAACAACAACAACAACAACAACAACAAAAACAAAGTCATCAACAACAACAACACTACTACCAAAACCAATAACAACAACGCCAACATCGAGAACGACAGTATCAATTTCAGACATAGGACAGTCAAAAACAAAAGCAGTCTCAACCAAACAAACTTACCTTTGAAACGGCAATTTTTGCCGTAAAACCCATTCAGGCATGCGCATTTCATGCCTCTGTCTGCCTCCTCATTTTGGGAAGCAATAACTCTTGTTCGTACAGAACAAGGACGAAGAGCGGAACATTCCTTAAAACATTCCGTCACAAAAATCCAAACGCAAGCGAAAAAAACGAAGAATATCTTCAACAGCTTCATAACTGACGTTGCTACGCATGCGACAGCTTTAGCTACAATGAAATTAATGACGTCACAATGGTAATTTGTACGTCAGCGCTACTCCTCGACCCAGTCTTTGTCGCCTAATCTTGCACGCGCTTTAAAAATCACATATCCCGGTTTATCATCATCGCGGTTTATCATCATAAAAAATTAAATTTTTATTATAAATAAAAATTGTTTTCAACAAAAAGTAACCAGTTTGACCACGATCACTTCTGGTCTGTCATCACAAAACACGCGACAGACTCGCGCATTTGTTTTGTTATTTTTATACTGTTCCAGTTTTCTACAAGCCAGTTTATTATAAATATTAAATGCTGTGCATGAGAACATGGCGGTAATTCTTGATAATTCAGATGAAAAGTGTATTAGCATTTGAAAATATTATTGCATACTGTTGTGCTGCGTATATCATTTTTGTTGGAAAGGGCTCATTACTTTGCTTCTGTTTTTCAGAAATATGTGATTTTTATGTATCATCAACCAGACATGTGAATTGGAACATATTCTTCCGTGCATCTAATGAATGTGATTCGGTCAAATATTAAAAAACCCAAAAAAAACCCGCCCGCCCGCACGGATTTTTTTTGCTGCTACTGATGAAAAGTAAAATAAGTACGCGCCAACTATACAATTACGACTACTAAACTTTACATGACACAGTCTATGATGAACAAGAATTCAACGGTCTTCCCACGCTTTGGAAAGTTTTAAATATTTCTAGCAACATTCAGACGCTCTGCTCCGCATAGGGTTATGTCATGCTGTTTTTTAACAATTCTTTCACAAGAAAAGTTTTGTAAGCCTTGCAATAACGGTTTTAAAATATATTTCTCAAATTATTAATTCACGAGGAAAACATAGTGGAAATCAGTACCATGTCGGTGGTTTTATTCCTGATAAAAATTTATTGAAAGAATAATGAATGAATAACTATGAACTGAATGAAATTGATAAAACACTGCTGTTCGTGCTTTAAACATTACAAAAACACAAGAGATACTAAAAAACGAGAACATGATCGCCTCGGATTCTTTTGTTCTCCGAGGGAATGTAAACCTCGTATTTCCCTCATCGCTCATGCAAGAGGGAAATTTATTCATTGTCTTCTAATTTTCCCGTGCATCAGTTGATGAGGGAAAATTAGAAAACAAAGAAATCCTTTGTCTTCTAAATTTCCCGCTTACATATATTTTCCCTAAACAACATGCACAGGAAAATTAGATGCAACTTCTCTGATCAACCATGTAAATTTCCTGTCGGTAAGATTCTCAAAGTTTTCCTCCCTTCATTTAGTGGATTACAGTGATTGCTAATAATTCTGTTCCATAATTTACAGTCCCGTTGATTAATAACACCAGTAATAGTAATAAGATGGCAAGTATACCCAAACCTGTGCAGTGCTGTAATAGTTACATAATTTTTGTAACTAATTGCAGTTACAGTTAAAATCGAGAAGCATGCGAGTTAGACAAAACTATTGTTTAATTTGACCAGAAGAGAATTTTCAAAATTACGATCAGTCATTGAGCAGCGATGTGGTCTGAAAATTAATCCTGCGCAGCTGAACAGCCTTTCACATACTGCACTTGCAGGCAGCGGTGTGTTCAGTTCAATGAAAAGCTGGATACGACGTTAAACGACGACTCGGCGAGGTTGGGAGTATTATGGATATCACAAAAAGTAACGGCACTCTCGACGGCAGATGTAACTAGTTATCGTTACTTTTTATTCCTACTTTTTTGTAACTAGTTACAGTTACCTTCTGAAAAAAGTAACTAGTTACCGGTAAAGTTACCCAAAAAAGTAACGATTACATGTAACTAGTTACTTGTAATGAAGTTACTCACAGCACTGAACCTGTGTGCACGACGAAGAAAACGGTCTATCTGTCCTAGACCATACCTCGATACTAAAATAAGACTGGCATAATTAAACTATTAAATAATAGGTGGAGATCTTCTTTAGTATAACCAATATATTTAACTAATATATAATATAACTAATATATTTAGTAAGGGAACTTGATTTCTGTTGGCTTGCCAGAAATCAAGCTTGGGTCAATTTTTATGAATGTTCAGATAATTTTGAAGTTCAGAATTTATAAGACAGTTTTTGATAAAAAAAAACAACCAGCGTAACATTGCCTCCCTTGTCTTCTTTGACTAGCCTTTGACGTGCTCTGGTGCTGACGAAGCTTCCTAGATATTTCTTGCAGCTAAATGCTATTTTCTACTCATGTTCAATTTCAATATGGACGTGAATGAACCAATTTTCCTTTCTTTATAACATGTTTTATTACGTGACCATGTCCTCCAAATTGGTATATTAAATGCTCCCACCTGAAAAAGAAAGACAAGTTTGTTTAATATTTCTCAGAAATCCTGTGTTGAAATTTCTAATATGATTCTATTGCTAGTGCTGTGCCTTTGAACAAATGGAATTTTGGAAAAAATGGAAGATTGTGATGGTGGTGGTGGTTTGCAGGCCTTTGTGCGGCATTTCTTTTAGTGATTACTCTTGGCAACAGTGGTGCTGTTTTGCAGGATTTTCACCCCCAAACTCCACATTAAATAAACAAAAAAAAAGTTGAACCTAAAGAACCATTTCCCGTCAACGGGTTTTTGTGACGAATAAAATCGTTGGTGTGGCTCTAATTTTTACTCTAATGAAGGGCAGCTCGAAAGTGTTCGTATTTCGTTGATAATCTCAACAGTTTACCAAACTTTTCATTTTTCTAAGATACATAAACCTCGAGAGTTGGATGCTGTGGCTGGAAAGAGCTGTTAAGGGCATTGTAGTAATTGCCATCTCACCTTGGACAATCTATGACCACCATATCACCCACTTTCCCCACCTCCAGCGAACCATGTGAATGAGAAAGACCAACTGACGCTGCGGCATTTATTGTGCTGGCTACAAGAGCTTCATTCATCGTCATTTTACAAGTTACACACGCCAAATGCATAAAAAGTGGCTATGAAGAGAGAAAAATAATTATCTGTTCTACTTTTTATTTTATTATATTTTAATTATTTAATATTTAGGTATACATGTACGTTTGATTTAATGTAGACATTTTTTACTAACCATAGACAGACAAAATGCATTGGGATTGAAATCAGTGCCAAGGGCTATTACTGCTCCTGTAAAGTGAATGAACAGAGGAAGAATTGAAGGAAGGAAAGGAAGGAATGAAGGAAGGAAGAGGCCTGGCGAGAGTGCCGAGGTGAAAGGTGACGTGAAGACTGAGCCGGCGAAGTTACTGCATTTCCTCCAGTGGTCTCCACTGAAAGCTGACTGTTACAGTCGTTCTCTTCAATTGTTATCACCACAGAAGAAGACCGAGGTAACACAGTTACCGTCGTTGCCTCTGATGTTGGCTCTGGTTGACTGACCAATGATCTCGGAGCAGTTGCACTCGAGGTCGCCAGGTGTTGTTGGGAGTCGTAATTCAAGTGAGGTTGATTTCTAGTCGAAGGAAAGTTGCCTTGATTAATGGATGTACGACGGCGTTGCACACGCAGCTTGTGTTTGATTCTCCATTGTCTAAAATTAAAAGGTGTGAGAAGTAGGCTCCAAGAATGTAATGGTGTTCGCTAGCGGATGGATGGATGGATGGATGGATGGATGGATGGATGGATGGATGGATGGATGGATGGATGGATGGATGGATGGATGGATGGATGGATGGGTGGGTGGGTGGGTGGGTGGGTGGGTGGGTGGGTGGTTGGGTGGGTGGGTGGATGGATGGATGGATGGATGGATGGATGGATGGATGGATGGATGGATGGATGGATGGATGGATGGATGGATGGATGGATGGACGGACGGACGGACGGGTGGGTGGGTGGGTGGATGGATGGATGGTTGAATTGATTTTAATGTGGTACATGTAACTTAGATCTAACCTAGCAGATTGCTGGAAGGAAAGGGAGGAAAAGGAACAATGCAGTACTGGTTTTATACCAACGACTGGAAGAAAAGCGAAACAAGACTAAAGTAAGACTATCAAATTGGGAATATAAATGAGCGATATGAATAAACCTCCCAAAGTTTTATCTCCCACTGCGAGATTACCACTCACCCACCTTACTAAGACAAACACAAACGTGACGAGGACAAGAATACCAATAATGCCTCCTGTGGCTCCAACGATAGCTCCATCATAAAAACAATTAGGACTTTTATCGTCCTCCAATATTCCAGTCAAACGATCTAAAAGAAATATGGCAACTTTTTAGAGCCAGTTGTATAACCAGCGGGTACACCATAAAGGCTGATTTCCACTCAGGAAAATTTTCCTCAGGATACGAACGGACGGAGACGTTTTCTTTGTCTTGTGAGCTCTCGGTCGGAACTAATGACATTAACACAGAAGAAACTTTCCTGTCCGTTCCTATCCTGCGGAAAATGTTCCTGAGTGGAAACTAACCTTTACACCAAGCTCAGCGTGATAGTTTGGATCAAGTAGGCGGTCACCTTTTGTTTACCATCTTTTCACTTTCCTCTTTCCAAAACACTGGCTACACAGCACTCTAATCGACACAATCGAAATATAGTAAGGTTAGATATACTGCCGAAACAGAGAACATATCGGAGTCTAACGTTTCGAGCGAAGGCCCTTCGTCAGAGAGAAACGTTAGACTCCTACGTTCTTTGTTTCGGCACTATATCTAACCTTACTATATTTCGATTGTTTTTTCACATTATACTCTGATAAAGGTCTTCGCTGGAAAGTCAGTATTTCGTTATAAAAACAATGCCTACGCAGCATTCTACACTTTACTCTGAAGAAGGGCTATGCTTGAAACGTCAGTTTCTATAGTTATTCTAGTTTCGAGTTATTCTTTATTTAAGGAGGATAGGTTTTTCAGCAGAGCTGGTGGGGTCCTCCATTTACAGCTAAGACCTATAGGTGTTGATTTTACGGAAGGAGGAAAACCGGAGAACCCGGCGAAAAACCCTCGAAGCACAGGGGAGACCAACTAAACTCCACTCACGAGATCCCACCCCGAGAACGGGGTTATTCCCAGACGGTCACCCATCCAAGTACTAACCCCGTCTAACCGGGCTTAACTATTGGTGAGAGGCAGCGCCCTAATAGCACACGCCACCCGTGCTCCCAATATTTCGTCATTAACACTATTCTCAGCAGTTTTCCACATTTTCACTTTGCTTTAGCTAAAACATTGCCTACGCAGCACTCTACTTTTCTTGTGACTATAGATATGAAGTAGTACTATCTCTCTAACCTGGACAGTTAAGTTGGCAGGGTTTACTTTCCACGTCATCTCCATAGCACTTCTCTGATGCACACAATCGTTTCCTCAGCTGTATTCCATTCCCACAGCTGGAGTTTGTTCGACACCTGCTCCATGGACCCCATTCTAACCATTGATTACTGCCACTGGTGTTGTCAAAACCTGGAAATAATAAGTCTCGTACCATTTAACCTCACATTAACTCGACTAACTATAGCATACTTGGAGGTCAAAAGTTACTTTTACTCTTTTTGGGGCCTTCGAGTTTTGCCGTTTTTATACTGAACTTTGAAGATATGAAGTTCCAAATTTATAAAATTTGCAAAAGAGTTTGTCATGATCTGGTGTGTCACTGTGTTATGTTTAATTGGGTAGAGTACAGTCGTCGCCACTGAATATTGAGATTGTATAATACTTCGAACTAAGACAATACCAAGTCAACACTATATTGCTCTAACATGAGCATAATTAAAACCTGAAAGAAAACTATGCCTACGATCAATACGTTATTTTGGCTAATTTACACTTACAAATTATCAAAATTTTCTCAAACAACATGAAAAGGAAATGAAAAATCTCATTTAGACCGAAATCAGCAAGGTATTCCTTAAAAATAGTGGGATGCACGGTTAAAACATGTGATTTAAAACCTTTATATTTTGCTCAGTTTCCTCAGAATGCAGGAATGCCGTTTTAGAAACCCAAAGTTCAAACATTTTCGGTGAGGGGCATGCCCTTTTGGTAAAACGACCGTACCCTATCCTGTCAATGTCTACCATCATGTTGGCTTACCAGATAGATCAAGGTAAGGCGAATCCAAGAACACGGATATCGAAGTTACTTTTCCAGAGGAAGCTAAGGTCACCAAAGTGACTTCGTAGGAAGAAGTATTTGAGAGAGGAATATTAAAAACACGAGTGTCGAGCAACTTGAAGGGAGGTGTCGTGAGGTTAACCTTAACATTCATTACTTTACGCCATTTACTGTATCCCACTCCTTCCTTGGAGTAATGGATACGACGCAATACGAGACGATAACCAGCGAGCATCTTCTTCCTTCGCTCGAGTGTCAATTCCATTCCACAATGGCCAAGCTATTAGGATGCCAATTGGCATCGAGCTTCAAAGCACCGTAATCTTGTGCTATGAAGATAATGAAGGAAATTCAGAGGGTTGAGGAATGTCGGCAGTTTACCACATTATATACAGAGCATTGCACTAGATCGCAAGGTCGTGGGTTCAATTCCTGCCCGGAAGGCCTGTGTAGTTGCATGTTTCGCAACTGGTCCCGGTTTGGTCTTAAAATGTATATATTCTACACTCGAGTTTTCCTTCATCCAAAATCCTTAGAACATACCACATTGTTACTTTGCTACAACTCAACAACAACAACGTCATCATCAACAACAACAACAACAATACTACTACCAACACCAATAACACCAACAACAACGCCAACATCGAGAACGACAGTGTATCAATTTCAGACGTAGGACAGTCAAAAACAAAACCATCCTGAACCAAACTTACCTTTGAAACGGCAATTTTTGCCTTAAAACCCATTCAGGCATGCGCATTTCATGCCTCTGTCTGCCTCCTTAATTTGGGAAGCAATAACTCTTGTTCGTACAGAGCAAGGACGAAGAGCGGAACATTCCTTAAAACATTCTGTCCAAACGCAAGCGAAAAAAACGAAGTATATCTTCAACAACTTCATAACTGACGTTGCTTTATGATTTGATTTTATTTTATTTTTTACTTTACTTTTACTTTTTTTTTTTTTTTTTACTTTACTTTACTTTACTTTACTTTTACTTTACTTTACTTTACTTTACTTTACTTTACTTTTATTTTATTTTATTTTATTTTACTTTTGACTTTACTTTTTTTCGCATACGACAGCTTTAGCTACAATGAAATTAATGACGTTACAATGGTAATTTGTACGTCAGCGCTGCTGCTCGACCCAGTTTTTGCGAAAAAGCATACCAGGGAATATTTTATTAAGTAAAATAAATACGCAATAACTATACAGTCACGACTTAATACCAAACTTTACATGATCACAGTCTATGACGAACAAGAATTCAACGGTCTTCCCACGCTTTACAAGAAAAGTGTGGTAAGCCTTACAATAACGGTTTTAAAAAATATTTCAAAAACTCATTAATAATTCACGAGGAAAACACAAAGGAAATCAGTACCATGTCGGTGGTTTTATTCCTGATGAAAACTTTTGGAAAGAATATGAATGAATAAATAAATATGAACGGAATGAAACTGATAAAACACTGCTGTTCGTGCTTTAAACATTACAAAAACACAAGAGATACTAGAAAGCGAGATTGAAAAGGAACTTGATTTCTGTTGGCTTGGCAGAAATCAAGTTTGGGTCAATCTGTGTGAAAACTTGGTTTTGAATGTTCAGAAATCCTCCACTGTTGTTAGCTGACTCTAGTTTCACAATCAAATCAATCTACAGTTTTAATTTTGAAGTTCAGAATTTCATAAGACACTTTTGGATAAAAAAAACAGCGTAACATAGCTCCCTGAATTCCCTTCCAGTTCCTCCCATATTTGATGCATTCTCACATGCTCTAGTCTGGTGCTGACGAAGCTTGCCAAACATTTCTTGCAGCTAAATTGTATTCATGTTCAATTTCAATATGGACGTGAATGGACCAATTTTCCTTTCTTTATAACATGTTTTATTACGTGACCATGTCCTCCAAATTGGTATATTAAATGCTCCCACCTGAAAAAGAAAGATAAGTTCTTTTTTTTATAAAAAGACTGTTTAATATTTCTCGGAAATCCTGTGTTGAAATTTCTAATTTTTCATGAATGATTCTCTTGCTAGTGCTGTGCCTTCGAACAAATGGAATTGACCCAAGCTTGTGATGGTGGTGGTTTGTAGGCCATTGTGCGGTATTTCTTGTAGTGATTACACTTGCATACGCAAAAACGTTTGACAGTGGTGCTGTTTTGCAGGATTTTCAATCCCAAACTCCACATTAAATAAACAAAAAAAAGTTGAACCTAAAGAACCATTTCCCATCAACGGGTTCTTCTTGTGACGAATAAAATCGTCTGGTGTGAGCCAGAGTCTGGTGTGGCTCTAATTTTTACTCTGATGATGGGCAACTCGAAAGTGTTCGTATTTCGTTGATAATCTCAACAGTTTACCAAACTTTTCACTTTGCTAAAATACGTAAGCCTCGAGAGTTGGATGCTGTGGCTGGAAAGAGCTGTTAAGGGCATTGTAGTAATTGTCATCTCACCTTGGACAATCTATGACCACCATATCACCCACTTTCCCCACCTCCAGTGAACCATGTGAATGAGAAAGACCAACTGACGCTGCGGCATTTATTGTGCTGGCTACAAGAGCTTCATTCATCGTCATTTTATAAGTTACACACGCCAAATGCATAACAAGTGGCTATGAAGAGAGAGAAATAATTATCTGTTCTACTTTTTATTTTATTATATTTTAGTTATTTAATATTTAAATATACATGTGCGTTTGATTTAATGTAGACATTTCTTACTAACCATAGACAGACAAAATGCATTGGGATTGAAATCAGTGCCAAGGGCTATTGCTGCTCCTGTAAAGTGAATGAACAGATGAAGAATTGAGGGAAGGAGGGAAGGAAGGAAGGAAGGAAGGAAGGAAGGAAGGAAGGAAGGAAGGAAGGAAGGAAGGAAGGAAGGGAGGGAGGGAGGGAGGGAGGGAGGGAGGGAAGGAAGGAAGGAAGGAAGGAAGGAAGGAAGGAAGGAAGGAAGGAAGGAAGGAAGGAAGGAAGGAAGGAAGGAAAGAAAGAAAGAAGGAAGAAAGGAAGGAAAGAAGGAAGGAAGGAAGGAAGGAAAAGAAAGAAGGAAGGAAAAGAAGGAAGGAAGGAAGAAGAAGGAAAAGGAAGAAAGAAAGAAAGAGAGAAAGAAAGAAAGAAAGAAAGAAAGAAAGAAAGAAAGAAAGAAAGAAAGAAAGAAAGAAAGAAAGAAAGAAAGAAAGAAAGAAAAAGAAAGTTGAGGAAAAAAATTGTTATCACATTATCTACACCACATTTACCTTCCTCTATCATTTTCCTAACTGGTGGTGGTGTTAGTTTTAAGATATAAGCAGTGGTTGGTAGGACTACACCCACAGTTGAACTGCCAGCCATTGCTTTTATCCCTTCATCACTGATCTCTTCCAAATGGCTGATTGCTTGAGCACCGAGTGAAACTCCTAACTGAAAAGGCAAAATTATTACTTCCACATATTTAACATATTAACTAAATAATTTTAATATTTTAAAAACATAACACCGCCCAGAATGTCTGAAGGTTCTTCCTTTGATGAGTAAAATTGTTTGGTGTTAGACATTATTATTATTAACATTATTATTATTATTAGTAAAACAACATTAGGCAGGAATAGACCTTAATGGTCCTTAATCAAAAATGGCCACTGAATTAGAATTCTTTTATGTGCATATAAATAGCCCTTAATAGTTATGACCTCATTTTAAAGTAAAAATTCTTTTGAATTTCACACATGAAAACGAGTTCATAAGGGCTAACTTATATGTATACTAGAAATACATGAACGCAACAACCCCTCGCCCGCTTTATATGCATTTTTAACACCAACCCCGCCCCCCTCCCCCCTAATTTCTTTTTTTTTGTTGTATCAATACGGAACACATTACGGAACACAGATCAGAAAACATCCAGAAAATTAGTTAGCAAGGTTCATCTGTAGTCGTGTATTGACACATCGAAAGAACATGCAATTTCAATATTAAAAAAAACCCAACGAGATGAACCAAATGACAAATTTTCATTCAAAAATATATATAAACAGTGGCCAAGAAAAGACAAATCACACAATGTCAACGTCCTAGCGTTGAAAGACAATTCTAGACAATATATTATTTATATTAATTTTCATTTTCAAGATTTCTTCAGTTTTAACTCAGCTAACCTGGTAAATACGAATCTCCTACTTTCTTCTGCTTTTGTGACCACAAACACTACCAACTCAGTCTAGTCTTTTCGGATTGTTTTTCTCGTTCGCGGTTTCTTACTTTTTTCGTTGTTGACCAAATAAATATGACAAGGCATCATTGAGTTCTCTTCATGATCTAAAAAGCCGTTTGTTTCAAAATTTCTTCATCGTTCCCTCTCGAGTTATGTAGAATACACCAGAGCAAAATTCTTTACGGGCTTTGAACAGTTTCAGGACACATCCTGCTTCTTTCAGTTACATTTCGGTCGGCATCGTTTTCGGTCTTTATCGTATTAATTTTTAGGCTATTTCCAGTGGTTTTAAGTCGTCTTTATTGTTGTCTTTTTCTCGCTGGCACATCTCTTGTTAGCCTTCTTTCTTTGGTCTTTTTTCATAGTAATATTAATGTACATTTTAGCTGAAACCATTTTTTCTGGCAAAGATTTCTTTTGTCATAACCGTTGAAAAACTATTTCGTAATCCAACAGAACTTATAAATTATAATTTGCTGACGTAAATTTAAATAATTTGAATAATTTAACAGGTTAGTTACCAGTACCCTGCTATCCGAACTGCGAAAGTATATATCGCAGAATTTCTTTCCCCTTTGCGTGTAATTTCGCGTGTACTCCACGCGTGTCGAGATTAGCACCCTCACCCGGGCTCCGGGCCTTCGGCCCTACGCCCGGGCTCGGGGATGAAAGAATTTTAATTTGGTGACCATTTTTGAATAAGGTCTATAGGTTAGCTCAACTCACTGACCTCAACTGATTTCAGTTGGTTCAGCTCTTCAGCATGAAAATTGATTGCAAGTCCAATATTTTTCCCAGCTTTGAGGATTCTTTCTGTATCAGCTAATTCAAACACGCCTTTTTCACAAAACACATCAATATTGTCAACATGAAGTTCGCCTGAATCTCTGAGAGTTTTTAGTTTTGGTATTTGGTTGTTTATGATGTCTATGGTTGCTTCAGTAGCATTGCTTCCACTAAAATATGATAAGAAAAACCATTTTATTACTTTTTTATTAATTAAAACCAAGAACAAGAGAATCCATTGAGATCGCAAAACATCACTATTTCTCAGGAGGGACAGCCATTAAATAGCATGTGGCGTGCCCTATTCGGAGAACATTCTTGATTTTGTTTTCTAATTAATAAAATAAACGTGATACACCATTGTAATCTTACGTGATTTAATTGATCAGTTCCTTAGTTTATAAATGACGTGAGCCAACAACTTGTTGTCATTGCTCTGACGAAGGCCTGAGTCAACAGGCCGAAAGCTTAGCAAAGAAATATTTTACGTGGTGTTTCCACAAAACTTATTTATATTAAAACCAATTGTATCAATAACTTATAATAATTGGAGTACAGGTGGTGTGTTGTTAGGGTGCTGCCTCTCACCAATAGTTAAGCCTGATTAGATGGGGTTAGTACTTGGATGGGTGACCATCTGGGAATAACCCTGTTCTCGAGCTTGCGACTCATGGTGAGTAGAGTTTAGTTGGTCTCTCCTATGCTTCGAGGGTTTTTCACCGAGTTCTCCGGTTCTCCTTCCTCTGTAAAAATCAGCACCTTCATTGTAATAAGTATTTCATGTATTGTAAATGTATAGCTACACCTATTTATCTATTCTGTTGTTCACTGTAATGCACATTCGATCATTACATCATGAAGAATGCGCAATATAAATCACTAATTATTATTATTATTACTATTAATTAAAATCAATTGTAATAATTATTGTAATAATTAAATATAATTAAACTTAATTAATAAAGTTGGTTTTAAATTAATGGGAGATATTCCATTGATGCACATTCGATCATTACATCATGAAGAATGCGCAATATAAATCACTAATTATTATTATTATTACTATTAATTAAAATCAATTGTAATAATTATTGTAATAATTAAATATAATTAAACTTAATTAATAAAGTTGGTTTTAAATTAATGGCAGGCCCGGATTTACCAATTTTGGGCCTACAGGCTAAGTGTGACGACACATTTCTAGGGGGGTCCGGGGACATGCTTCCCGGAATTTTTTTGAATTTTGGGTCTCTGAAACAGCATTTCCCGCATTTTGAGGACACTTTTGAGCAAAATATAAAGGTCTGAAATCCCAACAGAGTTTCTCGCTTTTTTTTGAAATAGTGTCTAAATTTTTTTTTTCGTCCCAAAACGTGGGCCGTCCAAATTGTGGGCCTATAGGCTATAGCCTGGTAAGCCTATCGGTAAATCCGGGCCTGATTAATGGGAGATATTCCATTGATGCACATTCGATCATTACATCATGAAGAATGCGCAATATAAATCACTAATTATTATTATTATTACTATTAATTAAAATCAATTGTAATAATTATTGTAATAATTAAATATAATTAAACTTAATTAATAAAGTTGGTTTTAAATTAATGGAAGATATTCCATTGATGCACATTCGATCATTACATCATGAAGAATGCGCAATATAAATCACTAATTATTATTATTATTACTATTAATTAAAATCAATTGTAATAATTATTGTAATAATTAAATATAATTAAACTTAATTAATAAAGTTGGTTTTAAATTAATGGGAGATATTCCATTGATGCACATTCGATCATTACATCATGAAGAATGCGCAATATAAATCACTAATTATTATTATTATTACTATTAATTAAAATCAATTGTAATAATTATTGTAATAATTAAATATAATTAAACTTAATTAATAAAGTTGGTTTTAAATTAATGGGAGATATTCCATTGATGCACATTCGATCATTACATCATGAAGAATGCGCAATATAAATCACTAATTATTATTATTATTACTATTAATTAAAATCAATTGTAATAATTATTGTAATAATTAAATATAATTAAACTTAATTAATAAAGTTGGTTTTAAATTAATGGGAGATATTCCATTGATGCACATTCGATCATTACATCATGAAGAATGCGCAATATAAATCACTAATTATTATTATTAATAATTAAAATCAATTGTAATAATTATTGTAATAATTAAATATAATTAAACTTAATTAATAAAGTAGTGGTTTTAAATTAATGGGGAGATATTCCATTGATATACCGAGGTACAGCATGAGCTCCACAGTATGTACTTGATATCTCCATAACACCATCCTTCTTTGCTCGTTCAATCACTTTCAACATCTTAATTTCATTGTCAGCATCAAGTCCATAACCACTCTTAGCTTCAAGCAATGTGGTTCCAGCACGAAGCATTCTCTGTAAGATTTCTTTCAAGTTTTCATAAAGTTCATCCTCTGTTGCTTTGTGGACATGATCAACAGTAAAATGTATTCCACCTCCAGCCTTGTGGACGTCCATGTAGGAAGCACCTGCAAGCTAATAAATTATACAACAGTCATACTCGGGCTACAAAAAGCTCACTGGATATCCAGCTAAACAGCCTAAACCTGGAAAAACCCAGCTATATGTATACAGTATATAACAAAGCACTCAATGTCTGATGCTGAGGGGGAGTTGCATCTGACAACCTTGTTCCCAGTTTTTTATAGGTTAAAATGTAGTTAATGGGAACCACAAAGGAGTTTCCGTTAAGCGCAATTAGCCTCTGGCTATTTTGCGTATGAAAAAGTGATGTGGAACCGCTGTTGGACATGCAGTGTAGATATCATGCTAAAGAATCATGTGAAAACATCAGAGAAAGAAAAAGATTTGTAAGGAAAGGGAACCCTTATTTTATCATTAATAATAACATAGTGTCAAAACTCTTATAAATCTCAGTTTATGACCTTGCAGACTAGGTGGCTAGAGTAACACCAATGAAAATCCAACGTTTTGGGGGAATGCTATTTTCTACAAACAGCTGGTTTTTTAGAAAAATGTAGGCCAACAAATAAGCTGTAGATTTTTGTAAAAATTAAATTTGTCTTTTATATACCTAATTGCTGGATTTTCAACTTAAATAATTGCTATTAATGGTGTTTTTCAATGGTTTTTCGCACAGTGCAAAAATGCAATTTGTTTTTTTGGGCTGTTTGTGGAGTTTGGTTTGTTTTTAGGGTTGGGGGAGGAATTTGGAAAGTTGTATGCAGACCACCCCTGACCTACCGTAATGTTCGGTTTAGCACCGCGGTGCTTATTAAAATTTGCAATCTTTTGGTGCGGTGCTTAATCGAGAGCGGCGCTTATTAAAAAAAGTTAACAAAATGCTCATAACACAACTTTAATTCTCCATAGAAAAACCCAATAAATTTAACCCAATAATTTTCATAATACCCAATAGCACAA
This sequence comes from Corallium rubrum, assembly GCA_964035015.1. Classification (NCBI taxonomy): domain Eukaryota; kingdom Metazoa; phylum Cnidaria; class Anthozoa; order Scleralcyonacea; family Coralliidae; genus Corallium; species Corallium rubrum. Next base: position 6,623,094 of record OZ036004.1, read on the forward strand.
TAAATTCAAAAAAGAACATCAACATCCTGGTCATCGATCACCTTCTTCATCGTCGTCTATCATGCATAGATGTGTGGATCAGAGGCATCTTCGACATCTGAATCAGAGACTTCAAAGGGATTTGTGTCCAGCTCTTTTAGGATGGACAGCTGCGATCGAAGTACCTCGCGACCTTGACCGGTGAAAACTCCAGTGATGTATTAAAGATATGTTGATATGTTAGCGTATCGGTTTGTGTTTTATTGCTGATTCATCTTTTTCGAAGGTGCGGCGCTTAATCGAGAGTGGCGCTTATTAAATTATTCTGCTTCTGGTGGCGGCGCCTAATTGGGAGCGGTGCTTAACTGAGAGCGGCGCTAAATCGAACATTTATGGTATTGCATTTCTAAAGTTCTGTGACTGCAAGAGTTTAATCCTCTCAGGGCTATGCACCTACCTTCATGGCAAACTCATGCACCCTGTCACCAGCAAAGACAGGGTGACTGTGACCATCAACCAATCCTGTGAAATAACAAAACAAAGAGATAAGTCCAAAACTATCTAATTATAGACCCTGTTACACTCCAATGTTTCTTACAAAAAGTCTTCAAAGGTGACCGAAGAGGAATGAAATGGTTTTTACAAAGTGACAGTGTTTTCATTGGCTTATCACACAAATTGTTGTGAGTCAAGTTGAATGGGGGGTGTTACACTGTCAGAGGTGTAGGAAGTGGGGGTGGGTGGGGAGGGGGGCTAGGGGGCCTTGAGTCCCCCCCCCCCTCCCAAAAAAAAAAATCAGGACAAGTGTTGCTAAATTTAATGTAAACCCCTGGATCCCTAAAAATGCAGTCAATGATTACCTGCATGTTGATTTCAGCCCCCCCCCCCCCCCCCCCAACTTTAAATCTGTTCCTATGCCTCTGTACACTGTGTAATGTTTGGCATTACCATAACTTGCAAAATATAGAACGTAACTCTCTCCAGCTCACTGCAGTGCAACAAAAACTGTTGTAAGACTTGGTGATTGCTGGCTATGTTATACCAGGCAATCACTCTCACAACTTGTGTCACAACAAAATATTTGTGAGACAAGGCGCACAAAACCTTTCATCGAATAACACAGCCTCGAATACACCTCACTGTACTACCTGGGATGACACACATATCACTGGCATCAATCACTTTCTCAAATGCTTTGTCTCCATATTTCTCCATAATTATTTCATCTTCACCAATATCTTCAATCAAGCCATCGCCATTCACTACAATGCTAGTAGCACCTTCCAAAACACACACACAGTTCATAGCTTTGCCTTTTAATATTTTTTCTCCATTTTGACAAACAGTTACCACTTGCTTAGCATGGCGTAGTAGCAAGCGATGCATGGCCATCAAATTCCTTTTATTTCTAGAAATTTCTGGAAAACTATTGAAAAAAATCTCGGAATGAATGAACGATGTTCTCTAATTCTCTGAATGAGCGCCAACGTGTTCAGAAGCCTGGGGTGAGAATCTCGGAAATTGGAAACCAGGACTTTGCGCGGCAGGCACTTATTTCCATCTATCAAACTGACATACGTCATTTTATAAAAAAAATAATCAAGAAATTCTGATCCCAAAACACTAATCCTTACCATAATCGAAAAAATAATCCGAAACACAAAACTGACCCTAATAAAACACTAATCCTAACTCTAAAAGAAGAAAAAAGTAAAGGACAAAATGACGTCTGTCAGTTTGATAGATGGAAACAAGTATGCCGTTTCGCGCCATTGCGTGTTACGATCTAGCGTATTTGCACGTGAAGTAATGGTGGATGTTGTTTATAATGTGTTATGGTGTTAAAATAACAATTATGATGATTAAAGAGGTAAATATTATATTATTACAATAAAGAGAGCGAAAGTACTTTAGCCAAGCAACTAGATTCAGTAAAGAGAGCGAAAGTACTTTTGGCAAGCAACTACATTCATGTTTAAATGAAGCCAACACAATGTATTTTTTAGTTTAAATCACTGTTTGTGGTGTAAAAGTTGGACGAGTTTTGGCTCAAGTTTCGTACAAGTATCACGAATTTTTAAAATAACCTAATCTCCAATTTTAGTCTTAACTTTAATCCTAGTTACAACTATTACAATAATACTTTATTTTTAATAGAAAGAAGGCAAATAACAAAATTTGCATGGCCACTCCAATTTTTTTATGAAGATTGCATGGCCACAGCAAATACATAAAGCTTTAAACATTTTTGTTTGTGTCTGGTTTTATTCATTTCATCACTACAACATCTGTGTTAATTACTTTGGATTTTTGTAATGTTGTTCAATAATTTTGCAAGTTTTACTCGACCATGATCAGCAGCCATAATAACTGCATCAACAAAGTGCACAAAGTCAGTACTGCTGTCTTTTGTGCTCTCTTCATCTGTTTGGGCATATCCTTGTGATGATGTCATTTCCTGTTTACTCCTTTCCACACTTATAGCTGGTTGTTGTTGTGATGTCACTTCCTGTCTTCTCTTCTCCAAGTTTGCAGTTGTTGGTTGCTGTGATGATGTCGCATTATCTTGTGTAATTATATGTTCAGACTTGTCTTCACTGGTGCCCATCCAGTTGTCTAACAATGAGTTCAACATTCCAGAAAATTTATTTCGCTCATTCTGTGGCTCACTGGCTACTATTCTTGGCTGTAAAGGAGGTATTAACTTGCTTGTCTCATTTGATTCAAAGCTCTTGGTTTGGTTTATCTTGTCAACTGCTCCCTTCGAGTAGATTGGTAAAGGAGGAATATAGCTCATTTTCTTTCTTTTTCCCAGTTCAATACTTGTGCTGGAACCTTGATGGAGTTCCTGGCCAATATTTGGACTTATCGAAGCTTCAATAATATTATCAACTTTAAAAACACTGGATCTTGATTCTGTCTGAATCTTGAAAAGTTCTTTCATCATTTGTGTGGATTTGCGTTTTCTTTGAATCCTGATAAAGACCCAAGAGAAGCGTCAATTATTAGCTATAGCAGTAAATGTACACTACATGTAGGCTGTAGCAGCTACAACACTGTGGCCAAAGACACTTGCTGAAGCTGAAACACAAGGGTTTGTTACCTTTGGTGGAGGACGCATGCCAAGAAGATAAGCACAACAACTGATATTGAACAAACGACGTAGACTAGAAGAGGAGGATTTTTGCTGTTTTTCTTAGTTGTGACATTGAAAGTTTTGTCTTGAACCTTCTTAATCTTATTTCCTGCAGTTTTGTCTTCTTTCACAAGCTGTTTTGAAAGGCTCATTGTGTTGTTATTTTGCTCACCTAGATAACCAATGTTTTGTTTTGCATTATTTTTTTGTTCATTCTGCCTTCCAAGCTTCATCTCTTCCTTCCTCCTTTCTTTCCTTTTTCCTTCCTTTCTTCCTTCTAGCCTTCTTTCTTTCTTCCCCTCCTTCCTTCTATCCTTCCTCCTTTCTTCCCTCTCTCCCTCCCTTCCTCCCTCCCTTCCTTCTTTCCTCCTCTCCCTTCCTCCATCCCTCCCTTCCTTCCACCTCTCCCTCTCCCTCTCTCTCTCCCCTCCCTTCCTTCCTCCTCTCCCTTCCTTCCTCTCTCCCCTCCCTTCCTTCCTTCCTCCTCTCCCTTTCTCCCTCTCTCCCCTTCCTTCCTCCTCTCCCTTCCTCCCTCTCTCCCCTTCCTTCCTCCTCTCCCTTCCTCCCTCTCTCCTCTTCCTTCCTCCTCTCCCTTCCTCCCTCTCTCCCCTTCCTTCCTCCTCTCCCTTCCTCCCTCTCTCCCTTCCTCCCTCCCTCCCTTCCTTCCTCCCTCCCTCCCTTCTTTTCTCCCTTCCTCCCTTCCTTCCTCCCTCCCTCCCATCCTTCCTGCCTTCCCTCATTCTTTCCGTCCTTCCTACTCTGCCTTCCTCCGTCCCTCCCTCCTCCCTCCCTCCCTCCCTCCCTCCCTCCCTCCCTCCCTTCCTTCCTTCCTTCCTCCCTAGCTCCCTTCCTTCCTCCCGTCCCTTCTTCCCTCCCTTTCTTTCCTTCCCTCCTTTCCTGTAACTCAATCCTTACCAGGACATTCATGGCGGGAACAGCCAACAACCTCCATTTTTTCTCCATGGCATTTATTCCATACTGAATACAGTAGTCTGCACTTTCTATGACGTGACCGCTGGCTGTGTTGACCACAAGCAGGAACACACGCTGACCAAGCCGTCCAAGGACTCCATGCACTCACCGAAGGACACAAGGGGAATGGGCACCGTTCATAATCCACGTCAGATCCTGCACAATACTTCCCATCATTCTCTGGTGCGGGATTGTTGCATTCTCGAGCACGACTGCGTGGATGTTTCACGCAACCACTCGCGGGTTTCTCGCATAGACTCCACGCGGACCATGACGACCAATCTCCTGATACTAACGATGAAAAAAGAAATAAATTACACGGAAGACGTATAATTTTGTTGTAAACAACGTTTCTTTTCAAACACAATTTTAATCTTTTAAGAAATTAACCAACTTTGACAGCAAAAAGTCCATGAATATAAAATTTTTGAACGGCAATAGGCGAGTTTCAGGGTGTTGCGCGCGCATCATTTTTCAAAAAAACTGGCAAGCTCCACTCAAAGTAAACATACTGTTAATTAAAATAAACAAAGTAGAGATACAGTTTCTGGATGTTTAACACTGTTATTCTGCTGTTGTTGGCTCGTTAGTAGCAAGTCTGTTTGCCATTGCTTACTTTGTGGAGAGCCCACCAAGAGCAATTGACCAAGAGCCCGCCAATTCCTTTACAAATTGATTGTGCGCGCAAAACCCTGTAATTCGCCTATATACTGCATGTGATTTTCGGTGCTTTCGGGACAATTCAAACATTATATAGACAAAGTACTGTAACTCGAGAACTGCAGTGACAATTAAATTTTACCCTCATACCATCACTGACAACCTTGACGACCAGAATTCTTCGTGTAAGAAAACTCCCATCATTAGTTTGACATTTGTATTGACCACAATCCTGTGTTGACATTGTTTTGATCATCAAACGACCATCACTTAGCAAGTCGTATTTATGAGTGTTGCTGACAAGAATGGAGTTTCTCCGAAACCAGGAAGTTTGTCGTGTTTTTGAACTATCCGACCAAGCTTGACAGACGAGTGTAACATGGCGTCCACGTGGAGCTTTCACAGTTGAAGTTTGTTCACTTTTTGAGAAATTTGCTGGTTTTGGAACTCCTACAAAAAAGTGTATAGTTCACACATCTTTTAAGACTTTTAACTCTTTCTGACAAAAGTGAAATTGCTGTAATATCATTAACCGTAATTTATAAATTGTCACTATATTTATATGCACTTGCCTTTCACGTTGAGATATGCTGCTGCTGTGGATTCTCCATCCTGGTTGGTTGATGTACATTGATATATTCCAGAAGATGTTACTTCAATATGCTCAATTTTTAACGTAGTCCCGAATATCTGGACGTTATTACTAAGATCATTCTGATCATTCCTAGAAATGAATTGTTAAATATAGATACCAGAAATAAGTGAAGAAAACTGCCTTTTTATCTGTCATTCCGTCCGTCCGTTCGTCCGTCCGTCCGTCCATTCGTCCGTTCGTTCGTTCGTCCGTCCGTCCGTCCTTCCTTCCTTCCTTGCTTGCTTGCTTGCTTGCTTCCTTCCTTCCTTCCTTCCTTCCTTCCTTCCTTCCTTCCTTCCTTCCTTCCTTCCTTCCTTCCTTCCTTCCTTCCTTCCTTCCTTCCTTCCTTCCTTCCTTCCTTCCTTCTTTCCTCCTTCCTTCCTTCCTTCCTTCCTTCCTTCCTTCCTTCCTTCCTTCCTTCCTTCCTTCCTTCCTTCCTTCCTTCCTTCCTTCCTTCCTTCCTTCCTTCCTTCCTTCCTTCCTTCCTTCCTTCCCTCCCTCCCTTGCTTGCTTCCTTCCTTCCTTCCTTCCTTCCTTCCTTCCTTCCTTCCTTCCTTCCTTCCTTCCTTCCTTCCTTCCTTCCTTCCTTCCTTCCTTCCTTCCTTCCTTCCTTCCTTCCTTCCTCCCTCCCTCCCTCCCTTCACTCCTTCCTTCCTCCCTTAATTGCTCCCTTCCTTCCTTCCTTCCTTCCTTCCTTCCTTCCTTCCTTCCTTCCTTCCTTCCTCCCTCCCTTCATTGCTTCCTTCATTCCACTCACCAACCATCCTCATACCATCCATCAAATGCATCAGAATACATAATTATTTGTTTATTTATATAATGATTTCATCATAATCTTACGTGTTATCCATTCGTTTGCCATTGTAGTACCATTTTACTGCTGGTGATGGTGTACCGCTGACCCGACATTCCCACTGTATTGACGAGCCTTCGTAAACTGTCTGGTTTGCTAGGCTCACTACTTGAGGCCTGGTACCTAATCACGTGATAGAAAAGAAACATGAAATCAGTAAGTGCAAAGTAATTTGAAATGTTCAAAAGTTCGTCTAATGTCAACACCAAGGACGATATATATTCTTACTGCTTTTTGTGCTGACGAAGTCTCCTGAAACTATAACAAGAACAAAATTAACAAAATTTTAAAAGTATTCTGATAATTAAACTAAACTAACTTATATTTATACTGGATAACTCTACCAGTCATATCTAAACTGTTATCCCTAGAGGTCCAGTAAGGGCCAATGCCTCATTGATCCAGCGTTACTACAAGAGGAAACCAGAGTAAACTAAACTAACTTTATTTATACTGGATAACTCTATCAGTCATATCTAAACTGTTCTCCCTAGAAGTCCAGTAAGGGCCAATGCCTCATTGATCCAGCGTTACTACAAGAGGAAACCAGAGTAAACTAAACTAACTTTATTTGTACTGGATAACTCTATCAGTCATATCTAAACTGTTATCCCTAGAAGTCCAGTAAGGGCCAATGCCTCATTGATCCAGCGTTACTACAGGAGGAAACCAGAGTAAACTAAACTAACTTTATTTATACTGGATAACTCTATCAGTCATATCTAAACTGTTATCCTTAGAGGTCCAGTAAGGACCATCCCTCGTTGGTCCAGTGTTACTACAGGAGGAAACCGGAGTACCCCGGTGGAACATGGTACGACGTAAAATGACGCGCAATGGCGACACCATGACAACGATTGAGGTGCTGGGAACGTAATTTAAAAAGCGTCGGTGGAACTTCTCAGCAGTTATCTGATTGAAAATTTCACCTTGGCCGCATATGAGAAGAGCGCTTCCAGTTTGACTCTAGCAAACATCACAGGTTTCCTCCGCAGCTTTGACTCGTCAAAAGTGCCGGTGGAACTTACCAGACTTACCAGGCTGGTGTGATGCTCATTGAGAGAAAAGGGACAAGTTTTCACGCGAGTTGGACTTCTGGCTGTTCTCTATTCTGTGCCTGGGGCAACCTAGAGATGTCCTGTGTTTCTTAGAAATTTAGTTGATTCATGAAACAGTGTCATATACCTATTAATTTTACTTCAATTCCAAGACTTCGTACAGTTCCAAGAAAATTCGTTGCGAGGCAACGATAAACACCTCCGTCTTTCTTCGTTGAATTAACCACCATCAAGTCTCCAGTAATTGTGTTTATCTTCACTCTATTGTTGTACTTTTTCGAGAGCTTTATGCCATTCAAATACCAGGCGTAGAATGGTGATGGTGTTCCCTGGGCATGGCATTTTAGTTCGAAACTACGTCCAATAAAAATTGAATTATATCCAACTTTAGGTTTGCTTAGTTCTTGTATTCTTGGCATTGAAACTAAAACATCAAAACACAACTTAGATTGTTCAGAATGGTGAAAGCCAGCAGTGTTCTGCCTGCCTTGTTTGCCTGCCTGTCTGTTTGTTTGTTTGTTTGTTTGTTTGTTTGTTTGTTTGTTTGTTTGTTTGTTTGTTTGTTTGTTTGTTTGTTTGTTTGTTTGTTTGTTTGTTTGTTTGTTTGTTTGTTTGCTTGCTTGCTTGCTTGCTTGCTTGCTTGCTTGCTTGTTTGTTTGTTTGTTTGTTTGTTTGTTTGTTTGTTTGTTTGTTTGTTTGTTTGTTTGTTTGTTTGTTTGTTTGTCTGTCTCTTTCTGCCTCTGTCTGTCTGTCTGTCTGTCTGTCTGTCTGTCTGTCTGTCTGTCTGTCTGTCTGTCTGTCTGTCTGTCTGTCTGTCTGTCTGTCTGTCTGTCTGTCTGTCTGTCTGTCTGTCTGTCTGTCTGTCTGTCTGTCTGTCTGTCTGTCTGTCTGTCTGTCTGTCTGTCTGTCTGTCTGCCTGCCTGCCTGCCTGCCTGCCTGTCCGTCCGTCCGTCCGTCCGTCCGTCCGTCCGTCCGTCCGTCCGTCCGTCCGTCCGTCCGTCCGTCCGTCCGTCCGTCCGTCCGTCCGTCCGTCCGTCTGTCTGTCTGTCTGTCTGTCTGTCTGTCTGTCAAGTTGTTAATGATACACATTTTGAACTCTGGAATTCAGAATTTTAGCTCTTACCCTGTGGTCTGCTGATCATTCTAACCGCTGGCTCACCGACACCATTTCTAGTCCCAGCATACACTTCGACCAGATAGTTCTCTCCCCATTCCAAGTTTCTCAGAACTACAGTGTATTCCACCCTTCCTTTGGTTGCTAACTCTTCCATAAATACCCAATCTTTGGACACATTGATACCAAACGTCTTGTAGCGTACAGAATAATAAAGCACCGGAGTTGTTGCCTCATGACTTGTTTTTTTCCACTGAATTTTAACTTCTTTGTCGTATTGTGTGCTACTGGTGGTAGCCAGAATTATAGGACTTCCAGATAATGCTTTCATGGAAAATTAAAGTTGGTATTAATTACGTGAATAAAAGGACGCTATGTACATGTATTTGTTACATGTTGGTGAAAGTTGCTTGTCTAGGTTAGTGTGGGCTTTAAAAAGAGACTGTTGCCTGTTGGTGGTGTTGACTGCACTCGTCTGGGTTAGTGTAGTCTTGAGAAAGACTGTGGAGTGGTGTTGGTTGTGGTAGTGATGGTGACTGAAGTTCCGACGGACTCAGCGGCGGTCTGAGTGTCAGAGTAGTTCTTCTGTGTAGAGTATTGCGTAGTAATAGTGTGTTACTCCTAGACTTGCTCCAAGTCCGCCTCTTAGCGCTAGTTTTTGCGGGAGAGCGGAAAAGCGGGAGGAAAGAGGCGGACTTGTTTCGCTTGCATGTTTTTGAATCTAATTAAATATTCTGGCGGGAAATCGCTGAAATGTACATCGCCCTGATTTGACGTGTTTCGGGTTGTCGTACATGCAATGGAAAGTTGGTTCTGGCCCCTACTAAAATGTTTTCAAGAGTCTGTTTAACTCGAACTTCCAAAGATAGCACTTGCATAGCAATTTAGCCTGAATATAATTACTTCCCGAATTACGACACCGGTCGAAAAATTCACCGGTGAATTTTGGCGCGCTGCAGGTGGGAAAGTCCGTTTCAATGAGGAACCGAAAGGTCAAAATTGTTTGAAAAGGACTTTGAGACAGTCTATATTACTCCGAGTGACGAACCATACTGGACAAGTAGAGAAAACTCTACTTGGCCCGGCTGGGATTCGAACCCGCGACCTTTGGTTTACTAGTCCGATGCTCTACCGAGCTACAGGTCAAGTTGGGAGCTGAAGGTCGAATGATAGTACTTAGGCTATTTCATATTTCAAAACAGACTAGTTTCTTCAATATCTAGACAAAATTCACTGTCCCCACCATAATCATTCGATATTGCGTATTAGTTTTTAGTTACCTGTTTTAGCAGTTTTGTCTTTTTGATTTTCATCTTCTGAAAAAGAGGAGAAACAATGATAGTATCGAACTACCAATGAATATTGTAATGAAGACGATGATTATGACTGGTGCTCCGACGTACGAAAGTCAAGAAATATGGCAGCATGGTACAACACGCACAACTTGTTCACGGTTGTCAACAGGCATGAACAATGTTGTGCTGCTCGCCGTGAACAAGTTGTCAACAAGTTGTTGACTTATGGTTCGAACAATTTGTTCATGGATAAATCAACAGTCATTGATGAACAATGTTGTTCATTTATCAATGTTGTTCACATATGTCAACAAGTTGTTACAGCATTGTTGCAGGTTGTTACAGCATTGTTCAGGCAACAATGCTGTAACAACTTGCGAGATTTTTACGCGTGTAGTCGGCTATTGAGCCTTGGCTTTCCTCTATAAACATATGTTCAAGGTAAGGTAATGCGGGCAACGCAACTTTGTTGCTTTGTAAGTTGAAAAGCGTTGTTGCACGTATTACCACCCACCTTAAACATTGTCACGCAACAATGATTTTGTTGCAAGTTGAAAAAAATTGTTGAAAAAAGTAGACTCCAGTTCTACTTGCTGCAACATGCTGATTCAACTTGCAACAAAATCATTGTTGCGTGACAATGTTTAAGGTGGGTGGTAATACGTGCAACAACGCTACTCAACTTGCAACGCAACAATGTTGCAGCAATTTGCTGCTCGTATTACTTCACCTTTAGATATGATAGATGAAACATAGATTCTGGTAGTCAAAACTGTTTTCATAAACGCACTCGCAAAATCATCCAATAGAAGGCAAGGTTATCATGTGGGTAATTACGACGAACCAATTAGATTGCATGATCTTGTCAAAAGTGATACACGGTGATTCGGTATTTGTTGTGATCAATTGCAATGATATACTACTCTTGTACTTACCGAGGAACTGGCACCATCGTCCGTAGTACCCAGGGATACAATAACATTTGAGCGGCAAGTCACTGTGATCATCTGCGTCTCTCTCTTTTGCACATGCTCCTCTCACACCGCACAAAGAATTAATTTCACAAAAACTCCTGGCTTCTACTTGCTGCGAAAGCACGAGAGTGAGAAGACTTAGAAAGATGATGTACGTCAACGAAGATCTAGTTCTGTTTTGTAACCACATCACCGTAACACGACGCGAGACATGCTTGGACACGTGATTATATTACGTCATAGTAGCGCGCGATTTTGTTTTTTTTGGCGGGGGGCATGAGAACGAATTCTTAATTAGGTCAAATTTAACCTGTAAAATGTCCAACCTGCAAGCAAGTTGTTGCCAGGATACTTGTGGAACTGACAGGTTGTTGACAACTTGTATGTAACAAGGTCGATGACTTCAACGGACTTGTGTGACACGTTGTTTCCACAAGTTGTTACCGCTCTGCTCTTAACACAAAGTTGACAAGCTTGTATCGGCTTGATAAAATCACAACTTGCTAATAAATAAAATCACAACTTGTTAATAAATAAAATCGCAACTTGTTTCAAGCTTGCTGCAAGCTTGTTTGCGAACATATTCTGTTAACAAGCTGTGAGATTTTTACGCGTGTAGTTCAAATTGACCAGTTCAAACAATTAGGCATTTCGACTACGCATATCTGACAATGAGCTTTCCTCTCTAGCCGATGTTCTAACAACACAAACAAACATGTTTGATAATTTATTATTTCCATATTGGGCACTTTGAAATAATTTACATTGGACACAATAGGCCAAGTTCAGACCAGCTGCAAAATGGCCTTGAAGAACTAGAAACATTTCTGCAATGGCCAGTGTAGTAAGGTTATTCATTATATGGCTTGCCTTGTGATTGGTCCTCACATATTTCTCTGCAAGCTGATTGGCTCATGAGCGGTCTAACACACTTCCTACTCAATCTGATTGGCTCATGAGCGGTATAACACACTTCCTACTCAATCTGATTGGCTCATGAGCGGTCTAATGCACTTTCTACTAAATCTGATTGGCTCGTGAGAGTTCTAAGCGCACTTTTAAACCAATCTGATTGGTTCCTAAAGTTATAACAACTAAAGACCGGCTAAAAATGGTTCTTGCAAAGCCATATAATAAAAACCTCGACTTCTCTTGGCCAGTGTTCACGTTATACTACCCTTGCTTTCTTTACGCAGACCTCGGACACGATATTATTGACCTAAAGACACTACTACAGAGTTGAGCTTCAAGGGCCATGCAGCGGACGACAAACAGAAACTGAAGATAGAGCAAATTTGGTTGGTTTGTAAACAAGACAACCACAGGTTGAGTTGGTTGACGACAAACAAACCGCAACAAAGTGATTGCCGCCAGGTAACATACTTCAAAGCGTTGTTGCCGAATGAAAAACTAAAACCGAAATCATTGTTTCAGAACGTTTAAAAGATATCCTCATTCCTTCTCTTCAGACTTTAAACAGTTTTAGATTTAAAAATTGTTTTTATTGCGACCAAAATTCGTTAATTCTCACAAACTCTGAGCTCTCTTCCTCAACATCAAACTGTTTACTCTATCCTCCATCTCTTTCATACCGCGAAAGACTGCATAAAATACGGAGACAACCTACACAACTCAACGAAACTCAACGATATTTGCACAATACACAAGTGTTGGATTAACTCCCAGTTCCCTCACGGTATGTAATAATTAAGATGACGAATTTCAAATTTTTTTTAAATACGTTAATATTTAATAATGTGTTAATAATGTGTAATTGAAATATACGTGCGAGCTATTAGGTTAGTTAGGGATGTTTAGGGTGAATAATGGATAATTTAACGAAGCGTAAGGGGATATTTGACTACTATGATGGATATTTGGCTACTATGATAAATATCTGGCTGCTATAAAGCAGTGACGTCTGAGTCTGTGTTCACGCTAACTAGCTTCTCATCTGTTACTTTATTATATATTTTTTCTTGCTCTTGTCCGTTACGTCGTTTGTTCACGTGATGACGATCACGTGATCGTGGCGATTTGTGTTTCCGTCTGGCGGGAAAATGTTGCTCGTTGTATGTCAACAACAAAGTTTGTCGCGCTGGGCGATGCTTTCTACTGGCACACGACGTGTTGTCATCGCTAGCATCGTAGACATACGTTGCAGTGGGATAGGGGTATGACGCGGTCGATGTATTCGAGAAAGGGAACGTATTTCTGTGGTTTGTATTTCTCTGGTTCGTCGAGGTCGACGCTAGCGAACTTGTACTACTATTCATTGAGCATACCCCCGATGATTGACGACCGTCGTACGATCCTTCACGATTCTCCTTCGTCGAGGCACTATCGGAACTCGACGTCTGTAAGAAGTGGGAGTCGGAAGGCGTTTGGGACTCCGACGTGACGAATGTCGACGACGAACGTGGAGATTCGCTGGGAGAATTTTCCGACATTTGAATAAACTCCTGTTTGTCTGACTCAGCCACTGTTTCAAATGAACCCAAGGCAACTACACCGGGGTTTTTACGCCGGTTAGTACACAAGCCACGCCCCCGGCGACTGACAGCGTGGAGCACGGCGATGCAAACAAGTATCGTGATCACCATGGTAACGGCAGTAGCAAAAACCACAGCGCCAATTAAGGTGTTGCGAGTAACGTGTTCTTCTGTAAACAAGAAAAGATGAACCAATATTAGTGAGACTATTAATACTAGGGTAATGAGCCTCAGGCCATGATAAGTAACTAAACATTGTAATGCCGTGAGGTACCCCGCCAGCACGTCTCGCTTTGACGAGCCAGTTTGTCTGGTGTGGCCACGGGCAAATACTAAAAGCCCGAGCCGACTAGAGCTGTGAGAGAGTTGACTAAGATAACAGCTTAAAGTGACTCGATACCCTGCGAGAAATTCTTCTCTTTTTTTTCTTCTTAAAACATTTTCTAATGCAGCTCTGAGCTTCATTATAGTTCATCACACCGTCCCTGTTCTTGGCAAACTTTTAAATAGATTATGTGGGCTAGTAAAAAACAAACTAGAGTGCTGTGTAGCCAGTGTTTTGAACAGAGCGCAGTGAAATTTTTTTATTTAAGAATCTTTATGCACGGTAACCACGTCAGTCCACGTAGGTCTGTTTTTCACGGGACCGTGTGTTATTTACAGAGAAGAATGTAAAAAAATGTTGAAAACTAACGAAATAGTAAATGAGAATCTAAAGTTAGATAAATAACAAGTGATATTTGAAAAAATATGTACAATAAATTACAGTATGACTTTCTTATAGATAATTATTTTCATGATTTAAGTTCCACAACATGATGGCACCTCGATACCCGAAAGTTCGTTTCATCGCATTAGTGTTAGGCTTGGGGAGCATTAAAGTATTGTTGTTACTCCTCAAATCGTAACAGTCCCGATTAGATAACCTGAAAAAACCGCTGAGATTTGAATCTCCACCAATATTTTTATTGCACTGAAGCGTGAACTGAAAAGATGTTAAACTGCCGAGAAAAAGTAACGAAAAAACTGACGTTTCGAGCAGAACTCTTCGTTTAGCTTCTAATCTTTTCTTTGTTTTGTTTACGAAATTCTACAGTAACATTAAGAATACTTTTGGAATATTACTACGGGAAACTTTTTGATATTTTTTTATCTATTTTCCTGCCATTTGATTCCTCTCTTGTTTACTTAACTTGACTGCAAGAACCTGACCTTCACAAGAACAAACGGAAATCGAAATATTGTTTACGTTAAAGTTGTGTAAAACACCCGCGTTCCTTGCATTCACCTGAAGGGAGGGGCACGCAAGCGAACGCACACATCACTGCTGATGTCACAATATGTGATATTTCGAAATATGTCCGGACCGGGATCTCCGCTTCTTGTAAACACACTACAAGTCACGCTACGCCAAAAAGGTCTTAAATTCAAATAAATTGAGGACTTCTGATCATTCAGAACCAACTTTTCATTCAATTGACTTAAATTTCTGCCAGCTCAACTGAAATCAAGATGTAACAATTGATTTCAAACTCGCTTTGGAAATCCAATACGTATAATTGATTCGAACTTTTGAAAATTACGTTTCGATTTTCTGAACTAAGTTGCAAAGTAAATACTTCTTTAAGTTAGCAAGGTGTTTAACCAGTATGAAGCACATGTTCTTTAATTTCATAATTTCAAATAATCTCCCATCTTCTTTTTGCAAAAATAATTCAATTGAATGAATGTGACGTTAGCCAGAGTTAAAATACTACAGTAAGTGTGTGCCGTAGTGAAGGAGTGGATATACGCCAAAATTTTTACGTGTTTTTTTATTAAACTTTGCCAAGTAAAAAGGAAATGTCAGGGTCACTGCAACAGTATACACCAATTACTGCGTTCTTCGAGAAGCCCATGTCATTAATATTGTTTATTTACTTTACTGCCAGCTAAGCTTGACGCAACAGTTTAAGCTTAATTAAGGGAACCAAACCCATCATTTACTCTCGTACTATTTATACATACTTGATGAATCCTCTCTTGAAAGATCTGTAGAATTAATAAGAGGAAGGAAGAAAATTAATTTAATCAACGCGTGGGAAGTTTTTCGGAAAAGCTAACACATGCAACTAGGCATAATTAATTTCGAGAAACCCTGCCCTGTAATCATCCATTTATATATTTTTGAAGAATTGGGAATATTATACAAGTATAATTTAAAACATAATCCAGAAATGTACATTTTGAAAAATCTAAGACATGGATCAATAAAGCCTGGTTTCCTATAATCACGACGATCGCTGAAAAATTAGCTCGGCAGTCGCAACGATCAACAATCGTTTCGCTGTTTTCATATGATCGATGATCGCAGCCATTGTTTTAATGGGTTAATACTGACGAAACAGAGAACGTGAGTGGTCTAACGTTTCGAGCGAAGGCCCTTTGTCACGTTTCTCTCTGACGAAGGGCCTTCGCTCGAAACGTTAGACCACTTACGTTCTCTGTTTCGGCAGTATTAACCTACTATACCATATTTCGATTGTTGTTTCAACACTGCCTACGCAGCACACTACTTTTATTACACATTGTTTTAATGGTCCACTGGAATGCGTACTGATCGCAAAGATCGCTGAGATTGCAAAATCACCATTTCCATATAGAACGCAACGATCGCAACGATGGAACCATAGTCAATCGAGACATGGTCTGGAAACTCAGCTAAAGTCTTTGTTCTATCTTTTTGTTCGCCTTTATGCATTTTTGTGCACGGTGCAGGGTCAATGAACACATTGTATTTTAGTATAATGAACGAATTGTCCAATAGCAACGTTTCAGTTCAATCACTCAACCGTGCTATCTAAATATTAATAAACCTAAAACAAAGGATGTGCACGGTGTAAGGTATACGGTTCAACATAAAATCACAGCTCATTATAGGCGCTTTGAAGTTTGCCGAGTTTCCAGACCATATCTCGATTGACTATGATGGAACATTTTCTATCTGGGCGATCGCAGCCGTCAGTGGTTTCCATATGATCGCAACGAGTTCATTTTTGAGCGATGGTGGCGATTATATGGCTTAACAAGACAAAAAGATGAACTGGTAATATTTTGACTTTATTCCAAAATCATCATGACTTTGGAATATACATGTGAATTGAAATATTACCATTTCATGTTTTTGTCTTGTTTTTGATACATATTTTGGGGTTTTCCAAATGTTTATTTTCGGATTGGGTTTGATATTATATTTGTTTAGATTGTCGGCTGCTTTGGGTTCAGAAAGAACCATAATAAACTAATGACTGAACAAAAAAGATGAACAAATAAACAACGGAAAGTTTACCTTTGACAACATCCAGTTGACTGATTAATTCAGTTGTGCCCAAACTGTTATTCACCCGGCACTTATACACCCCGGCATCAGAATACTTGGCATGTAATATCACAAGATACTCGGCATTTAGTTCCCGGCGAAGTTGAACATTGCTTGCAGTTGTATTCATTGGTTTATCATCTTTGAACCAGTTGTAGTCTAGAGTAGGCCAACCTTTCATAGCACACACAAACACGACAGAATCGTGAAGCAAAGCAACCTTGTCTAACATCTGATGCATTGGAAATGGTTTGCCTGATTGGAAAGAAAGTAAAAACGTTTTATTTCTAAGTTTGGCATAAGTAATAAAGAAATTCACAGAAAACATCCTTATAATTAATTAATTAAATTGATGAATTAATTCTAATTAATTAATTAATTAATTAATTAATTAATTAATTCTAATTAATTAATTAATTAATATACATAATTAACTAACTAATTAATTATATTTTTATTAATATATCTAAAAAGGTATAAATTCTATTCTAAACGTTTTCAATATCGAACGCAGTGAACATCAAGCTTTAAAACACTTACTAAAAATATTAATGTGAAAACTTGTGTTGATTAAGCCAGCGACGCTCTTTGCGAAACATCTGTACAAACCAACGTCATCCATTGTCAAGTTCCTAATTTGGAATGTCTCGCCTTCGCTGAGGTCCAAGCGTCCATTCAGACTGAACAACTTCGAACGTTGCACTTTGTTGAAGGAGATAGCTGGTGATGGATAACCGCTGGCCGAACAGTTAAAGCGTACATCTCCCCCGAGAGTTGTAATCAGGTTTTCTGCCGGTTTACTCGTAAATCGTGGAGGAACTACAGAAAATAAATTTAAACGTTATGTAACCCATTCTGCCTGACCCAAACGGCCACTTTAATATTTTACTCTGTCTAACGCCAGACGATTTTACTCTAACACCAGACTCTTTCACTCTGTCTAACACCAGACTATTTTACTCTGTCTAAGACTATTTTACTCTGTTTAACACCACACTATTTTACTCTGTTTAACACCAGATTATTTTACTCTGTCTAACACCAGACAATTTTGCTCTGTCTAATACCAGACTATTTTACTCTAATACCAGACTATTTTCCTCTGGTTAACACCAGAATACTTTACTCTGTCTAACACCAGATGATTTTACTCGTCAAAGCCGGGAGAACCCTCAGTCATCCTAGGCAGCCATGGTTTAATACGTCATTAACCCATTCCTGCCTGAGCTGGTCAAAAACTTTCTTTCCGCCATATTGTTTTTGGCCACCATCTTGGCGCGATCTTTTACAACTAACCCTAGGTACGAGCTTGCGTGAGAGACTTCGTACGGTTCCTCAGCAACCGCGTCAGCAAACTTACCAAAGACTTGTAGTCTTGCTTTGCGTGACTTGAGCTCCCCCACGCGTGTAACAACCACGCACTGGTACAAGCCGCCATCTTGAGCCTCGTTGACATCACGAAGAAGCAAAACACTTTTGTAAAATTTAAACTTGTTGTCAGTCACCTAAAGTCATTGAGAAAACAAAACAACGTTTTAATACAGGATTCCCAGCATGAAATTCGAAGACTTTTCCTCGACTTTCAAGGAACTTCTAAAATAAATTCAGGGACCGAGATATGCAAAAAAACGTTACTCCACCTGTGTGTATTCTTTCACTTTGGTACGATTGGAATCAATATGAACATTCTTCATATCTTTTTTCCAAACTATTTTGATCCCTTTCATTGATCCGTTTTTTACGGTGCAACTTAATTGGACGTCGTCTCCTTTCAATACTGTCAGAGACTCCGGATGTTCTGTGATCTCAGGACGTGCAGAGTCTGATGAAATAAGGATAGTGTGAGACGGGAAGAGGAGAGGAGAGGAGAGGAGAGGAGAGGAGAGGAGAGGAGAGGAGAGGAGAGGAGAGGAGAGGAGAGGAGAGGAGAGGAGAGACGAGGAGAGGAGAGACGAGACGAGGAGAGACGAGGAGACAAGAAGAGACGAGGAGACAAGAAGAGAAGAGAAGAGAAGAGAAGAGAAGAGAAGAGAAGAGAAGAGAAGAGAAGAGAAGAGAAGAGAAGAGAAGAGAAGAGAAGAGAAGAGACGAGACGAGACGAGAAGAGAAGAGAAGAGAAGAGAAGAGAAGAGAAGAGAAGAGAAGAGAAGAGACGAGACGAGAAGAGACGAGACGAGGAGACAAGAAGAGAAGAGAAGAGAAGAGAAGAGAAGAGAAGAGAAGAGAAGAGAAGAGAAGAGAAAAGAAAAGAAGAGAAGACATAGACCTCAATAATTTTACCTACCACACAAGAGATCTTTTGGCGCGATTTTTGACAAACGTTTTCCAGACAACTTATTTGGTTGTTGACATTTAAGCACGACTGATCGGGAGAACTTCTTGGACGCTAGCCATTGAGAGAACCATCGCAGTTTACAGCTACAGTACAATGAACGACTGTTCATGCGCCTGAAAGGAAAAACAGAAAAGAAATTTATTAAACTGAACGCCTTCTTTCATTTAAATACTGCTCTTTTCATTGCCCGAACGTCAAACCACTGTCAGTTTAAATTTTATGGTTTTTCTAAACAATTGTTGGGAGATGACAAGGTGGTAACGTCTCTCTTCCTACCACCAAACTGTGGCCAGGCCGTTAGGACAATTCAGTTACAACTCGAAATAGAAATCAAAAAAAGCAAATGTCTTACAGGTCTCGGAGAGATGTTAATGGACTGAAGGCGTCTCTGTTAATTTCTTCAATGGGATTATTTCTCATATCCCTGCAAAAAAGAAACGAGAAAACGTTCAACTTTACAGAACTGTGTCCATTGGAAAAATCAGAAATTAAATACTTACAGATACTTAACAGATGATACTTCATCAAACATAACTTTAACTACAGATGTAATTTCATTGCTACTTAGATTTCTAAAAAAGCAACACCAGTGTAAGTTATGCTATCCAAACTTACTACGGAACACAGTGAACCGTAGAAGCACAATCAAAAATCTTGGGGGGAAATGTCAACTGGGGCGATAGTCGTGTTTTTCTCTCCCAGCTATCATGGCGTGTGCTGTTAGGGCGCTGCCTCTCACCAGTAGTTAAGCCCGGTTGAACGGGGTTAGTACTTGGATGGGCGACCGTCTGGGAACAGCCCCGTTCTCGAGCTTGGGACTCATGTGAGTAGAGTTTAGTTAGTCTCTCCTGTGCTCCTAGGGTTTTTCGCCAGGTTCTCCGGTTTTCCTCCCTCAGTAAAATCAACACTTAGGGCTTGGCTGGGATCCGTGGTCTGAACTGTGTCATGGCGGCTGCTTAAAGCGCCTTTGATATGCCTCGACACGGCCACATTGAAAAAGCCTTAGGAGTAATTTGATTGTAAAGATACACGTTTGATGTATTCTAATTAAAGATCATTATTAAAGTTACTTGTTGTTTTAATGTCTTGGCAAAGCAAATAAATAAATAAAAAGCACATTATCTCCACGCTCTAAAATGTTTCGCAACCCGTCACAAACTCAGCAAAGGTAAACAGTCTTTGTTTTCGAAAGACGAATTCTTAATCGTTCTTTTTAGCGTTACCATAAATATAATTCATAACCATCATATTTTACTCTGATGAAGAGCTCCGCTTGAGACGTCCGTATTTCATTATCGAAACTGATCTCGCCAGTTTTCACTTTTCACCAACTTTTCACTTTACTCTATCTAAAACACGGCCTACACAGCACAGAGATTATAGACCTTATTCAAAAATGGCCGCCGAATTAGAATTCTTTTATATGCATATAAATTATCCCTTATGACCTCGTTTTAAAGTTTTTACTTTTTTAAGTTGAATTTCACACATGAAAACGAGTTCATAAGGGCTAATTTATATGTATATAAAAGAATTTTAATTCGGCGGCCATTTTTGAATAAGGCCTATGGAAGGGGAACTGGATAGGAAACTTAGACCCCGTTTACACCAGAGCAAAAATATCCGGATTCACATTGTTTTTTATTTTCATGAGGATGAAAAACAATGTGCCACAACTTGCTATGGTAATTATACACTTACAAGTAGCTAATGCACCTAACGGGTGGCCCCACATGGCCACGATAAGCTATTGTTGAAATTAAACAATATAGTGTAATGTCAGTTAAGATTGACCACACGTTAAGGTGCATTAGCCGCTTTTAAGTATACAGTTACCATAGCAACTTGTGCAAACATCGTTTCCGGTTTCGTACCAGGTGATCTGACCGTGAGGGAAAGGCCTGGAACTAGCAACCTAATAGAAATCCATTTTGCTGTATTGAATAACTTATTTCTTTCATTTTCCTTTATCAAACTGGTTGAAACTTTGTATTTATGTTCAGTGTTGAAAATGATAAGTCTATGCTAAATTTGGGGACAAAATAAAGTATATTTCACGAGATATTAAATAGTTTAATTCGAAAAATGGATTTCTATTTGACAACTAGTCCCAGTCCTTTTCCGTGTTTTCAGATCACCTGGTAACATCGTTTTAAGTTTCCAACCCAGTCCCCTCCCCGCCATTATCTATGCCGAGCACTCCACCTTTAAAAAATTCATAACCACTTCGTTTCAAAATAACTTTGCCCCGTTATTATAACTTAGCAAGCAGCAAGCAAGACAATGTTTACCCAACTTACAGGTGCTTAAGTCTTTGTAAACCTCTGAATGTTCCGTTGGAATCATATGACGACCAGGACAGTTTGTTTTTACTTAAATCCCTAAACAAAATACATCGATTAAAATAACATTTCACAAAAATGTCAAACAATCCTCACGTGTTTTTTTTTCTTTTAAAAATTACTGACTCTTGGTACTTACAAAACCTGAAGTTTTTGAAGATTTTTAAATGAATTATCCACAATCCCAAATATTCCATTTGAACTCAGATTTCTAAAAGAGAAAATAGATGAGAATCCTGTATTAAACAACTGAGCTTGTTTGGAGATGTAAAATAATCACTGGAACCATTTTCGAAATAAGCTCAGCTTTGATGTGCGCGTGTCTGTTCATTTGTCTGTTTGCCTGTCTGTTCGTTTGTCTGTTTGCCTGTCTGTTCGTTTGTCTGTTTGCCTGTCTGTTCGTTTGTCTGTCTGCCTGTCTGTTCGTTTGTCTGTTTGCCTGTCTGTTCGTTTGTCTGTTTGCCTGTCTGTTCGTTTGTCTGTTTGCCTGTCTGTTCGTTTGTCTGTTTGCCTGTCTGCTCGTTTGTCTATTTGCCTGTCTGTTCGTTTGTCTGTCTGCCTGTCTGTTCGTTTGTCTGTTTGCCTGTCTGTTCGTTTGTCTGTTTGCCTGTCTGTTCGTTTGTCTGTCTGCCTGTCTGTTCGTTTGTCTGTTTGCCTGTCTGTTCGTTTGTCTGTTTGCCTGTCTGTTCGTTTGTCTGTTTGCCTGTCTGTTCGTTTGTCTGTTTGCCTGTCTGTTCGTTTGTCTGTTTGCCTGTCTGTTCGTTTGTCTGTTTGTCTGTCTGTCTACCTGTCTGTTCGTTTGTCTGTTTGCCTGTCTGTCTGTCTGTCTGTCTGTCTGTCTGTCTGTCTGTCTGTCTGTCTGTCTGTCTGTCTGTCTGTCTGTCTGTCTGTCTGTCTGTCTGTCTGTCTGTCTGTCTACCTGTCTGTTCGTTTGTCTGTTTGCCTGTCTGTTCGTTTGTCTGTTTGCCTGTCTGTTCGTTTGTCTGTTTGCCTGTCTGTTCGTTTGTCTGTTTGTCTGTCTGTCTACCTGTCTGTTCGTTTGTCTGTTTGCCTGTCTGTCTGTCTGTCTGTCTGTCTGTCTGTCTGTCTGTCTGTCTGTCTGTCTGTCTGTCTGTCTGTCTGTCTGTCTGTCTGTCTGTCTACCTGTCTGTTCGTTTGTCTGTTTGCCTGTCTGTTCGTTTGTCTGTTTGCCTGTCTGTTCGTTTGTCTGTCTGTCTGTCTACCTGTCTGTCTGTTTGTTTGTTTGTTTGTTTGTTTGTTTGTTTGTTTGTTTGTTTGTTTGTTTGTTTGTTTGTTTGTTTGTTTGTTTGTTTGTTTGTTTGTTTGTTTGTTTGTTTGTTTGTTTGCCTGTCTGTTCGTTTGTCTGTCTACCTGTCTGTTCGTTTGTCTGTCTACCTGTCTGTTCGTTTGTCTGTTTGCCTGTCTGTTCGTTTGTCTGTCTACCTGTCTGTTCGTTTGTCTGTTTGCCTGTCTGTTCGTTTGTCTGTCTACTGTCTGTTCGTTTGTCTGTCCACCTGTCTGTTCGTTTGTCTGTTTGCCTGTCTGTTCGTTTGTCTGTCTACCTGTCTGTTCGTTTGTCTGTTTGCCTGTCTATTTGCCTGTCTGTCTATGGTGTAGTATCTATCTGTTCGTTTGTCTGTCTGTCTGTCTGGTATAAAATTACATCAAAGAACAAAAGCTGAACTTACAAAAACTCAAGAGAATTTAGGTGCGAGAACGTCCCACCATAACTATGTTTTTTCGTGACATCTAACATTATACGTTTCAACTTGTTATTAGCCAAGTTTCTGAAAAGGAAAAAGAAGAATGATTCCATGGAAATCCGCATTAACTTCTCCCGTTCTGGGGTTTTTCGCGATTCATTATATTTACTTACGGCTATTTTAATCACCAACCATCCCTAGCACAAGTAGTTTAATTTACTAAAATGCCAAATATTACTTGTAATACACAAGCGGTGTTGTAGGAATCTCACGAGGAAATAATTATTTTTGAAGACCGGAAAAGGAAATTTCAGAGGAGTGTTTACAAGCGTTATGTTGCCTCTCTTGTCGACGCCGAAAAATTTAAAAAGATGCGGACTCTCGCTATTTTGAAAATGTATTCAAAACAAGAAGTATTGTTTGGTATTGTGTGTAAGAGTACATATGCACTGAGCTTTGGATGGATGGGATGGATGATTATATGCTAAATGGAAAAAATTCCATAATGCAAAAATAGACGCGCGGTGCGTGCAAGTATTCACTTGACTTCGCGTGTAGATGTTTTTTTCCCAGTATTCCTAAATTATTTCCTTTACACAAATTACTCACAAGTATTTTATCTTTCCGCAACAAAGACTATTCCAACCGTCGGAGCTGATGTTTGCAATTTGATTGTTTTGAAGATGTCTGTTGAAAACAACAAAAAAAAGAAGAGAAGAATTATATAAAACAATGTTTTGAGTGCTTTCAAAAATTTCACACAATTATTAAAGGAATACAATTCATTCTGACTTCTACTTACAAATGCTCCAATTTATTTAATCCGAACAGCAAACCACCGTCTATTTGTGTCAGTAAATTATTATCTAAATATCTGGAAAAACACAGAGAAAAAGCCGTGTTAAATAAGCTGACAATGAAAATAATTTTGAAAAGGTCATAAGATCTAAAGTTTTATTTATATAAACTTACAATTTTTTAAGTTTTAAATCAAGAAACGTTGCTGTTAGCAATGATTTGAACTTGTTGTTTGAAAGTTTCCTGCAAATTAAATAAATAATAATTGAGAAATACTGTAAGCCTACATTGAATCTGGATTACCAAATTATAGGAATACTCTACATGGCATTGAAATAAGATACTATAAGCAAAACGAAAGAAATGTAGGATTATTTTTAGACTTGATAAGAACGTCGACATATGACGTCATCATTCGACGTCATAATATGACGTCATATGACATATAACATATAATGTTATATTGCATCATATGACATCATTGTGACGTCACCATTTGATGATGTCATGACATCGCATAACATATAACGTCATCATATGGCATCATCATATGATGTCATTATTTGACGTCACTGTATGATGTCATAATATGACATATAACATAAACGTTATCACATGACATTATTTGACATCACTGACTGTATGACATCATAATATGACATCATATAACATCACGTGATGTCATAGTGATGTCATCATTTGATGCCATACTATCAATGGTGTCATTGTTTGAATCAAATCAAATTTATTTTAGCAAACACTTACAAAGTTTCAAGTGAAGGTGTCATTGTAAATAATGTATGGACGCGTAACTCAGCTGGAATGCTATCCAGTTGATTACTGCTTAAGTCTCTGTAAAAAAATAATAATTGGAATTTGGGAATTAGTTTCCTACATCCATAAGCATAAAATATATCAAGCAGTATATACATTACATGTAATAACATTTTAAAAAAATTAAATGGTTTCCATTTTAATGTTTGTTTGCCAATGAACTTTTCAAATGCTTGAATGTACAGCATATAAAAATAGAATTAAAATTTGACTTACAAAGTCACTAAAGATTTGAGTGAGAGATTTCGAACATTTGTTAAATTATTTCCATCCAGTCTTCTACAAAAAATAAACAAAATAACACAAAAAAATTAGTTTACCATATTACACATGTACGTAAAATAAATGGTTGGTGATGAAAGCAAAATTTTAAAA
This sequence comes from Corallium rubrum, assembly GCA_964035015.1. Classification (NCBI taxonomy): domain Eukaryota; kingdom Metazoa; phylum Cnidaria; class Anthozoa; order Scleralcyonacea; family Coralliidae; genus Corallium; species Corallium rubrum. The sequence goes on from OZ036004.1 coordinate 6,648,006, forward strand.
TGTTTATTTCTACTTACAGTGTCTGGAGGGATGGAAGATTTCTCAAAGCATGAAAAGCTATGGTTGTGATTTGATTGTTACTAAGATTTCTACAGATTGGTCAAGGCAAGGTAATAAATAATATGAGAAGTAGTAAGACCAGACATGTATCCAATAGGATACAATAAAATTTTTAAGGATGAGCCGATAATCGGAAATTAATCGGTAGAAGACGATAATTGGCAACTTTCAGGCTGATCAGTTATCGGTTGATTACATCGACATATATCAGTGGTCCAATAAATACTATTCTGGATTTCATACTTGTGAATTTCATTTTCTTTTTAAGAAAAACACTAAGTTATAGTGATTCCACAAAGAAACTATAAAATTTAATTAATTTGATAAGGTGCATCATGTTTAACATGTCATATTTCTTGTTTGGTGAAACATTTTTTGTTTTCAACTTTCGTCAATCGTATTTCATTTTTCATATTTCAACTTAAACTCCGTCTTGCTGATGACTGATGGTTAATGATCACATTATATTTGCCAAACAATATACGTTATGTTTTGCTATTGTTTTGCCGCAAATCAAGTGTCAGGAATTCTTGTTGACAAATATCGGTAACCACCGATAAATCGGCCGAAATCGGATCGGAATTTATCGGATCGGTAAATTTGATTTTTCTTGATCGGCTCATCCCTAAAAATTTTCGATAGCGCATAGCCATAGAATCTAATGTAATGTATTACAATGTAATGTAATATCTTATAATGTAAGAATGTGTAATGTCTTATAATGTAGTCTAATGTCTTAAAATGTAGTACAACATCTTAGAATGTAGCGTGATGTATTAGAATGTAGCGCAATGTCTTACAATGTAGCGTAACATCTTAAAGTGTAACATAATGCAGGCACTGTCACAAACTGTTATAGTTAATTTTAGATATTGCAACTTGAGATGTTTAGTATTCAAAAGTGGGATACTAGATTTCAAGGAGGCAAGCCTGGATATAATTTTTTTTGCCCTGCCTGTCAAAATGACCAGCATCAATCAGATTGTGTCTGTCATAAAACAAAACGTACCCGTCACTAAACAATTGTAAACAATAGTCCATAATTAAATAATATAATTATATAATGCACTGTATGTCTGTATTTCTTATGTAAATGTAATGTACACTACAGTAATGTACTACTATTACTAGCAAGTGTTAACAAGTGTTACAACTTCTCCTTTCCCGTTGTCTTCGTGTTTTAACCACACAGAATTTTTGCTAGATCTTTGTTGATCCATTTCACTGTTACTAACACTATTTGTGTCAGCAGACGTGAAAAATGCAGTTATTTTCTTCAACATACTGTATAACTTACATGCTTGAGTGATTGCAGATAATCAAGATGGCCACACTTTTGCCATTCCAAAAGCCCTCGCGCATAGTCGCGTGTGCTCCACTAAATGAAGTTCATGTGCCGCGAAACGGGGATTTAATATACAAACAAAAAGTGATTGATTCAAAACAAATAATAGTTGATTCTGCCATGAAAATGGAAGTAAATTTTACTGAAAAACGTTCCGGACAAAAAGACCGACACAATCAAATTTGTGACTGTCAAAACCTTGTAAATAACAAATTTGTACCGGACAATGTCCGTGACCGGACGCTAATATCCAGGCTTGCAAGGAGGGATACCAAATTCAGAAACCTGGTATCCACTCGGATACTGCTGAAAATTGAAAATTTCAAGCTCTGCTCTGCCCAATGCCAGATGATTTTTCTCATCAAAGGGAGAATCCTCAGACTTCCTAAACAGCAACAGGTTAATAAAACTGCACTTTTCAAAAATACTTACAATTCATTTAACACTGTACTGTGTCCAAAGGTACCATTACCAATTCTAGTTATTCTGTTATCACTGACATCCCTTTAATAAAAAATAATTTAGCATTAATTAAGCAATACATAGTCCCTAGAATTATATTGTCTGGAGACGCGGTGAACATCAAAGCGGTTAACAATCAGCTACAATTTAGGTTGAGGGTGGCAAATAAGGTGCACAATCTTTTGTTTTACGTTCATTAATATTTATAAAGCAATGATGCTATTGGTTGATTGCTTCATTATACCAAAAATACAATGTGTTCAGCAAGCGTTAAGGTGAAATAAGGTGCACAAACGTGAACAAAAACCTAGAACAAAGACTTTGGCCGCGTTTCCAGACAATTTATTTCTAGGGACTATGAGCAATACAAGTAAAAAAGTGAAGCAAAATCACGAAACACAGTTCTAATGTTGATGGAATTCAAAGCTGTACACTTACAATTTTGCAAACTGGTCCCATTTTCCAGGCAGTGTCTTTATTTTATTGCCTTTTCTAAACAAACAAAAGCAAAATTAAATAGAAATTAGAATTGCAGGAAAGGAAAGTTGTTCAACATAATTGTCAATTATTCTTTTCAAGCAAATTCCCAACCGCAATGCCATTTTGAGAATTGAATGATTTATTTTTAAATAAATGACCACCAATCCCACACTAAGTTTTGGTAATACAAGAATCTCTCCCCTCTGCAATGTTATTCAGGGCCCCCTACCAGCAATTGTTATTTTAAAGTAACACTACCTAGGGGGGGGGGTGTTACTCTGGCAGTTTTTGGGTAGGGGTGTACTTCTGTGAGCTCAAAATCCTGACCCTATCCCATAGCTAAAAAGATGATTTTTTATACCCTATCCCAGCACTGGTGTCACATTGGCATCTATACTCCATCTCAGACCAAAATATGCACCCTATTGCAGACCAAAATGGACAATTTGTATACCCTACCCCAGACCTCGAAAACCATACCCTATCCCAGCACTGGTGTCACGTTGGTATCTATACTCTGTCTCAGACAAAATATGCACCCTATTGCAGACCAAAATAGACAGTTTGTATATACCCTACCCCAGACCTCGAAAACCATACCCCATACCCTATCCCAGCACTGGTGTCACATTGGCATCTATACTCCATCTCAGACCAAAATATGCACCCTATTGCAGACCAAAATGGACAATTTGTATACCCTACCCCAGACCTCGAAAACCATACCCTATCCCAGCACTGGTGTCACATTGGACCCTATTGCAGACCAAAATAGACAGTTTGTATATACCCTACCCCAGACCTCGAAACCCATACCCTATAAGGTACCCCCTCCCCCAGATAACACTGTAACTTACAGGTGTAAGTGGCTGAGTGACTTGGGAAATTTTCCAAGTTTAGAAACATCCTCAATATCATTATAATTAAGATTTCTAAAATAAAGACAAAACAAATTTTAAAGATTAACACATTCACTGGACAAGACAAACAAACATAGTTTTAGATGAGCACAAATGGAAAAATATATATACAGTACTACAAAAAATATTAATAATTTCAAATCTTAATACTTACAATTCAATTAATTTTGAAAATTGAAGAAATGCATCATTCTGTGTTGAGGAAATATTATTTCCACTCAAATCTCTAAATAATTGAACATATAATTTTTTATGAGAAACTTGCTTACTGAAGACAACTTGCCTGAAAAAAAGGATGTTCTTGAAGAATATATAACAATAGTTGTTTTTCTTTTAAAATATATAATTTCTGCTAACATAGCTTTTTGTAGTAAATTTAAAGTAAGTAAAATTAAAATTGAACCTTATAGGTCAGATTTTAAATTTTCAACTGTCAGCATGGTTTAGCTGTTTATATAGATACCTATTTTCTTTGATTTTGGCCCAATTTTATAATTTTACACTGTAAACGTTTAACTTGAATTTTTACATGTGCAATCTTTCAGAATTTATTTATATCTTTTGGTCATTTGTATGTATAAGTATTTGTTTTTATAGTCAACCAGGTTGATAGGATTAAAACACTAAGCTTCTTTTTTTTTTAAATTATAACAAGCTTTAAGGATAAACAATTAATGATTTAAGTACAGGCTACAGAGACAATATTTTCTAGACACTACAGAATGTATATAGACTATATTCAATTGCATGTAGTATATAACTTATTACAACCAGGTGAATATTTCTCACATTTGTACACACATTTCATAGGAAATTTAAAGATACATTTTAACCTTCACTGCATCTATCAAAGTTCAAATAATAATATAGTTATCTCTTCCTAGCATGCTGGCATTAATGAATAGTTGTTTTCACAAGCAGGAAATTGGTTTTAGCCAAAGACAAATCATTTGAAATGAGATGACCAAGGAAACATGATAAAGGCAAGATAATGGATAAACCTTGTATTAATATTAGTAAAGGTCAATTTAACAAGCCTTAATTATATAACTTATGATAATCAATGGTTTAATAGCTAATAGCACACAATGCTCTGGGACATGTTGCATGTTATTTTGATTAATCCTAACTTTGAATTGAAATTTGGTCTTCTTTTCAACATTCAGACCCTAATAGGTAGATGATTTAAAACTGTAAAAGACAACTGCACATACTGAAGAGAATGTAAAGATACTGTTTCACCAGACAGCCTATTGAGCAATTAAAGCAAATAGTTCACAAGCAAAAACGCAAATGTTAGGTGTTCAGTACCCAAGCTAAGTTGAAGTGAGAAACTGTATATACTATGCAGAAATGGATTTGAACTGTCGCAACAAGGGAATTAAAGAGTATTAGGATATTATGGAGAAAGCTGTAGTTTGAAAACAGTGCAAGTCGTCATCAAGAAGAAAGGAATGTCAAAGAAATAGGATTAAAGGATTACTTTTTCTGCATCACTGGAAGATACACCCTTCCCACTGGGTTAAGAATTTATATGATTAGGAGAAGGAAAGGGCACCCAACGGATTCAATTGTCATAAAAACCCATCTAATTAAATAGAAAAACAAAACATAGTGACAAAATCAATAAAGTGTCTGGTGGCACATCAAAAAGTGATTCATCATATCTATCCAAACGCTATAAGATGGTTTTCTTTAGGAAAATATAACGGAAGCATGAATGGATGATGGTGGGTTATTAAAGAAAAGACTCTGTACCTCCCATAGTGAAGGGGCATGGAAAAAATGGCAGATGGAGCTATTAGGTTATCTGCCCTCGGGGATTTTTGTCATAAAAAACGAAATAATTATAAGCAAATCGAAAGTGTCGTGGTGAATCAGACATTTGAAGACCTAATAATCCCGGAATCTGGCACTGTCTGAATCGATAGTTTATATTATAAAAAAGAAATACGGTGTTCCCCTGGGTTTTCAGGGGATGTTGAATACGATATTCGGAAGAATTTACACAAGCACTTGTCAACGAGCTGTCAATAAGGACAGTCAAGCAGAGATCCTCTTTCTCTTGGCCCGTTCTTCCGTTCTCGAACGTGGCTAGCATGCAAACACTATGGACAAAATGAAAAGCGTAAGAGAAGGCATTATGTGCCCAGTACATACATCCTTCTATTCTTCGTGCTCAAATATGACTTTTAAGACGTTTATTGAAAAAAACAGTGCTCTATTCAAAGCCATGACACAACAGTTTTAACACTTGGGCCCATTAAGAGCGATTCAAAGTACTATGATTTATTAAAATATTGGCACAGGAAAGCTTTCAAAGCCGTACGTAGATCACTATGGTAGATTCGAAAACGTTCTTCCCCTTTCTCCTTCTTAAAACACAGCAAGATATGAAATATCGATTGAAAGTCTTCTTGGTTGGCTTTATAATACACATGGCTTACATTATAATAGTTTAAAATCAACACAAGAATATACAATGTTTACTAGTAACGCGCTATTTATTTTTCAGAAGATCCGCTATTCTGAGGCTACTTTTGTTTTGAAAACGCTTCAAGCAACCTGCTCATCAAAATAAAACTTCAGCTGGCACAAGCTGAATTTCAAATTAAAACGAATGAGTGTTTGTAAGGAAATTTTCGGCTTCTCGCTCAGCGGGATACAGTCGAGAAGCGAACAGTCGGGACTTTGAATATTACATTTGGATATCAAAGAGAAAGGCAACCGACTCGATTAAAAAGCCTTGGTTATGAAAAGAAGTTTGATTCTAACGTATTAACTGTATTAAAAAACCCTTAATTGAAATTCAGAGCGCGGCAAACAGCGAACCCGAAAACGCTTTTCAAAACACTCTAAAACTAATCTCACCGCCACAAACCAAATTTCTAAGGACTCGTTTATAGAAAGAAGCGGCAATGAATGAATGAATTTAAAACGGATTAATTTGTCTGTGATAACGCCCAGAAAACTACAAACAAGAAAAGGGGAATACTAGTAAAGAACGCTATACACTCAGTTCGCTTTTGGTGTGACACGGCGAATGAAACGACAACACATCTGCTTCGCATATTTCGTAAACAACCCAAACTAAATGACATGTTTTTAGACAGTTGGCTGAAAATCTTTGTTCGGAGGTTAAACGAAGTGTGCAATTAATAGGCGGGTTTTCTTCACTAGTTAAATACTGTAGCGTATTGTGGCGAAGAAAAGATTTTTTCAAAGCCATGTAAGATAATTATGATCTATGTATTGCTTTGGTGTTGAATCAATGCAGGAAGCCGTCTTTCCGATTTTTACTCGATAAAGGTCAAGCTTAGATGATAAACACGTCCAACACGTTGAAATTATTATCAAGCATTTATTGTTGATTTGAGCGTCTTTTTAAAATTCAAATAGTCTTACGAAAGACCCGATGAATTATTAAACGGCCCCAAAACAACTTTATTTACAAGCATTTTCATTTTTTAGTTTGTGACAACCAACAATGCCATCGGCATATAGTGTAAAACCAAATACTTGGCTAATAATCGTAAAAGATTTGAACAATTCGCTTGCTATTTGGGGGGCTCCTGAAGATCGCTAAAACGTGTTGAAGTCTTGAAAATCAAAATGATATATGAGATCACGGAAGACAGTATATATTTTAGCCATGCAAACAACAAGCAAATTACTTTAGACTAGCTAAGTTGACACTGCAAATTAGTGTATCGCTTCAACATAGATACATGACAAAAGCATGTACGTTACGTAGAATAATATTTCGGCATAATAAAACAAAATGCTACTTACAAAATCGTCACATCTTTCGAAACACCGTCTGGAATTCCCTTCAAATCCCGCTCGATACATTTCACGATCGATTCTGAACAATCACAAATCGTAGGACAATATTCAGGCGGCGTGGTTTGAGCCAGTGCGACCGCGAGGAGAGAACGGAGAAGAATTAACGTCCACATTGCTGAAATCGACTGTCGCAGTTGAAATACCATAGATGTGAACACGAATGCTTCGCCTTTGTTGAACAGCTTGGCCATAAGACAACATTTGGGACACCTTAGTGACATACAAAGAACTAACAGTTGGAAAAGGCTGCATGCAGCGCTCAATTTGAGCTTCGAGTCGAAACCTATCAGAAACGGACAACCAGCTGTGACCTATGCTGTGCCATACTACAATGATATTACACGACGAGTTGACCACCCATCTTAGCGGAAGCCTATTATCGCTTCTGATTGGTCGAGCGCAATGTCATATGACAGATATTGACCAGCCAAATCAATTATCGGTATTTTTATTTGAGATACAATTTCATAGGCATCACAGTTTCTCCAGTGACGACGAGTCTTCTTATCCTCCCTAGTGACACGTGAATAATTACACTCTCACCAAGCGAACACCTTGAGACCTCATTTAAATCGTCTGTTCGCACCGGCTCCGCAGACATCTTGTCCATTCTCCTGCAGCGACACTAGCCATAACGGTGTTGTTTTTTTCATGATTTTTCCTCCTGTCACCGTTGTGCGGTTGATTAAAGTTTTGCTCGGTGCGATAAAGATCTGAACAAGACAAGAGCTAATTGCAAGTGCTGAAGATCTTACAACAGGAGAGTAGCCATCAACAAAACAGCTTTTCACACCATTACTACAGAAACAATTAGACTCTACTCCATCATTTTCTCGCGCCATTGTGTTTAGATCCTATAACAACATAAACAATAAATTTACCCTTCTCCTTGTCACCTCAAACCCATAATTGTCTGTGTTACACGCAGGTTAGTGTTACATTGAAACAGGACATAATACAAAACAAAAAACTACAATTTCCTCACGAGTTAAGCACGCGAGTTTGTCGAAAAGAGATGCATTTCGGCTTTTTCTTTGAACTATTTTGAAAATATCCTGGTTAATGACCGTATTTTTATTTTAAGCTTTCCTATCGTTTAAAACTTTGCGTAGCGTAGAATGATTAATGACGTGTATAAATATAAGGCTAATATCAAGATCCTTATCTCTAGAAAAAAACTCAACTTCGAAGCGATATATGACTATAAGAGTGAATGCTGTGTCGACGCGGTAGACTGTTGCTATTTGCCTATTTTGTGCAAAAACAAAAACCCTGCTGTGGGAACTTTAATACTGCTGGTTTTTCTCTTCTTCTTGCCCCCTCGAAGAAGGCGTGTAACACCTTGAAATGTGTGAACACCAAATTCGATAAACTAAAGGTTTACCATAGTGATTCTTTTGGCCCTCACAACTAAAACACGGAGTTATGCGAAAATATCTTCATAATGACGATTATTAAACAGTTTTCGCCAATCCTCAACGATTTTCACTATAAACATGTGTGTCGACCAACTGCGGCTGGGAAATCAGTTTATTGCTTTATTTTTGACACTTTCGAGTGAGACAGCACGTTGCGAATTCTCAAAATGCTCACAAAAAATCCTGCAGGCTGCCCTGAAGTGTGTGTGCTCTCCGCAGTTTTTTTCCCGTCCTCTCGCGGTGAAATTGCTTCCAGTATATTCGAAACTGCGCTAAACCTTATTGTCGTAAGATATTTATATTTTAAGCTCGATTACAATGATTATTTTACTCCTAAAAACTACCATGTATAGATTTCGATATAAACTTTTAAATACATCCGTTTTTGAACCCGGCAAATGTTTTGTCTAGATTCTAGAATTCTAGCCGCGTTTTAAATTATACGTTTTAATCCCATTTCCTTTTGTTTACATAAACTTATTCTTTTTTTATTTCCCATCCGTTTTGAATTCCTAATAAACGAGAACGCAAGTCGGTCGGTCGAACACCCAAATTAACAAAATAAAGGTTTCATGAGTGTTTTATTATTCAGAGCTGGCTGAAATAGCGTGACTACGAACTTGCGATGACTTGCGTTCTCGCTTGATTAGGGCTAAATTTAAAACTGGATTTTTCTAGCACCTTCATACGACTTTAGGTATATCTATTAGTTGCCTTTTCTGAGAAGCAAAACATGACATATTTCAGTATTTTTATTGTAATCTTTGGCGATCTTTTTTTTGGTTTTTCATCTTTTTTCTCTTGACGTCTTGTGAGAGATTTCAAGTTGGGTTCTCAATCTCATTAATAATTCATGAATTATCGTATAGCCAATCCATGAACGCGTATACCACATCACATACACGAGTTTTGATACCCAACCTGTAGGAAACACTTCCTGTAGTGAACTGGATCACATTTCTTTAAATCTGTATATATCGAAATCAATGAAGAAAACACCGCAAATCGCGTTTCAGAAGCAAGATCAAACACTCGTTTATCGTGTTTCATCAGGGGACGCCAAACACTCGAAAAAAATAAAAACGCTCAAACTAGAAACACTCAAACTCGTGTTTAATCTATTACATCAAAAAATTATTGACAATTTTGAAAATTTAATTTCAGAAATCTGATGAGAAACTGATCTGATAGTGTACATATAAATCTCGAAAGCCTCAGACATCGTTTTCTGTCATGATTTTTATCGGCCTTCCGTACCTTAAAAGATAAGAAGAAAAATTGAAAAAACAAATGTTTCACACGTGAACTCAAACAATGCTTCTATGACTTACAAATAAACGAGCTGAAGTGTTTATTTGTAATTATTTTGACGTTTTGACTACGAGTCCCATCTTACAAACAACACTCAAATCGTTGCCCTGATCTTTAGTAAATTCATCATCAATAAATCTTTGCAGTGCCCCAAGTCTGTCTCTTCTAGGCAAAGTTTTAATACGGGTTTCCAGTGCTCGAAACCGAAATTAGTCTTGTAAACAAATCCGTCTCGAAGAAATAATTGCCAATTTCACAATAAATAAAAATACAAGTTGCTTCATTACTCCTTAGATAAATAGTTAACCATGCAGTTTGGAATTTTGAAATGAGGATCATGGATATACTGTACGTCTGCGGAGGTGTCTGTATTAACCCTTCCATTCGCCTTGTTATTGTGGAACAATATTTTACTCTATAACCTCAGACAATTTCTCAGAAAGCCATACGTGAATGGTTACGCGGAAGACCTATTAGTTTACCATATCAAGCAAAATACTAGAAAAGTATTCATATATAAATCTCATAATTCATCCAGTATTTTTTGGGACCCAGAATAGTGCATGTCATGGCAGTGGGGGGTATATTTTATTGTACTAGTGCTAAAGTGAGCACTTATACTGAAAGAGGGAAAAAAGTTTATATTAATTAAGAACGGGTATTCCGGTGTAATATGTCAATATGCTGGGTCCAACAAACAATTAATGCCAATATTCTATGACAATCAATCATTTCGAACCTTATGCAAACATAAACATGTGATAGTAACTAAGCGCGTGATATCCAGAGCATGGGAGCAGAGCCAGGATTTTGAAAGCGGGGAGCCGAAATCAGAATAAATTTTTAGGAGGGTCCGGGGGGCATGCTCCCCCGGGAAATTTTGAAATCGAGGTTAGCTGAAATGCCATTTCCTGGCTTTTGGAGGAAGATTTTACAGACTCTGAAGGTTAAAAAACGTCATATAAAATACTCAAAACACGCAAACGTCACATAGATACTCAAAATGCATACACTCAGTAGATTGAATACACTGTTTACAGTTTATTTCCTGACACAATTGATATTGCATCAGTTTTGTAGTTACATGTCTGTCGTTTTATATCAAAAGGGTGGGGCAACGTCCCTGCATGGGAGTTTTCCCAAACTGTTCATTCAACGTTCTTCTTTTGCTACAAAAATTGTTCTTTTTTTAATCTATCCTTATTTACAACAGAAAATGCCCTTTTATATGATAAAAGCATTTCTTTCCTGTGTCCTTAACTCCTTTACTACTAAGGGCTGTCCACTTCACAAGCATTGAAATCATCTGACGTTAGACAGAGCTGTCTGCATGCTTCGTTCGGCTAAAACGAACGATCGGTAGGCAAATAGGTAAGCCGGCTTTGCCTTCTAGTTCAACTGAACTTCCAAAGCCACTGACTTAAAAAATATATATCCGATGTAATATACTTATATACATATATTATACTAAGTCTCCTAGTTTATATGACGTTTTTTCCTTAATTCTTTGTATTTACAGGTCTGCCAGACATTTATTGTTCTGGCCTTTTCTAATCGTGTCTGCTAATTTTTGTTTCTGATAAACGTCATGCAGACAATTTTATTAATCGTACTGAATGAGTCTGTCAAAATTAAACTATATACTGTATATATATATATATAAATAAGAAATGTTCTAAGGATTTTGGGTGAAGGAAAATTCGAGTGTAGAATATATGCAATTTAAGACCAAACCAGGACCAGTTGCGAAAAATGCAACTACACAAGCCTTCCGGCAGGAATTGAACCCACGACCTTGCGATTCTAGTGCAATGCTCTGACCACTGAGCCACGGAGGGCTATGTAATCGAGTGAAATGCCCAATATTATTTAAATAAGTAATGGTCTGACTGAATTTTTGTACAAATCAATAATTCATTCATTATTTAAAATAGTACACTCGTGGCCAGGTGGGCTTATACATGGGGGGGGGGGGGGGGGACTTATATACGGGGGGGGGGGGGCTAGTATACGGACAAGATTTTGTCTTAGTAATACTAAACATTTATTGACGTTATTTCAATATAACACAAGGTTAACATATAAACAAGCATAAGATACTATATAGGGGTGGGCTTGTCTTCGGAATGGTGAGATTGTAGTAAATTGGTGGGCTTACAAATGGGGCCGTGGGGGGAGGGGGGGCTTATATTCGGAGGGGCTTATATTCGGAGGGGCTTATATTCGGAGTTCTATTTATTAGTCTCGCTATAAGCTATTTTAATCTATATTACATTTTTTAATTTTTTGAAATTTTATGCATTTATTATGATTTTTATTAATTTGCTGTGCTATCGTTTTTTGAACCACCAATACATGTGTTTAATTTAGATTTGTTGCAAGCAAAGGAGTATATATGTAAAATGTGCATGGCGCCATCTTTATTTGCTATACGGCTCCTTTCTTTGATCAGTAAAATCCTAAAAATCATCTGACGTTAGCGAGAGTAAAATTGATAAAATGCCTCTATAGCATGCAGCAAAAAGGTTAATTGATTTGTGATAGGTTATAACTCATTCTGTCTGTCACTACCAGATTTCTTGCCTTCACGACTTTACAATCGACTAGTGTTACTAGCCAGAGTAATACTAGACACAGTAAAGCAATAAAAGTTCCCATCCTGTAGCAGTGAAAGGTTAAAACGCAGGAATTCCAGTTTTATATATTCTTTAAATCCATCTTAAATTCTCCGAGGAAACACGGTCTTTAATCCTGCCCCCCAATCTGGTTCTACCCCCTCACGGTTTGTTGACTCAGGCAATTTTCTGAGCTTAGCTCGTAATCTTCTTTGACAATCTACTAATCGGTTTTCCTTTCACGAAAATAATCCACTGACACGATCCATTTGCTTTGCCATCTTCAATAAACATTTACGTTTAAGCCCTGTTTATACTGGACATTTTAAGTATCGTTAATCCTTACTAAGTTATAATCTCTAACTCGCTTGACAGTCAAAGCCAAGGAAATGACACGCAAGGTAGTAATAGCTATAGGATCACGTTGCACTGGGCAGGGGCTTTGCTATTTTGGATTTCAGAGCCACGAGACTAAACACTTTATACTGTATTGTGAATTTACTCATGTATTGGTATCATCCTCGTTCTCAGCCTGAGAAGATTAGGTTCCTTGGCTTTGCACTTAGTCCCTTGTCCAGGCCCCATGCAGGGAAAATATTCTACACAATGAAAATATACAAACCCTCTGTTGTAATATATGGTGGAACCGTGGAGTTTTCTCCGACAGAAGTGTATAAACTCCATTCACTAAATAGCAGTGAATTTTGTATATGCATTTAAATCAATCGGTGTATAGTCTCTTTCTTATGTAAAACGTCTATTAATGATGAGCACAGAACGAGGCTTGAAAGATTAATATACTGCAAATACACCAAATAACATAAAGGATAATATGAACGGAGAAGTTTACAGACAGAAGATTTTATCCAATTTTCATCCAAATTCAACACAAATGTAATGGATTGATTATCAATCTGTGACCATGCAACAATCATTTTACAAACGTTTACAAAATGCCATCCAATACTTTTTGAGATATTCTGCAAACAAACGAACATGAAGCGAATATGAAGCGGAACAGACTAAAATATATATATATATAATCTCCTCCTACATTATTCTCAGTATTTATATGAAAGAAAATGTTCATGGTCATGCAGAAGAAAATTAAATTCCAAACGTTTTTTGGGGGGCAGAACAATTCTATGAGTGGCACATATCCCGTATCCCCTTACTAAAATGTACGGTTAAATTGACGACCTAGGCGAGTTTTTTTGGGAATTAATTCGGATCAACTTCTGAAAAAATAACCGTCCAACTGAGGCTGTAAGCTGACCATAAGTGCCGGAAATAAGTTGAACGTGGTAGTCTTGGCAGCTTTGGAATTATTCTTCTTAAATGAAAATACTAAATCACAAATCATTATTGACTTTTGCTTTGTTTTTGTTTACTTTGCAGGCAATGGCGAAGGTCGCCGAGAATTCGAGAAATGATAAAACTGGAGGCATTGGGTGACCTTTGGTTTTCGTTCGTTCACAGTATGTTTGCTTAGACCTGGTCAGGAAATCGTTTGGTAAAGTTTCTGTAATCTTTGCTGTGAAAATAGTCCACTTAAATTAGGGGCCTAACATCAACGAAATTGCAACAAAAATAGTTTTAGCTTCTTCAGTATCTTAATTGCTACAATTTATTAGAAACAGGTCTAATTTATATAGTGGAAAGTTTACTATGTGGATTTTCAGTCGGACTTTAGGTATATGTAATTTTTGAATGTACCAACTGAAAGCCGACACCAACCTATAGCATTCAAGAGTGTTTCTGATTGGTTTAGAATTTAGATCACCCGTAATTGACAAAGTGATTGGTTACTCATAACCAATCACAGAACCCGTTCATACATCAGGTATATAGGTCTTTACAAATGTATCAAAGTACTGGAAAAGCTTAAACTATTTCTGTTAACCGTGCGGAAACTGGAAATAGCCAATAACAGTAGCTTAGTAGTAACACCGCTGCCAAACGTTTGCGCATGCGTGAATTCGCTGAGTAAACATTGCAAGAGAAGTGGGAACTAGCCGTGGCGACAACAACCAGACAGTGAAGACTAAGTAAGACTCGGGGTAAATTATTGACAAAGAAGCCATGGACATATTACCTACCTTATCTTTTTGGTAGTATGCTTATAATTTTAACTTTTGTGTCGGACTCTCGGACCAGTCCAAATATTTCAGTGTTTTCCCACTCTTTTACTGAGGACGAGCTCGGACGTCGCGCATGCGCAAAACGTTTGGCAGCGGTGTCGCTTAGAGTAGTATATATTATTGCGGAATTAGTGTGATGTACTAGTCTAACAGACGTTTGATAGACGTATACATCTATCTCAAATACTCCACAAATACCTTTAAACCTGTAAATTTTGTCAGATATTTTTGATTTGGGCCATCAAATTTCCTCAGGTGCTCGGGCAGCACAGTTATATTTTATAACAAAATACCAAAATATGTCGACGAGGGAAGAAAAATGCGGTCTGGCTGTGATCATGAGAATCACGGATTTTGTTTTTATGTGATCTTAATAATTAAACGTATGACAGAAGTACTTTGGTTGTGGTTATGTTGAAAAGTCACCCAATGAAATGAAGATGTGTATCAAGAAAGGAAATAAACGAACCACGTCATGCATTAATAAAACATTAAAATATTTTCTAGCCATTAAACTGAGGTCACTTAAATTTTCCGGAAACTTTGGAATTCAAGGTATTCCTTGATCATACTTAGATTCTTAGTTGAAAACATTTTAGCAAAATTATGGGAGATGTTCTGCTGTAAAATCAGTATCGTTTCCCTGATGAAGTCTTACAGTTTTCACATCTATAGATCAAAAGTGAGTTAAGATAAGGTTTTAGTTTACTTGATATGTCGCATCGTCTAATAAACAAGATGCATATATACTTTTCAAAAGAACTAGTACGAACTTTAACTCTTTCCTGTGCGAATTGGTCTTTAGTATTTTATTCTGGCTAACGCCAGACGATTTTATTCACCTCTGGGGAAGCCCTCGGACAGGAATGAGGTAAATCTATTTCGACTATAGTGAAGTTCTGCTCGCAGGATTGTATATATTTATGTATATTTCGGGCATTTATAGTCGATATGCTTTAGGTCAGAAGGGCACATTTGCTGATAACACTGGTGTAAGCAAGCCTGTTGACAACACAAAGACTTTTATAAAAGCTTTACTAAAAGATCACAAAAATGTCCGGCTATAATTTTTCGAATTCTTTCTTCGGTAACAAATCTGACGTCAAAAGATGGAGTAGGAACACGGTGTTGTGATCTGCCGTCGAAATATTGAACCTACATGAAACATCATAGGAATGGTTTTGCGTTTCTGTGAAATTGTGAAGTAAATGCACGGAATTGCTGAGAAGTTAATCACAATATCTTGTACAATTAAGGGCCTTAGTTTCAAAAAGTCTGCCAGAGTTTATAATATAGGCCCTAAAATTATATGTTTCAGTATTTTTTACTTTGTACACTATTATCGATCCCGTCTTATGCCTTTATATGGCCAGTAAACGTAGCAACTATATCACAATTATTCTTCATATATTAGACTCTTCAGTTGATTTTTTTTTTATTTAAAATTTATTATTTGATGTTTACCCCCAAAGCAAACTGCTTATCGGGGGGGGGGGGGGGGGGGGGGCTTACATCAATACATATAACAATCGAAATATGGTATAGTAGGTTAATACTGCCGAAACAGAGAACGTAAGTGGTCTAACGTTTCGAGCGAAGGCCCTTCGTGAGAGGGTACAGCCGCACAGCTCTCTGACGAAGGGCCTTCGCTCGAAACGTTAGACCACTTACGTTATCTGTTTCGGCAGTATTAACCTACTATACCATATTTCGATTGTTGTTTCAACACTGCCTACGCAGCACACTACTTTTATTATCAATACATATATACCATTTGAACACACAACACACAAATACACACACTCACACAAAATAAAATATTAATATAGAAAATATTAAACATCAAAGGCGGATGCTGCAAAACGACATGTATTTAAAACAAATTGTTTGAACTATTGAAAACAGTGCACAATTTTCTTCATAATTCAAAACTTCAGATCCATTTAAAACACAGTTTAACTTTACAGTGTCGCTGCACCGCAACCAAGCAAAGATCTATTTCTGTATGTGACATGATTTATAATCGATTAAAATTTACTAAATATAGACATCTTAAGTCAAGTGCTAGATGTACAGCCGCACAGCTGATAATTGATACGATTTTTTCCCTATTTTACCAGCCACGGTGTACATTTTTTTTATAAATTTAACTGCACACCAAAGACGTGATAATATTGGACTTTGAATGAAAGAGAAAGGGAACAAATCTTAATTTGATCATGATATGAAAAAGTGCACGACTTTTTGATTTAATAATTTTATTTGTAAGATGAAAACGAAGGATGTCCGTGCTGAGACGATACCTTGGATATTGGAGGAGAAAATTAAGTACACTTTTACTTCGATCTACTCTTAAAATACTGATTTGTTTCAATAAGAGACTATATCAAACACTTCGAACTGGAGTGTTCCATCCATCTTTCATCCAAACACCTTAAAGTTGGTTTCAACCCTGTTGTAAAAAACAAAACAAACAAACTTCGACTTGCAAGCCACTTTTCGGGGCGCTTGGATACTCTTTCTCTCTCCCCTCTCCTTTTTGCTTCTTTATTTTTTCTTTTTCTCTTCCTTGATCTCCATTTCTTCCTCGTTCTTCGTCTCCCTCTTTCTCTCCCCACTCTCTCCCTCTCCTCTCCCTCACCTTCTCCCTCTACCTTTCTTTCTCCCTCTCTCTCTCTCCCTCTCCCTCTCCCTCTCCCTCTCCCTCTCCCTCTCCCTCTCCCTCTCCCTCTCTCTCTCTCCCTCTCCCTCTCCCCTCTCCCTCTCCCTCTCCCTCTCCCTCTCCCTCTCCCTCTCCCTCTCTCCCTCTCCCTTCTCCCGGTCTCCTTCTCCTTCTCCCTCTTCTCCTCCATCCTCTTTTTGAGTAGACCGCTGGCCTCTAAATAATGCAGTCACGTATACAAAATGGCGTCCACCACTGATAAAAAAGGCAAAAGCATTTCTTTTACATTTTCAAAGACAAAAACTTCAAAACTGGTACGTACGAACAAAGAATATGAGAATGACGATAAAGAACGAAATTCGGAGAAAGATTTCGTACATTCTGCCGAAGGCAAGCAACTACAGAGGTAAATGGATCCAGAGTATACCATCTCAAACTTTTAGATATTTTTTTATAATTTTAAGACAACTGATTGAGGGCATTAATTTAACCATTCTCTTCTTTGTTTAGTGCTACAAAAGCTAAGGAAGCTGCCAAAGAGTTAGTCATACCATGTTTGCCAAGAAATGACTTGTTGTTTCCACTTGGAATGGGTGACACGAAGGCAAACAGTTTAGACAGACAAGCTGTGGAAGAAATTATGAAAGGCAAGATTGAAAACTGTGTTTATTCTGAGATGTAAAAGTGTATACAGTATATGATACAGTCCATGTATATGATACAGTATATATGATACAATATATATAATAAAAATAATAATAATAATAACAAAATCAGATGTTGGTATTACTAGGATAGTGAGAATTCTGAGGAAAGTGCTTGAGATCTGAGGTTACTTGGTGCAACTTGATGCTCAAGTTAATATCAAATATACTTTGTATATTGTGCATTATGTCAATAATAATAATAATAATAATTATTATTATTATTATTATTAAATTATTATTATTATTATATATAAAATATATATTGGGTCATCCCAGAAAACATCCACACCTCCCCCATGGAGGAAATGTGAAGTTGACCCCCTCCCCCCTTCGCACGTTAGAGTATATTTTACTATTATCAGAAGTAGTTTTACCCCCCTCCCCTCCCCGGATGGCACAAATCTCCTGTGTAGGGGAGGTATGGATCTTTTCTGGAATGATCCATTAAATGAAAGCATGGTGAACTGCAGAGTTTTTTTTACGGTTTTTAACCTCCCAGCTCATGCAATGATTTTAATGTTTAGACTTATCTAAAGCTGAAACAACTGATAATGAAACAGAAAAAGGCTTTGCTATTCCACTGTTAGCAAAAACCCATTTAGCAACACCAAATGAGTCCAGCAATAATGATCGAGAACCTGCTGTGGTTACGAAGGAAGAGGTACAGTATATTGTAATTTACTGCACTTCTTAACTGAGTTTGAAATAGCTATGGTTTGGCCCTTCTCGATATATGAACAACCAAAATTGGAACTTTATTTATACCTTCCCTTGCCTTAAACTACCTCACTTTCCCTTACAGTCCCTCTTAGCATACCTTAGCCTACCTTAGCCTCCCTTAGCCTACCTTAGCCTACCTTAGCCTCCCTTAGCCTCCCTTGGCGTACCTTAGCCTCCCTTAGCCTCCCTTAGTGCTAAGGTACGCTAAGGTATACTAAGGGAGGCTAAGGTATGCTAAGTGAGGCTAAGGGAGGCTAAGGGAGGCTAAGGGAGGCTAAGGTAGGCTAAGGTACGCTAAGAGGGACTGTAAGGGAAAGTGAGGTAGTTTAAGGCAAGGGAAGGTATAAATAAAGTTCCAATTTCGGTTGTTCGTATATATCCTTCCTTCCTTCCTTCCTTCCTTCCTTCCTTCCTTCCTTCCTTCCTTCCTTCCTTCCTTCCTTCCTTCCTTCCTTCCTTCTTCCTTCCTTCCTTCCTTCCTTCCTTCCTTCCTTCCTTCCTTCCTTCCTTCCTTCACAATTTGGAGCTGCAATGCTGAGAGGGATGGGATGGAAAAAGGGAGAAGCCATTGGAGGGACTAACAAAGGGTTTGTGTGATATTTTAAATTCTTTTTGTCTTTCCATTTATCTATCCATTCTTCCTTCCTTCCTTCCTTCCTTCCTTCCTTCCTTCCTTCCTTCCTTCCTTCCTTCCTTCCTTCCTTCCTTCCTTCCTTTCCTTCCTTCCTTCCTTCCTTCCTTCCTTCCTTCCTTCCTTCCTTCCTTCCTTCCTTCCTTCCTTCCTTCCTTCCTTCCTTCCTTCCTTCCTTCCTTCCTTCCTTCCTTCCTTCCTTCCTTCCTTCCTTCCTTCCTTGCTTCCTTCCTTGCTTCCTTGCTTGCTTGCTTGCTTGCTTGCTTGCTTCTTGCTTCCTCCCTCCCTCCCTCCCTCCCTCCCTAGCTCCCTCCTTCCCTCCCTCCCTAGCTCCCTCCTTCCCTCCCTCCCTCCCTCCCTCCCTCCCTCCCTCCTTCCTTCTTTCATTCATTCATTCATTCATTCATTCATTCATTCATTCATTCATTCATTCATTGATTAATTTATTCCTTCCTTCATTCTTTCCTTCTCTCCTTTCTTCCTTCCTTTATCCTATTCCTTTTTTCTTTCCTTTCTTCCTGCTTTCCTTTTGTTCTTACTCTTCCTCCCTCTCTCATTCTTTTCCCTCTATCCTATCTTTCTTCATATCTTCCTTCCAGTGCATGATGACTTTACATATTAATGTAAACTGTCCATTTTCCACATTCAGTTTAGCTGTACCAATAGAATTTATTCCACGATCTCAAGGATTAGGACTGGGAGCTGAGCGGAAACATGAAGAAAATAGAAAGAAAAAGCGAAGAAAACCTGGAGATGCCAAGTCCAGTGAGGTAAACAAAAATCAATTGCTTCATTATTATTAATTTTATTAATTTTTCATACTGTAGAGTAAAATAGAATTATTGTATATTTTTACATGTATGTTTATTATCTTTATTGCAGCACTCTGGTCCGATTATTGAGAAAGATGGTAAAATTAGACATTTTAAAACTTTGGATGAAAAAATTCCAGAAAAACAAATCCAACAAGGTATTGTATATTCAAAAAATGTCTTAGATACAAACACAGCCTAACAAACATAGAGATCATATGAATACTAGAGGGGGCATCCTATCTTAATTTCAGTCAACTGCGGGTAACCAATTGAATGCTGCCATCTTGGATTTTTTTGGAGGCAAACATTAGGTGTATTGGTTGGCAAAGGACTGGGTCTAGTACATTTGCCAACCAATTGACTGAAATATCATAGGTAATGGCGGCTGCCATGTGGTTACCAAATTTTCCTGCCAGTGCCCCCTCAAGTAAACATTGTTTAAAATCAACAAAGTATAGATACAGTTTCTGGATGTTTAACACTGTTATTCTGCTGTTCTTGGCTCGCTTGCAAGTCTGTTTGCCATTACTTACTTTGTGGAGAGCCCACCAAGAGCCCGCCAATTCCTTTGCAAAATGATGCGCGGGCAACACCCTGAAACTCGCCTATTGACTGAATTATCATAGGTACAGTAATGGCGGCTGCCATGTGGTTACCAAATTTTCCCACCAATGCCCCCTCTAGTATTTATATGATCTCTATGCTTACAAACACAGCTTTATAAACACAGTTTACAGCACAGCCTAACAAACACCAGCTTGTAAAATGTAAATGCAGCTTTGATGTTAAATTACAGGAACAACATTTTTGAAAGGTGGTTATGTGGTTGTAGAATCTGGACCCCACAAAGACCTGAGTGGTAAGGTGAGTTGGATACACAGATTAGAAAATATGTTGAAGAAGAAAAGATTAACCCTGTACCTACTAGCGTTCTTCCCTTGGTGAGCGGTAAATAAGTCATCTGGCGTTAGCCTGAGTAAAATACTAAAAGGCCACCACGGTAACACCGCTGCCAAACGTTTACGCATGCGTGAATTCGCTGAGTAAACATTGCATGAGAAGTGGGAACTAGCCGTGGCGACAACAACCAAAGACAGTGAAGACTAAGGACCTTCACTCGAAACGTTAGACCACTTACATTCTCTGTTTCGGCAGTATTAACCTACTATACCATATTTCGATTGTTGTTTCAACACTGCCTACACAGCACACTACGTTTATTAGACTCAACTATTCATTTGTGTTTTAAAAAAAGGGTAAAGAAAACTACGAAGGGGTAAATTCAGAATATGTTACAATATTGACAAGGAAGCCATGCACAATTACCTAGCTTATCTTTTTGGTAGTATGCTTATAATTTTAACTTTTGTGTTGGACTCTCGGACCAGTCCAAATATTTCAGTGTTTTCCCGCTCTTTTTCCAAGGACGAGCTCGGACGTCGCGCGTGCGCAAAACGTTTGGCAGCGGTGTTCACCACGGTAGGGAAAGAGTTAATTTGTGCCAATAATTACATTAAAACAAAGTCACGTGAATCTCAGAACGAAAGCACTGACTATTTAAAAATATCAAAGCCAATCTTGCTAAATGATGCCAAGAAGTTTGAATACAACATGCATGCTCCTTCATTGCCTCTGAAATTCCTTTGTTTATTCTACTAATTGTGAAATGCGCATGAGCATAAATCATTAAACGTGAAGGTTATAAGCATGAGCGCAGACATAAACACCAGCCTGGTCATAATCTTGGTGTAATCTTGTGGACTCCACACAAAAAATAACAGATGAAAATATAGATCTACGTCACTAACTGGACTTTGTGGCGACTTTCTGTTTTTCTTGGGAAGCAATCTTCTTCAAAGGATCACTGTGGGTCACGTTCATTGTTTATTTGTTTAAACGCATTTATCACATAGTTGTCTGGTATTTAAGAACTGTTTTCCATTAACCCATTCCTTTTCGAGACGACCCTTTTATTATTTTAGTCGTCTGTCTAAATGTCAGATTATTTTACACCAGTTGTCGAATACCAGACAATTTTATAAACACTCTTAAAAGGAAAAGCCGTCGACCAGCCTAGGACAGCAATGGGTTTATAGTCAGTTCCAGCTTGCTTTTGAAATTCGTTTGTCAACATTCGTTGGAAGGTTGGGAACTTGGTACGTCGTGAAGTTCGTCGTGAAGTTCGAATTTAATAAGCTTTGAATTGAATTCCTTTGGTAAAATCACGGAGAAGAAGATTATTTGTTGTATAGAATATAATAATAGATACTTGGTTAAGCAGAAACAATGGAGTGTTCATTTCAATTATACGTATCAGATTTCAAAAGCAAGCTGAACGGACTATAACAAGTCATTATTCCATTCCCGCCTGCATAAGCTTGCCAAAAACCACCGTTTATTAAAAAGAGTAAAATAACTCTTTC
The DNA here is from genome assembly GCA_964035015.1 of Corallium rubrum. Taxonomy (NCBI): domain Eukaryota; kingdom Metazoa; phylum Cnidaria; class Anthozoa; order Scleralcyonacea; family Coralliidae; genus Corallium; species Corallium rubrum. Next base: position 6,670,562 of record OZ036004.1, read on the forward strand.
TCACGCCAGGTTATTTTAACGTTCGTTCGTTCGTTCGTTCGTTCGTTCGTTCGTTCGTTCGTTCGTTCGTTCGTTCGTTCGTTCGTTCGTTCGTTCGTTCGTTCGTTCGTTCGTTCGTTCGTTCGTTCGTTCGTTCGTTCGTTCGTTCGTTCGTTCCGTCCGTCCGTCCGTCCGTCCGTCCGTCCGTCCGTTCGTCCGTTCGTTCGTTCGTTCGTTCGTTCGTTCGTTCGTTCGTTCGTTCGTTCGTTCGTTCGTTCGTTCGTTCGTTCGTTCGTTCGTTCGTTCGTTCGTTCGTTCGTTCGTTCGTTCGTTCGTTCGTTCGTTCGTTCGTTCGTCCGTCCGTCCGTCAGTTCGTTCGGAATCGATAACCACGGCACCGCCCTTCAGGACTGATCTAGTTATTATTAATTTTTTTGTGAGTTTTTTGTAATGTTTTGATCTACTTTCTTTATTTTATTTGAGTAGATAACTGCGTTGGATGAAGATAATGCAAGAATATTTGTTCGTCTCGCCATAAACAGTGAAGTAAGTTATTAATTTATTAGGGTCCTGAATTTTTACCTTCATCAAAAATTGCACCATGTAACAACACCTTGGTAAATTAACAAAAAAAATATTATCACGCTCAAAAAACTTTTTTCCACCAAGATCTTTAGATCACATGAACATACTGGTTAGATTTCGAGAAGGGGAAACTAATTTGCAGTGATCTTGTCAGAGTTTCACTTAAGGTCTTCGTTAAGGTTTTCTGAGGGTCATTTCTGTAAAACGCTCTCAATTCGTCAGAATTTATGCCACAAAAATAAAATAGATATCGTTAGAAGCTATGAATTTGTAGAATACAATGGTGTCTTTGGTTTCGCGATAAACACAAACCGTCAATAGTTGTGATTTTTTAAATTAAAACTAGAGGGCTTCACTCGGGGCGACTTTTCCCACCCAGAACAAAGCGTTTCATTTTGTTCAAAAAAAATTTTCTCAGTTCGATTCCGAGATAAATGTCCAGCAAAACGGTTTCAGCGTTTTTTTATTTATTGCCTGGTCTCGAATTTGATGACTTATTTTGTCCGAATGTTGGTCGAAAAACAGCATTTTTAACTTTGGTCGTCAATAAATTCAATCGGCAAAACTCGACATATAAAAAAACGCTGACACCGTTTTGCTGGAAATTTATCTCGGAATCAAACTACAAAAAAATATTTTGAACAAAATAAAACGCTTTTTACTCGAATCGCCCCGAGTGAAGCCATCTGGTTTTAATTAAAAAATTCACAGCTATTAACAGTTTGTGTTTATCGCGAAACCAATTAAAGACACCACTGTATTCTACAAATTATTAGCTTTTTAACGATATCTATTTTATTTTTGTGGCATAAATTCTGACGAATTGAGAGTGCTTTACAGAAATAACCCTGCAAACCTTAACGAAGACCTTAACCCTTAGCCAGAGTAAAATATATAAGTAGGGTCAAAAATGTCCGATTCCTTGTTAAAGGGTATCTGAAGGTGTAAAACTAAAGCGAAGGCTTTGAAGGATATATCAACGCTCAAGGACTGTTTAATCCCGAGCAAAAAACTGCTAAATAGCTGTAGGTGCCTGCTTTCCTGCTGCTTTGTGTGAACGTTATCTGACAAGCAGATTCCTCTCATCAGTGTCTTTCACTAGCTCTCTCGCGTAAGCCGTTTTCGTAACATGTTTTTGTTATATATGCGTTAGTCTAAAGTTGTGATACTGCGATTTTCAGTTGAGCTTCGAGATAGTTGACAAGGGAAATTCGAAACGTCATGTGAGAATTTGAATGTTGTCATGGGCAAATTTAAAAGTTTGGGCAACGCCTTAATTTCTGTTGATCAAAATGCGCAAACATTCAAATTTTCCATGGAAACGTGTCAAATTGTGAAACGATCAAACTTTTCAAAAAAAATTCCGGGCTCCAAGCTCAACTGAAAATTGCAGCATTAAGTGCCAGTCCGAATGACGAACCATACGGTCCATACCTGGTATAAAAATATAAAATAGAGAGACTCGACCGCAGATGAGATTAGAACCAGCGACCTTCGGTTTTACTATAGTCCGACGCTCTACCGATAATAATAATAATAATAATCTTTATTTCCATCACACCATTATTGGTACATAGGATACTAATTCAAATGTTAATACAAAAAAAAGTTATTCACCTAATAAACTAATTACCTACAGTAGAGTCATTGAAAATCTTGGTTAAACTATATACATATTTGGCTGTACATTCTGTTATGCATTCATCATGCATAGCCATACAATAATGAAATAGATCGTTTTTACTCAACAATTTAAAGCTACTATTAATATTTGATATCTCGTTTATGAAATTTTCTCGAAGATTTACTAATTTATCATTACAATTTGAGAAATAATGATATTCGTCACCCACATCCTTTGACTTACAAATGGGACATAATCGTAAATTGTATGCGATATTTGTATATCGCCCAACTTCACTTGCAAACTTATGTGCGGATACCCTAAACCTTGTAACCGCTTGACGATGCTTTCTGCCTTCGCTCGAAACGTTAGACCACTTACGTTCTCTGTTTCGGCAGTATTAACCTATACTATACCATATTTCGATTGTTGTTTCAACACTGCCTACGCAGCACACTACTTTGCTTTACATTTTTGATTGAGCTACGTTGTTTATGATTATTTCTCTGTTCTGAAGTAGTAAAGTGTTGTTTTGAAGAATGGCCATAAGGCACTTGTTGCCTAAGCGATAGTATAAATATTTGACACGCGTTGCCCTGAAGGACATACTTGTTTGTTGACAGTCTTGTTGCTGTGAAAAGACAAGTGTTAAGTTGACATGAACATCTGTGTCGCGTGCTTTTAAATTGCGAGCGATTCCTCTTCAAGGAGGAGACAATTAATAAAGGCCCTCCAGCTACAATCCAACTCACAACCTAGCTACGGACGCCGTTACCAAGAATTTATATACTCTGTATACATGTACACGCGGCAATGCTGTTTTAGGAATTTTTTGCAATGGTGAAGGGAAATTTAGTGTAGGAATATACATAAGACCAAACGAGGAACTGTTGCGAAAATGGTTCTTTTCTTCCTTTTCTTTTTGTTTTTGTTTCCTTTTCTTTCTTTTCTATTCATTTCCTCCCCTTTCTTTACTTCTCTTTTCCTTAACTTTCCTTCCCTTTCCTTTCCTTCTTCACTTTCCTTTCCTTCCCTTTTCTTCCCTTTCCTTTCCTTCCCTTTCCTTTTCTTCCCTTTTCTTCCCTTTCCTTCCCTTTCCATTCCTTTCCTTCCCTTTCCTTTCCTTCCCTTTTCTTTGCTTCGCTTTCCTTCCCTTGTTTTCCCTTTCCTTTCTTTTCTACTCCTTTCATTTTCTTCCCTTCCCTTCCCTTCCCTTTCCTTCCTTCCCTTCCCTTCCCTTCCCTTCCCTTCCCTTCCCTTCCCTTCCCTTCCCTTCCCTTCCCTTTTTTTATAAATACACATTGCCCCGGAAACAACTCCTCATCAAACAATATTCATCAAACAAAATTGAACACGTACGAATTAGTTCCCTGCCCTGCTGGTTTATAGCAAAAACACATCCTACGCATTCTTATCTATACACCATCTTCGTTACCATAGTAATTTTCCCGCTATAACACCCATGTGGTGATATTATACGTGATTATATTTATAATACCTATAATTGAAAAATAACATTTCAATGTTGAATAATTCCGGCTTCGTGTACTTACAAATTCAAACTTTGTTGATTTATAGCATGTTCGGTATTTGTTCCGAGTTTTCGGTTCGTGTAGTTGGACTGTCTTTAGTGAAGTTACATTAACACTTTGATGCCTGAGGACGAGTCTTTAGTATTTTAGACGATTTTATTCAGCACAGGGAGAGGTCCAGGCCTCAAAGGGTTAAATCTTAACCGTTTGTCCATGACAGCTAGCTCTTTTGTTGCTAAAAAATAGCGTGCTGCGTAGGCAGTGTAGAAACAACAATCGAAAAATAGCAAGGTTAGATATACTGCCGAAACAGAGAATGTAGGAGTCTAACGTTTCGAGCGAAGGCCCTTCGTCAGAGAGAAAAGACTGACGAAGGTCTCTGTTTCGGCAGTATATCTAACCTTGCTATATTTCTTTTGTTGCTAGTTGCGTGCGTACGGCATATTCCGTGTCTGTTTAAATTTATTGCAATCTTCGTTAGTGCTTAGGTTACAAAAATAATTATTGCAAGCGGCAATTCTTGAGGATTGCTAAGGGCCTGTTTCCATGAGCCAGGCTAGCCCAGTTAACCGGGCTCACGCGATTGATTAGAATCTTTCCTCGGCCACAAAAGGAGATTTGAATTAATGTTAAGATTGTTTAGCGCTAAACTAAACCAATTCTTCTTTGTACATTTAGTTTATGCAAGTTTTAAAGCCACAGTGAGATTCTAATCAATCGCGTGAGCCAGGTTAACCGGGCTAGCCCAGCTCATATAAACAGCCAGGCTCCTAAGAGACGTTTACCTTTGGGGGCGGTCCCTTACGAGATTTAGTATGTGATCAAAACAGCAGAATTTATTTCTGACGTGTAAAGGACTGGCCAAATGCTTTCAACATTTCATTCAACATCGTTCAACATTGTTGAACGCGTGTTGAATGAAAATTTGAACATGTTCAAATTTCGTTCAACATCATGCATTCAACACCATTCAACGACGTTCAACATCATTCAACACCATTCAACAACGTTCAACGTCATTCAACAGGGATGGCCAAACGCTTTCAACATGTTGAATTCAACAATGTTGAACGATGTTGAACAACATTTTTAATCAACATTAATACCACTACTGGTACATATGATACATACAAATTATAGTTAAATACAAAAAATTTAACATATTAAACTAGTAACAATAAGGATAAACAAACTTTGATCAACTGCAATGCACCCCAGTCTTGGAGTCGTAGTACCTTAATACATTATAATTGATCAAAATTCGTTAATATATCAAAACAGAATTTAGCTACTAGTGCCATTATAGATTTGTCTTTCATTGAAACCATATACATAAACAGGTCCTGATTATTGAAAGAACAAAACGAATAGTTTATTTGATATAGTTTATGGATGAAATTAGCTCTGAGATCAGTAAACTTTGGATTGTTGCATTGCATTAAATAATGTTGTTCATTCCCAACCTCATTTAAGTTGCAATGTTTACATATTCTTTCATCGTATGGAATATCGACCAGTTTCAACAGGTAATCTATGAGATGATATTCTGAGTTTTGTAACAGCTTGACGATGTTTAACATTACTAATTTCAGAAATGTATTTTTCAAAGTCCAAATATATTTAAAAATTTTTGAACGTTCTGAGCTGTTGAATGAAATGTTGAAAGCGTTTGGCCAGACCTTAAAAAGTAGAGTGCTGCGTTGGAAGTGTTTTAGATAGAGCAAAGTGAAAAGGTAAATAATAATAGGGACTTTAAGATTCACGGCAACGGACTACGGCTATACGGTAGAAAGTTTAACGCTGATATTAAATGGTGGTGTATTTATACATTCAAATTTCAAGATACATTATCGCACGGAGTTGCCTTGTTCTTAAATTCTTGAAGCGATACACTTGTTCAATCCATGTTAGTCGCGAGAGTAAGGTTAAGCTTTCCCAGACTTCTGTAGTGATTCAGGTTCCACGTTGTCTTTACAACGTAAAAACGCTTTTTCTACGTTGTCAACAGAGTCACGACGGCATGAAAATTACTCTGGGGACCGTCATTTGCAAAAGTTCTTTGTATATGACATAAAATTCTATTGTTGAAACACGTTGCCGTAGTCGTAGTCGTTGTGCTTTCTTAAAGTCCCTATTAACGAAATAGCGGAGTCCTTCAACAGAGTGGAATGTGTGGTGAAGGGCTTCTCTCGAAACGTCAATATTTTCTTATCAAAACTATTCTTGGCAACTTACCACCTTTTCACGTTGCAGACGTCTATTATTAAAGTAAAATAAACATTTGTCGCATGGCACTTGAATTGAACTAAATTGAAAGTATTGACTACTATAAAGCGGATTCAATAACATGTAGTAAAGCAAACAGTTTTAAATTTGAGACACCGAGCGTCATGAGACATACGCGTTGTTTATTTTGCTTTTAGACTATAGACACACCGGTACAGTTACAAGGCAGAGATAAATTTCAGATATAGATTTTGCTCTTTTTGATCATTACCATAGCATGTAGATTTGTTGCCCAAATCGGAGAGCGAAGTACAGGGTGTAGAAATCGGTTAACTCCTTGCCAGATTTTAGTATTTTACTCTGTTTAACGTCAGACGATTTTATTCTCTTTACACCAGACGATTTTATGTCATACTAGTAGTGAAAAGGGAATTCAAAATTTCGATTTTCCACCCTCCGGTCTGTTCTGCGGAGTTTATGTGTAGACTGAAGCCTGAAGACGAGTCTTTCGTATTTTATTCTGGCTAACGCCAGACGATTTTATTCAGCACAGGGAGAGGTCCAGGCCTCAAAGTCTTTAACACTTTAGACCTCAAAATGTTTTAACACTTTGAGGATAGGTTTTAACCTATCTCTTTAACACTTTGAAGCCTGACGACGAGTCTGTAGTATTTTATTCTGGCTAACGCCAGACGATTTTATTCAGCACAGGAAGAGGCCCAGACTTCAAAGTGTGATGAAAGAGGTATAATAATCTTAGATATCTTGTGGTTTCCTGTGTGAAGGACCATTATACCTAAGTGTGCGAATATTGACAACAAACCGCGCCCGTAATAATAGCGTTGATTGTGAAAAACAAAGTCCTTGAGAAGGAGGGAAACCGAAGCAGAGTAAATCTCTTAGACCTCACTTGGGCTCACTTGATTTCCAAATTTTCTAAGTAGCCTGACACCTGTGTGCAATTAAGTACACTACAGTGCCACTCTCCTCCGCAGAGCCTTTTCTTTGGCTACTTTTAGCTATATTTACCACTGAATTACGTACTAATAATTCAGTGCTAAATATAGCTAAAAGTAGCCAAAGAAAAGCCTCTGCGGAGGAGAGTGCTACAGTGCGGCAAGTACGTCCAGTATTTCTTTTCTTTTTTTGAGAGAGAGCTCAAACAAATCCCAGAGTAGCTTCGAGAATCGACACGTTCGTTCATTCATTCATTCAGTAGATTGTTTACATTGTGTATTTTTAAAGACATTGGCCCTTTTCATAAATGCCTGCCAAATGCCAATCTGCATGATATTCTGTTATGCTGTTTTGACGGCCGAGGGGCAAAGCACTCCAAAAATCCCGTACATGCACTTCGACGAAAAGTCCAGCGGAATTTTAAAAATCCTTACAAATCCCCAAAAATCCATGAAAATCCATGAAAATCCATAGAAATCCATAAAATTCCACTCAATTGATCAAAATCCCCAGAAAATCCGAAGAAATCTGCACTTTCCTGCAGTACTTTATATCTATATATTTTTTTATATTTTTTACTTTTTGTATTTTCATATTTGACTGTTTTTATGAATATATTTCCCTACTATTCTCCCATTTGGCTCCTACGCCTTTATTATTTCCCAGTTTCACTTAAAGCTCTGCCAGAACATGAAAAATAAAGAAAAAATATCGTTAATATATATGTTTCACAAAAAGTCTGGAAAAGTCGTCAAAAAATTCACAAAAGTCCGATGAGAAAATCCAAGGAATTTTGGAAGTCCGAAAGTTTCGTACACTTTTTTTGGAGTGCTTTTCCCCTCGGTTTTTATATAATTGAAAGAAGTTTTTACAGAACAACGAGGGTCGAAAAGCCTATTTAAATGTATTGGTTGCCCTTTAGGAATATTAGCCTACGCAGCACTCTACTTTTATATTAGGGACCGGTCATTATTTATGGCTGGGGTTGGGCCCGAAGAGAAAATATTTCAGAGCTAAAAAAAATCCGAACCCAACCTTATTTAAAACAAAAAATTATTCAACCCAACCATTGGAAGGCAGGGAAAAAATCTACCCCACCCTACTCTTATTTTATTACGTAAGGTCACATGTTAACACTTTCACTGCCATTGACATTGGCTAAAAGGAAAGTGAGGAGAGCAATTGAGCAGAAATCAAAGGCCAAGAAAAGGAAAGCAATATTACAACTGCAAAAGAGCAAAGAATCTGAAATTAATAGCAGTGATGATGATATGCCAATTGACATTTTAACAGATGATGACCTTTTAATGGAATAATTGCATAATATGCAGAGTATACATATCCATACAATTTAAATATGGTTTTACTAGTTATGAAAATTTTGTTACCCAACCTTTTCCTTAATAATTTTATTTTACCCAACCTAAAACATGTTATTTTTTTTATTTACCCAACCATTTTCTCTTCGGGTCCAACCCCGGCCATAACTAATGACCGGTCCCTTATTCCACTAGTTACAGTCTGAAAACGTTTTCGCTTAAAACTTCAGCAGGCTTTCTGGCGATCCTACTTTTCCTACTTTTTATGCACTCTCCTACTTTTCCTACTTTTTATGCACTCTCCTACTTTTCCTACTTTTTATGCACTCTCCTACTTTTCCTACTTTTTATGCACTCTCCTACTTTTCCTACTTTTTATGCACTCTCCTACTTTTCCTACTTTTTATGCACTCTCCTACTTTTTATGCAGAATTGCTCGGTTTTCCTACTTTTTCCTACTTTTTCACTTAAAATCCTAGTTGTTTTTTTGAAAACTGTTTTGTGGAATCATTATGTTTTGACTTGATACTGCCAAGAGGAAGTAAAACTCAGAAGTAAAACTCGGTTGGCTGTAGGGGAAGAGGAGGCCACTTTTGTGTATTTCATTTTAGTAAAAATGGGGTTAAATTGTTTTTTTTTGTGGTATTGCATTCGAAATTAATCACAAAAAAATTCTACTTTTGTCCTACTTTTTTGTACCTTTTCCTACTTTCTTCCTGCTTTTTAGAAAATTTTAGTCCTACGTTTGTCCTACTTTTTTACCAACACCTGCCGGAAAGCCTGCTTCAGTATTTCGTTCTCTAAAATCTCGGAAGCTCTAAAATATTTGTTTTCTGGTTCTTTTAGGAAGTGACTGTTAGTCAACATAATGTCAGGATAGTTGACAAGGATGAGTACAAACAATATTCCAAAGGTATAATTATATTATATCTCCCTCATCTAATCTCATCTCATCTTACATTCCCTCTCCCTCCCACTTCTTTCCTTTTTCTGTCTCCTCCTCCTCCCATTATTCCTCCTCCTTTCATTCCATCCATTCCATCACATGATGAGATTCTTATCCCATTCAATCCCCTTTCTTTCCGTGCGACGCTTTTGCTCTTTTAGCCTTCCTCTCTCCTATTCCATGCCTTCCCATCCTTCCACTTCCATTCTATCCCCTCCCGTTCCCCCTTTCCAGCCTATCTTATCCCATCCTGTTTTATCCCATCGTATCAATGCATGGCTGTGGTAATACCACAGGTTAGTCTATGAAGTGAAAAATTCGTTGGCATTTTTGTTGTTTTATTGTACAGAAGAGCATGGCAGGAGCACTCACTGAAAATTTCAAGAGAATCTGATGCGTAGTTTTAGCGCTATTAACTCTCAAAGTTTGCCATGGCTAGTTCGTTCTTGGAGAAAAATTGGGCTTTCCGTAACAATGCTTATGACGTACGCACAAATGTACAACTATGCATAAGAACAATAGATTTCACTATTAATGATCCATCTGTGTTATCTCCACGGCAAATTTTGAGAGTTGATAGCGCGAAAACTACGCATCAGATTCTCTTGAAATTTTCAGTGAGTGCTCCTGTCATGCTCCTTTGTACAATAAAACAACAAAAATGCCAACGAATTTTTCACTTCATAGACACTTTAACAACACCATGTTACCGTATTTATAATTAATGTATCACTGTGCTCATTATAGATAGTCCAATATATTTCCAATATGTTTCATTAGGCAACCCATCAACTGAACACAATGAAAATAATCACAGAAAAACTAAAAGACGAAGAGATGAAGAAGAAAGGCATGTGATCATACTTCATTAGTTTTGTTCCTTATTTATCACTCTGTCCTTGTCCTTTGTCGCTTTTTATTCTTCCTTCTCTTCCTATTCTTCCTTTTTATTCTTCCTTCTCTTCCTTTTTATTCTTCCTTCTCCTCCTGTCGCTTTTTATTCTTCCTTCCTTCCTTCAATTAGTTTAGTTCCTTTTTTATCATTCACTCCTTGTTCTTTGTCGCTTTTTATTCTTCCTTCTCTTCCTATTCTTCCTTCTCTTCCTTTTTATTCTTCCTTCTTATTCTTCCTTCTCTTCCTTTTTATTCTTCCTTCTCTTCCTATTCTTCCTTCTCTTCCTTTTTATTCTTCCTTCTCTTCCTATTCTTCCTTCTCTTCCTATTCTTCCTTCTCTTCCTATTCTTCCTTCTCTTCCTATTCTTCCTTCTCTTCCTATTCTTCCTTCTCTTCCTATTCTTCCTTCTCTTCCTATTCTTCCTTCTCTTCATATTCTTCCTTCTCTTCCTATTCTTCCTTCTCTTCCTATTCTTCCTTCTCTTCCTATTCTTCCTTCTCTTCCTATTCTTCCTTCTCTTCCTATTCTTCCTTCTCTTCATATTCTTCCTTCTCTTCCTATTCTTCCTTCTCTTCCTATTCTTCCTTCTCTTCCTATTCTTCCTTCTCTTCCTATTCTTCCTTCTCTTCCTATTCTTCCTTCTCTTCCTATTCTTCCTTCTCTTCCTATTCTTCCTTCTCTTCATATTCTTCCTTCTCTTCCTATTTTTCCTTCTCTTCCTATTCTTCCTTCTCTTCCTATTCTTCCTTCTCTTCCTATTCTTCCTTCTCTTCCTATTCTTCCTTCTCTTCCTATTCTTCCTTCTCTTCCTATTCTTCCTTCTCTTCCTATTCTTCCTTCTCTTCCTATTCTTCCTTCTCTTCCTATTCTTCCTTCTCTTCATATTCTTCCTTCTCTTCCTATTTTTCCTTCTCTTCCTATTCTTCCTTCTCTTCCTATTCTTCCTTCTCTTCCTATTCTTCCTTCTCTTCCTATTCTTCCTTCTCTTCCTATTCTTCCTTCTCTTCCTATTCTTCCTTCTCTTCCTATTCTTCCTTCTCTTCCTATTCTTCCTTCTCTTCCTTTTTATTCTTCCTTCTCTTCCTTTTTATTCTTCCTTCTCTTCCTTTTTATTCTTCCTTCTCTTCCTTTTTATTCTTCCTTCTCTTCCTTTTTATTCTTCCTTCTCTTCCTTTTTATTCTTCCTTCTCTTCCTATTCTTCCTTTTTATTTCCTTCTCTTCCTTTTTATTCTTCCTTCTCTTCCTATTCTTCCTTTTTATTCTTCCTTCTCTTCCTATTCTTCCTTCTCTTCCTATTCTTCCTTCTCTTCCTATTCTTCCTTCTCTTCCTATTCTTCCTTTTTATTCTTCCTTCTCTTACTATTCTTCCTTCTCTTACTATTCTTCCTTCTCTTCCTTTTTATTCCTTCTGATCTCTTCCTTCTTCTCCTGTCGCTTTTTATTCTTCCTTCCTTCCTTCCTTCCTTCCTTCCTTAAATTAGTTTAGTTCTTTTTTATCACTCTCTCCTTATTTTTCTTTTCCTCTGTCGCTTTTTAGTCCTTCTCCCTCGTATTTCTTTTCTTATCTTATCCTCCATTTCTCTTATCCTTCTTTCCATTCTAGTTCTACACCGTCTCTCTATCCCTTTTTTGTCCTTTAAATAGTACTTCATTTTAGTCTAAATTATGATACTACCCAAAATTGAGGCAATGTTTGACATCCTAAAGCCCTAGTCAAACGAGAATGCAAGTCACCACAAGTTAACGTCGGCACAAGTCGTCGCAAGTTCTGCACTTCCGCTAGTTCCCACGCCTTTTCGCTAGTTCTCATGGTAGTTTCTATGGCGACGGAGCACGAAAGACTTGCGTCGACTTGTGTTTTGTATTCAAACCACAGAATAGTAATACAACCAGAAGTCCAACTCGAGTGAAAACTTGTCCGAATTTCTTCAATGCGCAGGCGCGATATTTTACGCCATCCTACGCGATCCTACGCAATGTCCTACGCTACGCAATCCTGGCAAGTTCCCCCGACAGTTTTAAACTTCTTTTGAAGGTCCAAAGTGCCGGGGAAACTTGCCAGGATTGCGTGGCGTAGGATGGCGAGGAATCAAGGTGCGTGAGGCGACATGCGCGAGGATATAAACTTCGAAGCTTCCGACGCGAGTTGGACTTCTGGTTGTCTTTCTATTCTGTGGTTCAAACGTTTCGCAAGCTTTCGCAAGTTGAAGAAAACTTGCGATGAAATTTGAACAAGATCAAATTAGTCGCAAGCTAACACAAGTCACCGCAAGTCATCGCAAGCTGGCGATCACAAGCAAGCACAAACTAAAACTTGCGATGAACTTGCGTTCTCGTTTGATTTGGGCTTAATTTATGGTTTTCCTTTTTTTGTTTCCCAGTGAAAACAGCCGTGACTATAGCCCTAAAAAGCATAAATCAAAGCACAAAAAGGACAGTCGTGATAAAGCAGGTGCCAAGGGATCTTCTAGGGACAATAAGGAACATGAAACTAGCGAAGAAGCGGACTTTGATGAGCATTGTTGGATGGCCCCTCTTATTCGAGTCAGGATTATCAGTAAAACCTTTAAAAAAGGAACGTATTATCATAAAAAGGTGATGCACTCAACCTTACACACGAAAAACCCACAGACTGCCGCTATATCCCATCCTACACTATAATATATCATATTCCTATATTGTTATATCACATTCCTATCGCTAAATCCCAATCCTATGCCTATATTCTTATGTCGTAATGTCGCTATATTCCATCTCTATATTGCTATATTCCATTTCCATATCCCATCCACTGATCTCTAAATAAACTGGATGGGTCCTTCCCTATGGCCAGCAGTCAAACATTTCGTGGCAGTCGCCGCCATCTTACGTAGTGGAACATGACGCATTGCGGCCTTAGAACTTGTTCCCAATCCTAAAGTTGACTGGCATAAGCAATCTTGACGTCAGCACGGTCAGTGTGTGCCGGGGGAGTCGGAAAAGCCGTAAAGCAAACAACTTTAAAGGTTTTATAGCTCAGTAACAGAAACAAATACAAGAAATTAACGTCTTAAACCTTATTAAGTACTTCTTGTGTCCTTACATTCGTTTAAATTTTCTTAAAATAACTCTTTTTGTCTATTTTCAATCTACAAAAGCTATGAACTTCAGTGGCAGCCATCTTGCGTAGTGGTCACGTCATCATCCGGCACCCAAAATCCGGCCCAATGGCCCATCCAGTTTATATATAGATCAGTGATCCTATCCCTATATTGGCCATTTCCCAAAAGGGTTGATACTGGATAAAGGATAAAGGATAAAGGACTGGGTGGCTAATCGTCCTTACTTGCAGCCAGCGGCTGAATTGCGAAGGACGCAGATCAACGTGGCCGTGTCGAGGCATATCAAAGGCGCTTCAAGCTGCCGCCAACGGCACAGTTCAGACCACGGATCACAGCTAAGATGTTCGGTGTCGATTTTATGGAGGGAGGAAAACCGGAGAACCCGGCGAAAAACCCTCGAAGCACAGGAGAGATCAACTACAACTCTACTCACATGAGCCTAAGCCCAACAACGGGGTCCTTCCCAAGTGGTCACCCATCCAAGTACTAACCCCGTCTAACCGGGCTTAACTTTTTTGGTGAGAGGCAGCGCGCTAACAGCACACGCCACCCGTGCTTCCCTGGTGACGGGTTAGGAACGCTAGGGTACTTGGGATCGTTTGGAGGGACATATTTCATGCTTGGTAGCGTCAGCACAATGAAACTGTCCCTCAAATGATCCCAAGAACACCAGCGCTAAATGCTCTTTAACTCTTCAACTCTTTTGTCTTCAACTCTTTTGAGAAATGGCCAATTACTATATCCCATCGCTATACCCCATCTCTATATCTCCATCCTTATATCGCTATATCACATCCCTAAATGTATATCCCATCCGTATATCCAACCCCTATATCGCTGTATCCCATCCCTATATCGCTATATCCCATCTTTATATCTCCATCCTTATATCGCTATATCACATTCCTAAATGTATATCCCATCCGTATATCCAACCCCTATATCGCTATATCCCATCCCTATATCGCTATATCCCATTCCAATGACTATATATCCCATCCCTGTATATATACTATAGCCCTATATCCACCTTATCTTTATCCCTATCTTCCTCCCTATTGTATATCGTCATATTCGTCTTCATATTCATCAACATCCAGCACTTTCTGTTTCATATTTCCATTACAGGTTATTATTCAAGATGTAATTAGCAGAACCACGTGTGTCTGTAGAACAGACGAAGGTCGACTTCTGGAAGGTGAAGTCTTTGAATTTCATGTTCTTTGAAGGGTGGGAACCCTGCTTACGATGTGATTAAGCAATCAGAGTTATTGATTACAATGTCATTAAGTAATCAGAGTTATTGATTACAATGTCATTAAGCAGAGTTATTGATTACAATGTCATTAAGTAATCAGAGTTATTGATTATAATGTCATTAAGCAATCAGAGTTATTGGTTACGATGTCATTAAGCAATCAGAGTTATTGATTACAATGTCATTAAGCAATCAGAGTTATTGATTACAATATTAAGTAATCAGGGTTATTGATTACAATGTCATTAAGCAATCAGAGTTATTGATTACAATGTCATTAAGCAATCAGAGTTATTGATTACAATGTTAAGCAATCAGAGTTATTGATTACAATACCATTAAGCAATCAGAATTATTAATTACAATACCATTAAGCAATCAGAGTTATTGATTAGCGTTTCTTTAGATGTGCCACAAAGTGTTCTTGAAACGGTCATACCAAAGAACAACCCAAGATATATTTTATTTGTACAAGGAAAATACAAGGGATTGGTAAGTCTTTCATCTTTTAATTTTATGCAAATTAAACGTTGGTTTTCCTTTAAAAAAATGTCTAAAGCTGGTTTTCCACTAGGCGATTTTTTTTTCGCGCGAAGCGACTTTCTTTTGTTCGAATTCAATAGATTTCTGATTAGTTCCAGCTCAGAGCTCATGAGACAAAAGAAAAAGTCGCTTCGCGCGAAAGAAGTCGCCTAGTGGAAAACCGGCTTAAGTCCCAAAGTGGGTGGAGCCTGTAATCTTTAAATGGTTTTACGATTGACCTAGATATAAGTTATATAACTGAATTGAAGTCCTCTTATGTCAATGACTGAAAGAGAATGATCACTGACCTATTTACAACTGGACTGTGGGTCCTCTATATATCAATGACTGAAAGAGAATGATCACTGACATATATATAACTGGACTGTGGGTCCTCTATATATCAATGACTGAAAGAGAATGATCACTGACATATATATAACTGGACTGTGGGTCCTCTATATATCAATGACTGAAAGAGAATGATCACTGACCTATTTACAACTGGACTGTGGGTGCTCTATATCAATGACTGAAAGAGAATGATCACTGACATATATATAACTGGACTGTGGGTCCTCTATATATCAATGACTGAAAGAGAATGATCACTGACCTATTTACAACTGGACTGTGGGTCCTCTTTATCAATGACTGAAGGAGAGTCATCCCTGACCTATATATAACTGGACTGTGGTTGCTCTATATCAATGACTGAAAGAGAGTGATCACTGACCTATATATAACTGGACTGTGGGTCCTCTTTATCAATGACTGAAGGAGAGTGATCACTGACCTATATATAACTGGACTGTGGTTGCTCTATATTAATGACTGAAAGAGAGTGATCACTGACCTATATATAACTGGACTGTGAGTCCTCTATATCAGTGACTGAAAGAGAGTGATCCAGTATCTATTTAAGACATAAGGTTATATATTCTTTCAAGTCAAACGCTCAAGAATATTTCTTTTATATATAGATTGGAGAGATCGTGGAAACAGATTCGTCCAAACAGCAAGCAATAATTCAAATTTTAAGAGACAAAAACGTCGTGAAAAGTCATTACGACGATATCTCAGAATATACAGGTGATGTACACAGAGAGTAACAAACCCACGGTCACATGACACTCAAGAGTCTTGAGAGAGAAACGTTTTCATTCGTTAGGATTTTCATCTGTCCTGAAGCTGTGGCAAAACCATCAAATATGAACATTATAGACCAGGGTTTGGTAGCTTGTGTATTGACTCATATAGTCATTCAAAATATGGTCTGGAAACTCAGTTAAGTTTGTGCACGGTGCACGGTCACTGAACCCATTGTATTTTAGTATAATGAAGGAATTATCCAATAGCAACGTTTCAGTTCAATCACTCAACCGTGCTATTTAAATATTAATAAACCTAAAACAAAGGATGTGCACGGTGTAAGGTACGGTTCAACATAAAATCACAGCTCATTTGTTAACCACTTTGAAGTTTGCCGAGTTTCCAGACTCTGTGGACTATGATTTTCTGAAGGTACAGCTTGTAATTCAGGCTGTATACTCAGGCTGTGTATAGGCCAATATTAAAAGTGTATTTAACAGTTTTGCCACAGCTTCAAGACAGAAGAAAATTGAATTAAAAATGTCAAAATATTTAATTTAGAAAGCAGCTGACAATTTCAAGCAATGAAGGGTGAGATATACTCGGAAGTATATTTTATCTTTTTTATATCCAATTCAAAATGGAAACTATAAAAATAAACAGTTTTCTTTCATGCCTACTGCTGTAGTAATTAAATATTGCATGTAACTATACTTAATAAATATGATGTATATACTGTATATACACTTCATTCACAATAATCTTTGCCTTTCAATAATTCTTTTAAAAATCACTAATCATGATCACCATTACCATCATCATCACCATCATCATCATTATTATTATTACCATCATCATCACCATCATCATCATCAACAACATAATCGTCGTTAACATCATCATCGTCATCTGATCATCATCATTATCATCATCAATCAATCATCATCATTCATCAAGTTTTAGATTCCTACCGATTCTTAGAAAGACGAAAACAAGTCAAGTCGTTCTCAGAAATCTAATTTGCCTTATCAAACTTAGTAAGTGCATGGAATCGCGGTGAATGCTCCTGGTTGGTTTTCAAAATTTCAAAATATTGACCATGTTTAGCTTGTTAGCTTTGGGGCCTGTCATTAATGTGAATAACTCTTTATTAAAAAGGTATCTGTTTCGGCAATATATCAATCCTCTATTTCGATGTGATATAAGAGTCTTATTTAATAGTAATACTGGCCTCATTTGCTTTATACGTTTATACATAACGTCTCAAATGTAAATACTTCACTTTTGTTGCAGGGATTCGAAGTTTGTCGTCAGCGAAAGTACACCCCTCGGCTTTAAGGTGGTTTTCCACTAGGCGACATTTGTCGACCGACTCGACATTTTTCTTTTGTCTTGGCTAATTAGTTCCACTCGAGAGCTTACGAGACAAAAGAAAATGTCGCTTCGCGCGAGATTTTTCGCCTAGTGGAAAACCGCCTTTAATCCCTGGTTTTCGTGCCCTTTGCGGTGTCTTCGCAGAGGTCCACCCCCCGGGTTTTTATCCAGTGTACACTGAATTATGACTTTGTACTTTTATGACGCCTTTCTTTTCAAAATAAAAACCGTTTAAGAAACAAGCACCGGTCCTTCGACTCAGTACATGTAGAGGGAACCAAATTCATTGTACTTACATGTTTTTACATCATTTACAATAGTATTTCCAACATTTCTGAGCGTTTAAAGTATAAAATATCATAAATTCGTTCAAGTTCTAAGCATCAAAACCCGAATTTTAAGACAGAAAGCAAACCTTAAATGTATATCAAGCTTCAAAAAGTGATAGTTTATGTTCAAATCTCTACGAGTATACCAAAACAAACAACCTGGATGCAAAATTCTTCGAGATAATAGCTCGGGTTTTTATAAAAGAAACACAAATCGACCATGTTTTGAAGGCGGATAGTTGAAAATCCTCTCCGCAAAGGACCAATGACAGTTGTCGAAAACTGACCAATCACTACCGACCACGTTTTTCGATTAGCCAATCAGAAACGGTAACTGGGAGCGCGCCGCAATTGGAATCCTCGAGATATTTTTTTGTCTTTCATTTTCGTTCGGGGCCTTCGAAGGACAGACCTGCTAAGCAGTTTTGTCGAAATTCACCTCAAGTACCGGCCGAAATGCAAGAAAAACCGTCGGGAGGCTGTCTTCATACCAAATTGAGGTACACATTTGCTCCTCTTGTGTTCATTTGTATTATGTTTTATTTTTTGTGGGTGAAATTCGTCCCGTTCCGCTGGTGAGCCAGCCATGTCCTTTCATGCAACAACTCCGGTCTCGGATACTTCGCTTTTTAACTCTTTAACATTTGTTTTTTCGTTTACTAGCTATCCCTGGATGCGACTTCGGATGTTTCGTTTAACAAACTGCTCATTTTGGTCAACATTTTAGCGACAAACGGCAAAAATTTGGACGGTTTTCTTCGGCCGAATGTATTGTAGCGTGCATGACAGATGTTGTCAGTTCGAGTTGTTCACTTCGCTCCAAAGAAACGAATTTAGCGTCCATTTCTCGTCTGTTTTCTCGTTTCTGGTCGATTCAAGCGTTGACTGCAGTTTTCTGCAAGTGTAAGGGAGCGTTTTGAAGGCTTTTTAGGCCGTTTTGGTGAATATTTCACCGCGAACAAATACTCGCGTGCGACGACAAGAAACCACCACGTCTCCGTTCACTTCGCTTCAATTTCGTCATTCGGGAACATTTTTGTACAGAAAATGAACAAATTCTTGTAGTTTTTGAAACGTGGACACAGAATAAGAAGACCTGGATGTCTGTTAAGGAATTTCCTCAATTTTTTTGCGAATTTTGGTCGACACCAAAAGCGAAAGCCGAAATAAATAACTTCGAGTCCGCCGCTTTGGGAATTGGACCAAAAGAAACTGTCATTTTCAAATCAAGTTCGGTTGAATTAATTTAAGATAATAAAAAAAATAGTCGAAACGAGCCCGAACCGTCGCTTAAACAAAACACGGGTTAAAAAGTTTAAGGAATTTTTTCAAATTTTCGGTTCATCCTGCCGAAGGCAAACAAGAATAGCTTCGAAATGCTGTGAGACTGAACGAAGAAAACTGTTCAAATTTTAACAACAAATTATAGGCTCGGTCAGGTTATTAATTTAGCCGAAAAGAGAAGCCAATTTCCGTAGCCATCAAGCCAGACTTCATTCTTTGCAAAGTGCGCGAAAACCGAACCAAATACGAACGAATTCTTGTAGTTTTTTTAGAAACTTCGGTATTTCTGAAAGGATTTTCGAAAATTCTGTGACTTCTTGCCACACTGAAGGCACACCAAGAGCTATTTTCGATTTTGTTTTGACTCTGAGCGAAAGAAACTGACATTTTAACAACATGGTATGATTAATTCAGCAAAACAAAAGCGAAGTCGAGCAAGTTTTGTCGCCTGAACTGCAAAGACTACGAGGCGTATACGTTTTCGAAAAAAGAAAAACATTTTTCGTGTGGGCGAAAGATTTTGACGAAATACAAAATATTTTTCGGGGATTGGGTGGCAAACCCTTTCCCAAGGTCCGCCATTGTACTGGAATTTTCTGTTTTTGATTTTCTTGGTGATTTTAACATAGAATTTGTCATTAACACTGTTATTGATAATAATTTTGTTTCTTTCTTAGGTTATTTACTTCCATTCAATGTTTTTGACAAGGTTTTCCCCTTGGTGCTACTGAAGGACGGAAATATTTATTGTACTGTGTCAAGGCAGTCTGAATCAATAAATATTTATTATTTTGAGTACATTCAAATACTTATTGTGCTGTCAAGCAGTTTAAATCAATAAGTAATGATTATTTTGAGGTTAATTGCAAAACAATATTTATTGTACTGCCAAGGCAGTTTAAATCAATAAATATTGATTATTTTTAGTACATCCAAATTTTTTGTTATAATTATTTATATTTCTCTGTTGATTAGTATTGATTATTTTGAGATTATGAAAACTAATCAATATTTATTGTACTGTGTCCATCAGTCTAAATCAATAAATATAGATTATTTTTAAATATTTATTGTACTGTTAAGCAGTTTAAGTCAATAAATATTAATTATGAATTCATGCAAATATGGTACAATCAAACAGCTTAATATTGTTTATACTTCCAAGTATTTATTGTACTGTTAAGCAGTTTAAATCAATATACATAATATACAAAATTGCTTATTGTACTGGTAAACAGTTTAAATCAATAAGTAATTGTTTACAAATTATTGTACCATATTTCATATATTACTAAGTTATGTCATTCAGTGGTTGGTACACTTGTTTGATTATTTTGTATTCAGATACCTTAATTGTCTCCCATATTCATTATGGAAAATCTGGTTTATTATCTGTAATCAAGAATGGTTGTTACCAGTTACATGTTTGTCAACTTTGGGTTGTTTTATTTGGGCTTTGAATAAACACCAACTAGGGTTAAAACAGCTAGGATTAAACTAACTAAATCTTAAATTAAAAGAAAAATAACTTCGGATCAAACACTAACTTCGGATCAAACACTAACTTCGGATCATTAACACTAACTTCGGATCAAACACTAACTAGGATAGTTCATTGCCCAGGTAGAAGAATCCTTAGTTGCCAAACATGTAATTAGTAGCATTCACTCTTGATCACAAGTAATAACTACCAGTATTTTTCATGGTGAACCTGAGAAACAATTGATGTATTTGAATGCAGAACAATTAAACAAAGGTCTCAGTCACTGTATGACTCTACTAATATTTGACAAATATATATTATGCATACAGTGTGGCCAGAAGCTGACAAAAATAAATGCCGAAAAGGACGCATTGCTACAAATATATTTAGTACATAGTTGGGGGATTTTTGCTGCAGTTTAAATCAGTAAATATTATTTATTTTTATTAATTATATTTATTTATAATATTATATATGCAAATGCTTATTGTACTGGTCAACAGTTTAAATCAATAAGTAATTGTTTACAAATTATTGTACCATATTTCATATATTAATTAGTTATGTCATTCACTGATATATATTTAATTATATTATGCTATAATCAGTGCACATTGGGGAGGACCCTATATGTTTTTTTTGGAGCTTGGTCAACTTTGTACAGTTCAATTTAATGGAGTGTGTGGTCATTGGATGTGGGTTGTATACCATGGACATCAAACTTCACCAATTGGATGGTTCAGGATGGGGGCTCTGAAAGTATCAAGCAAGCTGGTGAAAGGTTAGAATCCTGGTGGCAAGGGTAGTAGTTAAAAAAGCTATACAGTAGATTTTGTTTAGGTGTAGACAGTGCAGGACTTTAGATAGATTAGGCAAGGAAAGCTATACTGTTCTACAGCCAACCAGTGTGGTACTCCTGTGTGCCTATGGCCATCTGTAGTTGGCATAGCATTTCTTGACCAACTAGTTTCCTGGGTATAATTGTACCCTGTGCATGGTGGACAACAACAATCTCATCATGGTGGACTCACTGGTACATGAATAGGTAATAGGTATTCTAGTTCAATATTTAAATTTTATAGAATAAGTATCAGATTATATCATCAATATTTATTGTACTGGTCAACAGTTTAAATCAATAAATATTATGTTTTAATTGCATGCCAATAATTATATTTTAAGTACATGCCAATATTTATTGTACTGGTGAACAGTTTAAATCAATAAATATTCATTATATTTTGAATGCATGCCAATATTTATACTTATTGTACTGAACCAGTTTAAATCAATAAGTAATATGTTGATTATTTTGAGATAATTTTACTGTACTGCATGATATATTTATTGATTGATAGTAAATCTGGTTACAATTTATTGGACGAGGACACACCAATGGTAAGGGATTTTTTAGGTTCCTTGCCATGGACTTCTCATCACCATTTGGATCTCAGGTGCGTTTCTTATAAACTCTTTGCAGGTAGCAGTTCAGTCTAGAGTTAGACAGACTAGTTTATTAACATGGGTTTTGATGTCAGCATGCATAAAAAAACTACAAGTTATTGAGGGAAATGAAATTCATTTCCTAATGATGTGCTTGTACAGGAAGTTTCAGCCCTCTCCTTTAACTAAGATTGTACATGCCACCAGGATTGGTTAATTGGAGCAAATTTATGAATGCCACTAATTTTAATGCCTTTTGGTCATTTTTATTTGCCTACCTGGAGTTCCTCGTATGAGATTAGAATAGTTGACCAAAAAGCCTTAAATGATGTCTAGCCTAAATGGTGGTATTGATAAGTTTGGTCTATAATAATAATATATAATATTAATTAGTGGGTATTATATCTAATATGGGTATACAATTTGTCTACCCCATACCAATACAATATTGAAATTCTGTATGAAAGACTTGTTTTACTTTGTAAACTGTACAAGGAAAAATATGTTAATGGTACAGAAATTGAAGTTAATGCTTCGGTATTGCATGCCAAAAGGACAAAAATGTCTCCAGTACTTGAGGCTGTACTCTGCATAACATACAAAAATTGCAGAAGTTAAGGCTATGCTGGCTGCACTTGCTCTAAAAATAATAAATATTCGGCTCTTCAGTCAATGTGTTTGCTTGATCCAATATTAATTACCAGTCAATATTAACTCCTCCATCTATATTAGATTTTCCCATCAAATTATTAACTTTTTGGTCAATAATTAAGCTCTTCTTTGGTCAAAAGTTATACAGTATTTTTGTCAACAAATATTTAGCTAGATCTTCGGTCCATGTATGTAGTTAGGGAAATTAAATAAAAAAGATTCTCAATGAAATTGTTTCTCTTTCTTTGTCCTGGCTGGTGATTTATAACTTCTTTTTTTCAGGGTTATTTTAATTACTATATCATCCATTGCAATCTTGTATGTAGTTAGAAAAATTAAATAAAAACAATTGTCTGTTTGTCCTGTGGTGAATTAAAAATGCTAACCATATCATAAGTTTGTTTTTCAGGTTTTTTATATTATTTTTCATTAAATTATCTAATTTTACGAATTTTGTATGTAGTTAGAAAAATTAAATAAAAACAATTGTCTGTTTGTACTGTGGTGAATTAAAATGCTAAACATTCATAAGTTTGTTTTTGCAGGTTTTCTCTTTTACTGTTAAATTATTTAATTTTGCCATAATTATGCTGTATGCATGTAGTTAGCGAACCTAAATAAAAGAGCAAAAAATTTGTCAATGTTTCATTTTATTATAAATTATGTAGTTTTTATTCAATAAAATATATACTGACTGTACAAATTAATTCTGTACAATGTACCATACAATCTGGTTATATTAAGTCTTGCATTCATTTAATCACACATTATTCAATTTAATGACATGAATGAAGATGTTGATAATTAGGAATAATATTAAGGCAAACTTTGAAATCACTAGTATACACCATATGGTTTGAACATGCACGTAAAACACTGATTATATGGTAGTGATTGTTTCAAAAATATGCAGTTGCCAACAAAAAAAATAATTACATTACATTATGGTATATAGGTTTAAGAAATTTTTGGACAATACAATAACTCCAATGCATAAGGCATTGATTTATATTATATTATTTAGTAAAACGTCATATGCATAAATGCATGCAGGTACTTTGCTAAATGGCCAATAATTATACCACAATTTTGACTTCAAAACAATACAGACAAACAGGTTTCAAATGTGTGAAAAGCATATAAAAACAAGGCAATAACATTTCAAGAAAAGGAAAAATCCATGCTTTGGATAAAAAATAAGCTCTTGAAACTGAACTTTAATATAATTCATTGGCCGCCCATATGTACAAAATGGCAACTGTGTTTTCGACCTTTCCAATGGTACAGAAGTACCAAAGCATACCAAAACAAACCAAGTGTGTCCAGGGTTGGGGAGCTATATAACGTGAGTTTCTCTGGGTTCAACTCCCAGTCCACACTTTAGAATTGTGTTGGTAGAAATGTTTCTGTCCCCAGACAGGGTTGAACTTGTGACCATTAATTATATAATTATAACCAGTTGCAGGTATATTCAATCCCTCTCTGTTGCTCACCAAAAACATTTTCTGAGTATTTAAGCCTGACTAAGACCCACAGTGGCAGTCTGGCACTCTTAATTAACATCAGTTTTTACCATTAATTTTCAATTATCTGATATGGTGACTCACCAATACTTAGTCAGCTCAGCTGTACCTAGACTTCCCAGCTCACATAATCAGACCATGACCATTGATTAAATATTGTCACCCAGATATCAGTACCAGCATTTACATATACCAGAAGTTATCCAGGGAAGGGGTGGGTGGTTGTATTAACTTCCCCACCACCCCTCCACAGCTCCAGACAATAGTTTCCAGAATCAAGAGGCAACAGTCCGATTAACATTTATATATCCAAGTTTACCATTCAAAATCCAGATTATGAAATCACAACCAATAACCACCTTGCATCACCACCAATGAAAATTACGTAATATTTTACACGGACATCGCTGTCCTTTATATACAATGGGCTCGCGATCGATCGCACATGTTTTTGGCTTTTTAAATTTCAACATTTCTGTTGGACATGTCTTACTGTCGTGAAGAAGGTAATTTTTTTCTTAAATATTACCACTTTTTAATATTGCAAACCTTAATGTGAACTATATACTTATTTTCAAGGTAAAGACAGGATTATTTTTGTCACTGAAGCCGATCATGCCGTAGCAAGCAACGTTGCCCTACCTGAGTTTGAAGATGAAGCCGAATATGAGGGATTGATTAAAGCTAATGGAGAAATAAATTGGGAATGCCCCTGCCTAGGCGGAATGGCTACTGGTGTATGTGGAGAACAATTTAAGACTGCTTTTTCGTGTTTCCATCATAGTCAAAGCGAGCTCAAGGGCTCGGAGTGTGTAGATCAATTCAGAACTATGCAAGAGTGTTTTAACAAATATCCCGATGTGTATGGCGAGTTTGAAAGCATTGAAGACAGTGACAAAGATAAGGATTTATTTAATGAAGAGGATAATGAAAAAGAGGATGGGAAGAAAGAACAGGAAGGAAATGGTGGGATACGAATATCTGTTGATAAAGAGGAAGAGAAGAAGCCTGGATCCGAGTCCAAAAAGACTGTCGTCACTTCGTGATACTGCTAGATTTTATCAATATTTATAAACCAAATTTTTTTATTTATTTTTGAAAATGTGAGTTACAGTGCTGCAAATAATTATTGAGCCTGGCTTTTATATGGTTCATAAAACTGCATGATTTGGGTTGGGATGGGTAGCTTGCAAACCTGCAGTATAGGAGGGGGTGGGGTGGGGTCAGAAGTTGTCCTCCTGAAAGAATTAAAGAAAAGAAATTCAGGCATTTTTTCCCTGGAATTTTATATGTATACTTTAAAATGTTTAAGGAAAATTCATACATTGACTGAAAATACAATTTAAAAATCAAATTTGGGAGCGATTATAGAATACCCACCACTTTCTGAAATCAAACCAACTGCCAATATGGAAAATTACGATTACCTGACCCCCATCTATTATCTATTACAAGTGGTGGGGTATTCTATAACCTAGCCCAATATTTGCCTCAATTTTTTTTCAGGCAAGGATCCCTGCCTTCCAAACAAAATTGTTAAACCTATGCAAACAGTTGCAGAAATACAATTGTGCAATACAAGTAGACCATTATTTGCAGCACTGAGTTAAACTGTATGTGATATGGTAATTGTACAGTTTGTAGAAATTATTTTTTGTTTTGTGCACTTTGATGCCCTGTACTGTAGGCCATAATATTGGAAATTAATAAGAGTCTTAAAGTTAATGGTTTATGTGTGGAAGTTTCTTGTCTATGTTAGTGTAGTCCTAAGTAATGACTTTGCCAATGATTTATTTTAAAAAAAGGTACACAACATGTTCTAATTCTCAATTTAAAAATAACACACAACTACATAAGAATGTTAACAGGGTTAAGTCACGTTGGCCTGAAAAAAAGAGAAAAATCTTCTCGACGTTTCGAGCGAAGGCCCTTCGTCAGGAGAAATTAGTAAACAACTCACATGTGGTCACACGTATTTATAGCAGAGCTACAATGGGAATCACGTGAACACATGTAAGCCAATAAAAACAAAGTAAACAAATAAATTAATATGTAATTTTAGCCTGTGTGCAGGTGCTGGCCCAATTTGTGGGTCAGCTACCTGCAAATAGGCAAAGAAACAGGTTATAAATTACTATTTAAATCATCGGAAAAAGGTTAAGGAAAAGGTGTGGCATATGGTGGTGGAGTGAGCTAAATGAAAGAGAATCGCTCATTGAGGCCGTGAGGGTGAATGGTACCAAGTTTGTAAATGAGACGCATGACGCACCGATGATTTAAATAGTAATTTATAACCTGTTTCTTTGCCTATTTGCAGGTAGCTGACCCACAAATTGGGCCAGCACCTGCACACAGGCTAAAATTACATATTAATTTATTTGTTTACTTTGTTTTTATTGGCTTACATGTGTTCACGTGATTCCCATTGTAGCTCTGCTATAAATACGTGTGACCACATGTGAGTTGTTTACTAATTTCTCCTGACGAAGGGCCTTCGCTCGAAACGTCGAGAAGATTTTTCTCTTTTTTTCAGGCCAACGTGACTTAACCCTGGTAATATTTGGATTTCAACCGTGGCCGACGCTGTCCTAGAAGCTTTTACATAAGAATGTTATTTACAATTTAACAATTGCTGGGTTGCAACTTCATTGTCCTCCCCTTTTTACCCTGGGCCATTGCATGGCCATATAATGTACTGTACATGCACAAAATAATGCTTTGAAGTGTATCTCCAGATGTAGGACTGACTTCTTGTGGTTAATTACATCTATAAGAACTGTTTTAATTCTTGGAACTAGCTGTTATGACTAAAAACTTAATTACATTGGTATTCATTTAGCAAACTTGAAATATATTTTCAGGATTTTTTTGTACAATCTTATCTACAAAAGTACAGGGATATATTTTGTTACCATATTTTTATCATAAAGAAATGACATACCATAGAATCCCAAAAGTAGCGGCCCCCCTTACTTTCGGTTTTATCCGCTGTTGGGGGCCACTACTTTCGGGTGGTAAAATACGTTAACATACTGTGGGAATATTCTTTGTTCTTTCCTATTTACCACATTTAATATGCTTTAGTTTTTCCTTATGCCACTTCAACTCTGACTGTTATACACTTTGGTACTTAACACTTTCGAGTTAATCAAGCGATGACTTGGGGGCCGCTACTTACAGGGGGGCCACTACTTTCAGGGGGGTGCTACTTTCAGGGGGGGCCACTACTTTCTGGGGGGGGGGGGCACTACTTTCAGGAATTTTATAGACATCTCAAATTTGTTGCTACTTTCGGGGAGGGCCGCTACTTTTGGGATTCTACGGTATTGTAAAATAAATCAAAATACTTGTCCCCAGTAACTAATAGTACTGAATTAAATTCTCAAAAACCAGCAACCCTGGACAGTTTCTTTTTCTTGATACGTGATGGAGATGGCTGAGCCCCTGTTGGTGTACTTGGTGAGTTCATTAACTTACTAGTACTTAACTTTGGAGAAAATGTAGCTCCCAAACATTCTTGATTTGTTCTGGTGTGGTTTTCCCCTTTTGGTGTTCTTACCAGACTGTCATTCTGTGAAACTTGAGTTGACTTGCCATGAAGATTATTCACTGACAGAATATACTTAGCAATATCTGTTTGATTTTCATTCATGTCCTGTGATTCATGTCCAGTTTCTCCTTCCAGGTTTATTGGAGTTGGTACATCAGAAACCCAATTTTTTAACAATGCAACTGCAAGGGGATCAGTGTAACCTTCATCTTTGTCAAACACTTCCAACTCAGTTGGTGTGGAGGTGATCCCAAAATAAGAATTTGTTAAGACAGTGGTTTCTGGAGTTGTTGGTTTTAACTTTTCTGCAACATCTTTATCCAATCCACAGTAAACACAATTGCCATTTTCCATGTCATTGCCAGCACCATTTTCTGTGTCATTACCAGCACCATTTTCCATGTCAATACCAGTGCTACTTCCCATGTTGGGAGTTCCAACACCACATAACTTACATTGTGAAGAGAATTCCAACTCTGACAAAGTCATTTCATGAACCAATCCAGCATCGGTAAATTCAAACAGGTCAGACTTTTCCTTCAGAGAAGAAACATTTTGTTCATGTGCCTCCTGTTTGACATATTTCAACCAGTTCTCAATAAGATTTTCATCATCTTTTGTTAAAACAGCCTTTGAGCTGCCACATCCACCACTCGATGAAATATCAATATTGTTGTCTTCGTAGTAATACACTTGACCTCCATCTCTCTCTTCAGTTAGAGTATTTGCACATGATGAAAGACATTGGTAAAATAAATCTCCTGCTTTTGACAACTGAAAGACTGTGAGAGTTTTGTTGTGAGTGTTTGAAGAATTTGAAATGCAAGTCAAGCCAACAAGTGGCTGTTTAAGTCTTCTGGTTACTGCAGGAGAGATGTCTACTGGTATCTCTGAGTAATCAATCATTTCAGGCCATTCACTGTATGAAGATATCTGAAATAGAAAAAATAATTCCCTGTCTGATTAAAATCATCTGGTATTAGCCAGAATATACTACCCCTAAAAAGCTAGTCTCCCTTGCAGCCATGTGTTTGGGACTGACCCTAATAATGACTGTGAGTAGTGCTGAGCAAACTCCGGTTTTCAGCTCTGGCCTCTGGCTTCTTTGATAAATTGGTTCACAACTGGGGATAAAGTCCAACCGGATATAATTCGGCTCAACTTTCTCCCCAGGGTCTTTTCCCGGTGAAAGCTGCGAAACTGTCAAGCGACTCAAGCAAATGTAATGCGACAACTAGCAATGTCAGGAATGATGAAAACTTTATAGAACCGAATAAAGTTACACTACTACAAATAATAAAATACAAAGTATAAATTGTCAATGGTTTTTAAAAAAGTATAATTAACTTTAATGAACGCTAAGCGACCAATGTTGCCTGGAAGGAGTGCACAATGCTTCTTTGAGACGATGTTCCCCGTCAACGAAAAGACTCGTTCAGAAGTAACAGAGGACGGTGGACAAGAAAGATATGAGAGAGCTAGATGCGTCAAAGCAGGTCATTCGTTTTTGTGGTGATACTAATAATCCAATAAATCCTGAACATTAACTTGGGATCTGACTGGTATCACTGATTCAAACAGGTAGGCAGTGAGTTCTTGCCCTGGTGTTAAGGTGCCTGGTTGCGGTTCAACAGCTCCACTTGCATTCACTCACAATATCTGTCAGTGTTGTCAGCAGTGCCCCTTTATGTGGATTATGAGCTGCATTTCTTGTCATTCTGAATTTCCAGCCGGAGCTGGGAGAGCTCCGGCTCCGGCTGACCAAAAAATGCCAGAGCTCCAGCGCACAGCACTAACTGTGAGGGAGACTACTAAAAAGCAACCACCTCTAAAAAACATTAACTGAATAAGAATGGTCATTTATAAAAGCTTTTAATGTAATCATGTACCTTCCAAGAGCTGCAACTTGATCTTGGTGGTAAGCCACCCATATTAGAAACCATCCCAAGGGCGTGTGGTGTGTTTTCACCATAGCAATACTGATGACAGTGTACCTCGTGATTCTTGAAGCCACCAACAACCAACAAGACATCCTGACAATCAGTTATGGCATTTGGAACAACATTGATGTGTTTGATAGGGCTTTCTAGTGAATGACACCACTTGAGAACAGGATTTTGTTGAAATCGTTCATCCATGATGACTAATGACTGACTTGTTGCCAAAAAGTAGTGGTAGGAGTTCTCTGGGTGCCGCTGTACTGCTGAGAATGTCTCCTGTTCGAAGAAGTGAGGTGAAGGCAATGTCATTAGGTCTTTCCCAGCAGATGAACTATCCTGCAAAAAAGAGTCAATTATTTTACTTTCTCAAACTCATTAATAAGTCTTGAGGAAAACATAATAGAATCAGTTACCGACACATTGTTGTGAAATTTTGAAAGCCATTTATTAATTATTATCTGATTTAGAAACACCTCAAAGTGAGTTAAAAAACTCATTCTTGGTGTTTTCAAATCAGATAATAAACGGCTTTCGAGACTGTGTATGGTATAGCTTCTCAAACAAATCAGTATTTAAAGAGAAATTTGAGGTAAAACTTGTCTTAATTTATGGGCGTTTATTACCATGTTTCACAACAATGTGTTTGGTAACTGCTTTCCATTATGTTTTCCTCATGAATTATTAAAGAGTTTGAGAATATACTTTCTCAAACTCATTATTAAATAATTCATGAGGAAAACATAATAGAATCAGTTACCAACACATTGTTGTGAAATTTTGAAAGCCATTTATTAATTATTATCTGATTTAAAAACACCTCAAAGGGAGTTAAAATCCCTGTGTTACTTTTAAATCACCTCATTTTTCAACACACTTCTTGGTGTTTTCAATCAGATAATAAACGGCTTCTCATATATGATATATTACATAATGTTATGTACAGTATCTATTTAAAATTTTACAATAAATAGGTACAAAATCATGAAAGTCCATCTTTCAGGCCTACAGTAATTCATGTAGTTTCAAACTGTATTTTGTCTCATGGAAATTTTAGAAATTAATTACATGTACCCGTAAATCAAGAAGCTCCACAGTCTTCGGGTTGGCACGAAGAACTTGTCTAGGATGTGGACCAAATTCACAAAGATACCAATCAAAATCTTCTTGGACACATGATGAACATTTCTTGACAACTTGCACAGAGTTGTCTTTTCCACACCACAACCATAAACTGCCTGTTTCCATAGCAACAATCACTTCACTGGGAGTGAAAGGATTCACAGCCACACAGCAAGGCTTTGTTTTACAAGCCAAATTTCCAAGAACTGTCATAGCTGGTCCCTATAATACAGTACATTTAAATTACAAAAGTGATAATGATGATAATAGTGATGATGGTGGTGATGATGATGGTGGTAATGATTGTGTTGTTGTTGATGATGATAGTGATGATGATAATGATTGTATAATGATAATTAATCATGGTGTTGATCATGATGATGATGCCAGTAGTAATGATGATTGTGATGATGATAATCAGATGATCTAAGCATGATGGTGATAATGATTTCTATCATTTCGAAGAGAGGTTTCCACCTTAGAAGGGTGTTGAGAGGTACACACATACTTCATAACTATCTTGACCATACATGTATTCCTTCTTGAAAAATGAACAAGTATAATCCATCCGTACAGCAAGTACAGAGCTGCTGTCAACTGCACTGACTTGAGAAATTCTTCCAGGCAAATCAAAGCACTCGTTTCTCGACACCAGTTTAGCTGATGATTCCCCTTCATTTTCTGAATGAACTTCCACACAGCTCAAATGCAATTTATCCATTATATCACCACCAGGATAAGCCAGAACTATTCTTGGATCAGAAGCATCTGTCCAATGTGCAAGACAATTTCCAAAATACACACCAGACTGTACTTCTTGTTTCTCTTGCAAGCAAGACTCACGAAAAAACCCACTCAGTACCTCAGCTGGAATTTCACAAAAACCATCGTCAAATCTTTCCACAACAGCCAAAAACTTTTTTGGGCGTTTTTCATTAACTTTCCATATAGCATTTGTGTACCCACGAGTGCATGTTTCAGCCAGGTGGCCATACATAACCTCTCGCTTGTCAGAACTAAAATTAAACATATTTCTCTCATGATTCCAAAAGTACTGTTCTTTCTCACTTTTATCAATATTATACTTCCACAGTACTTTATTCGGTAGTTGTAGTGGAAGTGTTGGTTTGTTAGCAAGAAGTCTAACGTTCCTATTTTCGGTCATTCCTTTATTTTGTGAGATACATTTCACTTTTTCTTCATCTTTAAAAATCAAGACTGGTCCTGTCCTGCCATAATCCAAAAATGTCTGGTGTAAATCCACAGATGATGTGTAAGGAAAATTGAAAGAAGGAAAACAGTGATTAGACATTCTGTATCAATCACTTCCAGTTAAAAATATATCCAAAATTTGAGTAAAAATAACACTTTATAATAATCAATGATCTCCCGCCATTACATATATGGAGAGATGAAAAGGCCTGAGCTCTAGTGTCGTACCCAGTCTTTTGACTGCAAAGAAGAAAGCGCGAAAAGGGGTTATAGTGGTTATAAACGATATATGCTTTTATACCGCTATAGTATTTATGCTCATCAAGGTTCCCTTTATTACCCAGTGAACATTAAAGCTTTTCAAAATGGCGGTAAGTAGTGTTTTGCCAATGTTCTACTATATAATTCATACCCATGTGTATTTATGTATTGATATCAAACACGTGGGGTCGTCAAATATTCGATTGTTTGATGTTTTGATCAGCTAGTAAGCGTTTAGCTATGAGTGTTTTTTTTTCTATTTCAGACGATGCCCTTAAACCCGAAGCCATTTTTAAATGGTCTAACAGGCAAGCCAGTCATGGTGAAACTGAAATGGGGGATGGAGTACAAAGGATATCTTGTGTCAGTTGATGGTTACATGAATCTACAGGTCTTAAACTCAACAGTTTTATATTTAGTCTTGTAGAGAAGAGGAAAGTGAAGGGGTATCTTGGGGTTGAATGAGGTCTGGTGATTATTACTCGGGCTACCGAGTCTAGGTTTCGGTCTCGTTTTGGTTTGGTTTTGGTTATTATTTCCCACAGCTGGGTTTTCCTAATTTTTTTGGTCGAGATATTGCCCAAGAGGCTTTGCGAAACTGAAGGCATGACTCACAGCTCAAATGCTGATGCTGATTTTTCATCATGGCGGATTTTCATGCAGGAGGGGCGAGTGTTTTCTTCTCCTGACGCCTTTGGTTGTGTTGTTCGAAGTGAATTTGTGTTTTAATGATAAACACGCTCGCTATGCTTTTATACTATAGTAGACCTGGGTTGGTCCGCGATCTCGATAACCGTACGCTGAAAATGTGTAGCACTACTCGATCAAACTTTTACGAAAATTCTCGATCAATGTGTTCTCGATCAATTTATATGTGTTATTAATTAAATGGTACTTTAAAATGTTGCTCAATGCTGTAAATCAAAGAACAACGAAAGTTGATAAAGCCAACTTGCAAGTGAAAGGTAAACATGCTGTGTTTTACATCTTCATCGAAGTTGTCATTTAGCTGAACTAACTTGTGTGAGGTAACTGTATTAATATTTGTGGTTTGCTTTATTTGCTTGTATTGTTTATTATTGTACTGATGTCTTGCACTAAAAGTCGATGTTATTAAACAGTTTATACATTACTTTCATCAATGTAGCCACCATTTCATTGTTTTGGTACACCAATATTGCCAATTGGCCACTATTTGTTTTGGTAGACCACTATGGCCACCATTTCATTGTTTTAGTTCTATGGCTACCATTTCAATGTTTTGGGGCATGTACATCACTATAGCCACCATTTCATTGTTTTGGTACACCAGTATGGCCACCATTTCATTGTACGCTTGTACTGAAGTTAGTTTTGTTCTTGGCATGGTTGCCATTTAGCAACTTCTTACTTTTACTCTGTCTAATGGCATATGATTTTATTTGTCAAGTGGAGATCTCCTGGTAATCTTGCCTGGCAAAGGGTTGATAGTTGTATAATGTTTACAAGAAATGATTGATAATTTTTTTGTGTGCACAGAATTCCCACCTTAATAATTATGTTGAACAAATTCAAATTTTTCTTGACAACTATCCTAATAGCGTTTGTTAGCACACAGGTTAGAATCATGGCAGATTGGATTATTTGCGTACCATACTCTTCCCATGCCAGCCTGTACAACTGCCCAGTGCCCACTATTAAGTAGCCCGAGTTAACGCCTAGCGTTCTATCATTTGTACTGTCACTCAATTCTGATTGAAGGATTTGAAGCAACAGTCTTGATTGGTCATTGGTCAATATCAATTATGACCATCAGGCTAGGTCTGGTGAGATTTGTCACCCAATGGTACCAGAGATGGATAGGGGGTGTTTCTCTAGGGACCTCATATACCACAGGGCATTAAAGATTAAAAGACTTTGAAACCAGCTCAGATTAGAATAATTAGAATGATTAATAGACCTTTCCGCATGAAGTGAATGGATCACGTGATCTTTCTTTTTGACAAATCTGATTGGCTAATGTCCAATGTTTGTCCGAAGTTTTCAATGTCCAAAGTTTTTGAGCCAATCAAATCCCTCAACATGTTATCCACGCACTTCGTGCAGAAAGGTCTATTGATTAGCTAATTCCTAGACCAGTGTAATTGGATTTCAAAGTTGGTGTAATGTTAGCTTTAAATGCTTGGAAGTTACATGTACTATTGTGGTACTCAAAATAATGTTGAGTAAATCTGGAGTCTATATTTTTTCTTGACATTTTCAGTTGGCCAATACAGAGGAATACATAGACGGAGCTCTCACTGGCAACTTGGGAGAGGTCTTAATAAGGTAACTTTTGTAAATTTACAAAAATCCCTTCATAAAAATAAATCATAAATTATCAACAAGCAATAGCCATTTGGCTGCTAAATTTGACAGATGACAGACCATTATCTAAGTCTTAGTCAGCAATTATGCACCTATCAATGTTATTCCTGAGCGGGGGGGTGTCAGGCAAGGGGTGGTGTTTTGATCAAAATGCATGTCCCCAGGGTTGGGATTTTGACACTGAATTCTCCCCGAGGGTGGGGTACTTTGGTCAATTTTGATTGTAGCCGAGGAAGACTGGGCATGAGTTTGTTGCTGCTAGCTTTCGTTCTGCTGTCAAAATGGAGTCGTACATAAGAGCCTGAGGTAATTTAAGATTGATATTTATCAGTGCATCAGTGATAAAAAATTCTTATCTTTTGATTCTTTTTTGCAAAATATTACTGTAAAAACTCATTGATCTTTTGAGATGTTTGTTGACAAAATATGTAGTCTGTTGAGAAATAGATATATCATTTCACTTTTTGTTTATATGTATATTTACTTGTCATAGCACAGCTAATAGGGTGGGGAATTTGATAAATTTTGACGTGAAATTTTGTCCCAAGGGAGTGGCATTTGAAAATTTTTAACGATAAAATCTCAAATCCCTACCCTTTGCCTGACCCCCCCTCCCTCGGGACTAACATTGATAGGTGCATTACAGGCAAAATGAAAAATACAGTATAAGTAGCATTGTGAATTTTTGGCCCTAGCATTTTAAGGGTTTCCCATTGCTTTATACTTCTAATAAAATATTACCCAACCTTTTAGATGTAACAATGTGCTGTATGTACGTGGTATTGAAGAAGAAGAAGAAGATGGTGAGATGAGGGAATGATAGAAAAATAATAAACTTTGACCTTGTTTACAATAAGTTACTGAAGCAACAACAAAAGAATTTCAGGTCGGCCCATCCACATACAATCCATCGTAAAAATAGGGCTGTTATTTGCTTATTTTAAAGACCTTTGTATCCCAACAGTGCACAAGCAAGTTTTGGTACTTTCATTGCTACGATTAATTAATACAACATCTTTTTTATCGTATTTAATTTATAAAACAATATTTCAATAGGGTAATTTATCATTCCAAGGACTATTACCTTTGTCAATTTGACTTAAAAACTGATTTCTATCCATTATAAAAATGTCTTTTGTATCATTTCTTTTTATTGTACAGTTGCAGCTAGTTGCAGTCATATTAACAAAAACTTTTTTTACATTTTGCAGTCATACAGTGTTTATTAGTTTTCTTTCACGTAAAGAAGTATTGTAATTCTTCTTCTTCTTTTGTCTGCTTGTTCTCGGAATCTTTCTCCTTTTTTCTTGTTTGTGGTGGTTCTGAACGATACATCAGTTTCCGACCAGTCTGGAAGGTTAAAAAGATGTGTCAGTGTTTAATGAAATAATATAAGTACTTTGAGTACTGCTGAAAAGATTGAAGTGAACATAGTTCCTAATGTTTCGAGCAAAGGCCCTTCCTCAGAGAGAAATGCCTTCGCTTGAAATGTTAGAAACTACCGTAGAATCCCAAAAGTAGTGGCCCCCCAAAAGTAGTGGCCCCCCAGAAGTAGCATCCCCCCGAAAGTAGCGACAAATTTGAGATGTCTACAAAATTTCCGAAAGTAGTGGGCCCCTGAAAGTAGTGGCCCCAAAGTTATCGCTTGATTTACTCGAAGGTGTTAAGTTTCAACTATCAACGTACTAAAGTGTATAACATCAGAGCTAGTTGAAATGGCATAAGGAAAAACTAAAGCATATATCCCCCAACAGCGGATAAAACTGAAAGTAAGGGGGGCCACTACTTTCGGGATTCTACTGTATGTTCAATATTTTTAGCAGTACTCTAACCTTGCTACGTTTATTTCAATGTACACATTACCTTTTTCTTGGGATCTGCTCTTGCTCTTTCTAAAGCTCGCTTGACTCTTTCTTCTTGATGGAGACGTTGTGCTTCCAACTTTTCTTCTCTCAGTCTTAGTCGACGTTCTTTCTCTTTTGCCTGGAAAAATAATAATTTAGAAAATTTTACTGTAAGATTTGAGTACATGAACAGTGTTGGGTACTGTAGTCAAAGCATTATGAACAGTATAAAAATAATAAATGAGAATTGCAGTATTAGTTATTGTAAATTAAAAATGATCGATGCCTACATGTACCTTCTCTGCCATTTCTACTTTTTCTGGTGGCATCATTTCAATTTGTTCAAAAAGTTCTTCCAAACGATTTTCAATGTTTGTCAGCATTTGCAGAGTGCTGGAGAAAAAAAATATATACAGTATACAACTGGCTATAACTTTATCAATTTTATAACACTTAAAAAGTCCAATTACTTGTATGCAGATCTCACCTTATATTTGCTTCATTGTCTCCAATGGTGTGTCGATAGACTTCCTCAACTTTCTTGTTCAGAGCTTTGAGCATTTGTTCCTGCAAAGAAAACATTGTGGTACTGGTACATTTATTATCTTAGTCCCCAGTCAAACGGTTCTTGAATGTGTCAAAAACAATGCTTATTTCAAACTGGGATTTTCAGGGTTTTGTCAGTCACTGGTACTGTATATTTCCAGCATATGAAAACCAAATTCTTGGAGAATCATTCTTTGTTAAGAGATTCTTTACAACCATTTCTGCCTACCTGATCTTCAGCTTTAAATTCACCATATGAAAACATTCTATTTTTACGAAAATAAGATACCAGAGTCAGATTTATAAATTGCTTCACTTGGCATTTTCATTGTCTATGTAATGTCATTAATTGTAATTCTTACTTGGATTTCATTTCCAGATCAGCTGATTTCTCTTGTTCTCCTTTAATAGCATCCTTGAGTAAGTTTATTTGCTGCTTCAGTACTTCAGTTTCTTTATCCCTAAAAGAAGTTAAAAGTTAACACAAAGTTTTTTAATTCTTTGAAAGTTTGCATGTGATACACCATGTTTAACTGCGTGCTTTCAGCCTGTTGCCTCAGGCCTTCATCAGAGAAATATAACAACAAGCTGTTGGCTAATGTCATTTACATACTACAACTGACTAATTAAATAATGCAAGCACACAATAGTGTATCACTTAGTTTTAATTAATTAATTATGAGATATAAAATCAAGAATCACATGAAGTATTGCTTGTCATGCAAGTATTGCTTGTAGTTGTTACTGTATATTGCTCTGATGAAGGCCTGAGTCAACAGGCTGAAAGCTTAGCAAATAAATATTAAAACTTAGCCTGAATACAAAGTTCTTTGCTAGCAAAATGATAGGATTACTAGTTAATTGGTAAGTACAGCATGTACCGTACATGTGAACAAAGTACTATACACAAATCTTAGCTAGTTACATTTTGTTTTTTGTTTGTTCAATGGTTTGTTTGAGTTCTTCAAGTGCTTCCTCTGCTTCTTGACTGTTCTGAATCAAGGATAAATTTTGTTCTTCTAACTCAGCAAATATGTCCAAAAGTTCTTGTGGGTCAGTGAAAAATAGTTCTGGTTCCTAAAGTGATTAAAATTATAAATTATGCTGTGACCACTGTGTCTAAATACTTTAATGTCCAAACACAATTTTTTGCCATTGACTACCTGTTGAATAAAAGACATTTAAGTTTTACCTCATCACTGCTGTCATCTTCAGACTCTGTGTGTGATAAAGTTGTTATAGCTCTCTCACTAGCACTTTCTGTTCTTGTGTTTGTCCTAAAAGCAACACCATACATGACATACACTGTAGATAAAGCTGGTTGATTTTTAAAGACATTTATAGACTGCCATAATTGATTGAGATATTACTCAGTATTAAAATACGAGACTAACCTGTGAGACATGGCACTTAGTGGTTTAATCTGAAGAAAAGAAATATTAAAACTACAATGTACACATATTCTCAAAATTAAGTGTTTGGGTTTTCATTTATCTAATTCTGACAAGAAACAGACAAGTTAAGAAGAAATTAAATTAGTAGCTACAGTATACTGCACCTGTACTTTGCTTTCTTTTCTGACTGTTTTGCTGTGTCTTCTTTCCACCAAGCCACCTTGAGGAACTGAAAAAGACAAAAGATCTATCATTAAACAAAACATGCCATGTATATACAGTATTTACACAGAATGGTACTGTATAACCCCCAAATTTAGTGAGAGTTTGTCTTTTATTACCTTTAGTTTTTGATGGAGATTCTGAACATTTATCTTTATTTTGTCTCTGTATTGAAAAGAGGGGAAAATTGAAAAAAACAACTTAGAATACAGTATAATTTGTAAAGGACTAATATTTGTTTGTCAAAAAGAAATACATTAATATACTGCAAGCCTAAGTAGAGGTCAGAAAGAAAACCTACCTTCTTTTCTAGATGTCTTCTTCTTGACTGTTCTTTGAATTCCTACACAAGCAAATGAATTATTTAACACAAAATCCTGCTGCAACAGCACCATCAACAACAGTAACAACAACAGCAGCAACAATAACAGCAACAGCAGAAGCAACAACTGCAACAATAACAGCAGCAGCAATGACAACAACAGCAGAAGCAGCAACATTAACAACAACAACAACAGCAACATCATCAACAACAACAGCAGTAGCAGCAACAACAACAACAACAGCTGCTGCAGAAGCAACAACAACAGCAGTAGCAACAACAACAACAAAAACAACAACAACAACAACAACAAAAAACTTAGTATTTTTATTATCTGCAAAACTCACAGTTGGAGTAAGGGTGTCCAAAAATTGTTTATATAACATATATTCCTTGAGAGTGTCCTCATTTTTTGATATCTCACTAAAGAGTAGGACAAACCACAAACTTGAAGTTTCACAAAAAATATATTTGTACTTTCGTGTTTGTTAACTAGTAAGTACAGTACATACCTTTTAATTGCCATCATTTGGGCATTTATTTTCTTTATATCAGTTACTTTTTCCAACTTTAATTTTGTCTCATTCTCAGCTCTGTGTATGAAATGGAAAATATTATATTCTAGTGCTGTAGAAGTTAAGTTACTGTAGTCAAAAAATATAGTCAAAATTACACCTGGAATGGTTAACTTGTTTTAAAACAGAATTCTATATGTTTTTACGTACATTTTAATAGCATCAACAGAATTTTTATCATTTTCTTTTAAAAATTCATCAAACATTGCAGCATCTTCCTCAAGGTATTGCTCAGCCAATTCCAACTT
The DNA here is from genome assembly GCA_964035015.1 of Corallium rubrum. Classification (NCBI taxonomy): domain Eukaryota; kingdom Metazoa; phylum Cnidaria; class Anthozoa; order Scleralcyonacea; family Coralliidae; genus Corallium; species Corallium rubrum. Next base: position 6,710,266 of record OZ036004.1, read on the forward strand.
CTTCTCTTCAGCCTAAAATTGAAATGATGAATTTTAATTCATACGAATGCACAGAAAAATATTAATATGACAGCCATTTTATGAATAGTTGTATAAGATTTTATTTTTCATACTTTTAACGTAATGAAATTACTATATACCTGTGCAATTTCTTCTAACTTCCTCATTTCATCTCGTTTCACTCCCAAAGAATACTAATTCATAAAGAAGGAAGAATATTACTAAGTAAGTACAGCTATGAAATAGTATTTTTATTTGATTGCTGCAAACATAATGTCCTGATGAGTTACGGTGGGACACATTTCATGTCAGCTCATTAATATATTATTTGACAAAGTCCTAAGGCAGCTGAGGGCAAGCTTGCAATTCACAAAATAATCACATGATGAGAGTAACCAAATCTGTACCAATTGTCAGATTCCAGATGTTTAATTCTTTCAATTTACCTGAACTAAAAACATTTCTCTCTTCTTTTCAATAAAATCTGCCAGGTTCTCTTTTTCAACCTGACGATCTGTGAGAGCAATCATAGACATCAAAAAGTTAAAAATAATAACTACTGTATTGCTTATGGGGAAAATACATGCTTAATGTTTTTTATACTTATTTAAAATGAAATTACAAAGTTGAAATGTAAGGACCTCTAGTTATAGCCAGTGTGAACTGAGGATCATCTTTAACAATGCCATCTTCATCTTTGGTCTCCGTGTCATCATCATCATCGATATCATCAACAATCTTTCTCATGTTTGCTGATTTGGCATTTACACGAGACACATATGTAGTTTTTTCATGAACTTTTAGTTTTCGTTGTTCTTGACGTTGCTGTACAAGAGAACAAAATTTACAAGTGTGAAGTGGTTGCTATAAAAACTATGAAAACCATCCTTTGTTTCTCGATCTCTGGAGAGAGATTGATGAACATAATATGTACCTGTTGTTTCTTTTCTCTTTCCCTTTCACGAAGTGTAAAAATGTCATTGTCCAAGGGAACTTTGAATGGATTATTCTTTGGATTGTGGACATCTATAGAAACAGAATGAGTCTGTAACACTGGTGATGTGTATGCCATGGTGACTGATGTTTGGACAGCTTACAGTAGTACTTTTCCAAGTCAATTGACTGATACCATTGAAACATCAATCACTGCACCACCACTCTACCAGTCTTTCTGAAAACTACACTAACATCGATGATCAAAAACAAACCTAAAACAATCTACAGCAAAATACCTGCTTTGGAGTTTGCTCCAAACGTCACATGAGCAGAGGAACGTGAGGTTGAAATTGGTCCTATTGAATAAACAATTGATTATTTATTAGGAGGTAGCAAGGGTGGGTGTAACAAGCAATTACAGTAGCAGGAAAATTTCGAGTGTAGGATACATGTATGTACATTCTAAGGCCAACCCGGGACCAGTTGTGAAAAATGCAACATCAAGGTCTTCCGGTAGGAATTGAACCTGCGACCCTGCGATGCTAATGCAGTGCTCTGACCATTGAGCTATGGAAGCCGTTGCCAAGAGCTTGGCTGCAAGTTCTGTATATATAATGTGGTATTAATGCTGAGAGTAGAATTGGGTATACTGTATTACAAGTAATATTTGGCATAATGACTCAAAATTTTCCTTCACTAAAATTACCTAGAACATCCAGTTTAATTGAGTGAAATGCCAAATATTGCTTGTAATATACTCAAAATTACAGTAGCATGTTGCCTCCCATCGTGACATTGGGCTATTCCAATTTTTACCCACACCCCCCTGTTGAGGAACCTCTTTTTTTTTACCACCCCCTTCGGAATTTCTGCTATTTTCTGATATAAATTCACCCCTCCCCCTGGAAATTCTAAGTAGACTCCATCCCCTCCCCTGGAAATTCCAACTGGATTCCTAAAAAACATGCCTCCCCTTTGGAATTTCCAAGGTTCCTCAACAGGGGGGGTGTGGATTAAAATTGGAATAGCCCATTGCTGAAGTTAAGCCTGGTTGGGATAGTTATAGTACAGTACTTGGCTGGGTAACCCCTTAGTTTCATGTGAGTAGAGTTGTTGGCTCTCCTGTGCCTCGAGAGTTTTTCACTGGGTTCTCTGGCTTTCCTCCCTCCACAAAATCAACACCATAGTTTCCCCAGTTAATTCTACTAGTTCTATCAAGGTTTATTATTAATTTATTATTTTTTATCATTGGTAACTTCTTATAACTGTGAAGACCCAATTTATTGTTGTATGTAATTATGTAATACTTATAATGTGCTGTAATTTTATTGTTCATAGTTATCTCTCTATATCCTTTGTATGTTCAAGGCCCACAGTAATTGGCTAACGCTGTTGTGGTTCCCCTGCCATTGTTAAACCTGCTGTTATTTATATGTTTATTTCTATGTACAGTATGTTACATATGGCGAAGTTAATAAAATAAAATAATAAGGAGTGAGGTCCACTGGGATATTATCAGTTTCTAAATACTGTCATAAGTTACCCTCAATATATAAAATACTAATAGGAATTATTAAAATAGGAATTAAATAGTTTCATATAGGTCATTATTTTAAAATCCCAATACATGTTTGCCACATTGATATGACAAAGTAAGTCTTACTTGACCCAACTCCTTTATTATAAGATGAATTTTGTGAATTAATGTTTCTTGATAAAGCTGGAGATCTTGATACTGCTGACATTTTGTATTCACGGATTATTTCTTTTCAGATTTCCTTGAGAACTGTAAATAGAATAGAAACTAATCTTTTCGTATGTTTTTGTTGTACAAGAGAAAAACTCTGGCCTCCACACAGCACTCGAACCCTGAGTGGAGCTCAGAGTTTTTCAGCTTGTACAGGAAAAACATACGAAAATACTTTACTAACATACAGAAACCAATTTGGGTAGTTTACACTTTACCGTACCCGAGTCATCACTGTCAGGTTAGCGTATAAAGCTAGGCAATAAACATGTTAGTGGGTCGGTATAAAGCGTATAAGATAAGCGGTAAACACAGTTACTGATTAGGGTTAGGGTTTCTTTTGGTTAGGTCATCAAAATAATCTCGTTTGGTGGCACATGAATCGCTGGATTACTCGGGTATGGTAAACTGTAAAAATGCCCTAGATTTATATTTAGCTTTTCTGGGGAGGTACTTCTCGATCCCTTCTCCTTAAACTAAGTGTCTGAATGCAGTAGAAAAACTAACATTCTCAACAAGAAACAGCCTTCAACTTCACTCAATACTTCGATCTGTTATACGTGTGAAGTGTTATTTTCTGAGGCTCTCACCCTCTAGATTTACATCAATTCACATGTTTCTTGACACAAAAAGGTAGACAACACCACTCACAAGCCTAAAATATGCTTACCGTAATGATTTAGGTATAAATTCCAAGTTAAAAATCACTAAATTTTGTTATTGTCGGTTTGTAGTCATATTTTTCCAATATGGCGACTTTGTGTTCGTGTTGTTATGACAACGGTTACGCCACGCGCGTGGAAAACACGAGAGTGAAGATAGCCTGCGTGCAGGCTACGTGCCAAGACCCCCTGTTTGGTTCCGCCTGTTTACACGGCGAAATAGGACGAATTCGAGACCGGTCTCGAATTTGTCCGGTACCGTAAACGAACGTAGCCTAAGAAAATTATGAGAAACTGGTTCCTGACTTGTTCATACGTAGGTAAGCTTAGATGTACCCTGAATAGAGGATAAAGAGCTGACATTCAGGCTAGCCTAGGTGAGGTTCAAACCTGCCAGTCCTAAAATTTTGCACGTAAGACAGACAGATAAATATACATACGGAAGGACGGACGGACGGACGGACGGACGGACGGACAGACAGACAGACAGACAGACAGACAGACAGACAGACGGACAGACGGACAGACGGACAGACGGAAAGACGGACAGACAAACAGACAGACAGACAGACAGACAGACAGACAGACAGACAGACAGACAGACAAACAAACAAACAATCGAATTACTCTACACTTTTGACGCACGCGTAGTGCATACGGAGTAATTAGAAATTCATTACAATTACGTCATACAAAGCGAGCATCTTATTAGCTTGTGATGGAGGCCGTGCATAACTTTCACCAATCATGATCAAAACTCTAATTTTAAAAAAATCGCCAAGATTAGACATTCCTCGTCTTCTCTTCTTCACTCTCCTCCTCCTGCTGACGACAACAAGGACTGAAGCTGGTGTTTGTGATTATGAAAACAAGCCTTGTCATGGGCGAGGAGGATGTTATTTCATTGAAGAAAAACCCGACCAAACTTTCCTTTCAACAAAATGTCTTTGTGCGAGAGGATACAGTGGACGTTGGTGTCAGTATGAAGGTAAACACAACCCATCTTGTGCCCAAGTGGGAGCAATACAAGTTTTGTTATAAATATTATTGCCCAGCAAACAATTCGTAACAAAGCCATGATAACATCAAAAGTCGTAAGTAAGCATGATAAAAAAAATTTTTAATAAAGAACTAACGTTTCGTCACTAAAATTTTTTATCATGCTTACTTATGACTTTTGATTTTATCATGGCTTTGTTACGAATTATTTGCTGGGCAATAATTTTTATAACAAGATTACGATTCCCGCCTGGTACCTCGATTGCTACAATACAAGTTTATTTACTGAAAGCAAGCTGGACGAATGTCGTATTTCAAATAGTTTATGTTTAATAACATGTCTTGTTCAATAATTCTTTGTTGTTGTTTTTTGAAAAAGACGAAGACAGCAACACCAACTCTGAAGAGAGAGAATTTCAAAAAGGTAAAAAATGAAATGCACCGTTTTTGAAGCTGCTCAATACATGGGCAGAATTTGTTTTGTGTGGTCTAAAACACTCGGCTATATCGCTTTTTGTTTTAACTTCAATTTCGGCTACTGTGTTTTTACACATACGTATAACATTTTCCACGTTAATTTGACGTTTTGAAGCGGTCAAAAATGTTCGCGCCAAAACTCAAAAGCCTAATTTTGTTCTTTTTTATTTTTTCCTGACAGATGTTCCAGGAACACCGACATTTTTGACGAACATATTACCCTTTTCTTATAATCTCACCTACACTCTTATGTGGAGGAAACCGAGCAATTCCCTGAAGTTCCCCGTTATTTATTAC
>OZ036004.1:6720383-6730383 GCA_964035015.1 Corallium rubrum
ATTCTTAAATTATTGGCTTTGCAATTTGAGCAACGACGTCACACGTTGTATGTTCGTCATATTTATTTATTTATTTATTTATTTATTTATTTATTTATTTATTTATTTATTTATTATGTTTTTGCCAACATATAAAGAATATTTATACCTTCACACAAATAAATATATACATAATTAAACGACAGACGAACATGCACATATACAAACTAAACTTTAAGAGAAGTGGCAAGGATAGCCGCAACAGCGTGTGTCAATTACTGCGGTCCCGTACATAAATAGATTAATAAGAGGAAAAACAAAAAAAACAACAAAAAAAGTTCAATTCAGATCAAAAGAAAAATAAATAAAAGAACGATGAAAATCCGCACAGTAAAAGCTGTCAATTACAACAGCGAAGGTCACCAAGCAAGCTCCGGGCGGAATTACACTTGAGACAAACTGTTCTCCATGACCGAGGTTCATCTGGATCGTATGCACAGTCCAGCGCGAGAATGTAATAAAATATAATTTGATTTTTAAAGTTGTTGAGTGTTATTCCTTTTAATCTTAACTCATTTGGCAGGACATTCCACATTCTGCACATTCTTGAAAAAAAATGAGCGTTGAAAAGTGAGAGTTTTACATTTTGGTGGCCAGAATTGAACAAGTTCGGGGGATATATTTGATTGGTTTAACTACAGAAAACCACACATTGCATATGTAATCAGACCATACCCCAAGGAAAATTCCCAAGGTTTGATTCAGTTTAGTCAAACCAATCCAAAGATATGACTGATTTTCCGTTTTCTCCCACATACAACGTGTGACGTCATTGTTCAAATTGCATAGCCAATAACTCAAGAATGAGATAAGAAGTGAAAGGCATGTAAAAGCCATTTTTCATTATCTTAGGTGAAGTGAAATTTCCTTTCATACGCACTTTAATATGTCACCAAAGTCAAACAGAAAACCCTAATTCTAGTTGAACGTATAGTTTAACTTGTATACAAAACCCGGGGTTTGGATGTCCCAAACCCAGGCTAGATAAAACGCTGCTATTCTTGACTTCGTGTTTTGAACATTACGTAAATACTTTCGTCAAATATGACAGTAAAACCGTGTTTGTTGTCTAGGGATAAAAGGCCCGGGAGACGTTTTGCCGCATCTACCAAGAGAGATCTTTTTTCACAATGATACTACTTTGCCAATGGAATTTCCGAATAGGGACAAGTGGCAAATTGATTGGTATTTTAATGGTCATTTGAAGTAAGCCTAATTTAATGTTGTTGTTGTTGTTGTTGTTGTTGTTGTTGTGGTGGTGGTGGTGGTGGTGATCACTGTCATCATCGTAGGTGTTGTGTTGGTGTTGGTGTTGGTGTTGGTGTTGATGGTAGTGGGTTGTTGAGGTTGGTGTTGGTGATTGTAGTTGTGGTGTGGTGTGGTGTGGTGTGGTGTGGTGTGGTGTGTTGTTGTTGTTGTTGGTGATAGTGTTGTTAATGTCAGTGGTGTGGTGTTGTTGTTGATGGTGTGGTGGTGGTGTTGATAGTGGTGGTGTGGTAGTGGTGGTGTTGTTGATGGTGTGGTAGTGGTGGTGGTGGTGGTGGTGGTGTTGTTGATAGTGGTGGTGTGGTAGTGGTGGTGTTGTTGATGGTGTGGTAGTGGTGGTGGTGGTGGTGGTGGTGGTGGTGTTGATAGTGGTGGTGTGGTAGTGGTGGTGTGGTAGTGGTGTTGTTGTTGATGGTGTGGTAGTGGTGGTGGTGTTGTTGATGGTGTGGTAGTGGTGGTGGGTGGTGGTGGTGTTGATAGTGGTGGTGTGGTAGTGGTGTTGTTGTTGATGGTGTGGTAGTGGTGGTGGTGTTGTTGATGGTGTGGTAGTGGTGGTGGTGTTGTTGATAGTGATAGTGGTGGTGTGGTCGTGGTGTTGATGGTGTCGTGGTAGTGGTGGTGTGGTAGTGGTGGTGTTGATGGTGTGGTAGTAGTGGTGTTGTTGTTGATAGTGTGGTAGTGGTGGTGTTGATAGTGTGGTAGTGGTGGTGTTGATGGTGTGGTAGTGGTGGTGGTGTTGTTGATAGTGATAGTGGTGGTGTGGTCGTGGTGTTGATGGTGTCGTGGTAGTGGTGGTGTGGTAGTGGTGGTGTTGATGGTGTGGTAGTAGTGGTGTTGTTGTTGATAGTGTGGTAGTGGTGGTGTTGATAGTGTGGTAGTGGTGGTGTTGATGGTGTGGTAGTGGTGGTGGTGTTGTTGATGGTGTGGTAGTGGTGGTGGTGTTGTTGATAGTGATAGTGGTGGTGTGGTCGTGGTGTTGATGGTGTCGTGGTAGTGGTGGTGTGGTAGTGGTGTTGTTGATAGTGTGGTAGTGGTGGTGGTGTTGTTGATAGTGTGGTAGTGGTGGTGGTGTTGTTGATAGTGTGGTAGTGGTGGTGTTGATGGTGTGGTAGTGGTGGTGGTGTTGTTGATAGTGTGGTAGTGGTGTTGTTGATGGTGTGGTAGTGGTGGTGGTGTTGTTGATAGTGTGGTAGTGGTGGTGGTGTTGTTGATAGTGTGGTAGTGGTGTTGTTGATGGTGTGGTAGTGGTGGTGGTGTTGTTGATAGTGTGGTAGTGGTGTTGTTGATGGTGTGGTAGTGGTGGTGTGGTCGTGGTGTTGATGGTGTGGTAGTGGTGGTGGTGGTGTTGATGGTGTGGTAGTGGTGGTGGTGGTGTTGATGGTGTGGTAGTGGTGGTGGTCGTGGTGTTGATGGTGTGGTAGTGGTGGTGGTGGTGTTGTTGATAGTGATAGTGGTGGTGTGGTCGTGGTGTTGATGGTGTCGTGGTAGTGGTGGTGCATTTGTTGTTGGTGCTTAATTTTTAAAGATTACCATGCATACTAAGTAATTCATTGCAGTTGGATGTACTTCTGAAATTCATGTTAAAAAAACACAATCCAGTACTCCTTTAACGTTGATGCTGCTGGTGACTTGTTGTTTTCTAGACACCGTTATTGGCATCCAGATACACATAGATTAAATGTGCAAGAAAGCGGTATTCTTCAGATTGATGCAACATCTTCTCGTGGGTTTGCAACCATAGCTTCTTATATGCATCTCGTAGGTTGGTGGACTAAATTATATATATATTTATTTATTTTCTCTTTTTCTCTCTCTTTCACAATCCATTTTACCGTTTTCGTCTTTTTTTCTCTTTTTCTTTCTCCTTGTCTTGAAGAAAATATGATGTGTCTTTTATTGTTTCAATTAGACCTGAAAGACAACGAGACAACCCATGGCGGTAAGAGTGAAATTAAGTATTTTGAACATGCAATGTTTAAACAAGGTTGATTGATATAAACATTCAGTTGTCCTTCAGCAGCGTATATATGTGAAGAAGAAGAATTTCAAATGAAGTGGAATCACTGCTGTAGAGAAAAGTTTTCTGACTGCCCCAACCGGGAATCGAACCCAAGGTCTCTGGTTTAACGTATTGGGACTCCCGGCTGAGGCAGTCAGAAATATCCATATATCAAATATCGCACACGTCACCGTAGCTCATCGGGGGATATCTAATCCACCTAAACGAAGAGTTAGGTATCTTTCTCCAGGACGAAGTCGGCTTGACCCAAGCCACCGTAAGTTATAAACATTCAGTTGTCCTTCAGCAGCGTATATATGTGAAGAAGAAGAATTTCAAATGAAGTCGAATGTAATGTGTGCGATATGTGATATATGGATATTTCTGACTGCCTCAGGAGTCCCAATCGCTCACTGGTAGAACGCTGGTACGTTAAACCAAAGACTTTGGGTTCGATTCCCGGTTGGGGCAGTGTCATTTCAAATTATTCTTCTTCACAATTTTGAATGATTTCAAGTTGATGTTTGATGGATGATGTGCGCGAACGATAAATATTGAACTTTGTCGTCTTCATACCTTTTTTCATGAAAATCAAACAGTCAATGGCAGTTGGTCTCCGTGGTCCTCCTGGTCATCTTGTCCTGAATCCACGGATATTTGTGGTCAATTGTTTCGTGTTCGTCAAAGAACGTGCACTAATCCAACGCCGAGCTTGGATGGCGAGTATTGCAGTGGTCTTACGCAAGAGACTCAACCATGTACGTTTGTTTCTTGCCCTCAAAAAGGTAAAATGGACGAAAGTATTTTTTCGCACATTAGTTTTACGTTTATAATAGACGTATTGCATGAGGGTGCAAAAAAAAAATAAACCTTTTGGAGGCTGGTTGGAAATAAACGAATATATAAATTAATTTAGTGGCCATGAAAAAAAAATAAACCTTTTTGGAGGCTGGTTGGAAATAAACGAATATTTAAATTAATTTAGTGGCCATGAAAACAATTAAATATTTTTTTGTCAACAGTGCCTGGCATTTGGTCTCACTGGACACCGTGGACGAAATGTTCAAAGACTTGTAGTTCTGGTACAACGACTCGACAGAGAACTTGTTTCAAGCCCTTATTCTGGGAAGCATCGTGCCATGGCAAAACAAATGAAAGACGACAGTGTCATAACGCTCCTTGCCGAGGTGTGTTCTAATTCTTCTAATTTGTTCTAATTTTCTTAATTTGTTCTAATTTAATTTTCTTAATTTGTTCTAATTTAATTTTCTTAATTTGTTCTAATTCTATGTCACTGCTAAATGTTAAGGCGGATTAATACGAGCCACAAATTGCTCAGCGTTGAAAAACTCAAGTTGACTGGAAAGCGTTGTTGCACGTATTACCACCCACCTCAAGCATTGTCACGCAACAATGATTTTGTTGTAAGTTGAAACAGCATGTCGCAGCAAGTAGAACTGGAGTCTACTTTTTTCAACAATTCTTTTTCAACTTACATCAAAATAATTGTTGCGTGACAATGTTTAAGGTGGGTGGTAATACGTGCAACAACGCTTTTCAACTTAATTTGCTACGCAACAAAGTTGGCGTTGAAAGTTGAGGGAAGATGTTGCCTGTATGGTCTCACCTTTGTGAACGTTTTCCCAAGTATTTTTTTTTATATTTTAACAGTCAACGGTAAATGGTCTCAGTGGTCAGTTTGGAGTGAGTGCTCAAGGACTTGTGGGATTGGTACGTACACTCGTCACAGGATGTGTTTAAAGCCTGGTAATGGCGTCAAGCCTTGTCATGGCAACAGAACTGAAACAGAACGCTGTCGTAAGACCCACTGCCAAGGATATGGTAGGTGTAGTTTTCGTCTTTTTTGTTATTTCTTAAAGCACCTTACTTTACTAAATCATGCAGAACCATTCAGGATCATACAGGATGATACAGGATCTTGCAGGGTCGTACAGGATTATGCAGAATCATACAGGATCATACAGAACCATTCAGGATCATACAGAATCATGCAGGGTCCTACAGAATCACACAGGGTCATACAGAATCGTACAGGGTCATACAGAATCATACAGGGTCATACAGAATCATACAGGGTCATATAGAATCATACAGAACCATTCAATTCAGGATCATACAGAATCATACAGGGTCCTACAGAATCACACAGGGTCATACAGAATCATACAGGGTCATACAGAATCATACAGGATCATACAGAATCACACAGGGTCATACAGAATCACACAGGGTCATACAGAATCATACAGGGTCATACAGAATCATACAGGATCATATAGAATCATACAGAACCATTCGGGATCATACAGAATCATACAGGCTCATACAGAATCGTACAGGGTCGTACAGATTCATACAGGATCATTCAGGATCATACAGAATCATACAGAACCATTCAGGGTCATACAGAATCGTTCAGAATCATACAGGATCATACAGAATCATACAGGATCATACAGAATCATTCAGGATCATACAGGATCATACAGGATCATACAGAATCATACAGGATCATACAGAATCATTCAGGATCATACACGATCATTCAGGATCATTCAGAATCATACAGGATCATACAGAATCATTCAGGATCATACAGGATCATACAGGATCATACAGAATCATACAGGATCATACAGGATCATACAGGATCATACAGAATCATACAGGATCATACAGAATCATACAGGATCATACAGAATCATTCAGGATCATACAGGATCATACAGGATCATACAGAATCATACAGGATCATACAGAATCATTCAGGATCATACAGGATCATTCAGGATCATTCAGAATCATACAGGATCATACAGGATCATACAGAATCATACAGGATCATACAGGATCATACAGGATCATACAGAATCATACAGGATCATACAGAATCATACAGGATCATACAGAATCATTCAGGATCATACAGAATCATACAGAATCATACAGAATCATACAGAATCATACAGAATCATACAGAATCATACAGAATCATACAGAGTCGTATAGAATCATACAGAATCATTCAGAATCCTACAGGGTCATATAGAATCATACAAAATCATGCAGAACCATACAGAATCATACAGGATTATACAGGATTACTCAGGATTTCTTACAGACTATTACTTGCTGAAGAAGACATCAAGCAGAGATGAAGACTTGGAGTATACCATAGCAAGAATCCTTTGGCTTCCTTTCATGATCGCTGGATTAGCATTGATAATTGTTACTTCAGTTGGTATTGGTTGTTTAGTCAAGACCTACCGCAAGTACTTGCCTATTATTTTTTTTATTCTACTGGGGGTTGTAGCTATGCCGGCGATGGTAGTGGTGATGATGGTGGTGATGGTGGTGATGGTGATGCTGGTGATGGTAGTGGTGATGATGATGATGATGGTGATGGTGATGGTGATGATGGTGATGGTAGTGGTGATGGTGATGGTGATGGTGATGGTAGTGGTGATGGTAGTGGTGATGGCGATGGTAGTCGTGGTGGTGATGGAGATGGTGAAGATGGTGATAGTAGTGGCGATGGTACTGGTAATGACGATGGAGATGGTGATGGTGATGGAGATGTTGATGGTTGATGGTGATGATGATGGAGATGGACATAATGATGCAGATGAGTGATTTTCTTGTTTTAGGAAATGCCAAGGTAAACCACCACATAAGAAGTTGAACTACAATGTCCGGTTTGATATCGAAAGAGAACCATTACTTGAGAATGGATCAGAAAGACCTCCCCCGGCTAAAAAATGTCTTCCCAGCAGAAAACATCTTAAAGAACGATCACAGGACGGGGGGTTGGAACTCGCTTTTCGAAAACATTCTGCTAAGGAACCAACTCCTGTCAAAGATATTCCATCTTGGAAGAAATCGCCGAAATCCGCTGGTCATGTGGATCGTGGTCCTCCGTCGAATATCTACGCTGCTAGAGGCTCGCTGGCATCCCCTCCTCCTCCTCCTCCTCCTCCTCCTCCTCCTCCTTCTCCTCCTGTACCACCGCCTTCTTAAAAGATGAGGTAACGAAAAATTAACATCAGACACAACCCTCTGATCACCAGTGAGACGCTTTAACCATTGAGCTACTGAGATTGAATATGTGTACAACCCACAACCTTCTGATCACCAGTGAGACGCTCTAACCATTGAGCTACTGAGACTCACATGATTAGAACGTAGGTTGAATATGTGTACAACCTACAACCTTCTGATCACCAGTGAGATGCTCTAACCATTGAGCTACTGAGACTCAGATGACATAGTGTTGGTTACATATGTGTACAACTAGTAACCTTCTGATCACTGGTGCGATGTTTTATCCATTGAGCTACTGGGACTCGGATGACAGAGTGTAGGTTACATATGTGTACAACTAGTAACCTTCTGATCACCAGTGAGACGCTCTAACCATTAAAACTACTGACTTGTTTTTACATTTACAACTTGTTTATAAATAACTCTAAAGATACTCTGATATTTTTTATATTAAAAACAGTTTATTTTTTTTATATAGTTTGGTTTTATCAACAACATTGATTGTATTTGGCCATTTCATTGTCAATCTTGAAGGAAATATTATTGGATTTCTGAAGAGGTTATATTATATAAATGTACGAAATGTCTTGTAGTTCAAGTTTATTTCTGATTTGACTCCCCATTATCACAATATTTGTATTCTTCCTAAGGTCTTTAAGAAGTTTCCTTAAAAAGTTAATATATAAATGTATTGCAATGTAATAACAATAAAGATTCTTGGAACTATGGCACAAAACTTTCTTATAAATTTGTTTTGCTTTTCCTGTTTGTTGTTTGTACTTGACTTGGCGTCAACTGAACATTCAGGTCGTTGACCGCGTCTAGCTTGAAGTAGCAGGAATTAAAATTTGAATAGCTTCAAAAACGACCCATTTGGTAGTTCATTGGCGAAGTAAGTTTGAAAAATAACGTCTAAGCCGAGAAAATCAAAGCTAAAGTTTATCAGTTATAATTTAAACCAGCCACATGGTACTGATTTCCTTTGTGTTTTCCTCGTGAATTATTAATGAGTTTTACGTGAAGTTTATAAGTGAGGGACCATCATCGGTGAATACCACTGCCAAACGTTTACGCATGCGTCAATTCGCTGAGTAAACATTGCAAGAGAAGTGGGAACTAGCCGTGGTGACAACAACCAGACAGTGAAGACTAAGTAAGACTCGACTATTTATTTGTGTTTTAAAAAAAGGGTAAAGAAAATTACGAAGGGGTAAATTCAGAATATGTTACAATATTGACAAGGAAGCCATGCACAAATTACCTAATCTGTTTGGTAGTTTGCTTATAATTTTAACTTTTGTGTCGGACTCTCGGACCAGTCCAAATATTTCAGTGTTTTCCCGCTCTTTTTCCGAGGACGAGCTCGGACGTCGCACATCGATGAGGTATAATTAGCGCAATCTAAAAGACTGGGGCGACCCAATAAAAAACAAAAATTAACCACGTGATGTTAACCACATAACGCTAATTAATCACGTGCCAATTATTAACCAATTACATTACACTAAAATGGATTTCGTCGTCATAGAAGGTGCGTGGTACCATGTGACATGATTCAACTATTGAAAACGCAACCAAGACTTGGTTTTTTATGCGTTTTTTTCTTTTTTCTTCCTTTCCTGTCAGAGAGTAATGTCGAAGGAGGTATTTGTGACGAGGCTTGTGAAGAGCGAGGAGGATGTTACATTACGAAGAACACACTATACCCAACTTGGTTCTCGTCCAAATGTGTTTGTGCTAAAGCTTTTAGTGGACGTTGGTGTCAACATCCTGGCGTTCGAGGTAGGAATAAAGTATACTGTATATAAAGTCTTGTAACAAGAGAATTTTCTCTTTGTCACGTATATTTTGAGATAACCCAACCTCTGAAATTTGATTGGTTTACACTGACGTTAGCCAAAAAGGCGGGGAAAACAGAGAATAGAGACAAACAGCAGGCGAAGGAAAATTTCTTATTTCAAAAATCACACCGAAAAAGACTTCTCACGTTAAACTATAGCGTAAAATCACCATCATAACCGGAAGAAATACAAAACGTAATTCTAAGGCTACGTTTACACGGTACCGTACTAATTCGAGACCGGTCTGGAATTCGTCCTATTTCGCCGTGTAAACAGGCGGAACTGTACTAATTCGAGACCGGTCTGGAATTCGTCCTATTTCGCCGTGTAAACATGCGGAACCGTACTAATTCGAGACCGGTCTGGATTTCGTCCTATTTCGCGGTGTAAACAGGCGGAACTGTACTAATTCGAGGCCGGCCTGGAATTCGTCCTATTTCGCCGTGTAAACAGGCGGAACTGTACTAATTCGAGACCGGTCTCGAATTCGTCCTATTTCGCCGTATAAACATGCGGAACTATACTAATTCGACACCGGTCTCGAATTCGTCCTATTTCGCCGTGTAAACATGCGGAACCGTACTAATTCGAGAGCGGTCTCGAATTCGTCCTATTTCGCCGTGTAAACAGGCGGAACCGTACTAATTCGAGACCGGTCTGGATTTCGTCCTATTTCGCCGTGTAAACATGCGGAACCGTACTAATTCGAGAGCGGTCTCGAATTCGTCCTATTTCGCCGTGTAAACAGGCGGAACCGTACTAATTCGAGACCGGTCTGGAATTCGTTCTGTAC
>OZ036004.1:6735383-6755383 GCA_964035015.1 Corallium rubrum
CAATTGTTTATTTTGAAAAGGTATTGCATGGAAACAAATGGTCTTTTATATTTTGTAAGCATTACAAAGTACCTGACTTTGAATTTGAAATAGAGTCGATTATCTTGTTATTTTTTTAACTTGAATATCAAGTCACAAGATTACGATTTTCGGATTATGTTTTATTCTTTAGTACGTGCATAATGACATGATAAGTTGTATGTATACATGTAATGCATGTGTACGTTTGCGAGCTTGGTGTGATGTAACAGACGTTTGGTGGACGTTCGTCAAGCTCAATTACTCAGAAAAGATTTCTGAGACCCCATACGGGATTCGAACCTGCAACCTTCTAATGACCGGTTAGTCACTCTAACCATTGAGTCACTGGGAGTCAGATAGAGAGCTAAGTTTGCAAATTCATAGTCATATGTGCTCCTAAGTGGTAGCGTTTGCATATGAGATACTCTCATAATTTATTTATTTATTTATTTATTTATTTATTTATTTATTTATTTATTTATTTATTTATTTATTAAGCTTTCATTGTACAATAACTAAAAAAAAATATAAACGAAAATTAAATGTACAACGAGGCAAGTTTACAACAGGTATATACCCAACAAGGTAAACTGCCAAAAACTAAAAGAAAACAAAGATAATAAAATAATATAAAACACAGCTAACACAATACAGCATAATAAGACATAAATGAATATAAAATAATATAAATAATATTGCAAAAAAGTTACGAACAGCATTGACGATAAGGTGAAGAAGCCAGATTATGGGTGGACGAACATTTAGAGCAAATAGATTTCCAGGTTGAAATGTTGTCACTGTCGAGGATAGAATTCAGGGCAGACATGTAGTGGTGGTAGAGAGCAGATCTGAAAGAAGTAACTGATGGAAGAGAACGGGTTGAGGTTGGTAGAGTGTTCCAGAGTTTAATAGTTCGGACGAAGTAACTTTTCTGAAAAAGAGAAGTTTTACATTTCGGAACTACAAAATCGAGAGAGCAACTGTTTCTGGTTGATTTTACCAATATTTTGGGCCTGATAAAGTTAGAGATGTCAACATTATATAACTCTCATATGCAAACGCTACCACGTAGGAGCACATATGACTGAATTTGCAACCTTAGCTCTCCATCTAAGTCCCTGTGGCTCAATGGGTAGAGCGACTAACCAGCCATTAGAAGGTTGCGGGTTCGAACCCTGTCTGGGGTCTCAGAAATCTTTTCTGAGTAATTCAGCTTGACGAACGTCCACAGAACGTCTGGTACGTGCATAATATTGTTTTTATATATTTTTTCAGGTATACTCAGGGATATTATCGTCAATTCTGGAAGCCCTCTCCCAAGTTAACCGACAAATTTAAAATATTGGATTTTGGACGTATGCTAGAAATGGTTAAAGTTTCTAGAAGTGATTCCGGAACGTTTTCTTGCTTGTATCGTGGAACAAACGAGAAAATTCATAAAGTTTCAACGACTTATATTGAAGGTAAGTTATAATAAGCACTTGATTTTCCATTCCTGAGCAAAAAAGTTAGATGGTAAAAGATATTTGTGATTCTATGGTTCTGTAATTTCATGGGGTTTTTTTGGTTCTGTAGTTCAGTGATTCAATGATTCTGTGATTCGGTTGCCTTCGGGGATTTTTGCTATTGTTCTACGGTTTTGTGGTTCTATGCTTCTTTGCGTGAATGGTTGTGTGATTCTGTGATTCTGTAGTTATATGGGCAGCACGGGTGGCGTTTGCTGTTAGCGCGCTGCCTCTCACCGAAAAGTTATGCCCAGTTCGACGGGGTTAGTCCTTAGATGGGTGATGGAATGACCCCGTTGTCGGGCTTGGAACTCATGTGAGTAGAGTTGTAGTTGATCTCTCCTGTGCTTCGATGGTTTTTCGCTGGGTTCTCCGGTTTTCCTCCGTATTAAAATCGCGTAGATCTTAGCTGTGATCCGTGGTCTGAACTGTGTCGTATGGCGGCTGCTTGGAGCGCCTTTGATATGCCTCGATACGGCCACGTTGATCTGCATCCTTCGCAATTCAGCCACCGGCTGCAAGTAAGGATGATTAGCCCCCCAGGCGTTTATCCTTTATCCTAATTTGTTAATTATTTTATGATTCTATTCTACAGTTTCTCGTGTATTCTTCTTATTTTTTATTTTATATATAGTGAAAGGAGGACGCAAACCTAGATTACAACCAATTAAACACCTACCATCAACAATTTCTCTCTCCAGTGGATCTGATTTATCGTTGTATTGTTCTGGTCGGTATGGCGACAGGAAACTGTACCCGAAGTGGTACTTCAATACAGATCTTGTGTTAGTTTTATACATTTGACTTTCTTTATATTGTTTCTTAATTTTTAAAAGCTTCTTTATACTTTTTCCTGTTCAAATTGATTTTTAGTATTCAAGATAAAGCAAAGTGAAGAAGTGAGTGATAAACTACCGAGATTAGTTTTGATAACAAAATACTGACGTTTCAAGCGAATATTAATCGCATTTTACTCTGATGAAGAGCTCTGCTCGAAACGTCAGTATTTCGTTTTATAAATAGCATGTATACTACGCGAGCCCTGATTGGTCAATTGCCGTGTTTGGATCAGAGTTTCCAAACACGGAAAATTCCCGCCAAAACGATTTTTTGAAAATGTCGGACAGTATATCATATTCACTCGTAATTATTTTATAAAAGAAATACCAAATGTGTTTTTTCCGTGTTTGGAGACTCTTATCCAAACACTTGGGAAATTGCTCGACTTTCGAAAAGCTAAAAACACTCGCCTACGGCTCGTGTGTTGTTACGCTTTTCTCCAGTCTCGCAATTTCCCGCGTGTTTGGATCAGAGTATCCAAACACGGAAAACCATTTGGTATTTCTTTAATCAAAGCTATTCTCAGCAGTTTACCATCTTTTCACTTTGCTCTATCTAAAACACTCAACGCTTACTTTTTTTGCACTTTAGTTATATTATTCTGGCTAACACCAGACAATTTTATTAACTTTTGGCAAAGCTTTCAAATCCGGCTCTCAGGCAGAAATGAGATTGATTTTCAAACTTGTTTATCTTAATAACACAAACGAGAATTTGTGGTAACACTCTACGTTCTCAACTTTTTTAATGTAATTTTTGTTACCAGAAATTCTCGCTTGTTTTACTATTTTTCACCATACAAACTTTCAAAGAACTGTTTATCTTAGTTATGGTTTTGATACGGACGATTCAAAATCAGAAAGCTTGGTAGAGAAGGGAATAACGAGAAATAACTCTGGAATATACCAATGTGAAATTAACGCAGATGATGGTGAGACAATGACATACGCTACATTTGTGTATGTTACAGGTAATGAACTATCAGTTGAAAAATCACGGAATGGTATTGATTTCGTTTGTGTTTTTCCTAAATTATTAATCAGCTTTTAAAGGCTTTTTTTTATATATTATCTAGATGTTCTGAAGCCTGAGAAAGTTAGAGATAAACCCGAATTTGGTAATTCTGTCTGTGTGTCTGTCTGTGTGTCTATCTGTGTGTCTGTGTGTCTGTGTGTCTGTGTGTCTGTGTGTCCGTGTGTCTGTGTGTCTGTGTGTCTGTCCGTCCGTCCGTCCGTCCGTCCGTCCGTCCGTCCGTCCGTCCGTCCGTCCGTCCGTCCGTCCGTCCGTCCGTCCGTCCGTCCGTCCGTGCGTCCGTCCGTCCGTCCGTCCGTCCGTCCGTCCGTCCGTCCGTCCGTCCGTCCGTCCGTCCGTCCGTCCGTCCGTCCGTCTGTCTGTCTGTCTGTCTGTCTGTCTGTCTGTCTGTCTGTCTGTCTGTCTGTCTGTCTGTCTGTCAATTTGTTTGTAAACCTTGTGTGCTATAACTAGGAACATTTGGTGATGCTCCCTTATTCTAAATCTTTATTTAATCGCAGGAGTAGTCGATGGGAAATGGTCGTCGTGGTCTTCTTGGTCTCCTTGCCTTGATAAAGAAGTCAGCTGTGGACAACATTCTCAACATCGTTCAAGAACCTGCACAGAACCATCACCAACCCTGGATGGACGTTATTGTCTTGGAAGAAACCAAGAGAGTAAAAATTGTACTTTCATTCTTTGCCCAAAGGAAGGTAAATTTTGTGCGAGTTTGAATAAATAAATCGAAGGAAAGGACTAGAAATTTTCTACTGTGTATAAGATTGTTTTTACTAGAAGACCGCGACTCCCCTCGCTTTCTTTTTTAACCCTATATTGACCAGGAGGTATCATATTGACGAGTAAAATCGTCTGGCGTTAGCCAGAGTAAAATACTAAAGGCTAGATAACTATTTAGCTCTGAAAATTTCAGACAACAAAGAAGGAGTGGAGTGATGGGCTTTCGGCGTGATATAAAAATTTACTTCTTGTGCCCAAATTAAAGAAGATGCAGTACAAAAACGGATGGGGGGCATTTTTAACCCTTTATTGACCAGGAGGTCTCCTTTGACGAGTAAAATCGTCTGGCGTTAGCCGGAGTAAAATACTAAAGGCTACAGTGGTCGATAAAGGGTTAGAGTGGCTATGAAACAAAAATTAAGTTTGTCTTATTGGAAAGAACACTGACAGCCAATTGAATAGTCACAGCAAGTCTAGACATGCCTGAGCTGGCCAAAAATATTACTCTGCTTGGTGCAAGATGATTTTACTTGACACAATCGTTGTGGATTTTGTGATAGTCCATTTTGTTTTATTAAAGTGCCTATATGAAACGAAAATTAAGTCTACCTTATTTGAAAGAACACTTAATATGATAGAGGAACATCTTTTGAAGTTTTTCGTTTCCTTGCTTCGTTCTTGAGATATTTCAGTTTGTTTGATATGCAAATTAAACATTTTGACGTCACGCGTGCATAATGAGTTATCGAAAAACGTTATATATCTTTGATATTGTCAAATATAATCACTTGAAAATCTACATGTTTAGTGTTCTGGGCGAAACACAAGTACATGCTTCCCTCGAATTATTTTGGTTTGGTAATACGAAAGATACATAACTTTTTTCAACAACTCATTATGCACATGTGACGCTAAAATATTTAATTTGCATTTAACACAAACTGAAATATCCCAAGAACGAAGCAAGGAAACAAAAAACTTCAAAAGATGTTACTCTATTATTTTAAGTGTTCTTTCAAATAAAACAAACTTAATTTTCGTTTCACTGGCGCTTTAAATTGAAGGATCTTTATTTACAAAAAGAATATATCTGTACATTTTTTTCCTTTTAAAACAGATGAAAGCGTCTGGTCTCACTGGTCTTCATGGTCTGACTGTTCAACGTCTTGTGGACATGGCTCCAAGAATCGACGAAGAATATGTCTGAAACCATCTGTTGGCGATGGTGGATCTTGCTTTGGGAAGGAAACAGATACAACACACTGTCACGACATTACTTGCCATGGTAACGTAATTGTTTGAAAGGGATGCTTCAGAATAAAAGACGTTTGATAGACATTCGTCAAGCTGGAAATACTCACGAAATGCTTCTGAACCCCAGGGAAGGAACGAACCTGTAAACTTAAAGGGTATTGGCAATAAAAATTAAGTTTGTCTAACTCGTAGAATCGTAATATAAGATCTTTTAGAACTTTTTTGTATCTTTCTTCGTTTTCAAGATATCCCAGTTTGTTTGATATGTAAATTAATGGTCTCTTACGTCAAGAGCAGGGTACAGTATTTTCACACGTAGCAAAATCAATTATATCTCTAAGTTTGTTTAACAAAATAACTTGAAACTGTGCACATAAAAACGTCTTGTGGCACTGAACATTTTAAGTTGAGCAATCATAGAGGTGTAAGTGGTTTTGTAATGTATGAAAATACCGTACCCTGCTCCTGACGTCAGAGATCATCTAATTTACATATCAAACAAACTGAAATATTTTAAAAACGAAGAAAGATACAAAAAAGTTGTAAAAGATGTTCTATTACAATTTTACGAGTTCTCTCAGACTTGACAAACTTCGTTTTCATTGCCAATATAATAATGCCCTTTAAATTTACAGGTTGCTTCCAGGGGCGTAGGAAGCAGTGTTACTTTGGGGGGGCTACTTGAGTTTGTGTAATGCGCATTCGCGGCTTTGCCACAAATCCGCCTAGGGGGTCCACGACTAGTTTTCAGCTTCAGAAAAATGGTCACATAGCATGGGGGTTCTACCACTGATCTCTAGGTTCTACCTATGCGCTGTGCGTACTGGGTTCTACTGCAGCCCAGGCCCCTCGCGTCCCTGCCTGGTGATGCCTGCAGAGAAATAGATTTCGGTCATATGACGAATTTCCCGTTCTGTACGAAAGAAATTCATATTTTTATGGTGTTAGGAGGATTTATTTTTTATTTTTATAAATTATTACCAACGATCTCTTTAACTCATTTAATCTCAAACCGTAGTTGGGCAAAATATTGGGGGGGGGGGGGGGGGGCTAATATCAGCAAGTTAAAATATTGGGGGGGGGGGGGGCTAAAATCAGCAAGATAAAATATTGGGGGGGGGGGGGCTAATATCAGCAAGATAAAATATTGGGGGGGGGGGGGAGGGGCTAATATCAGCAAGATAAAATATTGGGGGGGGGGGAGGGGCTAATATCAGCAAGATAAAATATTGGGGGGGGGGGAGGGGCTAATATCAGCAAGATAAAATATTGGGGGGGGGGGGGAGGGGCTAATATCAGCAAGATAAAATATTGGGGGGGGGGGGGAGGGGCTAATATCAGCAAGATAAAATATTGGGGGGGGGGGAGGGGCTAATATCAGCAAGATAAAATATTGGGGGGCTACAGCCCCTTAGCCCCCGGTTCCTACGCCCTTGGTTGCTTCCTTCTCTGAGGTTCAGAAACATTTGCTGAGTGTTTGAGCTTGATGCACGAACGTCTACCAAACGTCTGTTACATTTAGGGTTAGTTTCCACTCAGGAAAATCTTCCGCGGGATAGGAACGGACAGGAAAGTTTCCTTTGTGTTAAAGTCATTAGTTCCGACCGAGAGCTCACGAGACAAAGAAAACTTTCCTGTCCGTTCCGGTCCTGAGGAAAATTTTCCTGAGTGGAAACTAGCCTTAAAGCCTGGTTTTTATGTGTCGCCGATCGTCGGCGATTTGTGATTTAGATGCATGTTAAAACGGGAAGTGCAGCAGCATGTTAAGTAATAAAGAACAATGCAGAAAAGCAGTGCTTTTATTCTTTTACTTAACAACGACATATGAGATCCAGGCTTTACGCCTACCCTACCGCTTCCCGCTTAGGAACCCACTTATATGACTATGAATTTACAACTTTAGTTCTCCATCCGAGCTTCAGTGGCTCAATGGTTTAATAGAACATCTAACCAGTCATTAGAAGTGTCCAGGTTTGATCTCTGTCTGGGGTTCAGAAAAATTTCCGAGTATTTGAACTTGATGACCTTAAAGTGTATATGAAACTAAAATTAAGTTTGTCTTATTTGAAAGAACTTTTAAAATAATGGGGAATATCAATTTACAGCTTTTTCATATTTTACTTAGTTCTTGAGATATTTAGACTTATGTGATATTCAAATGGATAACTCATGGTTCGTTTTTTCACTAATTAACATATTCGAAAATTGCGAATATTTTTAAGATTATTGAACAAAATCACTTGAAACTTTGCATATTGCTACAGTTCATGCATGCAACTAAACATGAAAGACAAGTTACAAGTGATTTTGATCAATAATCTTAAAAATATTCACGATTTCCGAATATGTTAATTAGAAAAAAAACGAACCATAAGTTATCTCATTTGAATATCACATAAGTCTAAATATCTCAAGAACTAAGTAAAATATGAAAAAGCTGTAAATTGATATTCCCCATTGTTTTAAGAGTTCTTTCAAATAAGACAAACTTAATTTTCGTTTCATATACACTTTAAACTGAAAGCACTCTTCTCACAAGCGGCCAAAGTGAAATTTGAATATGATAATTGAGAGGTGAAACGCACTTGCGCTAATCCTTGTCAAGGCCGAAACACACCAGACGCGAAACCGTAACGCGACGCGATTTTTCCGTTTTTAAAAGCGAATAAAATTACCCTAGAAGTGAGCATTTGGAGGTTTTGTATACACTAGAATCAACAAGTTATCTTGTAATAATTGTTAGTTGTTTGCTGTACAAGCTGTGTTAGTTAGTAATACTCAGAAAAAAACAAAAAAACAAAAAAAACTCTGAGTTCTAAGCGGGACTCGAACCCACAACCTTCTGAATGCTAGCCATCTGAGTTCTGGTGGCTCAATGGTTAGAGCAACCATTGAGCCACCAGAACTCAGATAGCGAGCAAGGTTAATTAAGGTACTTATACCTTAGACTGTGCCCAGTCCTCTAGGAACGAATTCCAACCGCTCGGTTACAAGTACTTGTTGGTCTACAAGTCGCGTTGTAACAGTAAGTTTCCAGTTTCCAGTTTCCTGTCATTGTTATTTTATCAAGCTTCTCATGAGGGACGAATTTATTCGGTTCCGAAATTACAAAAATCGCGTCGCGTTGCGGTTTCGCGTCCGGTGTGTCTCGGCCTTTAACTATACTTCTAATATGGCCAAAATTGGCAATTTCCTTTCCCTTTTCTGAATAAGAATAGTCTTGCCGTAGCCATAATAAAAATTTTTATAGCTCATGACTTTGAGATGAAAAGATTAAGCTCACTTTGTTTTCTTTAAACAGCACACGGCAAATGGTCCGATTGGTCAGCTTGGAGTAAATGTTCAGCAAGTTGTGGACATGGTGTTAAAGTTCGAAAAAGGGTTTGTTCAAAACCGGTCGGTAATGGAAAACTATGTTCTGGAAAAAACACTGAAAAACACCATTGTAAAACAAAACACTGCCCAGACCACGGTACGTGCTTGAGTCACCTAGTAGCCTTGTTAGATTAGGCTATATCGAAATATAAGCATCTTGGTTTTTATAATAAAATGTTTGCCGATGCAACAATGTAAAATACATTTATCGAAATATAGTAAGGTTTGATATTCTGCCAAAACAGAGAACGTAGGAGTGTAACGTTTCGAGCAAAGGCCCTTCGTCAGAGAGAAACGTCTCTTTCTTACGTAGGGCCTTCGCTCGAAACGTTATACTCCTATGTTCTCTGTTTCGGCAGTATATCAAACCTTACTCTATTTCGATTGTTGTTTCAACACTGCCTACGCAGCACGCTACTTTTATTACACTATTTAAAATACATTTATTCTGCTGAATCGAGCTTTCGTCCTGTGTTGCTCAGGATATTATCAGACAGAACGAAAGCTCAGCGGAATAAATATATTTTACATGCATGGTTGTATCGCAAACATTTCAGTATTACAACATTCTTCACCATGCAAAGCAAACTACTATCAAACTCACTATAAAACTACTATCTTGTTTTTTTTGTTATTATATACCTGAAGAGTACACTGTACCAGGGACGTAGCCAGGATTTTGAAAGGGGGGAGTCGAAATCAAAATAAATTTTTAGGGGGGTCTGGGGGCATGCTCCCCCGGGAAATTTTTAAATCAAGAGTCACTGAAATGCTATTTCCTGGCTTTTGGAGGAAGATTTTACAGACTCTAAAGGTTAAAAAAATATAAAATACTCAAAACACGCAAACGTCACATAGATACTCAAAATGCATACACTCAGTAGATTGAATACAGACACAATTCATATTGCATCAGTTTTGTAGTTACATGTCTGTTGTTTTATATCTAAAGGGGGGGGGAGCCGCAGCTCCCCCGGTTCCCTCCCTGGCTACGTCCCTGCACTGTATTTGTAAGTTCAAAAACGTTTATGCCAGCGTAACTTTTGTAAATATTTGTCTGCTATTTTATCTTTCATCTTTATTTCTGGATTTTTTTTAGTTATCAAATATTCACACCATACAACGGATATTGATGAAAGAAAGGATAAATACCATCTTTGGTCTCCTAAATTAGCAGCTCTTTTATCATTTGTGTTTGTCACTGCAGTTGCTATTGGTCTGTTGGCTAAAGCCTGTTGCGGGTAATATAAATTGAATATTTACATCTACAGATCGGGTGGAGTGGGCAAACTCAGATGTAGTGGGCAATGGCGGGATGTTACGTTGGCCACAAAGTGCACAAAGTTGCCTGCAGAGTATGTTAAAGGTTTTTTCATCCCAGCATTTGAGGCAGCACTACACTTGCGATAGTAGTTTAATACTCTATTTTCCCCATTTTACCAGCAGTTTAGCATCTCCGTAACTCCGTTACAACGCCTCTTTTCAAAAGGAACATTAAAGCATTTTTTAAATTTTTTTTTTAGAAAATACATCAATAGACGGAAGCATAAGAGATTGGTTAAGGATTTATTTGATCTTGATAAGGTATCACTTCTTGGCAAAGAACCCAAGAGTTCCTCTCCTCGTCCTTCTTCAAAAAAGCGTACTTTTTCCAAGGCAAATAGTTCTGCTAAACC
Source organism: Corallium rubrum (assembly GCA_964035015.1). Taxonomy (NCBI): domain Eukaryota; kingdom Metazoa; phylum Cnidaria; class Anthozoa; order Scleralcyonacea; family Coralliidae; genus Corallium; species Corallium rubrum. The sequence goes on from OZ036004.1 coordinate 6,745,804, forward strand.
AAAACCTTTGAATGCTCAACTGTCTTCTGAGAAAGCAATGAATTCTAACAACGCTACGAAGGAATCTATTCCTACCAACATATCCTCATCTTCAAGAGAACCTTCTCTTCAGAAATCTGGATCTAAACCAACTCAGTTATTGAGCGAAGTCAACAATATCTCTTCATTAGCTGGTTCTTCGCTGGCTAAAGCTCGTGATCTCCTCCTCCCTCCCCCCTCCTCCTCCTCCTCTACCACCGACATTGCATAAACCTTGAGGTGTGTGATAGAATAGAATAGAATAGAATAGAATAGAATAGAATAGAATAGAATAGAATAGAATAGAATAGAATAGAATAGAATAGAATAGAATAGAATAGAATAGAATAGAAAAGAAAAGAAAAGAATAGAATAGAATAGAGTGGAGTGGAGTGGAGTGGAGTGGAGTGGAGTGGAGTGGAGTGGAGTGGAGTGGAGTGGAGTGGAGTGAAGTGGAGTGGAGTGGAGTGGAGTGGAGTGGAGTGGAGTGGAATGGAATGGAATAATTTATTTAACCACGTTTCGCCTATGAGCTATTAAAACTCGTTCGGAATACAATCGTGCCACTGCACTGCACTGCACTGCACTGCATTGCATTGCATTGCATTGCATTGTATTGTATTGTATTGTATTGTATTGTATTGTATTGTATTGTATTGTATTGTATTGTATTGTATTGTATTGTATTGTATTGTATTACATTACAACATTACGTTGCGTTGCATTACATTGCATTGCATTGCATTGCATTGCATTGCATTGCATTGCATTGCATTGCATTGTCACGTCACGTCACGTCACGTCACGTCACGTCACGTAATCTATTACTTTTCTTGTTTTAATTTTTAGGTTGATGTCGAAATAACCATAAGGGAAAAAGTAGATTCATTATGACGCGTTGATTAGGTGTGACTGTATTAGTGTTGATTATTAAAATCGAGCTTTTTCTGTACTGTATTTTAGTTTGTTTTTCTACCATGACATGAGGGAAATTAATGATTAAATGTCCCGAGGGAGATTTGTGGAAGATTTCACAAATCCTCCAGAGTTAGCACACGGTATTCGTTTGTAACACCATGATTATCTTATAATAATGCATTTCTTTGTTGTGTAAAAGAGTACTGTTTGGATGGTTAGTTGTGCATGTTGATGAGGGGGAAATTAGAAATTTTCCTGTGTCAATAGCAAAACTGTTGTCTTAAATCTTTCCTGTCCGAGTCGGTCTTTAGTATTTAATTCTGGCTAACGCCAGACGATTTTATTCACCCTCCTGAGAAACTCCTTAGGTACAGCCATTAAATAGCACGTGGCGTGCCCTATTCGGAGAACATTCTTGATTTTGTGGTACAGCCATTAAACAGCACGTGGCGTGCCCTATTCGGAGAACATTCTTGATTTTGTTTTCTAATTAATAAAATTAACGTTATACGCCATTGTATTCTTACGTGATTTAATTGATCAGTTGCTTAATTTATAAATGACGTGAGCCAACAGTTTGTTATTATTGCTCTGATGAAGGCCCGAGTCAACAGATCGAAAGCTTAGCAAAGAAATATTTTACGTGGTGTTTCCACAAAACTTATTTATATTGCTTTATCGCTATGAAAACGTTCAAAGAATTAATTATCTCTCTATGAAGTATCTCTTTAAAGCCGTAATCAAACGAGAACGCAAGTCATATCGCAAGTTGGCAGTCACAAATTTCTGTGGCGGTCGTTCGAACACCCAAATTAACAAAATAAAGGTTTCATGAGTGTTTTAAACAATATAAATAAGTTTTGTGGAAACACCACGTAAAATATTTCTTTGCTTATTTATATTACATTATCACCATGAAAACTTTCAAAGAATGTTTTAAACAAGTTTTAACTTTGTCACGGTACATAATATTTTCGGGAAATTATTCAGAGGGGCTGGCTGAGATAGCGTGACTGCCAACTTGCGATGACTTGCGTAATAGGACTAAAGCCTTGTTCACACTTGTCGTAAGAATCGCAGCAATGTTATCGTGGCCGATGGCATAGAGTGCTGTCAGTCTAGACTGTGTGATTTGCATATACAGCAGTCAAGACACAATACAATATTATTCTTATTCTATTGTTCTATTGTGTCTTGACTGCTGTATATGCAAATCACACAGTCTAGACTGACAGCACTCTATGCCATCGGCCACGATAACAGTGCTGCGATTCTTACGACAAGTGAGAACCAGGCTTAAATACGTGCTTACTGACGTCATAACAAACTTCTCAAAATTCCATTGTCTCGTGCTTTTATAAAGTGACGTCATCAATTAATTGAGATCGCGTTACGTAATTATATTATAAAAGATGGCATGATCCACGCTGCTCAACGGAAATGTTTTCGCAACCTTTCTGGTTACTTTTCGTTTATCTTCTGCCTCAATCAACAATCTTGGTTCTTTCTAAACCTAATCTTTGTGATCGGCTCAAGCCTTGCGCTGATCGTGGAATATGCATTCATCTTAATCACGTCCACTCAAACGATATACTTTCCACGAAATGTAACTGTCTGTTTCGTTACACGGGACAATGGTGCCAGTTTGTAGGTGAGAATTATTACTAAGAAATTAAAAATATTAAAATTAAGGATTGCTATTGGAAATGCACAAGATTGTACTAAAGATTTTAAAAAACGTATTTATTTTCTGGAGTGCCAAAAAAGTTCCTTTACAGCGTAACTGCCCACTTTCGTAAATAATTTGTTCTTTTTTGTTAACAATGGAAATTGTTTAAATTTTTTGTTTTTCTTGTCAGTTGGTTTAACTTGTTTTATGTTCTAACCAAGTTATTTATTTACTTTTATAGACGGCGAATATAAACCTTCGAAAAAAGCGGGTAAGTTTAATTACGACTGATAAAAATTTGGATGTTGCGCATGTGATGTAAAGCTTCTTTTCCAGCCATTCAGAAACAGGCTTGCAATTCGCTGCGAGAATATACCCGCATTTAAGCGAGGCTTTACTGGAGGCTTTATACAATGGATAAAAAAACCTTATATAAAGTTAGCGAACGTGCAAGATTTTAGATAACAAACGTTTCTTTCTTTTTTCAGCTTCTGTACCTCGTACTCCGACCATTCTTACTAACACAAAAACTCCAGTTTACAAGTTGAATTATACATTAACCTTTAAAGGTGTAAAAAGTCCTTCAGCTGGAAATGTACTGTACTATTTTATACGATACAATGACTATGGCAGCCAGAAAAAATACGAATGGAGAACTAAAGTTGTTCCAGAAACAAAAGGACGTAAAGTTTATACAGTTATATTTAGTACTTTTGACTGGAGGTATAATTACAACATTGAGTTATATGCTGGCAACAAACACGGCCTTGGCCCACCAGCGAAACGAAGTATTTATCGACCAAAGGGTTAGTTCCTTCCTTCCTTCCTTCCTTCCTTCCTTCCTTCCTTCCTTCCTTCCTTCCTTCCTTCCTTCCTTCCTTCCTTCCTTCCTTCCTTCCTTCCTTGCTTGCTTGCTTGCTTGCTTGCTTGCTTGCTTGCTTGCTTCCTTGCTTCCTTGCTTCCTTGCTTCCTTCCTTCCTTCCTTCCTTCCTTCCTTCCTTCCTTCCTTCCTTCCTTCCTTCCTTCCTTCCTTCCTTCCCCCCTTCCCTCCTTCCTTCCTTCCAATTTTGTTATTTATGTTCTACCAGTTTCAATACCTCGTATTGTCGAAACAAACGAAGATCAAACCGGGTCGAAGGCAATATGTTGCAAGAGACCTTTGAAGCTATCCTGCAAAGCACTTGGCGTTCCAGCTCCAAGCTATTTATGGCAATTGAATGGAAAGCCACTGAAAGAAGATTCCGTAACAGTAAAAGATGGAGTTCTTACTATCTTGAAACCTTCTGCGACAACTCACCAAGGGGAGTACCGTTGTTTGGGTACCAATGCCTGGGGAACTGTCTTGAGTCGTCCTATTCAAGTAGAGTTTTCTGATAGCAAAGAAGGAAATCTGAAGACCAATGAAAGGAAAGGATTGGCGACAAGATTTCGACGAAAGGACGTCAAAACAAATACGACCAATCCGAGTATTTTAGGTATGAACAATGGAGATTATATTTTGTGATATATGGTGTGATATGCTATGGTGTATGGTATGGTGTGGTGTTGTCGTGTCGTGTGGTATGGTGTGGTATGGTGTGGTGTGGTATGGTGTGATATGGTATGGTTTGGTGTGATGTGGTATGGTATGGTATGGTATGGTGTTGTGTGGTGTGGTGTGGTATGGTATGGTATGGTATGGTGTGGTATGGTGTGGTATGGTATGGTATGGTATGGTATGGTATGGTGTGGTGTGGTGTGGTGTGGTATGGTATGGTATGGTATGGTGTGGTATGGTATGGTGTGGTGTGGTGTGATGTGATGTGATGTGATGTGATATGATAATATGATATGATATGATATGATATAGTTTGGTATATGGTATACATTTCTTTCTTACATTATTGCAGCACTTAAAGACTTAAAACATCATCTAGTATCCGGAATAAGTCTATACCAAGGAACGTTCCTTGCACTGACGTGTGGGAATGATACAAAGACGGAGACTGTTGAATGGTTTTTTAATGGCAAACCCCTGGACAAAAGGTAAGACGTGACTCTTAGTCTGTAACTCCTGTAACCTCACGGGGGTACATTTCGCCAATTTTTGCAGATGAAAAATGCTCAATATCTTTATTGCCTTTGATATGAAGTCTTTTTCGCAATTATTATTATTATAAAATAGAGTTGACAAGATGAAAGGTAAAATTAACGGACGCGAGATTGTATATTCGTGTAACAATGGACGTTTGGAAATTCCCAGTGTTGAAGCATTTGTCAGCGGTGTCTACCAGTGTGACGTGAAAAATGAGCTTGGCTTCTTAACCATGGCTGAGTATGTTCATGTGAGAGGTAAGTTTATGTGCGCTCTGGATTCTTTCTTTCTTTCTTTCTGTCTGTCTGTCTGTCTGTCTGTCTGTCTGTCTGTCTGTCTGTCTGTCTGTCTGTCTGTCTGTCTGTCTGTCTGTCTGTCTGTCTGTCTGTCTGTCTGTCTGTCTGTCTGTCTGTCTGTCTGTCTGTCTGTCTGTCTGTCTGTCTGTCTGTCTGTCTGTCTGTCTGTCTGTCTGTCTGTCTGTCTGTCTGTCTGTCTAAGAAACATTAATAAAAAAACACTTTTTGTCTTACAGATTTTGATCAATTGGATCCTTTAAACGTGAAACACAAAAGATCAAACACAATCTACTTAGAAGAAGGAAGCTCGGCGACATTGACATGCATGGCAAAACCATTTCACACTTTTCCTGTCTCGTGGGAGAATTTACCTGAAACGCACACGTCGCATTTTCGAGAAATGGAAAATGGATTTCTAGAAATTCATGGCGTTAAGAAATTTGATAATTTGAAACTCTCTTGTTCTATACTTTCTCACCATTCTCTTTCTATCACGAGGAATATCCAGACAAGTGTTATTGCGAAAATTGGTGAGTCGAAAAATGTCAGAATGAATTCGAATATTATATTTTTTACAACTTTATTGGGTAAACTACATCAAAACTATTCAAAAGTGCAAAATAGAAGAAAAGCTGTTGTACTTAAAAAGAAAGATAGAATAGGAAAGAGCAAGCGTGACATTCTGAGGCCCTACATGAAGCGGATTGAGTGTTCAAGTCAGATCTCGCATGTTGTCTTTCCTTGTTGTGTTTACATGAAGAAGATTGAAAGTTTTCGATCTGATCGAAACGAATGGCTGAAGTCAGTCCACGCAGTGGAGTGAATTGACTTGAAATTCAAGCAAGGATCGACTTGAATGACTCCAATCTGATTCATCCAAACACGGTTTGACTTGAAAATGACTTGATACGCATGAGTGAAGTTAGTGCGTGTCGTGCTAAATGGCAGACATTGAGGGAAGCACAGAAAATAGTGTTCCAAAACCGAAAACAATGTTCCAAGCAGATTGGATTCTCCATGTAAACATGTGCCCGGATTGACTTCACTCGCGTTTTTCGATCCAATTGGGCTGTCAATCCACTTCATGTACACAGCACCTAATTCATGCTCTACGTGAAATTAAATGTTAATCTATTCCTGGCTGAGTTGGCCAAAAAGGGTCCTTTATTCTAACCCCAGACGATTTCACTCAGTCAAAGGGAGAACCCTTGGATATCCTAGGCAGCAATGGATCAAGAAACAACACATGGGGGAAAAGGTTACACTACGAAATACAGAAATAAATATACCAGAAGCTATGAAAAGAAAAAATCACGCAATGGGGACCATACACGGCATGTTAAGTCAATTCAAAAAGGATTAGACTGTTTTTTATACAAGTTTGGAGAAGGGTTGTCCATCAACTAAGGATTAACTAATCTATTAAATCAGTTTTAGTTGACTACGGAGAATAAAGCGGTTATGGACTAAAAAGGGACATGAAATCTATGTTTATATTTGCACAGTGACTCGTGCAGTCAAGCATTTTTGGCGCACAAGGTTTTTTGATTCAAATGGTGTTTTTTTTATTTTTTTTAGTGGACGGTGGTTGGTCTGAGTGGAGCTCGTGGAGTATGTGTGAACAACGAAGACCTAGTTGCACTGAGCTCTCGTTTATTCGCAATCGAACATGTAACAATCCTGCACCGGACTACGATGGAAAATATTGTGCTGGCTCAAACACCGAGAGAAGTGAAAGTAAGCATTAACAAGCTGAGAGAACTAAAGTATTATGTGTGTTCTTCGAGCTGATTTATTCAGAGAAAAATCTGAGTGTCCAAGCGCGACTCAAAGCTACAAACTTGTTAAGGAATAACAGTATTAACAACTAACAACAGCTTGTAGAGCAAGAACTAACAAAACTTTACAAACTCCAAGCTGAAAGTACTATACTAACTAACGACAGCGCAAGAACTAACAAAACTTTACAAACTCCAAGCTGAAAGTACCATACTAACTAACGACAGCTTGTACATAAACTACTGATGACGTCATTTGGCCATGAAGGGGACGTTTGCGCTGACTAGTATATTGACGAAAAATGCTCAGAAAGGCCTAATTAGTCTGGTGTTTCAATTAGAGCGAAATCTATTTTTAGAAAACTACTGATGACGTCATTTGGCCATGAAGGAGACGTTTGCGCTGACTAGTATATTACCGAAAAATGCTCAGAAAGGCCTAATTAGTCTGGTGTTTCAATTAGAGCGAAATCTATTTTTAGAAAACTACTGATGACGTCATTTGGCCATGAAGGAGACGTTTGCGCTGACTAGTATATTAACGAAAAATGCTCAGAAAGGCCTAATTAGTCTGGTGTTTCAATTAGAGCGAAATCTATTTTTAGAAAACTACTGATGACGTCATTTGGCCATGAACGAGACGTTTGCGCTGACTAGTATATTAACGAAAAATCGAAAAATGCTCAGAAGGGCTTAATTAGTCTGGTGTTTCAATTAGAGCAAAATCTATTTTTAGAAAACTACTGATGACGTCATTTGGCCATGAAGGAGACGTTTGCGCTGACCAGTATATTAACGAAAAATGCCCAGAAGAGCCTAATTAGTCTGGTGTTTCAATTAGAGCGAAATCTATTTTTAGAAAACTACTGATGACGTCATTTGGCCATGAAGGAGACGTTTGCGCTGACTAGTATATTAACGAAAAATGCTCAGAAGGGCCTAATTAGTCTGGTGTTTCAATTAGAACGAAATCTATTTTTAGAAAACTACTGATGACGTCATTTGGCCACGAAGGAGACGTTTGCGCTGACTAGTATATTAACGAAAGATGCTCAGAAGGGCCTAATTAGTCTGGTGTTTCAATTAGAGCGAAATCTATTTTTAGAAAACTACTGATGACGTAATTTGGCCATGAAGGAGACGTTTGCGCTGACTGGTATATTAACGAAAAATGCTCAGAAGGGCCTAATTAGTCTGGTGTTTCAATTAGAGCGAAATCTATTTTTAGAAAACTACTGATGACGTCATTTGGCCATGAAGGAGACGTTTGCGCTGACTAGTATATTAACGAAAAATGCTCAGAAGGGCCTAATTAGTCTGGTGTTTCAATTAGAGCGAAATCTATTTTTAGAAAACTACTGATGACGTTGAGCACGGTGAGCAGCATTGTTCACGGCGAGCAGCACAACATTGTTCACGGCGAGCAGCACAACATTGTTCACGGCGAGCAGCACAACATTGTTCACGGCGAGCAGCACAACATTGTTCACGGCGAGCAGCACAACATTGTTCACGGCGAGCAGCACAACATTGTTCACGGCGAGCAGCACAACATTGTTCACGGCGAGCAGCACAACATTGTTCACGGTGAGCAGCACAACATTGATCACGGCGAGCAGCACAACATTGTTCACGGCGGGCAGCACAACATTGTTCACGGCGAGCAGCACAACATTGTTCACGGTGAGCAGCACAACATTGTTCACGGGGTGCAGCACAACATTGTTCACGGTGAGCAGCACAACACTGTTCACGCCTGTTGACAACCGTGGACAAGTTGTGCGTTTTTACGCGTGTACTTGGCATATAATAATCTTTATTCCTAACCTGGGTAACCCAGTTTCTAAGTCAATCAGAAAATCATCTTGAAAATCACCAACAACAGTTTCACAGCAAGAACTAACAAAACTTCACAAACTCCAAGCGGAAAGTACCATACTAACTAACGACAGCTTGTACAGCAAGAACTAACAAAACTTTACAAACTCCAAGCTGAAAGTACTATACTAACTAAAGACAGCTTGTATAGCAAGAACTAACAAAACTTTACAAACTCCAAGCTGAAAGTACTATACTATTAACTAACGACAGCTTGTACAGCAAGAACTAACAAAACTTTACAAACTCCAAGCTGAAAGTACTATACTAACTAACGACAGCTTGTACAGCAAGAACTAACAAAACTTTACAAACTCTAAGCTGAAAGAACTTTAATAACCAAAATTAAAAATTTGTTTAACTCTTTCTTGTCCGAATTGGTCTTTAGTATTTTATTCTGGCTAACGCCAGACGATTTTATTCACCTCTGGGGAAGCCCCCGGACAGGAATGAGTTAAAAGTGTAGAAATCATGAAGTATATTTTTCTAGAATGCGGTCGTGGCCTTGGGTTGGAAAATGGTGATTTACAAGACTTCCAAATAAGATCTTCTCAGAAAAGTCGTAACCAAGTCGTTCCAACAGTTGATGGTTTAATGAAGGGGGCACATCCCGAGTACGCGAGATTGAATGGCAAATATGCTTGGTGTGGCCAAATAGCGATTCCTTCAACTGAACAGAATTATTTGCAAATCTTTTTTCGTTATTTGTTTGAATTAACTGGAATTGCAACTCAAGGCATGAATCAATATGTTTGGTACCACGTGGCAAGCTATAGCTTCCGTTTTAGCTTGGATGGAGATGGCTGGTTTGGTTACAGTAAACCTAATAAGGTATAATACCCGCTTGGAATCAGTGGAAACTTCAAGATTTTCCGGTCGGCAATTAAACCCCCAACCATTACCATTTTTATTACCATTATCATTACCAATATTATCATCATCGGTATCA
>OZ036004.1:6760383-6765383 GCA_964035015.1 Corallium rubrum
ATAAAATGACCGATTATTTAGCTTTCTTTTTAGCTTCAACTGATTAAGAAAAGATGACACATCTTCAAAATCTGCCAGCAAAAGATGACGCATCTTTCTGACACAAGAGCTTCCACTAAAATCAGTCTAAATAATCAGCCTATATGAACTGAAGTAAATTTATAGTATACTCTTATATAACAGCTTAAGATAAAGAAAATAAACTGATTGGTTATTTAGCTTTCGTTCAGCTTCAACTGATTAAGAAAAGATGACACATCTTCAAAATCTGCCAGCAAAAGATGACGCATCTTTCTGACACAAGAGCTTCCACTGAAATCAGTCTAAATCAGCCTATAAACTGAAGTAAACTTATAGTATACTCTATATAGCAGCTTAAGATAATGAAAATAAAATGATCAATTATTTAGCTTTCGTTCAGCTTCAACTGATTAAGAAAAGATGACAACATCTTCAAAATCAAGAGCTTCCACTGAAATCAGTCTAAATAATCAGCCTATAAACTGAAGTAAATTTATAGTATACTCTATATAGCAGCTTAAGATAATGAAAATAAAATAATCAATTATTTAGCTTTCGTTCAGCTTCAACTGATTAAGAAAAGATGACAACATCTTCAAAATCTGCCAGCAAAAGATGACGCATCTTTCTGACACAAGAGCTTCCACTGAAATCAGTCTAAATAATCAGCCTATAAACTGAAGTAAATTTATAGTATACTCTATAAAGCAACGGCTTAAGATAAACAAAATAAATTAATCGATTATTTAACTTTCGGTCAGCTTCAACTAATTAAGAAAACTAGAAAAGATGACAACATCTTCATAATCTGCCTACATCTTTCTGACACAAGAGCTCAGTAATAATATCACAGCGCTTATATTTCCTTATAACAGAGTAGCGCGGTATAGGCGCGCATTTGCATGGTCTGCCGGCGAAAGATGACTACATCCTTCTGGCACAAGAGCTTCGATTGAAAATATTCTAAATAATATCGCAAGCTTATATCTTCCCAATGCCTATAGTCTTTCTATACTGAATACATAATTTCATAATATTTCCCACCAAACCGCGCTCATTACATATTTTATCTACTGCATACTTTATCTGCTTGAATACTTCACCGTTGGCGTTCAGCAATTCTCTGTTGAGCCTTGAGGTTACACATCACACATGCAGCATCAGAATTTCCGAAATAGTGATGCGTATATGTACTTCAGTTTTCCATCCTCGTTTCTTACTACCATGCGTGATTCTCGCCATTGTCTCGAAGATCGGTCTCTTTGAATAACGATTTAATGCGGTCGTTAAATTGAATTCAAGTATATGTGTATCGAAACTTAGCGAAGAAATACGGAAATATGATGAACTAAATCTCACATTGATCGTCGGACGGTGACCATTCTTTCTTCGCGCAAATCATATACTTCGCGCGCCAAATTAGTTAATTAACATATCCTTCGGGTTAACATGTACATATCCTTCGGTTAAACATTGGTACGATTACCATTTTTAATATTTAAAGAATACGTTTTAATAGGAGTTCAATTACCCGCAAGCTTGACCGACCTCCTCATAAACCTATTATATCCTGTCACCACTGGGAATAGTGGTGATTACCTCACACCGTAATGCTATGGTAACCCATCGCCTAACTCTTAATCCTTTCACACATCGTGCGGTTCCTCATGCTTTCGGACTCCTAAACTCGCTTCCAGATTGCTCTCGTCCCAATCATAAATAATTTAGTCCTCAGGTTGTTGAGTTCACAAAATTCTTGCGGTTTTCTTTCGTTTAGTTGCAAACAACATTCGATTACGGAAAATAACCGACCGGCACGTGACACGTCTCGGCCAATGAGAACACACGATTTCAACGGAAGTAACTTGTGCCATATAATAATTGACTTAACGAACGTCCCACAAACGACGTCTGTTACATTACACCAAGCTCGCAGACGTATCACATCACTTAGAAATTGCATATGACTATGAATTTACAAGCTTAGCTGTTTATATCCAAGCTTCAGTAGTTCAATGGTTAGCGTGTCCATCTTGTATTTCTGCAAGTTTGATCGCTGTTTGGGGCTCAGAAATATTTTCTGAGTATTTTAGCTTGAGTGGGCTTGCCCGGTAAGCCGGGATGACTTTTGAATTGACGTGGATGATTTCAGGCCGAAATTCGCAATTATCAAGTAAATAAGGGCAAAGTTACGTTAGTTTTACTTCAGTTTTACACTAATTAGTCTGTTATTTATGTCGACGCAATCTTTTGTAAGTCCATCGTTAATAAAAAGATTGTTATAGTCATAGCTAACCCATCTTCACGAAGACTAATTAATTTATTAAGTCTTCGCTATCATCACGAAACACATAGTTTGAAACACACGTTTTGATGTTCTATTTCATTTGCTTTCAGCACTATTCATTCACACAGTCAAGTAGACGAATGCGTATATCGAAGCTAGTTCAAGTTTTCTGCCCGCTTTGCCGGGACGAAACGATTGCATGGACATTTTCATTCCGCGGTTAATGCCAGCCCAGTATTTCCGGTATATTTCCGGTTGTGACAACCGGGATCCCGGCAAACCGGGCTAGCCCGCTTGCCATGTAATCGAAACGTTGAAAAACATACATTTTTATAGGACGCGGACTAGCCCGGTTAACCGGGCCATACCGGTATTTCCAGTATATCCACCATCTCTAGTTATTGTTTGTAAGCAACTTCTATTATCTTATTTATAATCTTTAGCTTTAAAAGGAATCTGGTCTGAGTGGAGTCCATGGAGTCAGTGTAGTTCGCCTGATCATGATCAGGTCTGTGGAGACCAATCAAGAATGCGTGCCCGACAATGTCACAAAAACCTGAAAAAACCTGTTCCTAACAAGAGATACCAGTTGTTTTGTAAGAGCGTCATATCGGAAACAGAAAAGTGTGAAAAACGAGAATGTCCAGGTAATATATATATATATATATATATATATATATATATAGTTCAATCTACAGACACGTGTTTCGCTGTACTACAGCTCATCAATGTAGCTTGGAACAATCTGAATGAATTTCATCAATTACTTATACACATACGATTGTCGGTGACAACCGCATGTGGGACAGCATTGGTGAAGTACATTCAGATAGCGTGAAGTGCGCATGGGCCCAGAGTGCTCAAACTTCCACAAGGGTAGTGAGCGTTGCATTATCGTTAATAGGTACCCACGGCAACTTCACAGAGTGCTCAACAACACCGAAGTGATGGAGCGTACATAGTTCAATCTACAGACACGTGTTTCGCTGTACTACAGCTCATCAATGTAGCTTGGAACAATCTGAATGAATTTCATCAATTACTTATACACATACGATTGTCGGTGACAACCGCATGTGGGACAGCATTGGTAAAGTACATTCAGATAGCGTGAAGTGCGCATGGGCCCAGAGTGCTCAAACTTCCACAAGGGTAGTGAGCGTTGCATTATCGGTACCCACGGCAACTTCACAGAGTGCTCAACAACACCGAAGTGATGGAGCGTACATAGTTCAATCTACAGACACGTAGATATATATATATATATATATATATATATATATATATATATATATATATATATATTTGCAGGATAGACACTTCCTCATTCAGTTTTGTCAACCTCGTCCCCAGGGCATTTTTCCTCCACGTTGGGAGGTCGGCGAAAATGGCCCTGGCATCGGCTTGTCGATTCTATAATCGGATTGGCCGGTTTAAAAACTTGATTAATTCAGATACAGTGTAATTTATTCATCAAAATATGAATTGCAATGAATCCACTCTGCGAAGTCCATCCAAAGAATTGTAACGATAGCTTTTGTTAAAGTCAAGAACAACATTAGATATATGTTTCTTCCCGACATTTAAATGTATCCTGGATAATCGTGGGGAGTATCATGATGAATAATGCTAGCCAGTTGCATTTATGATAAAGGTTCACATGAATGCCTCGGCAGAGCGTTAAATATTTATTATTTATTATTCATGTATACGTATTATACAAAAACGAAACACAAAGACCGCATAAATTTTCTTGCCAAAACACCCCAAAATTCTGGGTGTCACGTGACCAGCCGATGCCTGGGGACGAGGTTGAGTTTTGTAAACGATCGTTGCTAACTGTTTCGGTCGCCCTGGTTTCGGTTAACGGGCGCGTTTCGCCCGTTCACGCTAACCCAATTACATTATTAATAGGGAAGCGCTGCTGGCGTGTGCTGTTAGCGCGCTGCCTCTCACCAAAAAGTTAAGCCCGGTTAGACGGGGTTCAGGGACGTAGCCAGGATTTTGAAAGGGGGGCAGCCAAATCAAAATAAATTTATAAGGGGGTCCGGGGCATGCTCCCCCGGGAAATTTTGAAATCGAGAGTCGCTGAAATGCCATTTCCTGGCCTTTGGAGGAAGATTTTACAGATCTAAAGGTTAAAAAACGTCATAAAATACTCAAAACACGCAAACGTCACATAGATACTCAAAATGCATACACTCTCAGTAGATTGAATACACTGTTTACAGTTTATTTCCTGACACTTGCATCAGTTTAATTTGTAGTTACATGTCTGTTGTTTTATATCAAAAAGGGGGGGAAGCCGCGGCTCCCCCCTGGCTACGTCCCTGATGGGGTTAGTACTTGGATGGGTGATTGCTTGGGAATGACCCCGTTGTTGAGCTTTGAACTTATATGAGTAGAGTTGTAGTTGATCTCTCCTGTTCTATATGTGATATAGATTCCTCTTGATCTACATAAACTTTAGCTTTGATTTTCTCGACTTAGACAACGTTTTTTTTTAGAAAAATTACTACGCCAATGAACTTACCAAATAGATCGTTTTAGAAGTAATTTACAGAATTCGTGTCCGTTATGTATCGGGATACAAGCACTCGGCTTCGCCTCGTGTCTGTTTACCCCGATACAGAACGGCCACTCATTCTGTAAATAGTACATATACACTACTAATATTACTTTATTATTATTA
>OZ036004.1:6767883-6787883 GCA_964035015.1 Corallium rubrum
ACAAGAGATTGTACAAAACCAACGCCACAACATGGCGGAAAGAAATGCTATGGAGAAAAACTGGTTAAAACACAATGTAACACCATGCCTTGTGAAGGTAGAGTGATCTGGAAACAAGTTGGATACACCACACCACACCACACCACACCACACCACACCACACCACACCACACCACACCACACCACACCACACCACACCACACCACACCACACCACACCACACCACACCACACCACACCACACCACACCACACCACACCACACCACACCACACCACACCACACCACACCACACCACACCACACCACACCACACCACACCACACCACACCACACCACACCACACCACACCACACCACACCACACCACACCACACCACACCACACCACACCACACTACACCACACCACACCACACCACACCACACCACACCACACCACACCACATCACATCACATCACATCACACCACACCACACCACACCACACCACACCACACCCACCACACCACACCACACCACACCCAACACACCGCACCACACCCACCAGACCAGACCACACCCACCACACCACACCACACCACACCCACCACACCACACCACACCACACCCACCACACCACACCACACCACACCACACCACACCACACCACACCACACCACACCACACCACACCACACCACACCACACCACACCACACCACAATGTAACACTATGCCTTGCCAATACAACGCAATGCGTTGAACACAACGCAATGCATTATTAAAACGTGCACTGAAGGGTCTGTAAAAGCACTAGACATGGCAAACACATAGTCCCTATTGATAGTCTCGTCCTTTTATAGTCATAGTCTCTGTGTGTTTTCGACATTCTTCTTACTGTTCTAACAGTTGATGGTGCTTGGTCGTCATGGACTGAGTGGAGTCACTGCTCGGCCAGTTGTAATGCTGGGATAAAATATCGTCGAAGATCTTGTACAAATCCACTCCCACAATACGGAGGAAAGGAATGTGAGGGAGAAGAGCTTAAATTAAAGAAATGTCATATTATGTCATGCAAAGGTTAGTGATAAAGATTTATTAACCACGCGCGAGGTCTGTACGGGAAAGTATTTGCCTGACTATGTCTGATCCCGAGTGAAATTAGTTAGTTTTGTTTTCTCTCGAGTCTTAAGTTAATCTTTTCTGTTTTTATGCAGTTCACGGTGGTTGGTCGTCATGGACAAGATGGAGTTCTTGTTCAGTCAGTTGTGGTTCTGGTGTAAAAACTCACACAAGAGATTGTACAAAACCAACGCCACAACATGGCGGAAAGAAATGCTATGGAGAAAAACTGATTAAAACACAATGTAACACCATGCCTTGTGAAGGTAGAGTGATCTGGAAACAAGTTGGATACACCACACCACACCACACCACACCACACCACACCACACCACACCACACTACACCATACCACACCACACTACGCTACGTTACGCCACACCACACCACACCACACCACACCACACCACACCACACCACACCACACCACACCACACTACACCGCACCACACTACGCTACGTTACGCCACACCACACCACACCACACTACACCACACCACACTACGCTACGTTACGCCACACCACACCACACCACACCACACCACACCACACCACACCACACCACACCACACTACACCACACCACACCACACTACGCTACGTTACGCCACACCACACCACACCACACCACACCACACCACACCACACCACACCACACCACACCACACTACGCTACGTTATACCACACCACGCCACGCCACACCACTGTACACTGCACTTCACTACACTACACAACACCACACCACAGGCACACCACACCACACCACACCCCACCACACCACACTACACCACACCACACCACACTACCCTACGTTGCGCCACACCACACCACACCACACCACACCACACCACACCACACCACACCACACCACACCACACTACACCACACCACACTACGCTACGTTACGCCACACCACACCACACCACACCACACTACACTACACCACACCACACCACACCACAGGCACACCACACCACACCCCACCACACCACACTACACCACACCACACTACGTTACGCCACGCCACACCACACCACACCACACCACACCACACCACACCACACCACACCACACTACACCACACCACACTACGCTACGTTACGCCACACCACACCACACCACACCACACTACACTACACTACACTATACCACACCACACCACCACACCACACCACACCACACCACACCACACCACACTACACTATACCACACCACACTACACAACACCGCACCATACCATACCACACAACACGACACGACACGACACCATACCATACCATACTATACCACATAACACGACACGACACCATACCATACCATACAATACCATCCCATCCCATACCACACCACACCATAGTATGCCACACAACACGACACCATACCATAGTATACCACACAACACGACACGACACCATATCATAACATACCATACCATACCATACCATACCATACCATACCATACCATACCATACCATACCATACCATACCATACCATACCATACCATACCATACCATACCATGCCATGCCAAATGTATGCTTCAGACTAAACGAAACTGTTGGGTTTTTTTCTGTATTAATATATTTTAAAATATAGACAAAGGTTTAAATGTAGCTGAAGAAGGTGAAGAAGAATTGGAACATTGGGAATGGTTCATTGACAATACTCAGCTTATGACAGCCGCTGCTGCTTCTGGTGCGTTGTCGATTATTATTTTTATTTGCTGCTGTTGTATTATATGCCGGTAAGTAATAACAATGCTGAGAAAGGAATATCCCACTGATATATAGAGACCAGTGGGTTATCCAGTAGAAATCAAGTTAGTTTACTCTGGTTTCCTTCTGTAGTAACACTGGACCAATGAGGGATGGTCCTTACTAAACCTCTATGGAGAACAGTTTAGATATGACTGATAGGGTTATCCATTATAAATAAAGTTAGTTTAGTTTACTCTGGTTTCCTCCTGTAGTAACACTGGATCAACGGGGGATGGTCCTTACTAAACCTCTATGGAGAACAGTTTAGATATAACTGATAGGGTTATCCATTATAAATAAAGTTAGTTTAGTTTACTCTGGTTTCCTCCTGTAGTAACACTGGATCAATGAGGCATGGTCCTTACTAAACCTCTAGGGAGAACAGTTTTAGATATAACTGATAGGGTTATCCATTATAAATAAAGTTAATAAATGATATTGGGCATTTCACTCGATTACACAGCATGTTCTAAGGATTTAGGGTGAAGGAAAATTCGAGTGTAGAATATATACATTATAAGACCAAACCGGGACCAGTTGCGAAAAATGCAACTACACAGGCCTTCCGGCAGGAATTGAACCCACGACCTTGCGATCTAGTGCAATGCTCTGACCACTGAGCCACGGAGGCCGTTGCCGAGAGCTTGATCGCGAGTTCTGTATATTAGTTTAGTTTACTCTGGTTTCCTCCTGTAGTAACACTGGATCAACGAGGGATGGTCCTTACTAAACCTCTAGGGAGAACAGTTTAGATATAACTGATAGGGTTATCCATTATAAATAAAGTTAGTTTAGTTTACTCTGGTTTTCTCCTGTAGTAACACTGGATCAATGAGGGATGGTCCTTACTAAACCTCTAGGGAGAACAGTTTAGATATAACTGATAGGGTTATCCATTATAAATAAAGTTAGTTTAGTTTACTCTGGTTTCCTCCTGTAGTAACACTGGATCAATGAAGGATGGTCCTTACTGGACCTATATAGAGAGACCTAAATAAAGTTATAATTAATTTAGTTTACTCCGGTTGCATCCTGTAGTAACACGCATGGACCAATGAGGGGTGACTCTTACTAGCACTCTAGAGAGAACAGTTTAGATATGACTGATAGAGTTATCCATTAGAAATAAAGTTAGTTTAGTTTACTTTGGTTTCCTCCTGTAGTAACACTGGACCAATGAGGAATGGTTCTTACTGGACCTCTAGAGAGAACAGTTTAGATATGACTGATAGGGTTATCCAGTAGAAATAAAGTTAGTTTAGTTTTAAAAACGATTCCGATTTTCTCCATTTAGGAAAAAATCAAAGACTAAGCAATATAAGGCACTACCAACTAGCGAGAGTGCCAAGTCTTGGTTAGAAACAGAAGGTGGTAGACCTGCATACATCGCAGGAGATCTTTCATTTGACGACTGGCCTTCGCCTCCTAATGAATATGATTACGTATCACCAATGGCAATGCCGTCTATGCCATCCCTGGATCTTCCTCCTCCTCCTCCTTTGCAACCAGCGCTCACCTCCAGCCAAGAAAAACGACGAGCTAAACTTCCTCCAAAGAGACCTAATAATACAGTTTCTTATTCAGGCACTACTTACGATGTAAATGAAATGGTTTTTGATAACGCAGATGATGATGGACATATCAAAGCCACGCCTCAAGTTACGGAAATAACCAAACAACCCAAACTGCCTAAGCTTCGAAAAGATTGCACAAAGTATAATCAAAGTGTTTATAGTGAAATGGTTGGTTTTGAGAAAGCAGTTTTGGGAAGTGGAAGTGGTAAGATTAAAGAAGCTCAAATTCAGAAAAAATTATCAAAACCTAAGGAAGAATCAAGTGTTCCATCTATCCCTGAAAAACCTTCTGTTTCCCATCCTGCTCCTCCTCGTCCACCATCACCACCACTGCCACCACCACCACCACCATCACCACCACCACCACCACCACCACCACCACCACCACCACCACCACCACCACCACCACCACCACCACCACCACCACCTGGACCCATAAGTGTGGCGAGCTGCGAGAGTACTTACGAAGTTGGCTTGGTTGGGTTCGAGAACGCCATCCTGGAGCCTGGAGAAGAAGATATTTCCATCAAGAAAGCAAAGATTCAAAAAATTGCATCAAAAAAGTACGCACGTGGTGGTATAAAACCATAAATAATGGAGGGGAACTGGATAGGAAACTTACGAAACCGGAAATGTTTGCACAATTTGCTATGGTAATTATCCACTTATAAGCAGCTAATGCACCTAACGGGTTGTCCCACATGGCTAAAATCGGACACTGCTGAACTTAAGTGATATTACACTATTGTTTATTTTCAGCAATAGCTGATCTTGGCCATGTGGGACCATCCGTTAGGTGCATTAGCCGCTTATAAGTGTATAATTACCATAGCAAGTTGTGCAAACATCTATTCCGGGGAGCACGGGTGGCGTGTGCTGTTAGGGCGCTGCCTCTCACCAATAGTTAAGCCCGGTTCGACGGGGTTAGTACTTGGATGGGTGACCGTCTGGGAATAACCCCGTTCTCGATCTTGGAACACTCATGTGAGTAGAGTTTAGTTGGTCTCTCTTGTGCTTCGAGGGTTTTTCGCCGGGTTCTCCGGTTTTCCTCCCTCCATAAAATCAACACCTAGGTCTGTGATTCGTGGTCTGACATGTGTGTCGTAAATGAGTCGTAGGGCGGCTGCTTCGAGCGCCTTTAATGTGCCTTCGACTCGGCCACTTGAAATTTAGTAATGTAAATTGCTCTTGAAAAGCCCCTTGTGGGAAGAAGTAATTGAAATCTGTATTCTGTCTTCTGTATTCTTCCGGTTTCGTAACATTGTTTAAAGTTTCCTATCCAGTTCCCCTTCCATCATCTTTGATAAAACTAAAAATAGATAATGGTTAGCCGCCCGCGTCTCCCAAGAGCGTCTCACAGTTGGCAATCACGAGCGGGTTGTAGATTCGAGTCCCGCTTGCATCTCAGGCGCAGGCCCCTCCCACGCCCAGGCGCCCCCGCCTATTTCAGGCGGGGGCGGGGTCTGATTTTCTCAGGCCAGGGAACTTGAAACTTTTTCTGAATAAAATAGCTCGAACCTTTACATACAGATCCCTTCAGCTAATCACTGAAATGTCCTTGAAATATTTCAGATATTAGGGTGCCCTTTCAGCGTTTGTTTGCGGAGCGATTCCGGAACAAGAGTAGTCGCGCGAGCAGTCATTCACTTTAGAATAGACGAGTTTCAGGGTGTTGCGTGCGCATCGTTTTGGAAAGAAATTGGCGGGCTCTTGGCGGGCTCCCCACAAAGTAAGGAATGGCAAACAGACTTGCTAGCGAGCCAACAACAGCAGAATAACAATGTTTTATATCCAGAAACTGTATTTACACTTTGTTTATTGTAAACAGTATGTTTACTTTGAGTGGAGCTTGCCAGTTTTTTTGAAAAATGATGCGCGCGCAACACCCTGAAACTCGCCTATTACGAGCTATTCCTAATCTGGAGTACTCAAAAACACCATTTGTGAATTTTAGTAGAGTCAAAACATAGTCCCTAGAAATAAATTGTCTGGAAACACGGTGAGCATCAAAGTGGCTAACAATGAGCTGCAATTTATGTTAGTGAGGATGGGCTGAAAGTGCACAAATCTTTTGTTTTTCTTAATAAAAACAATTAAAAAAAAAAAATAAATAAAGCAAAGAAATATTTTACGTGGTGTTTCCACAAAACTTATTTATATTATATAAAAACAAAGTGAATGAATAATTTGTAATCCCAAGAGTATATATCAATACCATCCTCTCTCAGCATTTTTACGTCTTCAGAACGACGCGAACATGCTGAGAAATGAGAGCTGTTTCTTAACGTTTGGCTTCAACTCAGACACTACAGCCGTTTTAGCAGCAAGAACTGGAGCCGCGTCCTAGATCTTAAAGTCCCTAATATTTATACAGAAACGCTGCTATTGGCTGCTTGCTTCATTATACCAAAAATACAATGTGTTCAGCAAGCGTGAAAGTGCACAAACGTGAACAAAAACTTTGGTCACGTTTCCAGACAATTTATTTTACACGATGCCGGTACAATTTGAAAACGGAACAAAATCATGCCGGTATGCAAATACAGCATATAACATTTCATGTTATTTTTGTGCCGGTTTCGTGTAAACGCAAGGCCTAAACGGCATGATTTTGTTCCATTTTCAAATTGTACCGGCATCGTGTAAACGGAATCTAAGGACTTTAGTTTTTCCCCCGCGTTGGGCGCGCTTGAAAATAGGGCAGCGACATCCCCCCCCCCCCTAAATCCGCCAGTGCCTCCAAGTGACGTGAACGCATGACCAGACCATTCTTAACTTTTAGTTTATCTTTTTTTAGGAGACACAAAAAGACCAAAAAGTGATCAATATGGTATTTCACTAGCTTCTACTCTGAAGAAATTTGGGTTCAACTCTACTATACTAATCTCTTTACTAATAAGTAAAGGAATTTAAGTAATATTTTAAGAGCAGTATCTTCTGTATTTTTCAATAAACAACAGTTAATAAACAATTGTTAAAAGAATTTATGTGGTTCTAACATGAAGTAGTTTACTGCACAGTTGATAAAACGCTGACCTGAAAACTGTTCATGATCAAACCAAATTGGCGGGAAAAAAGTCATAACAAACAACATGGCGACTGACTGAACCATGAGGGAGTGTGAATTGTAGTGCTTGTATAGTTGTATTTTTAGCTGAATAAAGACGTTGATATGTTGAAAGCCAAGAAAAGAAGTTCTAGGGGAGAGAAGGGGTCGTCGTCTTCAGGTTAGTATTGTTTTAAAGGGAGAGAAACATTGTAATTTGTGCTTAGTTTAGAAATTAAAATGAATTTATTAAAAAATGTATATTTTTCTTTACAACAATACTATAATTATAAACAATAACAGCACCCACCAACAAGTCAACAACAACGGCAACAGCATCACCACCAGCAATAACAAGTCAACAATAGCACCATCACCAACACCAACAGCAACAACACCACCACCACCACCAACAACAACAACAATACCACCACCACCACCAACAACAACAATACTACCACCACCAACAATACCACCACTACCACCACCACCAACAGCACCACCACCAACACCATCACCACCACCAACACCAACATTAACACCACCACCACCAACAACTACCAACAATAACACCACCAACAACCACAACAATACTACCACCACCAACAATACCACCACTACCACCAACAACAGCACCACCACCAACACCATCACCACCACCAACACCAACATTAACACCACCACCAACATCAGCACCAACAACAACTACCAACAATAACACCACCAACAACAACACCAACACCATCAACAACAACAACACCACCACCACCAACACCACCACCATCAACAACAACAACACCACCACCACCACCATCAACAACACCACCATCAACAACAACTCTACCAACAACAACAATAAATAACACCACCACCACCACCACCTCCAACAACAACAGCAGCATTACCACTACCAAAAAACAACAACAATATATAAAATAAACGTTAAATTTGCATCACCCATCAACTATTATTTTGAGGGCAAAATACAAAATAATAAAACTTCCAGATAATATTTAAAGAAATGGTATTTCATTTGTAACAGGACAAAATTTCTTAATATGTAGTTCCAACAATAAACAAATTGTACTTACAGCAGATGGTAATATGGTACATGTATCTGGTTTCAGCTAAATACAAAGTTGTTTTTATTTAATAGGGAAGAAGAGAAAGACTGTAAGAGGGAATGATAATGTAGCTAATGAAGATTTTCAAAATGAAATGTCTCAATCTGTGTTTGGTAAACTGGTCACAAAAGCTGGCATGATAATCACATCTGGACAAACTAAAATTAGTGAGTTTTAATTATTATTGGTCATTGTAGAAAAGATCTTCATTCCCCATTGTATTTACTTGGCAGACAGCAGAAATTTATTCATGTAATTGTAAGAATAAATTCTTATATTTCTAATTGTTTAGAATTAGACCAGACTATTTTTCAGAAAAATTTAGCTAATGCAATCAAGAGGCACCAAAATTACCCTCAGGTAGGATGTGTCAGAATGTCACATGTATTAAGATTATCTGTATGTATATATATATATATATATATATATATATATATATATATATATATAGGGATTTTTGGTGAAGGAAAATTCGAGTGTAGAATATATACATTTTAAGACCAAACCGGGACCAGTTGCAAAAATTATAAATGCAACTACATAGGCCTTCTGGCAGGAATTGAACCCACAACCTTGCGATTCTAGTGTAATGCTCTGACCACTGAGCCACGGAGGCCGTTGCCGAGAGCTTGATCACGAGTTCTGTGGGTTCAATTCGCTCGATCCTGCCAGAAGGCCTATGTAGTTGCATTTTTTGCAACTGGTCCCAGTTTGGTCTTAAAATGTATATATTCTACACTTGAATTTTCCTTCACCAAAAATCCCTAGAACATGCTATGTAATCGAGTGAAATGCCCAATGTTACTTCTAATATATATATATATATATATATATATACTGTACACTGATACAAGATAGATATGTATTGTGTGTATTATGTTATATATGTAATATAAATATTTATCTTGAAGATTATCGATGAATTTATTGAAAGTTTGGTCTCTTTTGTTGAAGAACCAGAGAGGTGCAGTATGAGATGTTATTACACTTTATACTTTATTAACAGTGGATATGTGAAAAAAGTACTGTACACATAACTTTGTTATTTCTTAAGGTTTTGTCTTTCTTTGTTACCTACAATGACTGCTGAAGACTGTGAAGAAAGGTTGATTTTTTATACTTTTGTACACAGCAATTGAATATTTAACAATTAGTCACCTCAGGCTCAGTGAATGTCGGTGAATTAAATAACCGAGATGAAGTCGAGGTTATTATTCACTGATATTCACTGAGCCTGAGGCGAATAATTGTTTTAGTATAAATACATATTTTCGTACTGTTGGGAACAACATTTTCTTTAAAATTGTTAATTTCCTCATCTATCGCATTGACAACTTGGCTGGTGGCCATTTTGGATAAACACTGTAGGTGATTATCGAGAATTAATCTGAAGGAACACAACCAATCAGCGTGCACGATTTTCTGTGATCATCTGTGTATTTATACTAAACCATTTTAATTATAAGCATGGCCACAGTTCTCTTTGATTGTTTGTTTCATGGTGGAATTTCCAATGCATTTTCCTTAAATTCTGAATACAAAAGCCAGTCATACATTACAGTACAGTTTTGTGTGATAGTCAGCTGTTTAATGAGCAAGTCAGTGTTGAGTGACTCTAATTGATTTCCGAGAAGCTTGAAACTGTCACTGTTTACAGTCCAAATGGAAATACCTTCCCACTTCTTCTTCTGTAGTTCGTTGTGTATTACTGTATTTCTGTAGCCACTACCAAAGCCTGAGAAATTTTTTGTTGAAATAAACTGTACATAAATAGTATAATTTAGCTTTAACCCTTTATCACCCAATGATGTCTTTAGTACATGTATTTTACTCATCAATGGAGTGGCTACTGGGCGATAAAGGGTTAAATGGCATTTATTCATAATACAATGGATGTTTATCCCAAAGCGATACCAACAGATGAATATACATCAAGAATTGGTGACTTTTATCGCTAGACTTTCCTCATGCTTCAGTAGTGGCTACAGAAATACAGTAATACACAACCAACTATGGAAGTGAAGTGGGAAGGTATTTCCATTTTGACTGTAAATAATTTCTTTCAGTACACGAGGACCTACACAAGACAGTTTAATGAGGTTACTGCTTGGTATTGACACACTGCAGGCAAGCTATAACTTGTATAATTTTTTTTTAAATGTATTATTGGTAATTCAGTGGATGTGGGAGGGCTATACTGACCAGTGATTATATTTCAAGACAGTATTTACAAGAAGGTCTTGCAAGAGTACCCTGTCACATCCTAATATGTCAATTATCTACTATATCTTCATTCCAGCCAGCAATTGCCAATTCTTTGTTGGAAAAGATTCCTGAATTTTCTGAAGATAATAAAAGGTACAGTGATACTGTGATACTGTACTGTATTGGTACTGTATTGGCACTGTACTGTACTGTACTGTACTGTACTGTACTGTACTGTACTGTACTGTACTGTACTGTACTGTACTGTACTGTACTGTACTGTACTGTACTGTACTGTACTGTACTGTACTGTACTGTACTGTGCATGCCCTGCCCTGTATTGTATGGTACTGTACATGCCCTGTACTGTAACTGTACTGCATTGTACATGATCTAGTGAATTCTAGATACTTGGTTATTGCCTTACAATAATAGCTGGTACATTGGTCATTGCCAGGGTTTCCAATTATGATGTACCAAGATTAGTTATGAGTCAGTTTAAATGGTTGGACAGGATTGTAAAGCCAAAGGTATGAATCAAAAGAAAGCATTAATTGTAATCCAAGTAAGCTTCATTTTGAATTGTTTCTTTTCGTCAAAAGGAATTGAATCAGAAGATGTTGGAGGTGATAAGTATTTCAAGTGTTGATATTCAGAGAGAAGTGATCACATGTATTCCAGAAATTATGGATGACAATGAACATGTTGATATTGCTAAAGAGTTGATGTGAGTGTTCTCCCCCCCTTTTTCTTCCCGCTTTCCCCCACCACCCTTCTCTCCCCCTTCCAACCCACCCCACCCCTCACCTCACCCTGTCCCCCCACCCCTTTCCACCCACCCCTTTTCCCCACCCCTTTCCCCCACGCCTTTCCCCTACCCCTTCTCCCACCTCTCCTCTCTGCTTACCCCCTTTTCCTCTCTCCTCCTTTCGACCCTTCCCTTTCCACTTTTCCAGCATCTTCCCTCTACTTTTTCTCTTTCCACCTCTCCTCATTTTTTCCTTCTGTTATTCTTTCTTTTCTCTCCACCATTCTCTCTTCCCTCTTTCTTTCTTTCTTTCTTTCTTTCTTTCTTTCTTTCTTTCTTTCTTTCTTTCTTTCTTTCTTTCTTTCTTTCTTTCTTTCTTTCTTTCTTTCTTTCTTTCTTTCTTTCTTTCTTTCTTTCTTTCTTTCTTTCTTTCTTTCTTTCTTTCTTTCTTTCTTTCTTTCTTTCTTTCTTTCTTTCTTTCTTTCTTTCTTTCTTTCTTTCTTTCTTTCTTTCTTTCTTTCTTTCTTTCTTTCTTTCTTTCTTTCTTTCTTTCTTTCTTTCTTTCTTTCTTTCTTTCTTTCTTTCTTTCTTTCTTTCTTTCTTTCTTTCTTTCTTTCTTTCTTTCTTTCTTTCTTTCTTTCTTTCTTTCTTTCTTTCTTTCTTTCTTTCTTTCTTTCTTTCTTTCTTTCTTTCTTTCTTTCTTTCTTTCTTTCATCCTACTTTTCGTTCTTCCTCCCCCCCCGCCCCCCCCAAAAAAAAAAAAAAAATCAAAAAGAAAATTGTTTGACCAACATGCCTGTACATTATTAGTGTGTTAATGCGAGAAAACTCACAACTAACTGTTGCAATACTCGATACTCTGAGCAACCTCAACTTAAAGTCTGAACTTCTTGCTGAGGTAATTGTGACTGTTTTGTGTATGAGTATATTTCTTTAAAATATTTAGTATCTGCTAACTGTAATCTAAACCCACATTTAAGTTATAATTAAATGTTAATTATATTTTTCTAATTGCTTCTATAAATTTTATATCCTGTAGGTTCGAGGATCGGTAATTAACATGTTATCATCAACAGATATGGATGATCTGCCAGTAGTTGTAAAGTTTATCTTACAGTCTCTTTCAGATAAAGAAGCCTTTGAGGTTTTGATTACTTCATCGTTGTATTGTTTGTTGACTTGTTGTTCTTGTTGACTTGTTGGTGTTGTTGCTGTTGTTGTTGTTGTTGCTGCTACTGCTGCTGCTGTTGTTGTTGCTGCTACTGCTGCTGCTGTTGTTCTTGTTGTTGCTGCTGCTGCTACTGCTGTTGTTGTTGTTGTTGTTGTTGTTGTTGTTGTTGTTGGTGTTGATGTTGCTGCTGTTTTTGTCGGTGGTCTTGATGTTGCTGTTGTTGTTAGTATTGCTGCTGCTGCTACTGTTGTTGTTGTTGCTGCTACTGCTGCTGTTGTTGTAGACTTGCTCCAAGTCTGCCTCTTGTTGTTTCGAGATGGGTTACATTTTGATTTAAAGGTGTAAGTGTGAAAAGTGGCGACGCGGGTGACACCTTTAAATCAAAACGTAACCCATCTCGAAACAAACCCGTCTCGAAACAACAAGAGGCAGACTTGGAGCAAGTCTACTGTTGTTGTTGTTGTTGGTGGTGGTGGTGTTGGTGTTGATGTTGCTGCTGTTTTTGTCAATGGTCTTGATGTTGCTGTTGTTGTTGGTATTGCAGTTGTCGTTGACTTGCTGTTGTTGCTGCTACTACTGCCGCTGCTGGTTTTTGTTATTTATCATTTCTTTACATTCCATTTCCAGGCAATCAGTGAACTGCGCAACAACTTAGAATTTAGTTGTTCACTCATTCCAACAGCGACTTCAACTCCAGCGAATAACAGGAAAAGGTGATCAAGAGTTACTAATTACAACATCTGTTTACTTCACCCCTTACTACACGTGAAGTGCATTTAATAAACTCTCAACTTTCTTTATTTCTTTCAAGTGTTGCAGCGAACAAATCAAAAGATGGCGTCCTGTTAACTTTGGACGCTATAAAATCTAGCATCAGGTTCCGAAAATCAATTGCTGATGGATGGATTAAGGTACTGAATGTTTAAAGATATTTTCTTTTTATCCCGCAAGATAGTGTAATTTCCATTAAATAATTAGCAATTTCAAGGTGTTGCAGGGATTTTGGGTACATAATATCGGATATACTGTATACATTTTAAGATCAAATTGGGACCAGTTGTGAAAAGGCAACATCAACGCCTCCCCGCCGGAATGGAAGTATAGAAACAATGGTCTATTACATTTAAATACCTGTTTTATTTTATTTTAATTTAAGTATCTGGTGTATTCTATCCTGTCTTTATTTAGACCTTGGACAATGTGAAAAACGTTTCAGAACATATGGTATGTGTTGAATCAGCTACGCATTTATCCCTGGCCTTAGATACGAACAGAAAAAAACCTCTTTCTCATAAACCATGCATAAACGCACATTATTGAAACCATGCAAGCTGATTGGTTGCTTAGAGGTCGTGATCCTACGATATTGATCCCCCGGGTAATACGCTCTTTTCTCGGACCTGTAAGTTTTGGCGGGAAAATATTTGAGTTGTTTGAAGAGAAATAAAAGAGAACTAGGTATCTTTATTCAAATATTCTGAACAATAAAATGTACTGGAACATAAAAACACGACAAATGAAAGCTTAACTGGTGCGTAGGCAGTGTTGAAACAATCGAAATAGAGTAAGGTTTGATATACTGCCGAAACAGAGAACGTATAGCCTATAGGAGTCTAACGTTTCGAGCGAAGGCCCTTCGTCAGAGAGAGAGAGACGTTTCTCGATTACGAAGGGCCTTCGCTCGAAACGTTAGACTCCTACGTTCTCTGTTTCGGCATGTAAAAAGAAGCTGACACGAAAAACCTAACAGATAAAGTAACGGCAAACAGGCAAACTTCAGGCCATAAACCACGTTAAAGTCATATAATAAGTTCCTTATTAAAAAGCCATATATTAAATTCCTTGTTTGCTCGGTTTTTACGGGAAAGTATTTGCTTTTGTTTCTTTTTCGCTCAGGCGTCGCTCAGTTTGTACGCAAAGCTTCGTCAAGTATTTTTCTAGAAAGACCGGACATTCAGGTTTTTATTACTAATTCAAGCATTTCTTATTATTTCTCCAGGTGATAGATTTGTTTGTAATTCTGATCTTGTATACTGTGACAAGCAAGAGGAAGGTTGTGGAGAGTTTATTACGAAGTAAAGTACGCAGTGGATATTTTGCTGAAGATGTATTGAGCATGGCTTTTAATTCATACGGACAGGTTTGTCAGGAGTTTGATATGCGTGGTATGAAGGAAGGAAGGAAGGAAGGAAGGAAGGAAGGAAGGAAGGAAGGAAGGAAGGAAGGAAGGAAGGAAGGAAGGAAGGAAGGAGGAAGGAAGGAAGGAAGGAAGGAAGGAGGGAGGGAGGGAGGGAGGGAGGGAGGGAGGGAGGGAGGGCGGGCGGGCGGGCGGGCGGGCGGGTGGGCGGGAAGGCAGGCAGGCAGGCAGGCAGGCAGGCAGGAAGGAAGGCAGGCAGGCAGGCAGGCAGGCAGGCAGGAAGGCAGGAAGGAAGGAGGGAAGGAAGGAAGGAAGGAAGGAAGGAAGGAAGGAAGGAAGGAAGGAAGGAAGGAAGGAAGGAAGGAAGGAAGGAAGGAAGGCAGGGAGGGAGGGAGGGAGGGAGGGTGGGTGGTAGGGAGGGAGGAAGGAAGGAAGCGAGGGAGGGAGGAAGGAAGGAAGGAAGAAAGGAAGGAAAGAAAGAAGGAAGGAAGGAAGGAAGGAAGGAGAGAGGGAGGGAGGGAGGGAGGGAGGGAGGGAGGGAGGGAGGGATGTAGGGATGGAGGAAAGGAATAACGAAATCAAGGGACGAAGGAGGAAAGGTATGACGGAAGGAATGACAGAAGGAAGGAAGGAAGGAAGGAAGGAAGGAAGGAAGGAAGGAAGGAAGGAAAGAAAGAAAGAAAGAAAGAAAGAAAGAAAGAAAGAAAGAAAGAAAGAAAGAAAGAAAGAAAGAAAGAAGGAAAGAAAGAAGGAAGGAAGGAAGGAAGGAAGGAAGGAAGGAAGGAAGGAATGAATGAATGAATGAATAGGAAGAAGGAAAAATGCGAAAATGTAAGAAGAGAAGTTCCAACAAACAAACATGTCAAACAACTTGTGAAGTGAGAACATTGAAAGCAAGATTCATCATTTTCCCCAACCTTTTTTAGGTTCTGCGGGAATATTTTGAAAGTCTGTTGGTATTATCAGAAGTTCTTCTCCGTTCTCCTGATCCAATTGTTTCATCGTATGCTCAGAAAATATACACACAAGCATTTCTCACCTTTGATCTTTACTGCAAGCAAGTACGTTCCCGTGTGTACTATTTAAATATATTTAGGATTAATATATAAATACATTTTAAAATAACAATATTTTCATGGCAGAACCACGTCTTAATTCTGAACACCACTCATATTTTTCTCAGGAGGTTGTTGGCGCTCTGGTAACTCATGTTGGAAGTGGTTTTCCTAATGAAGCTGATTCTTCTCTTGATGTTTTAAGATGCTTGGTAGAAAACCACCCTACAGATATGTCTTCCTTTGCAATTTTTCTTAAAGTAAGACAATTCTATTAAAGCTTTTTTATAGGAGCTGTTTATACTACATGAGGCGAGTTGGCCCAGGTAACCAAGGCTGAATTGTTTGATTAGCATCGTACTGTCGTTTGAAAATTCACTTAAAATATCATTAATAATTCACGAAAACACAAAAGAAATCAATACCGTAGCAGTGGTTGTAAATCGGATACAGCGTCGTCCTGATTTACATAAACTTTAGCTTCGATTTTCTCGGCTAAAACAGACCGTATCCCCCAAATAGTTGGTGAACTTGATTACTTAGATGCATTTGTATTTTAAGAAAGATACAGCATTCGCAGCCGAGCTGTATCTGATTTACTACGACTCGCTTGCAGCTCGCCTTGTAAATCAGATACAGCTCGGCTGCTCATGCTGTATTACTTATGAAATTCATTAAAAACTCGTGAAGAAAATTCAAAAGAAATGAATATTTAATCAATATCTGTAAATCACAAACAGATTCGTCCTGATTTACATAAACTTTTTCCTCAATTTACTTAGCTAAAATAACTCCAACTTGAAAAATAGTTTGAAAATATGACTATTTAGTTGCGTCCATTTGATAAGTACGATAAAGCATTCGCAGCCGATCTGTATCTGATTTCACTATGGCTCGCTTGCAGCTTGCCTTGTAAATCAGATACTGTACAGATTGCTGCTCATGCTTTATCTATTGCATACAGAGGTGGAAAAAGTATCGGAACTTGGGAACTACAACGTAGTTCCCAGAAATTTTTTTGGGTCCAAATTTTTCCAGAAACTTTTTGAGGTTTGATGCCTAACAGAACAAAATTAACTACACAAATTTAAGCGTACATAACTAACTAACAGCAACTGACCTGTTGTAATGACACTCTGACAGTCTGACTGATGAAAATATTACTTAATTGCTGGGTTGAAAAATTACAACGTATACCTTGTTCCATTACTTTTGTCGTCATTACTTTTGTCGTTTGCTTTCTCATAACACCTGATTTTATGTCCACACATATCAGACAATAATGACATATTTTGCTTTACATAATGTACAGTAATTATGGCTGTGTCCTGTCCATGTTGTATTGCAAATTTTACAGAAAATTTTGAGTCCTAAACCCAGGTTCCCAGAAAGAAAATAACTTTTTCCACCTCTGATTACTTAAACTACATTTGCAAAGAAGAATTGGTTTAGTTAGATGTAAACGAATCCTAACTAATCTCCTTTTGCGGCCGAGGAAATAATTTTTTGACACGAACTACAGTAACCCAGTTAACTGGGCTAGCCTGGCTTGTGTAAACGGCCCCAATTAAGCTTTCCCGTGTTAAAAGAACTCGTGGGTGTAAGCAGGTAGCTTGTACATTGCTGTTTCTTTCTTTTCTTGCTCAGGGAATACTGGATTACTTGGATAATCTGAGTATTGGTCAAATTCGTAAATTATTTGCCATATTAAGTACTTTGGCTTTTCACAACAACGACGGCAGCATGATACAGGTATGATGAATACTACTCCAGACGCCAGGCATAGCGCAATGCCAGCATTTTCTAATTCCCTTTGAGGTGTCCTCTTGAGAGAGGGGGGGTAGGTACCTCATAAATTTTCCTGATGTAAAACTTTTGGTGGAAACTCTGGCAGTTTGTGTTGCAAATGTTTTCCTCCTCCTTTTTAGGATGATATACATATGTTGATTAGAAAGCAACTTTCTAGTAACTCTGTAAAGTATGTGGGTTTTTTTTTTGCTCTTATGGGAATTATTGGTGGTGGTGGTGGTGGTGGTGGTGGTGGTGGTGGTGGTGATCATGATGGTAGTGATGATGGTTGTGGAGGTAGTGATGATGGTGGTTGTGGTGGTGGTGGTGGTGGTGATGATGGTGGTGGTTGTGGTGGTGACCATGATAGTGGTGTGATTGTGGTGATGATGGTTGTGGGGATGATGATGATGATGATGGTGATGATGGTGATGGTGATGGTGATGGTGGTGGTTGTGGAGATGGTGATGATGATGGTGGTGGTGATGATGGTGGTGATGATGGTTGTGATGATGGTGGTGATAACAATGGTGGTTGTGATGATGATGGTGATGGTGACTGATAGTGGTGTGATGGTGGTGATTGTGGTTGTGGTGATAGTGATGTAGTGGTGATCTTATGTAAATAAACTATTATACAACTATACTATCATTACTAGATATAAACGAATTGGTATTATTGGAGCTATTATGATTGTTCGTAGCATGGCTCATTGCAGGTTAGTGCAGATAAAAGAGCTAAAACATGATCTACTGCGATAAAAGTCTCTTTAGTAGCAAGCTAGAAGGTAAACCAGGTCCTCAATTTCTTTAGCACCGAGGAGGAAGGCGCAAAGGAGTCTAAAAGTTCACAAGCAAACTTGGTGAAGGAGAAACATAAACAAGTAAGTGAGATCTCCTGAATTTAGTGTGTGCGTGCGTGCGTGCGTGCGTGCGTGCGTGCGTGCGTGCGTGCGTGCGTGCGTGCGTGCGTGCGTGTGTGTGTGTGCGTGCGTGCGTGTGGGTGTGTGCGTGCGTGTGTGTGTGTGCGTGTGCGTGTGCGTGTGCGTGCGTGCGTGCGTGCGTGCGTGCGTGCGTGCGTGCGTGCGTGCGTGCGTGTGTTTGTGCGTGTGCGTGTGCGTGTGTGTGTGTGTGTGCCTACGGTGGCTGATGTTTTCATCTTGTCAGGTTGTCAATCTTCTTGATATGGTTCGCAACAGTATTAGTCATGTACCTGAAGCAGCTGCCTTGTTTTACGACGAGTTGGCAAACGTAATTGAAAGGAAAGAGCTAGATTCTCACACTGAGGTACCGTAGCTTGCAATGGTCTAAAATGTATATATGTCTCTCTATTATAGAGGGAGGAAGGAAGAAGAGAAAGGGGGGAGAGAGGGAGGGAGGGAGAGGGAAGGGAGGAGAAGAGAAAGGGGAGAGATGGAGGAGCGGGAAGGTGGAAGGGAGAGATTAAGGGAAGGAGAAAGGGAGGGGAAAAGGGAGGGGAAAAGGGAGGGGAAAAGGGAGGGGGAAATGGAGGGGAAAATGGAGGGGAAAAAGGATTGGAAAAGGGAGGGAGAGAGAGAGAGGGGGGACGGACGGAGGAAGAGAGGGGGGGACGGACGGAGGAAGGTAGGTAGGTAGGTAGGTAGGTAGGTAGGTAGGTAGGTAGGTAGGTAGGTAGGTAGGTAGGTAGGTAGGTAGGTAGGTAGGTAGGTAGGTAGGTAGGTAGGTAGGTAGGTAGGTAGGTAAGTAAGGAGTTAGACTCTAAGACTGAGATACTGTACCTTGCAATAGTCTAAAATTCTTTTTCTTTTTGTTATTCTCCATGTCTTACATCCGTATAAGAGAAGACAACACAGTGGGTTCTGATTGTTTTTTTGCTTCTTTTTTAAAATTATGCTGATGTAGTCGTGGATAAGCGAAACTGTTGTTGGTGATTTTCAAGATGATTTTCTGATTGACTTAGAAACTGGGTTACCCAGGTTAGGAATAAAGATTATTATATGCCAAGTACACGCGTAAAAACGCACAACTTGTCCACGATTGTCAACAGGCGTGAACAATGTTGTGCTGCTCGCCGTGAACAATGTTGTGCTGCTCGCCGTGAACAATGTTGTGCTGCTCACCGTGAACAATGTTGTGCTGCTCACCGTGAACAATGTTGTGCTGCTCGCCGTGAACAGTGTTGTGCTGCTCGCCGTGAACAATGTTGTGCTGCTCGCCGTGAACAATGTTGTGCTGCCCGCCGTGAACAATGTTGTGCTGCTCACCGTGAACAATGTTGTGCTGCTCGCCGTGAACAATGTTGTGCTGCTCGCCGTGAACA
>OZ036004.1:6792883-6807883 GCA_964035015.1 Corallium rubrum
CTGGTGCAGAAAAACGGCGTCTTCGAATGTCTCCACTCTGGAGAGCGTTTTCGAAACGCTCCGTTTACGGTCATCGAAGACGCCGGGTTAGTGTGGACGAAAGGCCTAACCGTAAGTCTCCGTTTTCCTTTGAAAACGGATTAGTGTGGACATAGGATTTTGGGTGAAGGAAAATTCGAGTGTAGAATATATACATTTATATATATACAGAACTCGCGATCAAGCTCTCGGCAACGCCCTCCGTGGCTCAGTGGTCAGAGCATTGCACTAGAATCGCAAGGTCGTGGGTTCAATTCCTGCCGGAAGGCCTGTGTAGTTGCATTTTTCGCAACTGGTCCCGGTTTGGTCTTAAAATGTATATATTCTACACTCGAATTTTCCTTCACCCAAAATCCTTAGTACACGCTATGTAATCGAGTGAAATGCCCAATATTACTTATAATATACCCAATGTGGACATGGCCTGATAAAGGCCTGAGTCAACAGGTCGAAAGCAATAAATAATAAACAACGTGGTGCTATTGGTGCTGCCACAAATTTTCTGTTACCATTTTTTACGATGTAAACACTCAAAGAATTATCGCTCGACCTTTGTTACTCAAGGTATTAATAAATGACTTCTCGATTTTTTTAGGAACTGACAGAGGAAAACGATGGTGTTGTTGATGGTCCAGGAACGAATACAGAAGAAGCCAAATTAATGGCGTCGTGTTTTGAACGTTTGTTTTCCTGTTTAGTTCAATTCTTTTCTTGGTAATTATTTTCCCATTGTTTGTTAGAGTGGAAAATACAGGATATCTTATACATAAAAACATAGAATACATTTACCAGTTTTGTTTTTATTAAAGTGATTATGAATGTTTGTAATATAAATACTGCGTCTTGTTTAGGTCTGGTTTTAGCGTCACTAGCAACAAGCCTCATCTCAAAGCTGCTTTTGTTGTCTTGGGCTCGAGAATAAAGCTTTCCAAAAAGTCACAGCTAGGATTTCAGGAACTTGTGTGGTATTTATATTCTGTCTGTCTGTCTGTCTGTCTGTCTGTCTGTCTGTCTGTCTGTCTGTCTGTCTGTCTGTCTGTCTGTCTGTCTGTCTGTCTGTCTGTCTGTCTGTCTGTCTGTCTGTCTGTCTGTCTGTCTGTCTGTCTGTCTGTCTGTCTGTCTGTCTGTCTGTCATAAATTTCATAAATTTAGATTAAAATGTCATTTAAGTGCACCGTAGTTCTTCATTTAATGATCTTTCTTATGTTTAGTCAAGCATTCCGTTACTCCGAACAATTCTCTGGGACTGTTCCTTCGATTGGTACTGCGGTAACATTAGTGAAACTATTAATGGCATTGAAAAATAAGTCAGATAAACACGAGGTCACGTGTTCAGTATGTAAGTTGTATGTAAGATGCATGTTGGTTTGTGTGTCATTTCATGATTTTCATCCACCCATCTACAATCTATTCATCCATCCATCCATCATCCATCCATCCATCCATCCATCCATCCATCCATCCATCCATCCATCCATCCATCCATCCATCCATCCATCCATCCATCCACCCACCCATCCGTCCATCCATCCATCCATCCATCCATCTATCCATCCTCCATCCATCCTCCATCCATCCATCCATCCATCCATCCATCCATCCATCCATCCATCCATCCATCCATCCATCCATCCATCCATCCATCCATCCATCCATCCATCCATCCATTCATTCATTCATCCATCCATCCATCCATCCATCCATCCATCCATCCATCCATCCATCCATCCATCCATCCATCCATCCATCCATCCATCCATCCTTTCTTCCACCTATCCATCCATCTATTCATCCATCTATTGTCTTTTCAGCTACCACATGTGGCGATTTCTTAAAGCAAGAATGGTTTCAGGCAGACGGCCAAAGAGAACAAGGATCAAAATATAATGAACACTTGCAATATTTACTCAAGTAAGACGACTTCTTAATACTGTTGTGTTTGTTCACAGTTTAACAGATTTTTAACACTGATTTTTCAGACATCATATTCTGTGCGCTGAAGATCCTTTAGCAGCAATCGAAGCTATATCAACGGGAGCTGTGACTGAACTATTGGAGGACAGTGATCAACCAATGACGTCCGCATTGCCAACTTTAACCAAGTAAGTACATTTAAATTTCGTTGTTATAAAAAAACCTGTTTGAAAAAGTAGGCATCAAAATATTGGCAATCTTGTCTGTTTTGAAAGTTTGTTAAAAACATTTAAAAATATATTTTTAAAAAGAATTACGTACGTGGAAGAACTGGTTTAGCCATTGGCGCCGCCATTTTGAATGATGACGTCATTTAGCTAGAGCGCCGCCATTTTGAATGATGATGTCATTTAGCTATAGGCGCCGCCATCTATGATAACGTAATTTAATTATAGGCGCGGTCATCTTGAATGATGACGTCATTTAATTATATGCGCGGCCATCTTGAATGATGACGTCATTCAACCATGGGCACCACCATCTTGAACGATCACGTCATTGAACCATGAGTGCCGCCATCTTGAATGATGACGTCATTGAACTATAGGCACCGCCATTTTGAATGATTACGTCACTGTACCATGGGCGCTGCCATCTTAAATGATGCCATAATCGCTCGAAATCGTTATTATTTTTCTTTCATTAGATCATCGTTCCCAGCTTATTATAAAACATTACTCGATGGTCTGGTGAGTTACTTCAAGAGTTCCCAATCAACGCCAGTGAAACGTGTAGACTCGATCGAGGTAGTATTTTTGATGCTACAGGATTCTTGCTTGTAACGTTTTGAAAAACATAATGTTCATGACCCAACGTTTTGTAATAATCTCTTTTTAAAACCGAGTTTAGCCTTGTGGTTCATTTTTCTTGTTTCTAGATCAAAAGAGAAAGACTTGTTCAAATCAATGTTGCTGTTAGATTATTTCATATTTTGGTCAATCTTGTCAAGGTGAAGTAACTGTCAATCTACAGCTATTCATGAATCCATGCACTTATTAAAGTGTCTCACTTACACGCGTAAAAACGCACAACTTGTTCACGGTTGTCAACAGGCGTGAACAATGTTGTGCTGCTCGCTGTGAACAATGTTGTGCTGCTCGCTGTGAACAATGTTGTGCTGCTCGCTGTGAACAATGTTGTGCTGCTCGCTGTGAACAATGTTGTGCTGCTCGCTGTGAACAATGTTGTGCTGCTCGCCGTGCACAAGTTGTCAACAAGTTGTTCACTTATGGTTCGAACAACTTGTTCACGGATAAATCAACAGCCATGAACAAGTTGTTCCAACAGCACATTTTTTATAGCCAACAACGTTGTTCGCACATGATACAACATGTTGTAACTGCATGTCGAAATAACAACGATGAACAACAATGTTACAACAATGGTGAACATGGCCATGGTTGATGTATCAACACGTTCTTCGGTTGTTACAACAAGCGTGAACAACGGTTGTTGTTTCATCAAGCTGTAACAACTTGTTGAAACAATGATGAACAATGTTGTTCATTTATCAATGTTGTTCACATATGTCAACAAGTTGTTGCAGATTGTTGCAAGTTGTTACAGTATTGTTCAGGCAACAATGATGTAACAACTTGCGAGATTTTTACGCGTTTTATTGTCAATCTACAGCTATCCATGAATCCATGCACTTATTAAAGTGCCGAATCTGAGAAGATTTGTAATATATCTTCCTTTTCTAAAATTTCATCTTCATGGACTTTTTCGCTGTTAGAGTTGACGGAAGTGACGTCTACGCACGGCAGAAATCTATAAAGTGGTTTTTATATAGACAAATTCCTGCATAGTCAACTTTAACAACGAAAAAGTCCATGAAGATGAAATTTTAGAAAAGGAAGATATATTACAAATCTTCTCAGAAGGTTCCACATGTCCTAAATATGTAAAATCCCCGACCATGATATTATAGGCACATTAAGACACGCTTTCTGCACTGTATTTGACAGGCATTTGAACACAGAACAGTTATTGGAGCAGCTCTTAAGGTACCGTGTACCTTTAATATATCAAATAAATAAGACTGGTTTGGTAAAATGATGGCTTTCTATAGCGAGTGTTTGTAATTCTCCGATTTTCCACCCTAGTATGGTCGTCTATTTGTGGAAATGTTTGTCAGTCTGGGGATGCCAGTTCTCGATGAAATGCTTCGTACCAACAAGGTCTGTTACTGCTGCTGGCCAGAAGTGGCCGAACACTCTAAAGTTTATAAAATAGAAAGAAATAAAATTAATTCTTCAAGCTTAAAAGTCTTTATCGTATTTTTCAGGATGATATTCATGGTTTATTAAAAAGTTTTCAACAAAGTACCAGAAGTTTGCAGCATTTTTGTGGACATTCCAAGGTGTTTGTTTGTTTGTTTGTTTGTTTGTTTGTTTGTTTGTTTGTTTGTTTGTTTGTTTGTTTGTTTGTTTGTTTGTTTGTTTGTTTGTTTGTTTGTTTGTTTGTTTGTTTGTTTGTTTGTTTGTTTGTTTGTTTGTTTGTTTGTTTGTTTGTTTGTTTGTTTGTTTGTTTGTTTGTTTGTTTGTTTGTTTGTTTGTTTGTTTGTTTGTTTGTTTGTTTGTTTGTTTGTTTGTTTGTTTGTTTGTTTGTTTGTTTGTTTGCTTGCTTGCTTGCTTGCTTGCTTGCTTGCTGTGCTGTGCTTGCTGTGCTTGCTGCTGCTTGCTTGCTTGCTTGCTTGCTTGCTTGCTTGCTTGCTTGCGCTTGCTTGCTTGCTTGCTTGCTTGCTTGCTTGCTTGCGGTTGCGTTGCCCCCCCCCGCGGCGGCGCGGCGCGGCGCGGCGCGGCGGCGCGCGGCGCGCGCGCGGCGCGCGGCGCGCGCGCGCCGCGGCGCGGGCGCGCCGCGCGCGCGGCGCCGCTTGCTGCTTGCTTGCGCTTGCGCTTGCTGCTGCTGCTGCTTGCTGCTTGCTGCGCGCGCGCTGCTGCTTGCGCGCGCGCTTGCTGCGCTGCTTGCGCGCTTGCTTGCTGCGGCGCGCTGCGCAGCAGCAGCAGCAGCAGCAGCAGCAGCAGCAGCAGCATTGCTTGCTTGCTTGCTTGCTTGCTTGCTTGCTTGCTTGCTTGCTTGCTTGCTTGCTTGCTTGCTTGCTTGCTTGTTTGTTTGTTTGTTTGTTTGTTTGTTTGTTTGTTTGTTTGTTTGTTTGTTTGTTTGTTTGTTTGTTTGTTTGTTTGTTTGTTTGTTTGTTTGTTTGTTTGTTTGTTTGTTTGTTTGTTTGTTTGTTTGTTTGTTTGTTTGTTTGTTTGTTTGTTTGTTTGTTTGTTTGTTTGTTTGTTTGTTTGTTTGTTTGTTTATTTAAATTCTTTAACCACAGGTAGCCAAAGATATATCCTTAACAAATCACGTTCCAGGATTAAAGAAATCTTTAGAGACATTTGTATTTCGAGTGAAGGTGAGATTTACGAAATTCACATGCGGCGTAATGGTGAAGTGTTTTCTGATAACTGCGCCGAGCAATCAAACCTCAGGGGTGACAGTGCGCAAGCGATGACTGACATCTACAGATTCTACATGTATACATTAATGAAAACTCTTTCTCTTCTGTATTTTGCACAGGCCATGCTTGCCGTCAACCAATGTCACGAAGCGTTCTGGATTGGAAATTTAAAAAATCGTGATATTCAAGGACAAGAAATTATTTCTCAACAGTCAAGTCGTGGTGACCAGGATGAAGAAGAAGAGGAGGAAGAAGAGGAAGAGGAGGAAAATAAGGAAGAACAAAATGTATGTTTAACCTTATAAATACACTCTCTAACCATTGACCTACTGAGGCTCAGGTGACAGACCTTGTAAGAACTAGTCACAATTGAGCTAATGAGGCTCCGGTGACAGACCTTGTAAGAACTATAGTCACAATTGAGCTACTGAGACTCAGACGGCGAACCTTGTGAGAACCAGTCACACTCTCTAACCATTGACCTACTGCAGCTCCGGTGACAGACCTTGTAAGAACTAGTCACACTCTCTAACCGTTGAGCTAATGAGGCTCAGGTGACAGACCTTGTGAGAACTAGTCACACTCTCTAACCATTGACCTCCTGAGGCTCAGGTGACAGACTTTGTGAGAACTAGTCACACTCTCTAACCATTGAGCTAATGAGGCTCAGGTGGCAGACTTTGTAAGAACTAGTCACACTCCTTAACCATTGAGCTACTGAGGCTCAGGTGGCAGACTTTGTGAGAACTAGTCACATTCTCTAACCATTGAACTACTGAGACTCAGCTGGCAGACCTTGTGAGAACTAGTCACATTCTCTAACCATTGAGCTAATGAGGCTCAGGTGGCAGACTTTGTGAGAACTAGTCACACTCTCTAACCATTGAGCTACTGAGACTCAGGTGGCAGACCTTGTGAGAACTAGTCACATGCACTCTCTAACAATTGAGCTATTGAGACTCAGATGGCATACCTTGTAAGAACTAGTCACACGCTCTCTAACCTTTGAACTACTGAGGCTCATGTGATTTTATTTTTTCTTATTCGTTTCAGACTTAGCAATCATTAAGTAAAAAATTGTAAGCCGTATTTTTTTCTTTAGAGTAACGATGATGAAGTCAGTCTGATAAGCTGCGACACACGTGAGTGATAGTGGAGCTTTTGTCCAACTCTGAATTATCAAAACTCTAAAGCCACACGGACACATGATATTTAAAAATTGAATTATACATTATTTATTTCTCAGAGTTGTTTTTTCTTGTTTATCTTAAGGTGCTGATGGAGTTGACGAAGAAGACGAGTCATGTAGCGAGAGTTTTTAGAAAAAGGATGTACCTTTATAAAACAGATTAGTGAAGAATTACGATGTTTGTAGTTTAGACAAAACTATTATTATAAAACACAGATTACTAACTTAGAAAATATAAATCACTAATTTATAAAATTAAAATATATACGAACGAAGGAATTTGTGTGAGGACGTGATCACTCCATTATTGAATCATTATCTTAATCAGCAGTTCGAGACGCACGCACTGTGTACCTATTTTTAAAATATTACGGTGTTTTAGTTTATATCTTGAATTTTGAAATGTTTTGCGGAATTTGTTTTAATTTTTATTCTTTTTATAAGTTTGACATTTGGATTTAGTAAAAAATATCATAAATTTAGTAATATCATGGCCACCTCGGTTTTCATTGTTTCCACACGGACATTTAATCTCTTAATAATATACATGAAAAAATTTCTCAATTCTGATTGGCTGAGAGGAGTGCAATTTTAGTGTAATTCAGTGCAGAAAAATGAAATACAGTGCAAATTTTGTAATTTTTTAAATTTGCACAAAAATCATTTTTTACTAGAAAAAAAGCTCTTCCTATTAATTTTTTTTTCATGTACGTTATTTGAACAAAGCATTTTGATTAGAAAGATTCCCTTTATGTCTTTATGATAAATGTTTTCATGTATATTATTAATAAGTAATAGCATGATTTCTCGTGCAATTTGAAAAAACACGCACTCGTGAGTTTTTCAAAGACCTCAAATAGCATGCACTCGTCCTACGGACTCGTGCAATTTTGATAGTCTGAAAAACTCACTCGTGCATGTTTTTTCCAAATTGCACTCGAAACCATGCTATTACCTATACAAATAACCCGATGCATAAAGATGAAGTACGATTAGTAACTAATCATACCTAATGTTTACGCCAAAGTTCGCTTATGCATATAATAACTAACAAATACATGAAGTGAACACTTATCGAATTCCCAATAGTATTAATCACAACTCAACCAAAAGCGTTCTTGTTTTATAACTCTCGTTCTTCCTCGGTAACCATAATATTACAAAGTGATAGCATGGCATTTCGGTTGATTAGTGATTAAATGTCCCTCAAGCCTTGGGAGGTTTTGTAAAAGACCCTCGGGCTTCGCCCTCCGGCTTTCGGGTACATATTTAATCACTAATCAACCTCAATGCCATGCTATTACTTATAATAATTATTTTGTTATATAAAGTATTCGTCTTTTAGCTTGCAGTTTGTAGTTTGTAAAGTTTTGCTTGTTCTTAATGTAGTCGTTAGTTAGTATAATACTTTCAGCTTGGAGATTGTAAAGTTTTGTTTGTTCCTTCTATACAAGCTGTTGTTAGTTAGCCATAGTACTTTCAGCTTGGTGTTTGTAAAGTTTTGTGTATGTGTATGTGTATGTGTATGTGTATGTGTATGTGTATGTGTATGTGTATGTGTATGTGTATGTGTATGTGTATGTGTATGTGTATGTGTATGTGTATGTGTATGTGTATGTGTATGTGTATGTGTGTGTGTATGTGTATGTGTATCTTTAATCGGTAAAGCTGATTAGTTATTGCTATACGAGCTGTCGTTAGTTAGCCATAGTAACTTTCAGCTTTGGAGTTTGTAAAGACCGCTGTAAAGTTTTGTTAGTTCTTGCTTACAAGCTGTTGTTAGTTAGCCATAGTACTTTCAGCTTGGAGTTTGTAAAGTTTTGTTAGTTCTTGCTGTGCTTAGAGTGTCTCGCTAGCATTTCGAACTGTTTACGGGTTCGAGTTCCATTTTCTGAAATATTAACAGCTAACGACAGTTTGCACAGCAAGAACTAATAAAGTTATTTTGTGTGTAACCTCTTTGACCAAAACAACATGCTTGTTTCAACCGCTAAACCCACCCTATAGAGGTACGGCGATATCACAGTCGAATATATTTGGAGCTTATTAATTAATTGCAGTGTAGTGACTGTAAGATGAAACCGCGGCAGTGAAACGCCGACTAATAAATTGTGTCATCTTTTTTTGACCGACCGAAATGTCTCAAGCCCTGACAAACAGCAGGTAAACCGCGCCAGAAAAAAACGTGTAAATCAATTAATACTGACCAACCCTGAGGCAATGGCACAGTTCAATTTGATTGTCTGCATTCTTTTGAAGAAAACCCAGAATCCCCAGGTTTCAGAACGCCTCTTCGGAAAGAAAATTTCAAGCGCTTCCGTCCGAAGAATTTCAATCTTTTGTTTTGCGGTTGTAACAAGGCGGTTAGTCTAGCGTTAATTATTAACATACTAAAGCCGGGTGATATTCTAAATAATATGTCTGTATATTATCAGGAGCAGTCAATCTTGACACGATTGGAATGATTGCGTCACGTGACTAATTATTCCTCAGCTGCAACTCGATATAAGGATAAATATGGCGAGGATGAACTGAACTTTCAATAATATTAAACACAAAACAAACCCTTTGAACTCGTCTATGCAGGTAAGAAGAACACACGTCTTTGCTATATTGATCGCGGAAGCATGTAGTTTAGGTTTAGGGCTATTATATTCACTGGTATTTGAAAACTGGTTCCCAACCGCATATTGTTGTGATGAGGCTGGCAAGTTCGAGATTGAAGCGCATCAGAAATCAAGATTATCTGCAAATATACCACAATGACTTCTTTTCACTAGGGGCTTAACATGGTTTGTAAAAGCGATGTGTTTGTTTAGTTCTTGGTAACTATATCGTTTCTTTGTAAACTAAACCGTTTTTAGCCAACGAAGCAGTGTCTGGGTCACGAAAATACGGCATTGTTATGAATATTAGTTTTACCAACCTCTTCAGACATTAGCCAATGGTCTTTGTATGTTTCCCCTTCCTTTAGACAACAGCCTACACTATGC
Source organism: Corallium rubrum (assembly GCA_964035015.1). NCBI lineage: Eukaryota > Metazoa > Cnidaria > Anthozoa > Scleralcyonacea > Coralliidae > Corallium > Corallium rubrum. Next base: position 6,802,527 of record OZ036004.1, read on the forward strand.
CTTGAAGACTACGCTATGACAGTTTGAGCGTTTCGTTTGGGGGAAAGCAAAAATGAAGAAATTTAAACGAGCGTTCTCGTTTTCTGAAAGCAGCCGTGCTCGGCAGTTTGGTATCACGGAAACAATAGCCGAACACGCAGAGCAATTCTCGACTGAAGAAGGACAAAATGGACACAAGAATAGCGGTAAAGTCAAGATCTTTCCTCACTTGTAGACCGTTTAGTATTCGTGTTTCACGAATAAGCTTTTAAAATAACAGAAATATCTTCGTATCTTCGAGATTGCGTTTCGGAAGCCGAGGTCTTGTTCGTGCTAAATTATTTTTGACGCTTTTGTCAAACGTGCCGACCTCTTGTATTTTTATTCAAATCTGCTTTGAATGTCAAGCTTGAAGAAACGGCAACAACTCTAGCTTTGGTTAAACTAGTAATATCTTCCCTAGCTTTGAGCTCGTTAGATAATTTGAGGGTAAGATTAAGTAGTCCTTTCAAAACTTCAGTTTGTGACAAGCAAGTTACATATGCATGTAATAATTTTTAATATAATTACATCGAATGATCCGAAAAGACAAAAACAACCCCGAAATTATGCTTTTGTGTGGGTATCATTTCCTTGTAATCATTGTACTCTAACACAAGTTTGAAGAGTTTCGGGCCTAGATCACGCTAGAATATTTTCAAAGGCCATGTCTGGGTTATATCAATAAACCTCTTGTCTTTATTAAATTCCAGTCATTATAGATCGCCATATATCTTTTTATTTGTATACAGCTAAACCTTAGTGTGTTTGGATTATTAAAGGTTCACATTATGGAAGAAAATAGACGCTTTTATAGTTTTCTAACTTTGGCAAATTACAACACTAATTTTTGAAGAGGTCGCACGCCAGCGTCAAAATTAAACGTCAATTTGTGGTCAACATCAATTTTAAACACAGAGTTTCTTATTCATGTATAATGAACTCTGAATTTCTTACACATATTCAGGAATAAAACATGAATGAGTTAGGTGATTCACAATTCATACATTTTGATAACGTAATTAGTATTAATTGCAGCGAGTCTGGATTGTTGTACATTGGGCAAGATTAATAAGTGTTTTTGGAAAGGCTTGTGGTTTGATGTACTTAATCATGGCCTTATTATTCTCTATATTTGACAATGAATTAAGACATAGTTGGGGTTTTCTTTGTCTGAGTAAAAACAGATGATTCCTTGAAAGTTTAGATCATATCAGGTCATATAATCTTGCTGTATTGCTTTCTTCATAATGTGTTTATGAATGTTTATATTGTGGGTCTATTTAAGCTACAGTACTTCCGGCTCTTCTTAATTTTGCACTAAATTAACATATTTTAGATGTACCTACATATCTACATTTGTACAATAACAAAATATTGTACATGCAGTAATTATTCTGTAATAAAACATGGTATATCTATGGGCAAGGGACTAAAACTTGAATCCTTGGACCTTTGCTTGGGGAATTCGATAAAATATTACCCCTCAGGATGATATATCCTCAGTCGTTGAAAGATATTTCCTGTATTTGAAGGTTGTTATTGATAAATTTTCTAATGTGGTATCAAGTTGGATTTAAAATCATTTTTAAATGTAAACTCATACAGATTTTTGGAATCATGTGTAGTTCCAGAGAATATATGTTTACCTCCCCCCCTGAAAGGCATTGGAAATTCTGAGGGGGATGTTTGACATCACTGTGGTGGGTCAGTGTTTGATTGCCGTAAGGAAAATCCATGGAGGGGAGGGGGAGGGGGAGTATACTAGACAGACTGCCTTCCTCAAGGGGTGTGGGGGGATTATTGATATTTTTCTGGTTGCTTGAAGTTTGTTACCAAGTTTCAAAATATTCCATTTCCAAATTTGGAATGTTTGTCATGAAAATTATTTGATTTAAAGTTTCAGTGTTTGGTTTGAAGTTTACTTTTATGGAAAAAAAAAAGAAAGTGTTTTAGAAAAATATGTGAGTGATTCTCAACACAAAAACCTTGTGTGTTCATGCCTTTAATAATTTATACCTTGACAAGTTCTATATCATGCAGCCAAACATTGACAAAATTTACATTTTAATTTTATTTGCCTATATTTGACATTGTGGTCACCTTTTAAAATTGTGAAAACATCATTACAATATGTATTTGAAGTTTTAAACATAATTCCTTGTTTTTAAATTTTTGTGTATCTTGAGTTTTTAAGCTGTTTTTATTTTGTTTCATTTTTTTTTTCAAATTGTCAGATGGCAATTGATTTTTATATGTGTTCATGTTCATGTGATCAGTGGTGGATTATCTGTGGGGCAAAGGGAGCATTTGCTCATGGCCCCAGATTCTGACCAGCCAAAAAAAATGAGTGAATAAAAAAATTATACAGTTTTTCTTTGAAAGTCCAATTAGCCATCCTCGTTCCCAGGGCCTCCTCGGTACACTGGGAAATCGGAGGCCCTGGTCAGATGAAAACGTCTGAAGCGTGTGATTGGCTGGACGAAAGTTGTCTGAAACAGGAAGTGGGCAAACATATTTTCAACTGTCAAACAACGATGTGAATAGAGTGAAGATTATCGCTCAGATAACACCGACAAAGTCTACAAATAAAGCCAACAAAGTAGGATTCTTAAAGCGAATTGGAACTGCGATGAGTTTCATCATTTAACTCTCAAATCGAATGATTTTAGACATAGCGTGACTCGGTGACTCATTCGTCGGCGACGGCAAATTATATTCGTAAACAACCTATGTTTGAAAAGCATTTTGGTAAGCGAAATTGTGCTATTTTGTCCAGCAGGAAGAACAGTAAACACCAAACCTTTCGGACGTCATAAGGCAACTTTTCTTGAAATAGCTGAGTGTATCTCGTAATTCTTGTTTGTTTCGTTATATTATGTCCATTGTCACACCTAGGGCGACGTTATGTAGTCAATGACTCAATGTCCTAGAATCTAGGACATCCGGTTTTCATCTGACCAGGGCCTCTGATTTCCAAGTGTACCGAGGAGGCCCTGGGAACGAGGATGTCCAATTAGCCTGAGAAAATCACACACTATCTCAGCCACACCCCCCCCCCCTTCTGTTTGAAAGCGGATATCATTCACGAGGGATTGCCAAAGAAAGAAAGAAAGACCCTGGGGATGGCTCTCATTTTGTGGCCGGCCCTAAAGTGTGGCCAGAAAATGTTTTCTCACGCTGCTGTAGCCTGCGTATGAGTCCCAGGGGGGTAAAAGAGTGGGTAAGTCAGGCAAGTCAGATTTTGTTGTTGCTTTCGCTATAGCTTGTTGCTACACCCACCCTCCCTGTATATTTAAAAGTATGAGTAAAAATAATTAAATATTCAAGTTGTAATTAACATGGCCTAGTAAGTCACTACATGTTAGATTAATATTCTTGTCTGTTGTATTAGGTTGAGATATGATGCTATGGAAATTGTGGATATTTTTTAACTGGTTGTCATTGAACTACAATAGCTTTCATTGGATTGTTATATTACTTACTAAGTTGTTTAGTTGAGCTGTAATAGCTATTAATGGTTTTAATAAAGGTGAAGCATTGCCGGGTGGTTAACGCAGCGGTGGTGGTTAACACAGCGGCTCCCAGCAGTGTGTTAGAAATATTTTTGCCCCCAGCCCTGGGAAGTTAATCCGGCACTACATGTGAATTTGAGGATGAGTGGGTGTATAGTCTGGGAAACAGCTGGCTAGGCAAGTGGTGTAAGAAGCAAGTTGATCTTGGAGGCCAGCACTTTGTTCAGGGAATAGGACTTCAAAAGGACACTTGAAACACATGTTTTATCATAAAAGGGCACTTTTCTGTTGCAAAAAGGGCACTTCATGACAAAGTTGGGGGGTTCCTACACCCTTCATGTTGATCAAATACACTAAAACTGTCAATTTTCTTTACAGTATATTTTAAATATGTCTTCTTCTTTGTAAGAACTATAATACGTAGACTGGAACAGAATAGATATCAATATGAGAAAGAAACCATCAGTATCTAGTTTTAAGAGAGATGTATAATAATCAGTTTTTGAATGAACAGAAAGCCGCTAGAGTCACAGAACGTTAGTATGTTTTGATGATTATTATTATTTTTGATTTTTATTAGTCATTCTTAGGGTTTGTTATTGTATTATAGTATATATGTATAATAATTTGATTATAATGTTTGTAGATTTTTAACATACACCTTGTATAAATTATAATCCTATACATGTAAATAGAGGGCCATGGAGTTATCAGTAATTTATGCTGTCAAGTGTTACCATCTTTAACTCTTTCTTGTCCGAATTGGTCTTTAGTATTTTATTCTGGCTAATGCCAGATGATTTTATTCACCTCTGGGGAAGCCCCCGGACAGGAATGAGTTAAAGTGTATATGAAACTAAAATTAAGTTTGTCTTATTTGAAAGAACTCTTAAAATAATGGGGAATATTAATTTACAGCTTTTTCATATTTTACTTAGTTCTTGAGATATTTAGACTTATATGATATTCAAATGAGATAACTTCGTTTTTTCACTAATTAACATATTCGAAAATAGCGAATATTTTTAAGATTATTGAACAAAATCACTTGAAACTTTGCATATTGCTACAGTTCATGCAACTAAACATGAACGACAAGTTACAAGTGATTTTGTTCAATAATCTTAAAAATATTCACGATTTTCGAATATATTAATTAGAAAAAAACGAACCGTAAGTTATCTCATTTGAATATCACATAAGTCTAAATATCTCAAGAACTAAGTAAAATATGAAAAAATCGTAAATTGATATTCCCCATTATTTTAAGAGTTCTTTCAAATAAGACAAACTTAATTTTCGTTTCATATACACTTTAAATAAAGTCTACAATACAATTGATAGTGTAGATCTATATTTTCAAAGTACATGTACAATGTAAATTGTTTCTTTAATATTTTCTTTCTAGGTTTCCAATCATCGTACTATTATGGTAAATCTGATGACAATATTAATGCAACAGATGATCCAGAGTCTCCTTCATTTAAAACAAAAATGAGACAACGTTCAAAGACAGTAAGTCAAGTCTAGTTTTAAGAATTTCTTCATAATACAGTCTAATTCTTATACTGTAGCTTACTGCTGGTAAATGGAACAGCTGTGACTAGACCCTTAAATGCCTATGAAACGGAAATTAAGTTTGTCTTATTTGAAAGAACACTTAAAATGATAGAGTAACATCTTTTGAAGTTTTTCGTTTCCTTGCTTCGTAGATTGTTGGATGTAAATGTCACATTTTGCGACGTCACACAAGCATAATGGGTTATCGAAAAACGTCATATCTTTGCTATTGTCAAATATAATTACTTGAAAATCTATATGACT
>OZ036004.1:6812883-6830383 GCA_964035015.1 Corallium rubrum
GTACCGTCCACCAGATGTTTTGTTAGGATCAACTGTATATAATACATCTATTGACATGTGGTAAGGCTACTGTTCTGCATGTACACCTATCAACTTTCAGTGTTTGCTATGCGAGTCTTTCTCTACTGATGTCTCTCTTTTCTTCATTTACAGGGGAGTAGGATGTATATTCTTTGAAATGGCCACTGGTAGGCCTCTGTTCCCTGGAGGAACGGTCAATGAACAATTGCATCTGATTTTTAAAGTGAGTAAAATGATTTTTGTTACTGTACGAGTGTTTGGACGTATTTTGTTGCTATTGTCAATGTCAGCCTACGGTACGTTGGTAAGGTCAGCGGGTCGGTCACAATCTGTATTCCCATCAAACTTAAAATATAAACGAAGTTTATATAACTTTTATATAAACTTAAAAGAATTAATGGTACTTAAGAATCCTGAAAATTATTGAGTTTTTATTACGTCATGGCGACGTCAGTATTTGATGACGTCATGGTGACGTCAGTATTTCATGATGTCATGGTTACATCAGTATTTGATGACATCATAGTGACGTCAGTATTTGAAGACATGGTGACGTCAGTATTTAATGACGTCGTGGTGACGTCGGTATTTGATGGCGTCATGATGACGTCGGTATTTGATGACGTCATGGTGACGTCAGTATTTGATGACGTCACGGCGTCGTCAGCATATGACGTCATTAAACGTAAAGCTTTGTGAAGTATCGTAGTTCGTAAGGTAACGCTAAAGTTTTGAATGTAGCTTTTAGGTCGACCTGATGAAAAATCCTGGCCTGGCATACAAAATAATTCTATTTTTTTAGAAGGTAAGGAAATGATCGAGTTGTACTGTAATTTTTAGGAAGTTAAAAGAATTCAACAATAAATTGAAGTTACGTTTTGAGTTCAATGTTTAACATAAATCAGGATGTACTCTACTCTTATTGTCTCAAAGTCGAAACGTCAGTATTTTATTCTCTAAAATCTCTGCAGTTCACCATCTTTAAGATTTTCTATACATCACAACACACTGCCTACTCATAAAGGCCTGGCCAAACGCTTTCAACATTTCATTCAACATCCTTCAACATTGTTGAACGCGTGTTGAACGAAAATTTAAACATGTTCAAATTTCGTTCAACACCATTCAACAACGTTCAACATCATTCAACAGGGGTGGCCAAACGCTTTCAACATGTTGAATCACGGTTGAATTCAACAATGTTGAACGATGTTGAATGAAATGTTGAAAGCGTTTGGCCAGGCCTTAACACTCTACTTTTATATTACTCCATGATTTACTGTGATAAAGAACTTTGGCTTGAAACGTCAGTACTTCATTCTCTAAAATCTCAGCAGTTTACCATCTTTAACATTTTCTGTACATCGTAACACACTGCCTACACAGCACTCTACTTTTATATTACTCCATGATTTACTCTGATGAAAGACTTTAGCTTGAAATGTCAGTTTTCATTCTCTAAAATCTCAGCAGTTCTCTATCTTTAAGATTTTCTATACGTCGTAACACACTGCCTACACAACACTCTACTTTTATATTACTCCATAATTTACTATGATGAAAGACTTTGGCTTAAAACGTCAGTATTTCATTCTTTAAAATCTCAGCAGTTCACCATCTTTAAGATTTTCTATACATCGTACCACACTGCCTACACAGCACTCTACTTTTATATTACTCCATGATTTACTCTGATGAAGAACCTTTGCTTGAAAGATTGGTATTTCATTCTTCAAAATATCTGCAGTTCACCACATTTAATTTGGCTTGAAACGTCAGTATTTCATTCTCTAAAATATCTGCAGTTCACCACATTTAATTTGGCTTGAAACGTCAATATTTCATTCTCTAAAATATCTGCAGTTTACCACATTTAATTTGGCTTGAAACGTCAGTATTTCGTTGCCTAATTCTCTACAGTTCACTAAAGTCATTTTGTTTCTTTAGGTAAATTTCCTAAATTTCCTCGCCAACCCTTAATAAACCACGCTCCAAGGTATACTAGATCGTAAAATATTTAATTGCATTTTATATAAATCTTTTCCAATACCCTAAAACTTTAGTGACGATATGTATTTTTTTTTTCTTTAATCTTTATTAACTAGACTTGACGGGGATGGCCTAAATTTGTTGGCTGGTTTTCTGGAGGTAATTGGCTGTGTATTTCGTCAAAATCCAACAGAATATATTTACAGTAATAATACAAAATCAAAAAATTAAGCTTTCCGTCCAGTTTCAACTATTGCTATTATAATCACTGTTCTTATTTTGCTCTCATTTACTTTTTCCAGTACATTGCGCCCAACAGGAAATCTGCCAGTGATGGAATGAAGCATCCTTATTTTAATCCCCTAGGACCTAATGTCGAGAGTCTCACAGATGGTGAGTTTTGGAAAAAGATAGTCAAAAGTTTTTGGCTTTTTTAATCAGATTAAATATAGCTAAAGACTTTGTGTGTTTTTTTCACAATAGACCAGTCAGTATTTGTAATAGAAGGCTTGAAACTGTTGAAGGATCCAGGAAATGGAAGCATCCGCAGAACTTCCATGGGTAAGATACACTGTATATTTTATTGTTGCTGTTGTCGTCGTGGTGGTGGTGGTGGTGGTGGTGGTGGTGGCAGTGGTGGTGGTCTTGGGCTGTTGTTGTTGTTGTTGTTGTTGTTGTTGTTGTTGTTGTTGTTGTTGTTGTTGTTGTTGTTGTTGTTGTTGTTGTTGTTGTTGTTGTTGTGGTGGTGGTGGTGGTGGTGGTGGTGGTTGTTGTTATTGTTGTTGTGGTTGTGGTTGCTGTTGCTGTTGTTATTGTTGCTCCAGTTATTGGTGGTGGTGTTGTTGCTGCTGCTGCTGTTGTTGATGGTGGTGGTGGTGCTGCTATTGCTGTAGTTGTTGCGGTCATTCTTGTCGTTACTGCTGCCGCGTTGTTGTTGTTGTTGTTGTTGTTGTTGTTGTTGTTGTTGTTGTTGTTGTTGTTGTTGTTGTTGTTGTTGTTGTTGTTGTTGTTGTTGTTGTTGTTGTTGTTGTTGTTGTTGTTGTTGTTGCTGTTGTTGTTGTTGTTGTGGTTGTTGTTGCTGTCGCTGCTGTTATTGTTGCTGCTGTTATTGGTGTTGTTGCTACTGTTGTTGTTGTTGTTGTTGTTGTTGTTGTTGTTGTTGTTGTTGTTGTTGTTGTTGGTGGTGGTGGTGGTGGTGCTGTTGTTGTTGTTGTTGTTGTTGTTGTTGTTGTTGTTGTTGTTGTTGTTGTTGTTGTTGTTGTTGTTGTGGCTGTTGTTGCTGTCGCTGCTGTTATTGTTGCTGCTGTTATTGGTGTTGTTGCTACTGTTGTTGGTGTTGGTGGTGGTGGTGGTGGTGGTGGTGGTGGTGGTGGTGGTGGTGGTGGTGCTGTTGTTGTAGTTGTTGCGGTCATTCTTGTCGTTGCTGCTGCCGCTTTGTTGTGGTGGTGGTGGTGGTGGTTGTTGTTGTTGTTGTCACTACTGTTGGCGTTGGTGCTACTACATGTACTAACAGACTGAAAACTTTACTATTGTCAAACTACAGACCACTGAACTCGTAGCTATATCTTGTTTGTAGGAAAGAGAAGACAAAGTATGTTATTTTGAGTTCCTCTACGGAGCAACAACATACGTTCTCGAGACAGCAAAGTTGATATTGGTCAGCACACAGCAGTGGCCAGGAGTTGAAAAAGCAGAGGTAGACTGTAGAATTTCTAAATCAAATTTAAATTACGGCGGAAATCGAAAAGTCATTTATCTTTCGGTTGGATGTCATGCATCACATTTTTAAAATGCCGGCGACTGGAGAGCACAACCAAGGCCAGCCCAGGTGCGTGGATAGTGGAAGGACTGGATAAAATACGAATGAGTAAAAATCCCGTCATGTTTGTGTTGAAATTCTAAGCAAAGCATATGTTTGCAACGCTAGTTCTTTACAACAAAACAAAAACAACGATCAACAACGTTTACGTCGAACACTGTTAGTGGCCCAGGCAGGTTTGTATGGCGATAAAATCATGTGAAATGTCGACATAGTCGTAGGAAGGGAAGAAAACGAAGAAGGGGAAAAACTCGGTAAAACAAGCATACTTATGCCATTCGTGATATCACAATTTCACAATTTTTAACCAATCAGAGAGCTCCAAAGCACCCCTCGTGACTACTAGATTTTTATCCAGTCTTTTTACTATCCGTGGCTGTGCATAAACAATCCTACTTTTGGATTATGGAATTGAATTTAGCATTTTTAAAACCGGGTTTGTTATATCCCGGGCGAAAATGGACGATGAGCACAAAATCTTCCTGATCAGCAGCCAATCAACAATGTCGTTGTTAAATATGATTATTGGTTGCTAACCAAATAAATTTTCTTCTCACCCTCTCGCTCGGTATACAGCAAACCCATTTTAGAACACAGCTAGAAAATATATGTTATGACTGTTGATATGTTGGGCAAACGTAATGGTATCTTTTAAATATAGAAGAGGCGAAACCAGGATTCATAATTAAAATCGTAGACGTTCTCTGGTTTAAATATTTATTATTTACGAGCTTTCGGCTGCCAGTCTGCAGCCTTCAACGGATTGGTTGCAATGAATAGCACTGGTTTAAAATTACTAACACAAAACAGATACATTGACTATAAAGACATAGTGACACTTCCGCCCACGTGAAAAGATGAATAATTATTTACATTGATTTATAATAATATTTTGATAGTGTTTTTAAGCCTTTTTAAGTAAAAATCGATATTGTTCTGGCAAGTGTTTTGCATTATTGTCTGCGTTTTCTCTACATGCTGTATACCAAGATTCTAGAGTCGATCTGTGTCGATAATTTGCGGTGTCTAAAATTTTCCCGTTAGAAAAGTCAATCCGGTGATCGTTTGCCCACGCATGATTAGAAATGTTGGATCCATTTTTGCAGTTTTTTACGTTGCGTTCGTGTTCCTTTCTTCTTGTTTTAAACGCTTTGTGTTAGTAATTGTAAACCAGTGCTATTCATTGCAACCAACCCGTTGAAGGCTGCAGACTGGCAGCCGAAAGCTCGTAAATAATAAATATTTAAACCAGAGAACGTCTACGATTTTAGTAATGGTATCTATATTATATTATATATATATAGGTCTCTTCAAAAATAGTTTGTACAGAAATGACATCGCAATGAATGAGACATTTTTTGGCGAGAATATTTTTTAAAATATAGGAATAAATGAAATTTTCACAAGAATAATGTTATTTTTGTGCTTTCAGCATATAAACAAGTGGAATTATTAGAGAGACAAAATAGCAGGATAATTCATAATTTAGTATACATAATTAAAAAAAAAGAAACAAAGAACTCTGTTGGTGGTTTTTTCACTGGGAATTTCCTGAAGTGTTTCAGCCTTTCAGGAGGTATTATTTTCATTGTTCCATCGATTAAATAATAACAAAATAGTCTGGCGCTTTAAAGTGCCTATGAAAGGAAAATTAAGTCTGTCTTATTTGAAAGAACACTTTTAAAATGATAGAGTAGCATCTTTTGCAGTTTTTCGTTTCCTTGCTTCGTTCTTGAGATATTTCAGTTTGTTTGATATGCAAATTAAACAACTTGACGTCACATGTGCATAATGAGGTATCAGAGAAGGTTATAATCTTTACTATTATTAAACCAAACTTAATTGACCGTACCGAAAAAGATGGCCGCTGTCACATTAAATGTACATTTAATTACAATGCTTTGCGACAATGCGACCTCAAATCAGCTCAAATAACAACTAAACATTGTTTATCTTGTTAACATGGATTAAGTAAGCAAGAACTTTATTCCTTAACCAAAGTTGGTCTTTTTTAAAGACCTACCTTCCAATAATTGTACAAGAAACAATATTTACTGTGCAAAGGATTGTGGTTAAATGTACAAGTCGCCATCTTTTTCGATACGCTGAATTCGAAGGAACTACGTGCGTGTGTTTCTCTCACAACGCCAGACATGTAGAATTTTCAAGTGGTTATGATTATTGTTTTGATAATAGCAAAGATATATAACTTTTTCGATAACTCATTATGCACGTGTCACATCAAAACGTTTAATTTGCATATCAAACAAACTGATGCAAGAACAAAGCAAGGAAATGAAAAACTGTAAAAGATGTTACTCTATCATTTTAAGTGTTCTTTCAAATAAGACAGACTTAATTTTCGTTATAGAGTATATAAGTATATTATAAACCCTTTCACTCCATCGTTGTTGTTGGACAATTTCAGAGTTGGAAAAAAGCTGCGGGTATGCGGGTACCACCCGGAGGAAGGTTTACTTTAGTGGGGAAGGTTTAAAGTGAAAACACGTGAAACAACACATTCGATAATCTGAGAAAGTTACAACTTACCAAGCAAGGTGTCGGAAAAAAAGCGACTTGCAGCAAAACATTGGCTAACCAACAATTATGCAGCACTGCCAGTGGCAGCAGTTATATGTGTGAGACATGTACGCTGATGTCTGCTGTGATGTCTGTATCTTCGCAGCATTCAAGGGTTGTTAGTAGGCTGTCAGTCAGCAGCGGTCAGTTATTAGTAGCTATTGTAGTATGCCAAAGCTTACCTATATAGGAAAACCTAGAAAACCAAGGTACTGTGAAAGTCGCGCAGTATTCATGAACGTTGTAAAACACAAAATTCTCTCTATATATTTTGAGGAAGGTTATCTAAACTTAAAAACCTATCCGGAGGAAGGTTGAATACTTTTTCCAACTCTGGACAATTTTATCTTTTTACTCTGTCTAAAGACGATTTTACTCCTCAAGGAGAGAAGTCTCAGAAAGCTATGCATGAAAGGATTACATGTAAATGTGTTTTTTTTGCTGACTCAAGCAGCTTGTGGTTTTAAATTTGTCTAAAAGGGTCGGCGCTTAGGAAAGCGTGGGCGCGTATTGGAGTGTGCAGAAAACAGGAAATGTATTCTTTGCGAAAATTGAACAGTCGATATGTTGGTTGTCATGGCTAGCCATTGTGGATAGCTACAACACAAGATTGGCTAAATCTGACCTCATTGCAGTCTTTGCTGACGAAGGTACGTAGTTATGTAAATAGATTTCGTCGTAATAAACTATTTCGTTCTTTTTTAAAGTGCCTATATCATACTTGGGGATTTTACATATTTAGGATATTTGGAACTTTCTGAGAAGATTTGTAATATATCTTCCTTTTCTAAAATTTCATCTTCATGGACTTTTTCGCTGTTAAAGTTGACGGACGTGACGTCTGAGCAGGAATTTAATTGTCTTTGTTATATACCAAAGACTTTCGTTTGCCAATAATGAAATCCTATTGGTCAAATCATAGTCACGTGTTGTTCAACAAACTCAATGTTTCCCTCTGACGTCGCTTTAATCATGCGTTGTTCACGTGAATACACGATTATTGTATCAGATCAAGAACTTTGGACTCTTTGGGCATTTTGAAAACAAAAGCTTGTTTCGAGCTTGTTTGGTACGGGATAGTCCATTTTCCGAAAGAAAGAATTTCTATACATATCTTCAAAGAAGGTCTGAAAAACACGTGGAGCCATTTAAAGCTGTTCTTAGTGTCGAGTCTGGTGTATTTGTTTAGTTGAATGACTTGAATTGAAATTACGAAGACAATGTCAAAGTGTTTTGGTAAGTCTTTTCGCTGTTTGCAAGTTTCAAGGCAGTTTTGTATTTTGTTTTTTAAAAGTCTTTGGTATATAACAAAATGCTTGTTGACTTTTGCCTCGAGAAACATCGAGTTTTACGGTCCCTCAGGCTTCAATGTCACCCTCGGGCTAAAGCCCTCGAGTGACATTGAAGCCTTCGGGTCCGTAAAACTCGATGTTTCCCTTGGCGCTAGTCAACAAGTGTATAATAAAAACCACTTCATTGATTCCTGCTCGTCACGTCCGTCAACTTTCACAGCGGAAAAGTCCATGAAGATGAAATTTTAGGAAAGGAAGATATATTAGAAATCTTCTCAGAAGATTCCAAATATTCTAAATATGCAAAATCCCCAATTATGATATAGGCACTTTAAATCTTATATTCTAACTGTAATGTAGAAGTAGAGTGACTTAATTTTCGAACCAGGCGTGGTTAGAGAGAATCGTTGATTCCAACCCTCGCCCCTGCTTGCGATACTAGTGCAGTGTTGAGTGTTGACGACAGAGCTACGAAGGCTGTTGTCAAGAGCTTACAGTAGTTACAAACGTCTTTTACATTACACCAAGCTCGAAAACGTACCACATGCACTACATGCATACGTACAACTTATGTCACTTTATTAACTACATCTCATATGCAAACGCTGCCACTTAGCTCTCCATCTGAGCCTCAGTAGCTCAATGGTTAGAGCGTCTAACCGGTCATTAGAAGGTTGCAGGTTCGAACCCTGTCTGGGACTCAGAAATCTTTTCTGATTAACGATGTTACAAGTATAATATGTAATATTTAAAACACGAGAAGGAGTGTTTCATCAGATATAAAACCACGAGGGTGCAGCCCGAGTGTTTTAGATCTGATACAACACGTGATGCGAGTGTTTTGAATGGCTTCAAAAATGATTCGTTATTGGGTGTTATGTTCATTAGTATTCTTTATATAAAATTGTATGTTCATTAGCGAAGTTCATTAGTATTCTCTATTTAACAAATAGAAAATCGCTTGCGTGTCTCTGTACTGTGATACAAACACGAATGACGTGATTTCAACCGGGAAAAATGCCTAGTGGAAACACGAGGCGAAGCTGGTTGAAATTGCGTCATTCGTGTTTGTATCACAGTACAGAGTCACAAAAGCGATTTTATATTTGTTTTATAAAATAACTAACCGTTTTACGAGGTAAAAAACCAAGGAGAAGCCACCAAAGTGACCGAGACTCAGCTGACGAATGATGGCGTAATCAAATAAATACGCCAGTGATTACGTGAGATTTAACCAAACAGAGCATGCGTTGTACAATATAAAATGAAAATGACGTCAAACGTGTCTCTGTACTCTGAGTGAAAATGGCTCTCGTCCAATCAGCGTGCGTGTAGCATACCTGTTATTTTATAAATAAAATTGTACGTTCATTAGTATTCTTTATATAAAAATTGTATGTTCATTAGTATTCTTTCTGACGTCAAGAATTTTATCAGGTATAAAACCACGGACATGGTACTGATTTCCTTTGTGTTTTCCTTTGTGTTTTCCTCATGAATTATTAATGCTTTTTGAACTGATATTTCACTTTTTTCCAGAATTGACTAAATTCTGTTTATTTATTGTGTAATTCAATTGGTTTATTCCATAATTCTAATAATTATTCTATAATTCTATCAATTTATTCTTCTTATTATATAATTTGTTCTATAATTCTATAGTCTGTAATCTGCTCTACTTCTGCTCTACTTTTAAAGTATTGAGCACTCTTATAGTCAGTTCCAGCTTGCTTTTGAAATTCGTTTGTCAACGTTCGTTGGAAGGTTGGGAACTTGGTACGGAAGTTCGCGAAATTCGTGAAGTTCGTCATGAATTGAATTCCTTTGGTAAAATCACGTTCGGAACATTGCAAGTTCGGAACATTGCAACGTATTGTAGTAGTTCGGAATGTTCATTTCAATTATACGTATCGGATTTCAAAAGCAATATAATCACTGGCAAACATGAACGTAGATTGGCTGGTAAACATGCGACTTCCGTATTTTCAATTTGCATACAACATTCACCTAGAAACGTTGAAACGTGGGCTTTAGAACAAAGACTGACAACCTTACAAAGTGACATAATAAGCAATATGAATTGCTCTAACAGTTCCATAATCCAGCGATAAACTTGGTCGTGAATATGAAGTTCGAACAGGTGTATCAGTTAGTGGTAATGTCCTGTGGTTTGGTATTGTCAATTGCTGGTGTTGGTTGTATCGTAGTTGGATCATTACTTGACAATGATAGTCGAATACAGTCGCTCAACGAGGCCAGTAGTCGGACTTATAATACGCAATATTGGTTAGGAATACCGGTAAGTGTGTGATAAATTTCAGATACTTTGCATGTTTCATTTCGCGTGACTTCTAGTTCTATGTAAATATAACATAAATGCCAATAGCAACTTTTCAAGTTTTGTTTAATTTAATATAGTTCTTGCTGTACAAGTTGTCGTTAATATTTATTTTAAATACTTGCTTTACTCGGTATTCAGAAAATTGAGGGTTCGAGTTCCGTCTAGAACTCAGAGTTTTTTCAGTATTTATAATAACTAACGATATCTGTACAGCAAGAACTAACAAAACTTTACAAAGTCTAAGCTGAAGGATCCAAATATACTTTTTATATATAGCATATGGCTAATTGCGACATTTTGCTACAAAGACGTCATTCTCATTTTAAAATGTAAATTGTATATATTATTTGTAGTTGTTTTAGGTGTTTTATATTATTATTTCGAAGAAAAATATTAGTTACTTGAGGGTCCTCTGTTTGAGCTGCGAATTGAACATTCGACAGCGTGTGTTCAGTTGATATTGTTTACTTAAGCGATCAGAAAGGTGACAGACGTCACACCACACCGACACTGTTCAAAAGTGGCACAAAAGACTATTTAATTTATAACATGCTGGGCGCTAAATAAATATTTACATTTGTACAGTTTAATATTATTATCACCTTATCACGCTGTGTTTAAATAGAGAAAATCGAACTTCGCAGTTCGCATACAGTTCGCGCGATCCAACGACTAATCTCATAAGATTGAACTAAAATACCAAAACGCGTCATTTGTTTGGATAAATCCACTTTATAACTAATCTGTTAGCCAGAGATTACTGTTGTGTTGTGACTTGTGAGCTCAAATGTACATTATGTATTCTTTAGCTTGTAGTTTATGGAATAAAATCGATGGTTTTGGCAATCTCCCAAAAAGGAAAAAAAATGGTAAGCTGAATACCACAAATATTTCAAAATATAGAGTTATGAAATGTAGTATGTCGGTAGGTCCCGTAGATGAAGTAAAAGTAGATGGCAGTGGTAGATGTTCTATTTTGGGTAGTCTGAGCTAGTCCATGGTTCAAGGAAAATTGTGTGCGAGTGCCACAAATCTATAAATTTTCCCCAGTGGGGGGCTAGGGTTCCCCAACAGGGGGGGAGGGCTGTAGCCCCCTCTGCCTCCCCTGTTGGGGAACCCTGGCCCCCCACTGGGGAAAGTTACAGATTTGTTGGGGGAAGAAAAATTGTATTTTTAACAATTGGCAAAGAACGTTTTAACAGATTAAGCCAGACAAGTCAGTAATTAATACTTTAATAGTGAAATGAAACTTCTTTAGAAACACAGGGTGCGGTATATATTGTGTAGAAGCCAACAGTAATTAGCCTGCGTAGCAGGCTTTACAACACACAAAATTCCATTTTCTGTCTGCGATATTGGATGAAAACAAAATGGCAAAGGTTAATATAAACCACACTAGGTGTTCAACAGATTTTTCTTTGATATCTTGAAAATAAATGCAGTAACTTGTTGGTTATTGCGATAATTTCATGCTGAAAAGATGGGAAAAGCTTTTCTAGGTGGTCAAAATCCAGGGGGGAATGCCCCAAGACCCCCCTACTAGCCCCCCTGTTGGGGATCTTAGCCACTTGGGGACCATTACCACTAAGGTGGTGGTGGTGGTGGGGGGGGGGGGGGGGATTGTGGGGTAAAATTATTGTGGACCCAGAAGTACTAATCAATGAGACAGTTATTTTAAATAATTTTCTTTTTCTAGACTATTTTTAGCCTCTGTGTCTCTATCCCAATGATTGGTTTGACATTGGTTGGTGCAATTTTACATGGTACATCCTATGCACATTTCTTATCAGTGAAAAGAAAACAAAATTATCTCCAAGACCTTGACTATATATGTACTACAAACAAAGTTAATCAGTGCAGATGTAGAATAAACGAACGAACATTCCTCCAACCAACCAATGACCAGTCCATTGTATTGCCTGTTCATTGTGGTGAAGAAGTCACACTTGTGGCATTTCACGGAGCAATCTTTGCTCTTGGAATAATATGCTTTGCACTGGTGTTTGGTATTTTGATCATCAATATAATTTCCTTGTTCTATAAATTGACCTTACATTTTCAGGTATGTTGCCTAGTCTGCATACAGCCACCCTTGCCCCGAGTTCCAGGATGTGGGAAGAGTGGCTGCATTAGACCATGTTGAGCCCAATGTTATGTCTGTAATGTACTTGTACTCATATGCATAGCAGGGGGGGGGCAATTGCCCTCCCAACGTATTTGAAAAAGGAACATTTGGCCATGTATTGCTGTGAAATATTCAAGAAGAATTCCACTAAAAAATACAACTTAAAAATCAATATTTAACCCTAAAATTTTCAAGCAAAAATCTCTACACCCTCCCCCCCAAACAAACAAACAAACAAACAAACAAACAAACAAACAAACAAACAAACAAACAAACAAACAAACAAACAAACAGAATTGGGCTGCTATGCCTATGCTTGTACTGTAATCAGTGTTATATTTAAAGATCAGGTCTCTTACAGTGTATTAAAACTGTAACTGCATTTGTAGTCTAAGCTGTAGATGAACAGAAGTTTGTTTACATTATATTGATCTATGTATGTTTTCACAAAATCTAATACAAAGTGAAGTAACTGACTTTTTTGTTCTCCTTTTTCTACAAACATCTACACAACCTTTTCAATAACAATAAAATTAGCTTGGGAACTTTGACAAACATCATTCAACAAACACTGATGTGAGCCTACTTTCTTTGACTGCACAGATGATCACATTAAGGGTTAAAATCAAAATAAATTACACTTACAATAATACTTTAATAGTATGGTACATCAAAAAGTACAGTTTGTTTTTTCAAGTTTTTTTAGTTACCCAATTTTATTTCCTAGATTATTTTTTTGCTAGCCAGCTCTCAATCATTCAGTCAACTTCAGAAGTTTAATTATATTTTAATTAAATATTTTTAGCTGCCAGCTAATGCCCATTCTGCGGAGAACAGGGGATTTTCCCAGCAAGAAGAAGGCAGTGGGAATGCAATCCCACAAGAGGTGGACCAGTCTCAAAATGGTCTTCATCTATCTCAGCAGCATCTCAATACTTCCCGCAATGACCTGACTCCTTCCTCTCCATCTGATGAGCTGCCTCCTTCATATGAATCATTACTTACAACTTTTCATGTGACGAATGGAGTAATGAATATTGGAACAAGTCCTTTCTTTCACAGAAGTCTTCCAGAAGTAAACCGCCATGCAAGAGTTGAATACAGAGGCGAGGCAAGCTCAGATACAGATGCTTTTCGTCTTGGTGGGAGTGCAGGTGGGGTGAATAGAGGTGGTGCAAGTGGAGGTGGAGGGAGTGGAGGTGGAGGGAGTGGAGGTGGTGGGATTGGAGGTGATAGTGGAGGTGGTGCAAATGGAGGTGGTCATGGGAGGGGAGGTGGCACAAGTGGGGGTGGTGGGAGTGGTGCAAATGGAGGGAGTGGAGGTGGTGGTAGTGAAGGTGGTACAAGTGGAGGTGGTGATAGTGGAAGAGGAGGTGGTGTAAGTGAAAGTGGTGAGAGTGGAGGTGGTGGTAGTGGAGGTGGTAGGAGTGGAAGTGGTGCAAATGGTGGTGGTAGTGGTACAAGTGGAGGTGGTACAAGTGGTGGTCATGGGAGTGGAGGTGGTACAAGTGGTGGTGGTAGTGGTACAAGTGGTGGTGGTGGGAGTGGAGGTGGTGGGAATGGAGGTGGTGGAGGTGGTGGGAGTGAAGATGATACAAGTGGTAGTGGTGGTAGTGGTACAAGTGGTGGTAGTGGAGGTGGTGGGAGTGAAGATGGTACAAGTGGTGGTAGTGGTACAAGTGGTGGTGGTGGGAATGAAGGTGGTGGGAGTGAAGATGGTACAAGTGCTAGTGGTACAAGTGGTGGTAGTGGGAGTGGAGGTGGTGGAAGTGAAGATGGTACAAGTGGTAGTGGTGGTAGTGGTACAAGTGGTGGTGGTGGGAGTGGAGGTGGTGGTGGTGGTAGGAGAAGAGGTATTCCACAAAGAGAATATTCACTCATTAATATAAACGAAGCAGTCACAGATGATGGTGAGAACAATGCAGAACCAAGAACACATGGATTTTCTGAACGTAATTCACCCACTAATTCTGAGATGCAAGTCATAATAGATATCCCTCAAACATCGAGGAATAGCACCAGTAATCACTCTGCAGCTGTTCGCTATAGGGGTCAGTTAGATTCAAGTTCCAGGAACGTGCGGCCAGAACAACAATCTTCCCAACGAACAACTGCACAGAACTCAACTAACTTGACAACCAATGAAAATAGAGATGATGTTGACCATCAAATACATTCTGCAGAAATCACACCAGAAGATAGCAGTGACTCTGCAGAAATTCCTGAAAGTGTTGCTACAGAACAAATGCTTGCACTAGAAAGGACACCACAAGATACAAACACAGACTTGGCCACAATTTCTGAAAGGGATATCGGACATCAAATAGCTTCTCAAGAACCATGGCTGCAAGATAGCACTGAATTGGTGACCATTCCTGAATTACAAAATATAAATAATGGACAAGAAATGTCACAAGATCGCTCTGAGCTGGAAGGAACATCAGAAAATTATGTTGAACAAATAAATTTTGAAACAGAAAGAACAGAATATGGAGGTGCTGGCATTCTCCAAGAGGAACATTCTGTAACTTCTGATGTGGTGGTCAGAGAATCCAACAGTGAAAACAGTGGTGTATTAATACCTGGAGATGAACAAGAAAGACCATCGGGGGTGCAAGAAGTTAATGACGTTAACTCACAAGATGTTTCATGTGAACCTACAGAAAATTCACGTGTTGATGTACTCAGACAGGAAGGTGTATTTTCCCAACACCAACCCTCGGGAAGTAGTAGTTCTCTTCCCTCTGTGACAAACATGGGTGAGCCGAGTTCTAGTGAGCCACTATTTCCAACAAGTCACACAAGAGAAATGGCAAGGAAGTCTACAACTCATAAAATCTTACTTGATATTATTCGTATATAATTGGTGTACTGATTAATGATTTAAATAATAACCTTTCTAACCCCTAAAATGAGAGCCAGCTCGCAGGCTAATAATAACCTCTGTCACTTGAATATTTCATTTTGGAACCTTGTAGGGTGCTGGAAGCCCACCTGGAGGGGGGCAACTGGGGCAGTTTGCCCTGGGCCCCCACCATAGCTGATTTCAAATTAGATGATTTCTTTACAGTAGTAGATTATTTACTGCCATTTGCAAGCCACCATTAGGCTTGCGATTTTTTTCATGTTTATATTTGAAAGTTGCAACTTTCACCAGAAAATGTTGAACATTTGAAAACAAATCAAACAACTTTTGGCATCAATATGTCACAAGTTGCTTGGTTTGTTTTTAAATGTTCAACGTTTTAATTCTGGTGAAACTTTCAAATATAAACAGTGGCTTGCAAATGGCAGTATTTTGTCCTTAAATATTTTCTTTATATTAAATGGCATGCAGAATTTTTGCATGGTGCCCCCAATACTGTATTCTATATTTTGCCCCACACCCACCTACGTCTCTGTGTGGGCCTGGGGTGCTTATTTAACTTTTGACAAAAATACAATATTTAGGAGTTGAAGTTGCAATGTGTGGCTTTATTCTAGTTTTCTGATATTTATTGTATGTTTTTTGATCATCATTTTTCAATGGCCCCACATTCTTGAAGCATAGTTTGTAGTTTTCCATTTTGTTGTAATTCAGCTGTTTCA
Source organism: Corallium rubrum (assembly GCA_964035015.1). NCBI lineage: Eukaryota > Metazoa > Cnidaria > Anthozoa > Scleralcyonacea > Coralliidae > Corallium > Corallium rubrum. Next base: position 6,828,639 of record OZ036004.1, read on the forward strand.
GAACCTCCACCAATAAATTTTCCATTTATAAATACACGAGGAACCTGTGTGCAGATAAAATCATGAATAAAATAATATCAGTGACGTTGATCTGTAGTTTAATCAACAGATTAACAATCAATGAATTAACAATCAATAGATTACAATGGGCCATTTCCAAATTACAGACAGACAGACAGACAGACAGACAGACAGACAGACAGACAGACAGACAGACAGGCAGACTGACTGACTGACTGACTGACTGACTGACTGACTGACTGACTGACTGACTGACTGACTGACTGACTGACTGACTGACTGACTGACTGACTGACTGACTGACTGACTGACTGACTGACTGACTGACTGACTGACTGACTGACTGACTGACTGACTGACTGACTGACTGACTGACTGACTGACTGACTGACTGACTGACTGACTGACTGACTGACTGACTGACTGACTGACTGGCTGGCTGGCTGGCTGGCTGGCTGGCTGGCTGGCTGGCTGGCTGGCTGGCTGGCTGGCTGGCTGGCTGGCTGGCTGGCTGGCTGGCTGGCTGGCTGGCTGGCTGGCTGGCTGGCTGGCTGGCTGGCTGGCTGGCTGGCTGGCTGGCTGGCTGGCTGGCTGGCTGGCTGGCTGGCTGGCTGGCTGGCTGGCTGGCTGGCTGGCTGGCTGGCTGGCTGGCTAGATGGCTGGCTGGCTGGCTGGCTGGCTGGCTGGCTGGCTGGCTGGCTGGCTGGCTGGCTGGCTGGCTGGCTGGCTGGCTGGCTGGCTGGCTGGCTGGCTGGCTGGCTGGCTGGCTGGCTGGCTGGCTGGCTGGCTGGCTGGCTGGCTGGCTGGCTGGCTGGCTGGCTGGCTGGCTGGCTGGCTGGCTGGCTGGCTGGCTGGCTGGCTGGCTGGCTGGCTGGCTGGCTGGCTGGCTGGCTGGCTGGCTGGCTGGCTGGCTGGCTGGCTGGCTGGCTGGCTGGCTGGCTGGCTGGCTGGCTGGCTGGCTGGCTGGCTGGCTGGCTGGCTGGCTGGCTGGCTGGCTGGCTGGCTGGCTGGCTGGCTGGCTGGCTGGCTGGCTGGCTGGCTGGCTGGCTGGCTGGCTGGCTGGCTGGCTGGCTGGCTGGCTGGCTGGCTGGCTGGCTGGCTGGCTGGCTGGCTGGCTGGCTGGCTGGCTGGCTGGCTGGCTGGCTGGCTGGCTGGCTGGCTGGCTGGCTGGCTGGCTGGCTGGCTGGCTGGCTGGCTGGCTGGCTGGCTGGCTGGCTGGCTGGCTGGCTGGCTGGCTGGCTGGCTGGCTGGCTGGCTGGCTGGCTGGCTGGCTGGCTGGCTGGCTGGCTGGCTGGCTGGCTGGCTGGCTGGCTGGCTGGCTGGCTGGCTGGCTGGCTGGCTGGCTGGCTGGCTGGCTGGCTGGCTGGCTGGCTGGCTGGCTGGCTGGCTGGCTGGCTGGCTGGCTGGCTGGCTGGCTGGCTGGCTGGCTGGCTGGCTGGCTGGCTGGCTGGCTGGCTGGCTGGCTGGCTGGCTGGCTGGCTGGCTGGCTGGCTGGCTGGCTGGCTGGCTGGCTGGCTGGCTGGCTGGCTGGCTGGCTGGCTGGCTGGCTGGCTGGCTGGCTGGCTGGCTGGCTGGCTGGCTGGCTGGCTGGCTGGCTGGCTGGCTGGCTGGCTGGCTGGCTGGCTGGCTGGCTGGCTGGCTGGCTGGCTGGCTGGCTGGCTGGCTGGCTGACTGACTGACTGACTGACTGACTGACTGACTGACTGACTGACTGACTGAGACAG
>OZ036004.1:6835383-7213424 GCA_964035015.1 Corallium rubrum
TTTGTTGCTGATCTGATCTCTGCCAAGCTATGCTGGCAATCTGGGAACGATATTGCGCGTGGGGGAAAGCAAGAGAGATCTGGGGACTAGATAGTGGGATTTTTAACCGTACGGAGTTTGTGCATTATTCAAGGCCTACGAGATTATTTCGCGTAATCTAATTGGTCGAGCTTACCGTCATTTTAGTCCTTGGAAACGAAGACGAAGAAGAGAGCGCATGTTGCATGTTATCGTGATTCTTCTTGAAATTGGAAGGAAAATGTAGAGCTTTCTTTTCATCTTTATGGCGTCTGTTTATTACGAGAAGAACCATAATATCGTAGGAAGCTGGGTAAGTGTTTCCTTGATATTTTGTTGAGGTTTTTTAGTATGATAGAAAGGACTTTTCGGTCGAAACAACACAGACATCATTTACAGACTAGCAGAGCAATGTTTCAGGACCAGGTGCTCAAATTTTATTTAAAACTATCCAGGTTCTCAAATGGATGTAGTTCTCAGAACTTGATATAATAACAAAAAGAGAACAAAGAAAACTGTACCATGTTGAGATATGTTTAAGACCGTATTTTAAATAAGGCAGTGTTTTGGATAGAGCAAAGTGAAAAGATATTTGTGAACTGCTGAGATTTTGTGTATTCACGAAATATTGACCTTTCGAGCCGAGTTCTTCAATCGGAGTAAAAATGGTTAAAGGTTTCGTTTGAAATTTTAGTATTTTGTCCCCAAAACTCTCAACAGTTCAATACTTTTCTGCTTTGCCATAATGTGTAAATAATATGATATTTTTATAAGAAAAAACTATAATATCATTTGCAATGAATACCAACAAATAATGCTGATGTAAGAAAATTAATTGTTATTTTAAAAACGAGACTAGACAATTTCAATTTTTAATAACTTTTAAGCAGGGTGTCTGTTGTACACGTAGGTACAATTGTAGAATTTGTATACCTGTAGGTAATCATGACTGTGAGGACAATATTTAGACTTATTGCATAAGCTAAACCAATATTTATTATAATATTTATTGTATTATTTATTAAATATTGCAACTTGTTTAATCATTTAACTCATGCTTGTTGTCATGGTGACTAGTTCTTACTCTCTAGAGTGCAATTAATTATGGTAATCAACCTCAAAGTTGAGTGTTGAATTATTCAAAATTTCACCAGAAGTTATAATTTTTCAAGAAAACTTTTTTCTTGATTTCTAAGACTTTTCTTAAAACCAATTTAAGGTTTTTGAAGCAAATTGAAATGAATTCTTTCACTACTGAATTGTCCCTTTTGTATTTTAGTTTGGCTAATGCCAGATCATTTTTACTTGTCTAGTGGCCACTACTAGACTGAAAGGTTAAATAAACCTCGAACTCAGACTTTTTCTTGCTGAATGATGTTATTTAATTACATAGGCCAAAAAAAATACCTAGGTTTCCTATTTCTCTTCACAAAAACTTAGGTAGGGTAGGTCGGATTTTTTTTATGATTTTTTTTTTAAATTTAGTGCCTAGGAATAACAATAGTATTCTTTCCAACACCAAATGTCAATTATGCTAGCACATCTATTAAAGCTAATTTTTAGCACATTACTAGGTTCTGACACCACGCTTTCTATCCCAAGATGCAAATCATGTTGCAACTCAGGCCCATGCTCCTTAAAAATTCAATAAAAAGATTAGGGTCAGCATTTTGCTAGCAAAAAACTAGGTAGGGTTAGGAAACCAGGTACATATTTTTTGGCCTTACTGATATTTTGTTTATAGTACCCTACAAGTTTTCACGGCCACTTTAGAAACCGACCTCGTACAGAATACAGTATACCATTCAGACAAAGAGCCAAGCCTTCTCCACCACAGAAATTTCTAGATCATTGTAAAGTAAGTTGTGAATCAACAGAGTGTAGTATATATTTTAAGAATTAACCCAATGCTGCCTAGGATGTCCGAGGGTTCTACCTTTGAGTAACATCTGGTGGTAGACAGAGTAAAACAATAAAGGAACTGTTTTTGGCCAACTCAGGAAGGAATGAGTTAATTTTCTATTAAGTCATTGCTGCCTAGCATACCTGAGGGTTTTCTCTTTGACGACTAAAATAATCTAGCGTAGACAAAGTAAAACAAATACATGTAAAGGGTCCATTTTTGGCCAGCTTGGTGGAAATGGGTTAATCAGAAGAATTTTCAGTAGAATATCTTCTAATTTTTCTTTTAACATTGATTTTATTTAAAATTTTCAGCAACGTTCCAACACGCATCCTTTCTCCCAACATGATAACAGACATGCTCATAGTGATATGGGAAATCTAGAGTCGTATTTTGGCATGGTAAGTTATTGCAATTGATATTCTGATTTTGGGGTTCCCTGTTCTGTAACAGGGTGTGTAATGGGTTACTAATCATTGATTTTATTACAGTCAAAATGAAAATACCTTGCCACTTCCACTTCTTTAGTTTAGGGATGAGCCGATAATCGGAAATTAATCAGTAGAAGCCGATAATCGGCAACTTTCAGGCTGATTGGCCGATCACATCAACATATATCGGTGGTCCGATAAATACTATCCTGGGTTTTATACTTGTGAATTTCATTTTCTTTTTTAAGAAAAACGCTAAGTTATAGTGATTCCACAAAGAAACAGTCAAATTTAATCTGATAAGTGCATCATGTTTAACACGTTGTATTTCTTGTTTGTGAAACTTTTTTTTCCGACTTTCATCAATCGCATTTTTCATCCTCATTTTTGAACTTAAACTCTGTTCTTGCTGATGGTTAATGATCACGTTATCTTTGTCAAACAATATACAATGTTATGTTTTGCTAGTGTTTTGCCGCAAATTCAAGTGTCCAGAATTCTTGTTGGCAAATATCGGTAACCACCGATAAATCGGCCAATCAGATCGTAAATTGTATCGGAATTTATCAGATCAGTAAATTTGATTTTCATTGATCGGCTCATCCCTACTTTAGTTGGTTGTCTATTTCTGTATTTCTATAGCCACTACCAAAGCGTGAGGAAGGTCTAGTGATAAAAGTTGCTGATTCATCTGTTGGTATCGATTTGGGATAAACATCCATTGTATTATGATTAGATTTATGCCATTTACAGTTGATTTCACATTACTTTACCGCCGTGTGTTGCGAAGTTCATTGGGAAGTTCTGAAATTCATTCGGAATTACGTTGCCAAGGTTGAAAAATTATCCAATCATAACGAGTTTTGATCGACAGCTCGCAATTTGATTGGATAATTTTTTAACCTTGGCAACGTAATTCCGAACTTCCGAACGAACTTCGGAACTTCCCAACGAACTTCGCAACACACAGTGGTAAAGTAATGTGAAATCAACTGTAACACTAAATTATACTATTTTTGTACAGTTTTCAACAAAAAAATTCTCAGGCTTCAGTAGCGGCTACAGAAATACAACAATATGCAACGAACTACAGATGGAGAAGTGGGAAGGTATTTCCATTTTGACTGTAAATCTTATAGGAATTGCTACAGGATTTAGCATTTCCTATATGAATTTGAACTAAAATCTAATAGGAATTCCTGTATTGAATTTGTTTTGTGTGGGTGCGGTCACATCATGACATGTATATTAGACAATGTGACCCATGCAGGCACATTACTGATATTGGATGCAGCAATTGTTGTCCACTTGGGCTACAAATGCTCATTAAAAATGCAGCTAAACAGCTTAAAGCCAGGAAAGCAAAACTGTTTTCCTAGTGAGATCCAACATTAAGCAACATATAATGTTTTTCTCATTAGGGTCTTGGCAAGCGAAAAAGCAACAACTGTCATCATTACAAAAACACACATCATCTTCTTAAATGGTCAGAAAGAAGTGAACCTCTTGTCACTACCTATCGTTCTCAATACCTGCTTACACCCACACCATCAACAAACACTTGTAATGACGTAGAACCTTTACATATAAGATCTAACACAGGCACACAAAGACGACAACTTAGAGTCCGTTCTACACCACCAAGATCTCACACTGCATCGCTATTAGCATGGAACACTACAGACGAGTTTCTCGATGTGAAACCGCTGATAGGAAGTCGTACAAATCGTTTTGCAGATCATATTTCTTCTCAAAAAATGTATACAGGACGAGCATCATTTTCATCATCTGTTAATCCAACTGTCACTCACAGCTCTGTGGTCAGTGAAACTGTCACATCTTTGAACACAGTTTAATCCAGTTTGTATCATTTAGTTTTAATGAACAATTCTGATCACAATTTCCTTTTTTTGAATGGGATATTTAATGTATTATATTTTTAATGAAATCAAATGTTAGACATCCATGCAGTGAAATATTTTCTTGTGGAGTGCTGAGTGAAACAAACTTTCAGACAAAGCTGTTTATTGAGGACTGTAATTTTTTTGAGTAGTGTTTGGGCTGTTATTTAAATCTTTCTTTCCTTGCTTGGGGTATTAATTGGACAAAGGATGCTTAATTAATTGTTTTATGAAACTGAAGAAGCAAATATCACAAAATCTGCTCACCATTAATACTGTAAAACTTGAAAATATTTGGCACTGCAGGGGTCAAATTTCACCGAGGCCACCGAGGCCATGGCCGACGGTGAACGGAAAATGGCCTAGGGTCACAAGGCAACCCAAGGTCATTTTTGGCCTTGGGTTGGCCGCCGTACATATAACAGCAAACTTTCATATAATATCTCCTAATGTCTGAAGATCGCTTTATAGTTTTAATATTTTCACTAAATGAAACTTCGTTATTTTTCCCCGACATTGTGTGCGATCGATCGGAACTTTTGAACTCAAGTTGGGTATCGACTTGTCAGTTTTTAGGTACCACAGACATCGATAAAAATCACGTGTCACACTGTCTAGTACAATTAAATGGCCGCTTGTTGTATACTAATCGTAAATGCAGAGAACATTGTTTAGCGTTGGAGTGAAACGCCATTCATCCGAATCGCCTCCGCTTGGTGAACCCAGCGACAACAGTTCCACTGTCACTGACACATCTGTTGATTCAGAGCCGAAGGAAAAACGTAGTAGAACAGCCAGATTAGCGACAGTAAAGAACTGGAAATGTGACTGGCTAGATTATGAAGAAAAAGATGGTGTTGTTTGGAAAATTTGGTGCAAATATTGCCATGAGTTCCCCGATGTTGCACAGGGCCGCTACAATTCCGGTCAAAAACAATTCATCGATTGTGCGGCCTATATCAACGGCACAGCTAACGTTAAACTCAGAGCTGCTAAACACCACGAAACTACAGATGGACACGAAGACGCAAAGAAGGCTAACGCGGCCAAATACAAGCCATCTGAGACGCATATACATAAATCAATCCGGGCACTCCACGAAGATGAGAATGTGAAAATGATTAAGCTATTCAACGCGGCATACTACATTGCCAAAACCGAAATGACTTTCAGCGATTATCCTGGTTTTGTTAAATTTGAAGCGATGCAGGGCATTGAACATGGACAAACGTACTGCAACTACTTCGTACCAAAACTATCGGTAAATTAATGCGCGTGTGTTCTGATGGACCTCCCCCTCACGAGTACGATTCTCAACAAGCAGTTACACATTGGTTGAATTCCAGCACTCGTCGCCGTTGTACAAATATTAAACCATATGGCCCGTGAAACTCACAGAGACGAAAACGTGTAACTGCAGTCGACAACGCATGTGACTCTGAACTCTCAGAGATACTTGTGCTTTCTGAATCAGACACCGGCAGTGTCAACGGCGACGGCAGCGACAACAGCAGTGACAATGACAGCGTCAACGGCAGCGTCAACGGCAGTGACAACGGCAGCGTCAATGGTAGCGACATCAGCAGCGATGACAATGATTCCAGTGAATCAACATTTGAAGGGTTTACTTGTGAGGATTTTCAAAGCAATCCATCAACCATGGATTAATGATAAAACAAATTATAAAATTGTCATAAAATTACCGTGTAAAAATATGGTTTTTCTATTAGTTTATATTCAGTTTACCTTTACAATAAAGTTTTGGATGTTTTCGAAACTATTGTTTGTTAAAACTTGTTCACAGTAAATGCAGGTGACTGGGAAAAAATACCCCGAAAAATGGCCTTGGGTTGAAGGATCTAGCTCGGCCAATAATGGCCTAGCTAAAAAAAAATTGGCCTTGGGTTGGAGGACCTACCTAGGCCATCAATGGCCTAGGGTACAAAATATAAAATTTGACCCCTGCACTGAAGTAATTTTGTTTAAGAAATTAGTTCTACATTAAAATGTAGTGCAAACAATTTGATATCATAAGATATCTCATAAGCTAAGTGAAATTTAGAACAATTGTAAATTACCTATTCTTCATTTTTTAAGAAGTTTTTCAAATAAAACAAACTTATAGTTTTGGCTTGATGATCGTTATAATGCGGCTTTAAAATCTGGATTTCAAATTTCAATTCCGCCCAAAACATTAACGAATCGTCTGCATTCCTAAACCTTTTATTTTGGCTGGAGAATTCAAAAGTAGCAAATAGAGCAATCATATTTCAGTGATCTCATGATGTCAATTTCAAAGGCTAAAGACTCTTTTCCAGTCATCGCAAAAGCAGCTCGCTGCGAGTGTTTGCATCTAATTAAAAACAAGTCGCAGTGTTTGTTTTTTCGTTGCGAGTTATTTTTAATGAGATACAAGTAGTGTCCTCGCAGCAGCAAGGTGCGAACTAGTTTCTGCGATGAGTGGAAAAGAGCCTTAAAGTGCCTATCTCATGATTGGGGACTTTGAATATTTGTAATCTTTAGATTGTTCTGAGAAAAATTGTAATATTTTGTCAGACGAAAATTTCATCTTCATGGGCTTTTTCGCTGTTAAAGGTTCCGGAAGTGATGTCAAAGCAGGGATTTAGAAAGAGGGTTAATATACACATATTCCTGCTTTGACGTCAAAATGACATCACTTCCGGAACCTTTAACAGCGAAAAAGCCCATGAAGATGAAATTTTCGTCTGACAAGATATATTACAATTTTTCTCAGAACAATCTAAAGATTACAAATATTCAAAGTCCCCAACCATGAGATAGGCACTTTAAAGTGTCTATGAAATGAAAAATTCGTTGGCATTTTTGTTGTTTTATTGTACAGAGGAGCATGACAGGAGCACTCGCTGAAAATTTCAAGAGAATCTGATGCGTAGTTTTCACGCTATCAACTCTCAAAATTTGCCGTGGATAGTTTGTTTTTGGGAAATTTGGGCTTCTTGGTAACAATGTCTTATGACGTACGCAGATGGATCATTAATAGTGAAATCTATTGTTCTTATGCATAGTTGTCCATCTGCGTACGTCATAAGCATTGTTCCCGAAAGCCCAATTTTTCTCCAAGAACGAACTAGCCATGGCAAAGTTTGAGAGTTAATAGCGTGAAAACTACGCATCAGATTCTCTTGAAATTTTCAGTGAGTGCTCCTGCCATGCTCCTCTGTACAATAAAACAACAAAAATGCCAACGAATTTTCATTTCATAGACACTTTAAGGAATGCAGACGGATTCGTTAATGTTTTGGCGGAAATCATGACATATTGGGCATCATCGGTTTTGGTAATAAGACTACCGAGACCATGCCCAGAGAATAAAGCATTGTGCATACATGATGTTGGTTATATTTAATATCAAAATAGTTGAATACAAAAAGTTACAAAATAATGAAAAAATGCTCTAAAGTTTGAAATAATATAAACAATCAGAAGATAAAGGATGTGTAATCTTATAACTATGCTATGCTTTCTTGTGCCACTTTTCTTCCGCCTTTGTCATTCGGATTACTCCACAGAATATTTGCGCCACTTCCCTGTAGTTCTTTGGGTACACAGCGTGGTAACCAGGGATCTGGTTTACATTCGTAGCCCCCAACACAAGGACAGAAACCCTTTACAAGAAATAAAAAAGTTAATTTTTAGATTGTATTTAAATCATTAATAATTCATTAGTCGAAAACAACGGAAATCAGCACGGAGACAGGCCTTGGATATTAAGTTGGATTTCCATTCAGTGCATTTTGTCGCGCGATCGACGATTTGCGATCGCTTTCTTTTGAATTGTGGGCTCTCGCCTGGATCCGTTCCACCCGAGAAGGCATGAAACAAAGAAAACGATCGCAAAAAGTCGCTCGCTCGACAAAAAAAGTTGAATGGAAATCCGCCTTCAGAGGCAAAATTACATTAATTGACCGTATCGAAAAAGATGGCGATTTGTACATCTAACCAACAATCCTTTGTGCACAGTATATATTGTTTCTTGAAGAATTATTGGAAGATAGTATTTTAAAAGGGTAAACTTTTGTAGGAATGAAGTTCTTGCTTACATAATCCATGTTAGTATGATAGACAATGTTTAGTTGTTTATTTGAACTGATTCGAAGTCACAAAGCATTGTGGTTAAATGTACCGCCGCCATCTTTTTCGGTGCCGTCAATACATGGATCGCGAATGTCGACTGCGCATCAGAATGACGCGTTCTGAGTCGGGATAAAACTTATTTCAATTTATAACATTAGGCTGAGGAATTCAGTACAATGAGTTCAGAAATGAAAATGCAAATGAAAACTGCAGCTTTAGCCTGATGTTATAAAGTTAATTAAGTTTTATCCCGACTCAGAACGCGTCATTCTGATGCGCAGTCGAGATGTAATACGGCGTTGTTACGTGTATGTACCTATCAATTGAAAGCCCGACTGGGGATTTGATCTCTCCCCAATCTCGAGGGGCAAAAAATCCTTTCAAATGCTATAAAATTCCCTGCATTTCACCACCTTGTCCCGGGGTGTGGGGAGTCGGGCTTTCAATTGATAGGTGCATTTTGGAATTCTCGCCCTACCTGAATACAGTAAGCTTCTGGTTTTAGTATAAGCGTACATGGCCGCCATTTCCAAATACATATCCTGAATAATTGTGTACACATTTTATGGGCTGGACAATCATTGTCGTTTTTGCACCTCCATGTCTATTAAAAGAAAATGAACAAAGTCAATCTCGTTCCCAGAGCCCACGTTCCCTTATAACCCTGCGGGCGGGAAACGAGAGGCTCTGTGATAATCCGTTCACGCCATCACAGGATTGTTGTTATCCGAAATATCGATGTGAAACGGATTATCCCAGAGTCTCCCGTTTCCCGGGTGGGGAACGTGGGCTCTGGGAACGAGATTGGAACAAAGTATAACGAAAATGGAAATCAATTTACCAGGCGGAAAACATATTCTTAGGAGTAATATATGAGCCCAGTTCAAAAGTTCAAAGTGGAAAGTCAAAGTGAACGAGTCACAAAAACTATAATAAAATAAGATTTTACTAACGATTCGTTACTTAACATTTTGAAGCCTGACGGACGAGTCTTTAGTATTTTATTCTGGCTAACGCCAGAGTATTTTCTTCTGCACAGTGTTAAAACCTATCTCTTTTACACTTTGAAGCCTGAAGACGAGTCTTTAGTATTTTATTCAGGCTAACGCCAGACGATGTTATTCAGCACAGTGTTAAAACCTATCTCTTTTACACTTTGAAGCCTAACGCCCGACGATTTTATTCAGCACAGGGGGAGGTCCAGGCTTCAAAGTGTTAAAACCTATCTCTTTAACACTTTGAAGCCTGAAGACGAGTCTTTAGTATTTTATTCAGGCTAACGCCAGACGATGTTATTCAGCACAGTGTTAAAACCTATCTCTTTTACACTTTGAAGCCTAACGCCCGACGATTTTATTCAGCACAGGGGGAGGTCCAGGCTTCAAAGTGTTAATGAGTAACATCAGAGTGATTTAAATGTATTACAATGATTATACTCTTATTTCTTCTGAAGTAACATTAAGTACATTGGATCCAAGGATACGCAGCGGTTAAAATTATCTAATCACGAGGAGCAACAGCAAACTTCAACGCTACAATTTGAACTATCATGTGCTGACCTGATTTACTGGCAAGTTTACCAGCTAGAATTTTCTAGATCATCAAAGACAAACCTTGAGGTTCCTAGTAAGTGATCATGGTAGCTTGTCTACACTGCCGTAAATATAGCTTCAATCTAAATTTAACACTTGGCTTGGACCTCTCTCTGTCCTGAATAAAATCGTCTGGCGTTAGCCAGAATAAACCTTGTAGACTCGTCGTCAGGCTTCAACGTGTTAAAAAATGTCGTCTGCATTTCAGTCAGTCATGGTTGACTAACTACGATGTTCTGCCATGTATATCTAGCCAGATTTAAACACTACAGTGAATTTTTAAATTGCATTCAAGTTACGTTTTAAGTCAGAGTAGCCTTAAATTAAACTGACGGATTTTGCGTAACAGAACTACATATAATATGCGACGTTTCTCTCTGACGAAAGGCCTTCGCTCGAAACGTTAGACTCCTATACGTTCTCTGTTTCGGCAGTATATCTAACCTTACTAGATTTCGATTGTTGTTTCAACACTGCCTACACAGCACGCTACTTTTATTACATATAATATACATGTCTTACCAACTTTCTGAAATGGCCTCCTGAAATACATCTGATAATTAGAAGAAGAGTTAAAACAACAATGGTCTTCATATTTCGTTCATATACTGTTTTTGTATGACGACAGTACTGCTTTATCACGCCACTCCTCTACTGTTTCATGACAACGGAATAAAGTTTTTTTTGGCCGAGTACGACTTTTATAGTTCATGCATAGGCGGGTCATCAGCTAAGCACCACGCCCTTTAAACAAAAGAATTAATTTTTGCAAAACAAAGAAAATTATATTTTTTAGTCTCAAGAGTAATCCCAACACCGTCCTCGTTCTTTTGCAACGCCACATAGGCTTGGCTTGGTCATAATATGCATACAGTGTTTATATGAGGTGGGCTAGCCCAGTTACTGGGCTGATTTAGGGGGCGATTACATGGACCAGGCTGGCTCGGTTAACCGGGCTTGCCCGCTTTATATATCAAACGCATGTTGTTTTAACATTTCAATTACATGGCAAGCGGCTAGCCCGGTTTGCCGGGATGAAAATGTCCATGTAATCGTTTTCATCCGGGCAAACCGGACTGAAAAACTGTTGAACTCGCTTCGATACGCGTTCGTTTGCTTGACTGTGTGAATTAAATAGTGCTGAAAGGAACTGAAATAGAACATCAACGTTGTTTGTGTGTTTCGTGACCAAAGCGAAGATTTAATAAATTAATTAGTCTTCGTGAAGACGCTTTCCTGGGTTAGCTAAGATTTTAACAATATTTTTATCAACGATGGGCTTACAAAAATAAATAATAGACTAATTAGTGTAAAACTAACGTAACTTTGCCCTTATTTACTTGATAATTGCGAATTTCGGCCTGAAATCATCCCGGCTTACCGGGCTAGCCCGGTTAACCGGGCCAGCCCAGTCCATGTAATCACCCTCTTAAGCCACGAATAAAATGACTTCAAAAATAAATTAAACCCGAAACCCCCTAATACCGCCGGCTACGCAGGCTACACTATCCCAGTTGCTATACTTACAGAAAAACGAAGGCAAAAGAAAGTCGTCATCTCTTCATCATCTGATCTATGCCGACCGCGAGGTCGCCCAAAAGCAAAAAAAGAAAGTCGCTTCGCGCGAAAAAAATCGCCTAGTGGAAAACCGGCTTTAAGCCCGTTCTCCACTAGTACTAGGCGAATTTGTTCGCAAATCGAATCGAAATACCCGTTCATGCAATGTAATGGTTGGTGCTGCTAGTTTTCGCGCCAATTTTCTTACTTGCCAATCATATTGCCGGAGAATTCGCTTCGCGCGAACAAATTCGCCTAGTAGAGAATGGGCTTAAGTCTGACGCCACTTCGGGCATATTTTAACGGTTTTTGGAATTTGAACGACTAGGATTAACTTCAATACATGAACTACAATCATTTTAGCAATGCTGGCCAGCTAGGACGTTTTCCCCTGGGGGGAGGGGTGGAGGGGAAATTATTCCCCCCCCTACCCCCAGCAGTTTTGCGCATTCTCAGACAGGGCTCCATGCACAGAGAGGATGATGGGAAATTTCATTAAAGTGGAATTAGAAGATGGCGGGATTTTTAAACTGTGGGGAAAGTTTTTTTGAAAGCACAAAATCCTCATCCACCGTTGTTTTGGTTTCTTTCTAATAGTTGGGGGAAGACTTTAGATGCTAAGCTGTGACTTGGAAGTAATTTCAGTCTTTTTTTTCTCTGCATTTGGCGTTTTATTTAGCACCCAAGCCAAGGTAAATATCTGAACGTGACACGTGTAGGATGTCGTTTGACTGTTAAAATGCCTTCGTAAAGGCAGTTTTCTACTTTTCCGCGTTATTTAGGAACAAAAAGAAGGCGTTACGTAGCGATTTTGGCCATTTTTTAACTTTTCAAATAAGGCTAAAATATGCATATTTAGCCTAAATAACGCCTTCTTTTTGTCTAGAAGGCAAAAGAGGCTTTATTTGGGCTAAATTATCGTTTTTTGACCTTATTTTAAAGTTTGAAAAAATGGCCAAAATCGGCCAAAAAGTAAAGGCTAACCCCTTTACTTTTTGACCGATTTGGCCATTTTTTCAACTTTTGAAATAAGGCTAAAATATGCATATTTTGCCCAAATAAAGCCTTCTTGTTGCCCTAGAAGGCAAAAAAGGATTTATTTGAGCTAAATTATCGTTGTTTGACTTTATTTTAAAGTTTGAGAAAATGGCCAAAAAGTAAAGGCTACCGCCTTTACTTTTTGACCTATTTTGCCCATTTTTTCAACTTTTGAAATAAGGCTAAAATATGCATATTTAGCCCAAATAATGCGTTCTTATTGCTTTAGCAGGCAAAAAAGGCTTCATTTGGGCTAAATTATTGTTTTTTGACCTTATTTTAAAGTTTGAGAAAATGGCCAAAATCGGCCAAAATGTAAAGGCTAACCCCTTTACTTTTTGACCGATTTTGGCCATTTTTTAAACTTTTCAAATAAGGCTAAAATATGCATATTTTGCCCAAATAAAGCCTTCTTGTTGCTCTAGAAGGCAAAAAAGGCTTTATTTGAGCTACATTATCGTTTTTTGACTTTATTTTAAAGTTTGAGAAAATGGCCAAAATCGGCCAAAATGTAAAGGCTAACCCCTTTACTTTTTGACCGATTTTGGCCATTTTTTAAACTTTTCAAATAAGGCTAAAATATGCATATTTTGCCCAAATAAAGCCTTCTTGTTGCTCTAGAAGGCAAAAAAGGCTTTATTTGGGCTACATTATCGTTTTTTGACTTTATTTTAAAGTTTGAGAAAATGGCCAAAAAGTAAAGCCTAACCCCTTTACTTTTTGACTGATTTTGGCCATTTTTTCAACTTTTGAAATAAGGCTAAAATATGCATATTTAGCCCAAATAATGCCTTCTTGTTGCTCTAGAAGGCAAAAAAGGCTTTATTTGAGCTACATTATCGTTTTTTGACTTTATTTTAAAGTTTGAAAAAATGGCCAAAATCGGCCAAAAAGTAAAGCCTAACCCCTTTACTTTTTGACTGATTTTGGCCATTTTTTCAACTTTTGAAATAAGGCTAAAATATGCATATTTAGCCCAAATAATGCGTTCTTATTGCTTTAGCAGGCAAAAAAGGCTTCATTTGGGCTAAATTATTGTTTTTTGACCTTATTTTAAAGTTTGAGAAAATGGCCAAAATCGGCCAAAATGTAAAGGCTAACCCCTTTACTTTTTGACCGATTTTGGCCATTTTTTAAACTTTTCAAATAAGGCTAAAATATGCATATTTTGCCCAAATAAAGCCTTTTTGTTGCTCTAGAAGGCAAAAAAGGCTTTATTTGAGCTACATTATCGTTTTTTGACTTTATTTTAAAGTTTGAGAAAATGGCCAAAATCGGCCAAAATGTAAAGGCTAACCCCTTTACTTTTTGACCGATTTTGGCCATTTTTTAAACTTTTCAAATAAGGCTAAAATATGCATATTTTGCCCAAATAAAGCCTTCTTGTTGCTCTAGAAGGCAAAAAAGGCTTTATTTGAGCTACATTATCGTTTTTTGACTTTATTTTAAAGTTTGAGAAAATGGCCAAAAAGTAAAGCCTAACCCCTTTACTTTTTGACTGATTTTGGCCATTTTTTCAACTTTTGAAATAAGGCTAAAATATGCATATTTAGCCCAAATAATGCCTTCTTGTTGCTCTAGAAGGCAAAAAAGGCTTTATTTGAGCTACATTATCGTTTTTTGACTTTATTTTAAAGTTTGAAAAAATGGCCAAAATCGGCCAAAAAGTAAAGACTAACCCCTTTACTTTTTGACTGATTTTGGCCATTTTTTCAACTTTTGAAATAGGGCTAAAATATGCATATTTAGCCCAAATAATGCCTTCTTGTTGCTCTAGAAGGCAAAAAAGGCTTCATTTTGGCTAAATTATTGTTTTTTGACCTTATTTTAAAGTTTGAGAAAATGGCCAAAATCGGCCAAAATGTAAAGGCTAACCCCTTTACTTTTTGACCGATTTTGGCCATTTTTTCAACTTTTCAAATACGGTTAAAATATGCATATTTAGCCTAAATAACGCCTTCTTTTTGTCTAGAAGGCAGAGGCTTTATTTGGGCTAAATTATCGTTTTTTGACTTTATTTTAAAGTTTGAAAAAATGGCCAAAATCGGCCAAAAAGTAAAGGCTAACCCCTTTACTTTTCGACCTATTTTGCCCATTTTTTCAACTTTTGAAATAAGGCTAAAATATGCATATTTTGCCCAAATAAAGCCTTCTTGTTGCTCTAGAAGGCAAAAAAGGCTTTATTTGAGCTAAACAAGACGCCCGCTAGGCGTGAACTCGGGCTACTGTGGGCTGGTGCCTTGCAAAACAATAGAACAGCAGCAGTGCTGTTTGGAGTTAATGGTTGAATTTGATGCAACTTTCAGTCAATTGACTGTAGTAGTGGAATATTCATCATAGAGAAAATCATGGTGGGTATACTGGTGTACCAAAACATTGATTTGGCAGCCATACCGGTCTGCCAAAACATTGAAATGGTAACCATTACTGGTGTACCAAAACATCTAAATGGTGGCCATACTGGTGTACCAAAACAATGAAATAGTGGCCATACTGGTGCACCAAAACAATGAAATAGTGGCCATTTGGCCATATTGGTGTACCAAAACAATGAAATAGTGGCTATACTGGTGTACCAAAACAATGACATAGTGGCCATACTGGTGTACCAAAACAATAAAATAGTGGCCATACTGGTGTACCAAAACAATGAAATAATGGTAATACTGGTGTACCAAAACAATGAAATAGTGTCCATATTGGTGTACCAAAACAATGAAATGTGGCCATACCGGTGTACCAAAACAATGAAATAGTGGGCATATTGGTGTACCAAAACAATGAAATAGTGTGGCCATACAGGTGTACCAAAACAATGAAATGGCAGCCATATTGGTGTACCAAAACAATGAAATAGTGGGCATATTGGTGTACCAAAACAATGAAATAGTGTGGCCATACTGGTGTACCAAAACAATGAAATGGTGGCCATACTGGTGTACCAAAACAATGAAATAATGGCAATACTGGTGTACCAAAACAATGAAATAGTGCGCATATTGGTGTACCAAAACAATGAAATAGTGGCCATACTGGTGTACCAAAACAATGAAATAGTAGCCATATTGGTGTACAAAACAATGAAATAGTGGCCATATTGGTGTACAAAAACAATGAAATAGTAGCCATATTGGTGTACCAAAACAATGAAATGGCAGCCATACTGGTGTATTAAAACTAAACATTGAAATGGTGGCCATACTGGTGTACCCAAACAATAATACACACTTGATGAAAGTAATGTATAAACTGTTGAATAGCATCGACTTTTATTTGCAAGATATCAGTACAATAAATCAATAATAAACAATACAAGCAAAACTGAAGCAAACCACAAATATTAATACAGTTTAAACCTCAATACATTTACATACAGCATTCACAGACACAAGTCAGTTCGGTGTAAGACATATGATGTAAAGAAGATGTAAAACACAGCATGTTTACCTTTCACTTGCAAGTTGGCTTTATCAACTTTCTTTGATTTACAGCAACATTTATTAGTACAATTTAATTAATAACACATGTATAAAATTGATGGAGAACACATTGTCATTGATCGAGAGTTGATCGAGTAACACACTTTCAGCGTACGGTTATCGAGATCGCGGACCAACCCAGGTCTACTATAGTATAAAAGCATTGCGAGCCTGTTTATCATTAAAACACAAATTCACAAGTTTCGAACAACACAACGAAAGGCGTCAGGAGAAGAAAAAACTCGCCATTCCTGGTATGAAAATCCGCCATGAACATCAGCATTTGAACTGTGACGTCAGAAGTGTCACATGCCGCACAGTTTCGCAAAGCCTGTTGGGGCCATTTCGCGACAGAAAAAAAACCCAGACCGAAACCTAGACTCGTTCTACCACAGGTAGCCCGAGTAATTATCGTTTTTGTGACTACCGCTGACCTGTCAGCGGTAGCCATAATGTCGGCGTGTTGCTTGCTTGCGCGAGTGTCTTCAACCGCACTTACGTCATACTCGTGCAGCCATCGCCATATAGTCAAGAAGATCGCCATTGATCGCCAAGTATTCGGGAAGTACTCGTCATATAGTCAAGAAGATCGCCATTGATCGCCAAGTATTCGGGAAGTACTCGAGTTGTTTTCGTGGCCTCGCGGGGAATAAACTAAAGTGAATCAAGTCTTTGCATTTTGGTTGCTCTCTCGATGACAGTTTTGATTTTTGAAAGTGTTAATTATTACTTTGCAAATCTTTTCTTCTTGGAACGGTTTCTGTCCACATTGATCAGTTTATACAAGGTAAGAAATAGTTTCAAAACTGTGACGTTGTTTATCTTATATACTATATACAAAATCTATAAGTACTTGGTCGGAAACAGGGTACTGTACTTATAGCAGTACTAGAAATATTCAGCTTTTGCTAGAAGTTGGGCCTTCAACCTTCTTTTATCGAAGAAACTGCTATATACCTAAATTATTTATAATGATAAAATCGCTTTATAAGTTTAATTTTGGTTGAATTGTGTGTTGTGCTCACTGGTCAGTGACTCATGTTTATACTGCATGTACACATGTATATATCATACACCAGTGCATACACTAAGAGTGAGAAGTGTGTTTTAACCAACTTCGAGCTAGATGTTTTGATATTAGAGCAAACACAACTTTCATTGTTTCGTGATCAAACAAATCAGGAAATTAATTGTTTGATCACATACCAAACCTTTGTCTCGCTTATGATTTTCCTATCTGTTTGGTTTGTGAATTATTAATGAGTTCGAGAAGTATATATCACAGTGCCCTGTATTTACACTATATACATTGTATATAAGAAATTTATGCTAGGTGGTGTTGGTGGCATAGTGGTTAGTGCACGTGCCTTTCACCTCTGCGAGCTGGGTTCAATACCTGCACGGTGCAGTTATCTGATTAAAATAATTCACCTTGGCCACATGTGAGAACAGTGCTTCCAGTTTGACTCTACCAAACACCACAGGTTTCCTCCGGGTACTCAGGTTTCCTCCTGTAGTAACACTGGACCAATGAGGGTGGGCCCTTACTGGAGCTCTGAGGATAACTGTTTAGATATAACTGATAGAGTTATCCAGTATAAATAAGGTTAGATTAATTTAGTTTAAGCAAAATATGTTGGCTGTTACATAGACATTACAAAACCTTGACTTGGTGCTTTGTTTACTTGTTTTAGGTGTTGTTCAATATCTTGTATAATGAAATTAAGAAATCAACGTTTGTGGACACCAGAGCTGCTACAGTGATCCGTCCACAGAATAGTAGATACACCAGAAGTCTAACTCTTGTGAAAGCACTGAAACATTCTATAATCTACATGCCACCAATTGTATATTTTGATACTGAAATTGTTGTAAAGCTATTGTGAAGTGCTGGGAAACTTAAAGCCTTGAATATGTTGAAAGCCTTGAAATGAAGAAATATATCTGTTGAAACTACAATACTGAGTATTGTTGTTCTGTGTTATTTAAAATACTAGCAGAATCACAAAATATCAGTGATGTGCATTACACGTGAATGCCACTGACAGCATATTTATGGCAGGTAAAATGTTGTTTTGGAACACAATGTTGATTATCTCGAGTGATTAATTCTTTGAAAGTTTTCAAGGCGATAATGTATATAGATTATTTTTGTGGAAACACCGCAATGAAAATTATTTATTTGCTAACAGTTTCGGCCTGAGTCAACAGGCTGAAAGCTTAGCAAACAAATATTTTACGGTGTTTCCACAAAAATAATCTATATGTATATGATCTGGGGTGAGTTGTACAAAGCCAAGATAGCTTATCTAGTTGATAAGTTCTAGCTAAAGAACAGCACTAATCATGCTTTGAACAACCTAATATAAAATTTTATCCACTGATAAAATTTTATCCACAGTGGATAAAAGTTAAATTGGGTTGTTCAAAGCACCACTAGAGTGGTTCTCTAGCTAGGATTTATCCACCATTTTTTTGTGTGTGTCTGTGCTTTTCACACATTTTCATGCATTTCAAGTCTATATCTCGTTCTGTACTTAACAGCGGTAGTCACATGTACGCATTGCGTACCTATTTTTGTATCTGCGCGAAGCGCAGATATATTGCTGTCGTGTTGTGTTGTGTGTGTGTGTGTGGGTTTGTTAGCTTTTTTGTGTAACTCTAACCAATGCGCGATGATTAAGTGGGGGCCAATCAAAGCTCAGAATTTTTCGGCGTCCCGCACGAGTGTGTACGAGCTGTCAGTTTGAACGATGGAAACAAGTCTTCTTTATCTGATCGTGTTTATCGTTTGATCTTGTAACATTCATTCAAGAAGAACTCTTTACAATTCGGTAAGTATTTTGAACAAGAATTGTAGTAAATTTTCAAGTGTGATCTACAACAGTTTTCGTGGGTTGTATGGAGTCATGGACACGAGCACAAAAGATTTTCTAAGGTTCGTTAAAATAACCAAATCCAGCCAAGACAGCCAACACGTGTTTCACCAGATAGAGCTATTTACAAGAAAAGATAGCTCTCTTCGGAGGACAAATCAACTTCTTCGGAGGACTAGAAAGCCTCTTCGGAGGACAAATCAACCTCTTCGGAGGACTAGAAAGCCTCTTCAGAGGACAAACCAACCTCTTCGGAGGGCAAATCAAGAGGGCAAATAAGCCTCTTAATAACCAAAGGAATTATGATGAGCCCCTTCAGGGA
Source organism: Corallium rubrum (assembly GCA_964035015.1). NCBI lineage: Eukaryota > Metazoa > Cnidaria > Anthozoa > Scleralcyonacea > Coralliidae > Corallium > Corallium rubrum. The sequence continues at coordinate 6,854,617 of OZ036004.1, forward strand.
AATAATGAGGCTCTTTTGAGAAAAAATGAGCCTGTTGTGAGGCAAGGTGATTCACAACAATATACGAAACCTGTTGTAGTTCACAAGCAAAGTATAAATGCTAGCATGTATGATACATGCAATTTAGATCTTTGTTTAAATGAATACAGATCTTCTGTAAGAAAATTAATTAAACAGCCAAATGTCAAACGGTATAGACACCGTGAACCATCCAGAATACCTCTCAAAAAAATTATATTAGCTATGAGAAAGAGGAAAAATCGACGAATAGTTAAGCATGTTCTTAAAAGATCGACTCCTGTGTCATCTGTTTTAAACAAGTTAGCTACCAATTTTAAAGAATGTTGTTTAAAATCTGTGCACATGCAACATTTTTTCACTAAGACCTTTCGGTATTTTACACAATCAGTTGACTTTGTTAAAGTTCAGAAAAGCATTGATGTATCTGAATATTCCTTGTCCTATGTGTTCAACAGTCCATGTGCCAATTCTAATTTTGTGAATCAACAATATGAATTTAAAAAAAAGCTTTTAATGTCTGGGAATATTGAATTAAACCCAGGTCCTGTGAAAAACAGCACTAATGAAACTAGTATAACAATACCATTGCATTTACGATTAGAACAAAGGTTACAAGTATTTCAGTTGAGGCCACTTGATGTTGGTGGTGCTGGTGATTGTTTTTTTCGAGCTGTGTCTCATCAGTTATATGGTGACCCTGGTCGTCACTTAGATATTAGAGCTGCTGGTATTGCATATATGAGAGAGAATCCAGAGAGATTTATTGAAAGCAATACAGAATATTCTTGGTTACAATATTTAATAATATGTCTATGCAAGGGACATTGTGCAACATTTGGCATGATTATACAAGCTGTTGCCGACCAACTTAATTTAATTAAGAATTGTTATTACTGAGACACATGAACATTTTGGTCAGTTTACTATATATAATACGACCAGGCAAAAAAACAAAAAGGAGAAAAATGAAAAGGTGGTGAAATGCCAATTGCTGGTGAAGCTCGTGAACTGCCAAGCTGTTGATAAGTAATGCTTACTTATCGACACATTAGCAGTTCACGAACTTCTCGTCATTTCATCTTGCACTGCCAAAAAATAGGCACACCCAGGTGTGCATGTGGCAAAAACAATGATGCATCTGTGTACTTGTAACAACCTTGTATTCAGATCTAGAGCTTAACAAGATTTTTGACAAAATTGTCTATGCTCACAGGCCATGCTGTGTTTTAACTTTAATAAAGAACTCACTCAACTCAGACTCTCAGAGTAAAGCCATCAAGATGCAGAAGGCTAAGTGCTAACATCTCTACAGTACTCATATCTGGCATAAGTTCAAACCAATTAGGCTTTACTCCGGTCCTTGGTGGTTAGAGGCAGTGCACTAATAGCTTGACTATTAAAGCTATGGTACTAAAACCTACAGTATTGTCATAAAGTATGGTAGTAAAGCTTTAAGTAGGTCAATCAAATTAACATATTAAACTAACTACTCACAAAATTTGACTTAATTGACTAATACAGTATTGACAGTATTTAAATATTTAGATCTCGCTCCATGAATCCATGTCAACAATGACTTTTGAAATACTTGGTGTACAGTAGATATTTTGGCTTCGGTGGTTTGTCGTGAGTCAATTGTTTTATTCTGTGTTTTGATTGGCTCCGAAGGCATTCTTTTGTTAACTTAACTTAACTTACACACACGATAGCAATGTATGTACTCGCGCATGCGCAGTAGATACAAAAACGGCATTTATGCGCAGATACATGTACGCCTCGCGTACCTATTTTTTTGACTTTATTTTAAAGTTTGAAAAAATGCCCAAAACGTAAAGGCTAACCCCTTTACTTTTTGACCGATTTTGGCCATTTTTTCAACTTTTGAAATAAGGCTAAAATATGCATATTTAGCCCAAATAATGCCTTCTTGTTGTTCTAGAAGGCAAAAACGGCTTCATTTGGGCTAAATTATTGTTTTTTGACCTTATTTTAAAGTTTGAGAAAATGGCCAAAATCGGCCAAAAAGTAACCCCTTTGCTTTTTTTTCCGGATTTTTTTCAAAAAATAAAAAAAATTTTTTTTAGCCAAAATACAGCCTCCTTTTCACAGAAGCTTTAAAACGACTTTATTTAACCGTTTTTGACCCTAAGTCAAAAGTTTCAAAAGTGACCAAAATCGGTCAAAAAGTAAAGGCTAACCCCTTTACTTTTTGACCTATTTTGCCCATTTTTCAACTTTTGAAATACGGTTAAAATATGCATATTTAGCCTAAATAACGCCTTCTTTTTGTCCAGAAGGCAAAAGAGGCTTTATTTGGGCTAAATTATCGTGTTTTGACTTTATTTTAAAGTTTGAAAAAATGGCCAAAATCGGCCAAAAAGTAAAGGCTAACCCCTTTACTTTTCGACCGACTTTGGCCATTTTTTCAACTTTTGAAATAAGGCTAAAATATGCATATTTTGCCCAAATAAAGCAGCCTTGTTGTTCTAGAAGGCAAAAACGGCTTCATTTGGGCTAAATTATTGTTTTTTGACCTTATTTTAAAGTTTGAGAAAATGGCCAAAATCGACCAAAAAGTAAAGGCTAACCCCTTTGCTTTTTTTTTCCGGATCTTTTTCAAAAAATAAAAAAAATTTTTTTTAGCCAAAATACAGCCTCCTTTTCACAGAAGCTTTAAAACGACTTTATTTAACCGTTTTTGACCCTAAGTCAAAAGTTTCAAAAGTGACCAAAATCGGTCAAAAAGTAAAGGCTAACCCCTTTACTTTTTGACCTATTTTGCCCATTTTTCAACTTTTGAAATACGGTTAAAATATGCATATTTAGCCTAAATAACGCCTTCTTTTTGTCCAGAAGGCAAAAGAGGCTTTATTTGGGCTAAATTATCGTGTTTTGACTTTATTTTAAAGTTTGAAAAAATGGCCAAAAAGTAAAGACTAACCCCTTTACTTTTTGACTGACTTTGGCCATTTTTTCAACTTTTGAAATAAGGCTAAAATATGCATATTTAGCCCAAATAAAGCCTTCTTGTTGTTCTAGAAGGCAAAAACGGCTTCATTTGGGCTAAATTATTGTTTTTTGACCTTATTTTAAAGTTTGAGAAAATGGCCAAAATCGACCAAAAAGTAAAGGCTAACCCCTTTGCTTTTTTTTTCCGGATTTTTTTCAAAAAATAAAAAAAATTTTTTTTAGCCAAAATACAGCCTCCTTTTCACAGAAGCTTTAAAACGACTTTATTTAACCGTTTTTGACCCTAAGTCAAAAGTTTCAAAAGTGACCAAAATCGGTCAAAAAGTAAAGGCTAACCCCTTTACTTTTTGACCTATTTTGCCCATTTTTCAACTTTTGAAATACGGTTAAAATATGCATATTTAGCCTAAATAACGCCTTCTTTTTGTCCAGAAGGCAAAAGAGGCTTTATTTGGGCTAAATTATCGTGTTTTGACTTTATTTTAAAGTTTGAAAAAATGGCCAAAAAGTAAAGACTAACCCCTTTACTTTTTGACTGACTTTGGCCATTTTTTCAACTTTTGAAATAAGGCTAAAATATGTATATTTTGCCCAAATAAAGCCTTCTTGTTGCTCTAGAAGGCAAAAAAGGCTTTATTTGAGCTAAATTATCGTTTTTTTTGACTTTATTTTAAAGTTTGAAAAAATGGCCAAAAAGTAAAGGCTAACCCCTTTACTTTTTGACTGATTTGGGCCATTTTTTCAACTTTTGAAATACGGTTAAAATATGCATATTTAGCCTAAATAACGCCTTTTTGTCTAGAAGGTAAAAGAGGCTTTATTTGGGCTAAATTATCGTTTTTGTATCTGCGCTTGCGCAGATATATTGCTATCGTGTTGTGTGTGTGTGTGTGTGTGTGTGTGTGTCTGTTAACTTTTTTGTGTAACCGCTGACCTGTAGTGTGCGCTGTGGTGTAACTCTAACCAATACGCGACAATTACATCGGGGACAATCGAAGCTTAGAATTTTTGCGTCAACGTTACGAGCTATCAGGTTGAACGATGGAAACAAGTATTCTTCAACCCTTATCCCGATCGTGTTTATAATATTATTTCCTCGCCATATCAAAAGAGCAACACTATTTTCGAAGAAAGACAATATTGCTGATACAAATGGCAAGTATTTTTTACATGACTTATAGTAAACTTGCAAGTGTGATCTACCACAGCTTTTGTGCGTAATACAGAACGATTGAAGAGTTGACAAAAGGTTGTCAACTCGTTGGGCGATTTTATATCGAGTCAGGCGACTCAGGCCAACACGTGTAAACTGTTTATGAATTAGGACCGTGGTCTTCAAATGACAAACATTACTCTTCGGAAGACAAACAATTCTCTTTGGAGGAAACTAGTATATATTTCGGAACCGGTAGCATCATTTTACATTTTTAATGCAATCAAGTTTATTAGCAGTTTGCTGTATAAAATTGTGTCTAATAAACAATCCAAGATTTTGAACTAGATTTTTCTATTTAGCTTATAGATACGTGCCATACATGTCAGGTAAACAATCTCACTGCCTTATTAACCCTTTGATCGGGAAGTTTCTAATCGTGTGGCATTTATAGACAGTAAAACAAAGGGTCACACTCAGTGACGCAGATGAGTATCAAAAATTAAGTCGTCAGGCGTTTAGACAGTAAAATGTGTGGCGACAAAAATGTACGTTTCCCTGTTAAGGGGTTATTGAGAATAACAAGTATATATTTCTTAAAACAAGTTTATTAGCAGTGCCTATTTAAATATTAGGTTGTTGTAAGTTGACAAAGTTATATCTAATAAACCTGTCCCACGATTTATTTTCTTTAATATCAAGGGATTGGCTTGTCATGTCATGTCACTCACTTATTAGTTATTATGTTCACTGAACTGGCCTGTTTACAAGGAGGTAGGGTTACCCTAGCACCCGGGTCAAAGTTTAGACCTGGTTACCAGGTACATGCGTAAAAATGCACAAGTTGTTCACAGTTGTTAACAGGCATGAACAATGTTGTGCTGCACCCTGTGAACAGGTTATCAACAAGTTGTTCACTTATAGTTCGAACAACTTGTTCACAGATAAATCAACAGTCATGAACAAGTTGTTCCAACAGCACATTTTTATAGCCAGCAACGTTGTTCGCACATGATACAACATGTTGTAACAATGATGAACAACAATGTTACAACAATTGTGAACATGACTGGTGTATCATCACCTCCTTCGGTTGTTTCAACATGCGTGAACAAGGGTTGTTATTATATACCAAGTGTCAAAGTTCGTGTTTTCTTGCGTCTCATTGGGCGAGAGGGTATCATGTGATAGTGATTAAATTCCACTGTCTCCCGGCAACAGCTCTGAAGCGGTGAATAATATGTTATGGACCGGTGAATAATAAAATCCTCAAGTTATGGAGCAAAAACAAAGGTTCGCTAGCCGAAGCAGCGATGAAATAGATAATTTACTCAAAAATAAAGACTCAACATCGACGAAAAAGGCCACAAAGCAAGCAGTTAAAATCTTAAGGGAATTTTGTATCGAAAAAGGACTTGCCGCCGAGATTAAAAATCTTACAAAAGTACAACTCAATGAGCTTCTTCGACAATTCTACGCCAACACCAGAAAAAGAGATGGTTCGTTTCATTATATTACTTCAGTGATTTGATGTCTTTCTTTTTTTGTTTTCTTTGACACTTGGTATATAATAAAATACTTATTGACTGGGACCTTCGGCAAACAGTATGTTTTGTGGCCCCTCGACTGCTCGTTGTTACCCTCGGCTTTGCCTCGGGTAACAACGGTGGTCTCGGGGCCACAAAACATACTGTTTGCCTCAGTCCCAGTCAATAAGTGTTAATTGTTTCATCAAGCAGTAACAACTTGTTGAAACAATGATGAACAATGTTGTTAATTCATCAGTGTTGTTCACACATGATAACAACGTCGTTACAGCATTGTTCAGGCAACAATGCTGTAACAACTTGTGATATTTTTACGCGTGTAGGTGTGTTATCCCTACCAAATGCATTTACAAGGACAAAACATAACCTGGCTACTAGGGTAACCCTGGCAGCAGGGTTTACCATAGCATCCTTGTACACGACAAACAAAAAATGCAAGAAATGTATGATAGCTAGGGTAATATGAGTGCTTTAGACACTTCCAAAATTTGCTTCAATGGGCATGAACAATCATTTGAAATCGAGGTTGAATATCAGGGATGTCATGATAGTGAATGCATTACGATTTCACGTCAACCTCGAGTTCATGCCATTGTTTCATAGGCACTTTTTATAGGCTATAAATTCTCTTCCAATGTACGTTTTCAATATTGTGATTCGATATTGGCTGTTCAGCGCAGATACATGTACGCTATGCGTACCTTTTGTTTGACCTTATTTTAAAGTTTGAAAAAATGGCCAAAAAGTAAAGGCTAACCCCTTTACTTTTTGACTGATTTTGGCCATTTTTTCAACTTTTGAAATAAGGCTAAAATATGCATATTTAGCCCAAATAATGCGTTCTTGTTGCTCTAGAAGGCAAAAAAGACTTCATTTGGGCTAAATTATTGTTTTTTTGACCTTATTTTAAAGTTTGAGAAAATGGCCAAAATCGGCCAAAATGTAAAGGCTAACCCCTTTACTTTTTGACCGATTTTGGCCATTTTTTCAACTTTTGAAATACGGTTAAAATATGCATATTTAGCCTAAATAACGCCTTCTTTTTGTCTAGAAGGCAGAGGCTTTATTTGGGCTAAATTATCGTTTTTTGACTTTATTTTAAAGTTTGAGAAAATGGCCAAAAAGTAAAGGCTAACCCCTTTACTTTTCGACCTATTTTGGCCATTTTTTCAACTTTTGAAATAAGGCTAAGATATGCGTATTTAGCCCAAATAAAGCCTTCTTCTTGCTCTAGAAGGTAAAAAAGGCTTTATTTGGGCTAAATTATCGTTTTTTGACCTTATTTTAAAGTTTGAAAAAATGGCCAAAATCGGTCAAAAAGTAAAGGGGTTACCCTCTACTTTTTGACTGATTTTGGCCATTTTTTCAACTTTTGACATAAGGCTAAAATATGCGTATTTAGCCCAAATAAAGTCTTCTTGTTGCTCTAGAAGGAAAAAAGGCTTTATTTGGGCTAAATTATCGCATTTCTACTTTATTTTAAAGTTTGAAAAAATGGCCAAAAAGTAAAGTCTAACCCCTTTACTTTTTGACCGATTTTGGCCATTTTTTCAACTTTTGAAATAAGGCTAAAATATGCATATTTAGCCTAAATAAAGCCTTCTTCTTGCTCTAGAATGTAAAAAAGGCTTTATTTGGGCTAAATTATCGTTTTTTGACCTTATTTTAAAGTTTGAAAAAATGACCAAAAAGTAAAGGCTAACCCCTTTACTTTTTGACTGATTTTGGCCATTTTTTCAACTTTTGAAATAAGGCTAAGATATGCGTATTTAGCCCAAATAAAGCCTTCTTCTTGCTCTAGAAGGTAAAAAAGGCTTTATTTGGGCTAAATTATCGTTTTTTGACCTTATTTTAAAGTTTGATAAAATGGCCAAAATCAGTGAAAAAGTAAAGGGGTTAGTTAGCCTCTACTTTTTGACTGATTTTGGCCATTTTATCAAACTTTAAAATAAGGTCAAAAAACGATAATTTAGCCCAAATAAAGCCTTTTTTACCTTCTAGAGCAAGAAGAAGGCTTTATTTGGGCTAAATACGCATATTTTAGCCTTATTTTAAAAGTTGAAAAAATGGCCAAAATCAGTCAAAAAGTAAAGGGGTTAGTTAGCCTCTACTTTTTGACCGATTTTGGTCACTTTTGAGTTAGGGTCAAAAACGCTTAAATAAAATTGTTTTAAAGCTTCTGTGAAAAGGAGAAGACTGTATTTTGGCTAAAAAAAATTTTTTTTATTTTTTGAAAACAATCCGGGAAAAAAAAAGTAAAGGGTAACCCCTTTACTTTTTCACTGATTTTGGCCATTTTTTCAAACTTCAAAATAAGCTCAAAAAACGATAATTTAGCCCAAATAAAGCCTTTTTACCTTAAGACTTTACTTTTTGCCCATTTTTTCAAACTTTAAAATAAAGTCAAAAAACGATAATTTAGCCCAAATAAAGCCTTTTTTACCTTCTAGAGCAAGAAGAAGGCTTTATTTGGGCTAAATACGCATATCTTAGCCTTATTTCAAAAGTTGAAAAAATGGCCAAAATCAGTCAAAAAGTAAAGGGGTTAGCCTTTACTTTTTGGTCATTTTTTCAAACTTTAAAATAAGGTCAAAAAACGATAATTTAGCCCAAATAAAGCCTTTTTTACATTCTAGAGCAAGAAGAAGGCTTTATTTAGGCTAAATACGCATATTTTAGCCTTATTTCAAAAGTTGAAAAAATGGCCAAAATCGGTCAAAAAGTAAAGGGGTTAGCCTTTACTTTTTGGCCATTTTTTCAAACTTTAAAATACGGTCAAAACACGATAATTTAGCCCAAATGAAGCCTTTTTTGCCATCTAGAGCAACAAGAAGGCATTATTAGGGCTAATTATGCATATTTTAGCCTTATTTCAAAAGTTGAAAAAATGGCCAAAATCGGTCAAAAAGTAACGGGGTTAGCCTTTACTTTTTGACTGATTTTGGCCATTTTTTCAAACTTTAAAATAAGGTCAAAAAACGATAATTTCGCCCCAGTAAAGCCTTTCTTACCTTCTACAGCAACAAGAAGGCTTTATTTGGGCTAAATATGCATATTTTAGCCTTATTTCAAAAGTTGAAAAAATGGCCAAAATCAGTCAAAAAGTAAAGGGGTTAGTTAGCCTCTACTTTTTGACCGATTTTGGCCATTTCTTCAAACTTTAAAATACGGTCAAAAAACGATAATTTCGCCCCAATAAAGCCTTTTTTACCTTCTACAGCAAGAAGAAGCCTTTATTTGGGCTAAATACGCATATTTTAGCCTTATTTTAAAAGTTGAAAAAATGGCGAAAATCAGTCAAAAAGTAAAGGGGTTAGTTAGCCTCTACTTTTTGACCGATTTTGGTCACTTTTGAGTTAGGGTCAAAAACGCTTAAATAAAATTGTTTTAAAGCTTCTGTGAAAAGGAGAAGACTGTATTTTGGCTAAAAAAATTTTTTTTTATTTTTTGAAAAAAATGCGGGAAAAAAAAAGTAAAGGGTAACCCCTTTACTTTTTCACTGATTTTGGCCATTTTTTCAACTTTTGACATCAGGCTAAAATATGCGTATTTAGCCCAAATAAAGTCTTCTTGTTGCTCTAGAAGGAAAAAAGGCTTTATTTGGGCTAAATTATCGTTTTTCTACTTTATTTTAAAGTTTGAAAAAATGGCCAAAAAGTAAAGGCTAACCCCTTTACTTTTTGACCGATTTTGGCCATTTTTTCAACTTTTGAAATAAGGCTAAAATATGCGTATTTAGCCCAAATAAAGCCTTCTTCTTGCTCTAGAAGGTAAAAAAGGCTTTATTTGGGCTAAATTATCGTTTTTTGACTTTATTTTAAAGTTTGAAAAAATGGGCAAAAAGTAAAGTCTTAATGTAAAAAGGCTTTATTTGGGCTAAATTATCGTTTTTTGAGCTTATTTTAAAGTTTGAAAAAATGGCCAAAAAGTAAAGGCTAACCCCTTTACTTTTTGACTGATTTTGGCCATTTTTTCAACTTTTGAAATAAGGCTAAGATATGCGTATTTAGCCCAAATAAAGCCTTCTTCTTGCTCTAGAAGGTAAAAAAGGCTTTATTTGGGCTAAATTATCGTTTTTTGACCTTATTTTAAAGTTTGATAAAATGGCCAAAATCAGTGAAAAAGTAAAGGGGTTAGTTAGCCTCTACTTTTTGACTGATTTTGGCCATTTTATCAAACTTTAAAATAAGGTCAAAAAACGATAATTTAGCCCAAATAAAGCCTTTTTTACCTTCTAGAGCAAGAAGAAGGCTTTATTTGGGCTAAATACGCATATTTTAGCCTTATTTTAAAAGTTGAAAAAATGGCCAAAATCAGTCAAAAAGTAAAGGGGTTAGTTAGCCTCTACTTTTTGACCGATTTTGGTCACTTTTGAGTTAGGGTCAAAAACGCTTAAATAAAATTGTTTTAAAGCTTCTGTGAAAAGGAGAAGACTGTATTTTGGCTAAAAAAATTTTTTTTAATTTTTTGAAAAAAATCCGGGAAAAAAAAAGTAAGGGGTTACCCTTTACTTTTTGACTGATTTTGGCCATTTTTTCAACTTTTGAAATAAGGCTAAGATATGCGTATTTAGCCCAAATAAAGCCTTCTTCTTGCTCTAGAAGGTAAAAAAGGCTTTATTTGGGCTAAATTATCGTTTTTTGACTTTATTTTAAAGTTTGAAAAAATGGGCAAAAAGTAAAGTCTTAAGGTAAAAAGGCTTTATTTGGGCTAAATTATCGTTTTTTGAGCTTATTTTAAAGTTTGAAAAAATGGCCAAAATCAGTGAAAAAGTAAAGGGGTTACCCTTTACTTTTTTTTTCCCGGATTTATTTCAAAAAATAAAAAAAATTTTTTTTAGCCAAAATACAGTCTTCTCCTTTTCACAGAAGCTTTAAAACAATTTTATTTAAGCGTTTTTGACCCTAACTCAAAAGTGACCAAAATCGGTCAAAAAGTAGAGGCTAACTAACCCCTTTACTTTTTGACTGATTTTGGCCATTTTTTCAACTTTTAAAATAAGGCTAAAATATGCGTATTTAGCCCAAATAAAGGCTTCTTCTTGCTGTAGAAGGTAAAAAAGGCTTTATTGGGGCGAAATTATCGTTTTTTGACCGTATTTTAAAGTTTGAAGAAATGGCCAAAATCGGCCAAAAAGTAAAGGCTAACCCCTTTACTTTTTGACTGATTTTGGCCATTTTTTCAACTTTTGAAATAAGGCTAAAATATGCATATTTAGCCCAAATAAAGCCTTCTTGTTGCTGTAGAAGGTAAAAAAGGCTTTATTGGGGCGAAATTATCGTTTTTTGACCTTATTTTAAAGTTTGAAAAAATGGCCAAAATCAGTCAAAAAGTAAAGGCTAACCCCGTTACTTTTTGACCGATTTTGGCCATTTTTTCAACTTTTGAAATATGGCTAAAATATGGATATTTAGCCCAAATAAAGCCTTCTTGTTGCTCTAGAAGGCAAAAAAGGCTTTATTTGGGCTAAATTATCGTTTTTTTGACTTTACTTTAAAGTTTGAAAAAATGGCCAAAAACTAAAGGCTAACCCCTTTACTTTTTGACCGATTTTGGCCATTTTTTCAACTTTTGAAATAAGGCTAAAATATGCATAATTAGCCCTAATAATGCCTTCTTGTTGCTCTAGACGGCAAAAAAGGCTTCATTTGGGCTAAATTATCGTGTTTTGACCTTATTTTAAAGTTTGAAAAAATGGCCAAAATCAGTCAAAAAGTAAAGGCTAACCCCGTTACTTTTTGACTGATTTTGGCCATTTTTTCAACTTTTGAAATAGGGCTAAAATATGGATATTTAGCCCAAATAAAGCCTTCTTGTTGCTCTAGAAGGCAAAAAAGGCTTTATTTGGGCTAAATTATCGTTTTTTTGACTTTACTTTAAAGTTTGAAAAAATGGCCAAAAACTAAAGGCTAACCCCTTTACTTTTTGACCGATTTTGGCCATTTTTTCAACTTTTGAAATAAGGCTAAAATATGCATAATTAGCCCTAATAATGCCTTCTTGTTGCTCTAGATGGCAATAAAGGCTTCATTTGGGCTAAATTATCGTGTTTTGACCTTATTTTAAAGTTTGAAAAAATGGCCAAAATCGGCCAAAAAGTAAAGGCGTTAGCCTCTACTTTTTGACTGATTTTGGCCATTTTTTCAACTTTTGACATAAGGCTAAAATATGCGTATTTAGCCCAAATAAAGTCTTCTTGTTGCTCTAGAAGGAAAAAAGGCTTTATTTGGGCTAAATTATCGTTTTTCTACTTTATTTTAAAGTTTGAAAAAATGACCAAAAAGTAAAGGCTAACCCCTTTACTTTTTGACCGATTTTGGCCATTTTTTCAACTTTTGAAATAAGGCTAAAATATGCGTATTTAGCCTAAATAAAGCCTTCTTCTTGCTCTAGAATGTAAAAAAGGCTTTATTTGGGCTAAATTATCGTTTTTTGACCTTATTTTAAAGTTTGAAAAAATGACCAAAAAGTAAAGGCTAACCCCTTTACTTTTTGACTGATTTTGGCCATTTTTTCAACTTTTGAAATAAGGCTAAGATATGCGTATTTAGCCCAAATAAAGCCTTCTTCTTGCTCTAGAAGGTAAAAAAGGCTTTATTTGGGCTAAATTATCGTTTTTTGACTTTATTTTAAAGTTTGAAAAAATGGGCAAAAAGTAAAGTCTTAAGGTAAAAAGGCTTTATTTGGGCTAAATTATCGTTTTTTGAGCTTATTTTAAAGTTTGAAAAAATGGCCAAAATCAGTGAAAAAGTAAAGGGGTCACCCTTTACTTTTTTTTTCCCGGATTTTTTTCAAAAAATAAAAAAAATTTTTTTTAGCCAAAATACAGTCTTCTCCTTTTCACAGAAGCTTTAAAACAATTTTATTTAAGCGTTTTTGACCCTAACTCAAAAGTGACCAAAATCGGTCAAAAAGTAGAGGCTAACTAACCCCTTTACTTTTTGACTGATTTTGGCCATTTTTTCAACTTTTAAAATAAGGCTAAAATATGCGTATTTAGCCCAAATAAAGGCTTCTTCTTGCTGTAGAAGGTAAAAAAGGCTTTATTGGGGCGAAATTATCGTTTTTTGACCGTATTTTAAAGTTTGAAGAAATGGCCAAAATCGGCCAAAAAGTAAAGGCTAACCCCTTTACTTTTTGACTGATTTTGGCCATTTTTTCAACTTTTGAAATAAGGCTAAAATATGCATATTTAGCCCAAATAAAGCCTTCTTGTTGCTGTAGAAGGTAAAAAAGGCTTTATTGGGGCGAAATTATCGTTTTTTGACCTTATTTTAAAGTTTGAAAAAATGGCCAAAATCAGTCAAAAAGTAAAGGCTAACCCCGTTACTTTTTGACCGATTTTGGCCATTTTTTCAACTTTTGAAATAGGGCTAAAATATGGATATTTAGCCCAAATAAAGCCTTCTTGTTGCTCTAGAAGGCAAAAAAGGCTTTATTTGGGCTAAATTATCGTTTTTTTGACTTTACTTTAAAGTTTGAAAAAATGGCCAAAAACTAAAGGCTAACCCCTTTACTTTTTGACCGATTTTGGCCATTTTTTCAACTTTTGAAATAAGGCTAAAATATGCATAATTAGCCCTAATAATGCCTTCTTGTTGCTCTAGATGGCAAAAAAGGCTTCATTTGGGCTAAATTATCGTGTTTTGACCTTATTTTAAAGTTTGAAAAAATGGCCAAAATCAGTCAAAAAGTAAAGGCTAACCCCGTTACTTTTTGACCGATTTTGGCCATTTTTTCAACTTTTGAAATAGGGCTAAAATATGGATATTTAGCCCAAATAAAGCCTTCTTGTTGCTCTAGAAGGCAAAAAAGGCTTTATTTGGCTAAATTATCGTTTTTTTGACTTTACTTTAAAGTTTGAAAAAATGGCCAAAAACTAAAGGCTAACCCCTTTACTTTTTGACCGATTTTGGCCATTTTTTCAACTTTTGAAATAAGGCTAAAATATGCATAATTAGCCCTAATAATGCCTTCTTGTTGCTCTAGATGGCAATAAAGGCTTCATTTGGGCTAAATTATCGTGTTTTGACCTTATTTTAAAGTTTGAAAAAATGGCCAAAATCGGCCAAAAAGTAAAGGCGTTAGCCTCTACTTTTTGACTGATTTTGGCCATTTTTTCAACTTTTGACATAAGGCTAAAATATGCGTATTTAGCCCAAATAAAGTCTTCTTGATGCTCTAGAAGGAAAAAAGGCTTTATTTGGGCTAAATTATCGTTTTTCTACTTTATTTTAAAGTTTGAAAAAATGGCCAAAAAGTAAAGGCTAACCCCTTTACTTTTTGACCGATTTTGGCCATTTTTTCAACTTTTGAAATAAGGCTGAAATATGCGTATTTAGCCCAAATAAAGCCTTCTTGCTCTAGAAGGTAAAAAAGGCTTTATTTGGGCTAAATTATCGTTTTTTGACCTTATTTTAAAGTTTGAAAAAATGACCAAAAAGTAAAGGCTAACCCCTTTACTTTTTGACTGATTTTGGCCATTTTTTCAACTTTTGAAATAAGGCTAAAATATGCATATTTAGCCCAAATAAAGCCTTCTTGTTGCTGTAGAAGGTAAAAAAGGCTTTATTGGGGCGAAATTATCGTTTTTTGACCTTATTTTAAAGTTTGAAAAAATGGCCAAAATCAGTCAAAAAGTAAAGGCTAACCCCGTTACTTTTTGACCGATTTTGGCCATTTTTTCAACTTTTGAAATAGGGCTAAAATATGGATATTTAGCCCAAATAAAGCCTTCTTGTTGCTCTAGAAGGCAAAAAAGGCTTTATTTGGGCTAAATTATCGTTTTTTTGACTTTACTTTAAAGTTTGAAAAAATGGCCAAAAACTAAAGGCTAACCCCTTTACTTTTTGACCGATTTTGGCCATTTTTTCAACTTTTGAAATAAGGCTAAAATATGCATAATTAGCCCTAATAATGCCTTCTTGTTGCTCTAGATGGCAAAAAAGGCTTCATTTGGGCTAAATTATCGTGTTTTGACCTTATTTTAAAGTTTGAAAAAATGGCCAAAATCAGTCAAAAAGTAAAGGCTAACCCCGTTACTTTTTGACCGATTTTGGCCATTTTTTCAACTTTTGAAATAGGGCTAAAATATGGATATTTAGCCCAAATAAAGCCTTCTTGTTGCTCTAGAAGGCAAAAAAGGCTTTATTTGGGCTAAATTATCGTTTTTTTGACTTTACTTTAAAGTTTGAAAAAATGGCCAAAAACTAAAGGCTAACCCCTTTACTTTTTGACCGATTTTGGCCATTTTTTCAACTTTTGAAATAAGGCTAAAATATGCATAATTAGCCCTAATAATGCCTTCTTGTTGCTCTAGATGGCAATAAAGGCTTCATTTGGGCTAAATTATCGTGTTTTGACCTTATTTTAAAGTTTGAAAAAATGGCCAAAATCGGCCAAAAAGTAAAGGCGTTAGCCTCTACTTTTTGACTGATTTTGGCCATTTTTTCAACTTTTGACATAAGGCTAAAATATGCGTATTTAGCCCAAATAAAGTCTTCTTGATGCTCTAGAAGGAAAAAAGGCTTTATTTGGGCTAAATTATCGTTTTTCTACTTTATTTTAAAGTTTGAAAAAATGGCCAAAAAGTAAAGGCTAACCCCTTTACTTTTTGACCGATTTTGGCCATTTTTTCAACTTTTGAAATAAGGCTAAAATATGCGTATTTAGCCTAAATAAAGCCTTCTTCTTGCTCTAGAATGTAAAAAAGGCTTTATTTGGGCTAAATTATCGTTTTTTGACCTTATTTTAAAGTTTGAAAAAATGACCAAAAAGTAAAGGCTAACCCCTTTACTTTTTTACTGATTTTGGCCATTTTTTCAACTTTTGAAATAAGGCTAAAATATGCATATTTAGCCCAAATAAAGCCTTCTTGTTGCTGTAGAAGGTAAAAAAGGCTTTATTGGGGCGAAATTATCGTTTTTTGACCTTATTTTAAAGTTTGAAAAAATGGCCAAAATCAGTCAAAAAGTAAAGGCTAACCCCGTTACTTTTTGACCGATTTTGGCCATTTTTTCAACTTTTGAAATAGGGCTAAAATATGGATATTTAGCCCAAATAAAGCCTTCTTGTTGCTCTAGAAGGCAAAAAAGGCTTTATTTGGGCTAAATTATCGTTTTTTTGACTTTACTTTAAAGTTTGAAAAAATGGCCAAAAACTAAAGGCTAACCCCTTTACTTTTTGACCGATTTTGGCCATTTTTTCAACTTTTGAAATAAGGCTAAAATATGCATAATTAGCCCTAATAATGCCTTCTTGTTGCTCTAGATGGCAAAAAAGGCTTCATTTGGGCTAAATTATCGTGTTTTGACCTTATTTTAAAGTTTGAAAAAATGGCCAAAATCAGTCAAAAAGTAAAGGCTAACCCCGTTACTTTTTGACCGATTTTGGCCATTTTTTCAACTTTTGAAATAGGGCTAAAATATGGATATTTAGCCCAAATAAAGCCTTCTTGTTGCTCTAGAAGGCAAAAAAGGCTTTATTTGGGCTAAATTATCGTTTTTTTGACTTTACTTTAAAGTTTGAAAAAATGGCCAAAAACTAAAGGCTAACCCCTTTACTTTTTGACCGATTTTGGCCATTTTTTCAACTTTTGAAATAAGGCTAAAATATGCATAATTAGCCCTAATAATGCCTTCTTGTTGCTCTAGATGGCAATAAAGGCTTCATTTGGGCTAAATTATCGTGTTTTGACCTTATTTTAAAGTTTGAAAAAATGGCCAAAATCGGCCAAAAAGTAAAGGCGTTAGCCTCTACTTTTTGACTGATTTTGGCCATTTTTTCAACTTTTGACATAAGGCTAAAATATGCGTATTTAGCCCAAATAAAGTCTTCTTGTTGCTCTAGAAGGAAAAAAGGCTTTATTTGGGCTAAATTATCGTTTTTCTACTTTATTTTAAAGTTTGAAAAAATGGCCAAAAAGTAAAGGCTAACCCCTTTACTTTTTGACCGATTTTGGCCATTTTTTCAACTTTTGAAATAAGGCTAAAATATGCATATTTAGCCCAAATAATGCGTTCTTGTTGCTCTAGAAGGCAAAAAAGACTTCATTTGGGCTAAATTATTGTTTTTTTGACCTTATTTTAAAGTTTGAGAAAATGGCCAAAATCGGCCAAAATGTAAAGGCTAACCCCTTTACTTTTTGACCGATTTTGGCCATTTTTTCAACTTTTGAAATACGGTTAAAATATGCATATTTAGCCTAAATAACGCCTTCTTTTTGTCTAGAAGGCAGAGGCTTTATTTGGGCTAAATTATCGTTTTTTGACTTTATTTTAAAGTTTGAGAAAATGGCCAAAAAGTAAAGGCTAACCCCTTTACTTTTCGACCTATTTTGGCCATTTTTTCAACTTTTGAAATAAGGCTAAGATATGCGTATTTAGCCCAAATAAAGCCTTCTTCTTGCTCTAGAAGGTAAAAAAGGCTTTATTTGGGCTAAATTATCGTTTTTTGACCTTATTTTAAAGTTTGAAAAAATGGCCAAAATCGGTCAAAAAGTAAAGGGGTTACCCTCTACTTTTTGACTGATTTTGGCCATTTTTTCAACTTTTGACATAAGGCTAAAATATGCGTATTTAGCCCAAATAAAGTCTTCTTGTTGCTCTAGAAGGAAAAAAGGCTTTATTTGGGCTAAATTATCGCATTTCTACTTTATTTTAAAGTTTGAAAAAATGGCCAAAAAGTAAAGTCTTGCCACTATGGATTAAAGCAATGAATATCCGATACAAACATGGCTTGCTCAACAACGACAGTGTCAAATCTCACTGGGAAGAACATGAAGACGCCAATGATTCTGGAAAATGCGACAAGGTCATAATCAATTTGACTTCTCAGGAAAAGGAGGAAAACCTAGTCAACATCACTGTCATGGTAAACAAAGGACGAATCCAGATTCAAGGCAGATTCATAAAAGAATGGGGTGTTGAAGAATTCCCTATATTGATTGCTCTGATAAACAATCCAGACCTGATGAAATCCGACCCGACAAAAAACCTGAAGAATTTTGTCGAGAAAATATCCTCTTCAAAAACCAGTAACCTTCAAACCTCTCCTCAACCTCAAGATAATGCTCCACTGGACTCCACTATCAACTCACCAAAAGAAAGACCTCTACATTCAGTAAAAACCAACTTGGCATCCCTAGAGGCCGATTTTGTCGACTTTAAGCTGAATACAGAAGGGGCAATTATAGAAATAAATACAATTCTACTAGAGAAGGATAACAAGATTGAAAATCTTAATCATGAAATTGCCAACCTCAAAGCAAAACACTCCAATAACCAACAGCTACTGAGTGACATCTCCCTGAAACAAGCACAAACAGAAGATGAGATTAAAAAATTACATAGCAAATGTAAATCGCTGGAAGAAAAGAACTCAGTGTTACTCGGCAAAATAGTAACATTAAAAGAAAACATGGAAACGAATGATGATAACAATACAACTGAATTAAGCTCCTCGTCTACCACAAGCATTCCCACATCTAACAAATTCCTACCCCTCCAAGACGAATCGTTGATTGAAGAATCCACCTCAACAAATGAATCCCCTTCAAAAGAAGAAAAAATACCATCAAATGAGAAAACTAACCCAGAAATTAAAGATGACACAATCATACTTTGTGACAGTAATGGTCATCACCTCAAACCTTCCCTACTATGCCCAGATAGCAAAACAAGCTATATCAGATGTCCCACCCTTGTGAAAGCAAAAGAAATACTAAATAGCACCTCATTCACTTCTCCGAAAACATTCATTGTGCATACTGGAACCAATGATCTGGAACATTCATCCTCAAATGAGACCCTACTTAAAAATTCAATGGATACGGTGGAATGCATTCATACCAAACACCCTGAATGCCACATCGTCTTCTCATCTCTTCTCCCTAGATCTGATACACTAGATAAGAGGGCTTCTGACCTGAACGATGACTTAGAAAAAGCACTCTCCTCAAAAAGGAACATCACATTTGTCAGACACAACAATGTCAACAAGCAAAACCACTTAAGGGACAGGAAACACCTGAATGATATTGGAGTGAAACGATTTGCCCAAAACCTAAAACGCGCCTTCTTTAAAAACAAGACTAACCCAAATGGCCCAAGAAACAAGCCACCAGGTACTAGACATCATCAACCGTCAAGACTCCCACCCTATCAGTTTCATTACACTCCTCAAATCCCACGAAACGGCAACACACCCTTTTTCCCATATGCATCATCCAGTCACCAGTTAATGCCTCTCCAATCTGAACCGGCAAGTCATATCCCACCAGCTCCACTGACAAACTTCCCTCAACAGTACCATAACCCTAAACATCCCTTTGCTCCACCTCGACTCCCCACAACCAACCACCTTCAAACAACCCCACAACCACCAACACTCCCTGGAACCCAAGAAGTTCCACCGAAAAACCTCCATCAACAATACCTTAAACATCCCCTTGCTCCACCTCGATTCCCCACAACCTACCACCGTCATCATACAACCCCACAACCACCAACACTCCCTGGAATACAAGAAGCAAGAACCAACAACAAAGTAAACCAAGAAATACCAAGTCAACTCATTCAACTCATCAAGGACCTCCATAGGTATGTCAATTAGAAAAACTTATAACTAAAATTCTATTTAATAGCAATATTATACAAAAAACAACTATACTAAACATGATTATTTACTTAATTTAAAATCCTTTCCAACTTAAGTTTGGTATATCAATGATTACCTGGTCACTCTATAGATAACTTACTCACTTATTAGCTTTGATCAATGTCCTCAAACCTTTCTTTCAGTACCTGGAATATCCATGGTATTTTAAATAATGTCCTCGGTGATAAGACTAAGAACAAGGACTTTATTGATCGTATTAGTAATATTGATTTCCTTTTTTTAACTGAAACTTGGTGTAGCACAATTATTGATGTTCCGGGTTTCAGGGCTTTTGTCTCTGATACTGCGACGCCTCATACCAACCGGGTATGCCGCAAGTCAGGTGGTATCACCTTACTAACCAAAACTAAGTTTGAAAAATTTATTTCAATTGTTAAAAGGTCTAAAAACTTTTTATGGTGTAAAATATCAAAAGAAATGTTAAATGCTGAAAATGATTTATTTCTATGTGGTGTGTACATTCCACCAGAAAAATCTGTTTATTTTGAAAACGAAATATTTGATGAATTGGAAAACGATATAGTTTTCTACTCATCAAAAGGAAATGTAATGATCCTCGGTGATTTTAATGCTAGAACTAGTACTCTCGAGGACTTTATCTCTAAAGACGGAAATCAGTTTATAAATGATATAAGTGAAAACTGCTTACAACCGAAAGAAAGACTTAATTTTGATAATCAAATTAACAACCATGGCAAACAACTAATTAATCTATGTAAAAACTTTGACTTGAGAATTTTAAACGGCCGGACAAAAGGCGATTCTTTTGGAAGAGCTACTTTCCATGGTAACAATGGTATTAGTGTTGTTGATTACATCATATGTGATCAAGAATTATTTGAAAAGACTAATTACTTTGTTGTTAAACCACCTACATATCTATCTGACCATAGTCAAATCATTACATGGGTTGATATCGGTCATCTAGTTGATCAACCTGGTACCAATCCATGTAATATTGAAATGACTAAGCTACCAAACCAATTCATTTGGGATGATTATTCTAAAAATAAATTTAGAGAAACACTAAGATCAGCAGAAATACAAAAGAAAATCAATGAATTTGTTAATTCCGACTTTACGGATGATTTGAACGGAATAAACAAATGTGTATCTGAATTTCAGAACATTTTACTCGAAACATCCAAAAAAAGCTTAAAAATAAAAAAGAGCAAACTTAGAAGAAAAATTACGAATGTTGCTCAAAAGAAATGGTTCGACAAGGACTGTCGAATCAAAAGACACCATTTGAGAAAACTTTCAAATTTAAAACATAAAGATCCTACTAATATTGAATTAAGGAAAAACTATCATGATGCTTTGAAATCTTACAAAGAAACACTAGAACTGAAACGAAATGAATTCCAAAATAACAAAATCGATGAACTAGAAAAAGCTAGTCAAAATGATCTTAATCTCTTCTGGAAAATCCTAAAAAACTCCTCAGATGATATTGATACTGAGGCAAATTCTGAAAATTCACCCAAAGAGAATGAATGGTTTTCACATTTTGAACAACTACATTGTGAACACCAACTATCAAAAGAACAAGAAGAAATTACTAAAACTTTAAAACATAAAGAAATCTCAAAAAATCTCCTCAATGAACTTGATACAGAAATAACTGTTGAAGAAATAATGAAAGCAGCTAAGAAAATTAAGTCGAAAAAAGCTGCATATTCTGACAGAATTAACAGTGAAATGTTAAAATTTAGTGTTGATATCCTTGCCAATTGCTTTACCAAAACATTCAACACGATATTGAATTCTGGAAACTTCCCAAGCTCATGGTGCGAGGGACTTATTTCACCAATTTTTAAATCAGGAAATAAATTAGACACAAATAATTATCGAGGAATATGTGTATCAAGCTCATTAGGAAAATTCTTCTGCTCTGTCTTTAACGACAGACTGATGAACTTTTCAAAATCTAAGAAACTTTTACACCCTTCTCAAATTGGATTTATACCAGGCAATAGAACTGCCGACCATATTTTTACTTTGAAAACTCTACACGATAAATATGTTAATCAGAATAATGAGAAAATTTATGCATGCTTTGTTGATTTTAAAAAGGCCTTTGATTCCGTCTGGCATAAAGGCCTTTATTTGAAACTATTAGAAAATGGAATTGGAGGACGCTTCTATGATCTGATAAAGGATCTGTACTCTAATACTCAGTGTGCAGTGAAAGTGTCAGGTCATAGAACGCCCTTCTTCTCCTACAATCGAGGTGTACGCCAAGGTTGTGTTTTAAGTCCCCTCCTGTTTAACTTATATATAAATGAACTTCCTAATCTATTTGAGAAAGTAAACTCAGACCCATTTCTTTTACCAAATGGAACAAGACTAAGTAGTCTTCTATATGCTGACGACCTTATTATACTATCAAGATCGAAATCAGGTCTCCAAAATTGTCTAGATTCTCTTAATGAATGGAGCAAAAAATGGCTAATGAATATCAATTTGAAAAAAACCAAAGTTATGATCTTACAAAAACATAACTCTAAGCTACAAAAGTTTGACTTTTTCTTGGGAGATAGGCGTATTGACATCACAAATGAATATACTTACCTCGGCCTAAAACTAACTCCAAACACTAAATTCTCAGTCGCAACTCAACAACTGAGTGAAAAGGCTATGCATGCTTTATTCAAAATTCGAAAACATCTTGATTTTCACAAACTTACTCCAAAACTTGCAATGAAAATCTTTGATGGCATAGTCTCTCCTATCCTACTCTATAACTCTGAGGTTTGGGGAGCCTATACCAACAACGATTTTACTAAATGGGACAAGACTCCAACTGAAAAAACACACCTAAAATTTTGTAAAATCTATTTGGGTGTGAATAGGAAAGCGAGCAATATCGCTAGCAGGGGTGAACTAGGTAAATTCCCTCTGTTAATCCCCATATTCAAAAGACTATTTTCTTACATTAAACACATTAGTCAACTACCAGATTCAAGTATAGCGAAACAAACTTTTTACCTTTCAAAAAGACTTTACTCACACGGTAAAGATTCATTCTACTCTAATGCCGCAAACATTATTAAAAACTTTTATCCTAATATCGATGAAACAATAGATATTGAAAAATTTGTTCAGGATACGAACGTAAGTGATTTCGTAAAAACTATTAAAGATAACTATACATCATTTTGGAAAAATCAAATTGAAAACTCGACTAAACTATCATTCTATTCCACTTTCAAAAAAGATTATAACTTAGAAGAATACCTAAATATTATTAAAGATCCTAACCAAAGAAGACTGTTCTCAAAGTTTCGTATAAGTAACCATAAACTAGAAATTGAGTTCGGGCGTTATAGAAATGTACCTCGAGAGGAGAGATTTTGCAAATGCTACGATAAATCTGCAGTTGAAGATGAATTTCATTTTTCATTTGAATGTGAAAAATACGAAAATTTGCGAAATAATTCGCACAACATCCTAAAAGAATATTTTCAAATCAACATCACCAATGACTCAAGGAGAAAATTATTGAGTGATGTTATGTCCTTGAATGATCCTGTGACAACGGATCTATTTTCGAAGCATATTTCAAAATGCTTTCAGATCAGAGACATCAGCCCTTAAACCGGAAACATACGTTTTTATGTATTATATTCACTTTCCATTCACTCTCCTTAATTATATTATTCCTATTCCTATCTCTTCTTACATTTTGAAACTTTAACTTTTCTATATCTTTTCTATATTTTATATACTATTTTAATATTTTCTATATTATAATATTATACCTGTAAATATAGCACTATATTCATTGCTGTTCCATTGGTTAAAGTTGTTTCTCTATAGAAGCAACTTTGGCTAGTGGAACGGCGGTGAATATGGTGCTGTATTTTTACACTATTTTATATATTCTATATGCTTAGCAATACCTGTAATTAGGTCATGCAAATAAAGCTTTATAAAAAAAACAAAAAAAAACCCCTTTACTTTTTGACCGATTTTGGCCATTTTTTCAACTTTTGAAATAAGGCTAAAATATGCGTATTTAGCCTAAATAAAGCCTTCTTCTTGCTCTAGAATGTAAAAAAGGCTTTATTTGGGCTAAATTATCGTTTTTTGACCTTATTTTAAAGTTTGAGAAAATGACCAAAAAGTAAAGGCTAACCCCTTTACTTTTTGACTGATTTTGGCCATTTTTTCAACTTTTGAAATAAGGCTAAGATATGCGTATTTAGCCCAAATAAAGCCTTCTTCTTGCTCTAGAAGGTAAAAAAGGCTTTATTTGGGCTAAATTATCGTTTTTTGACCTTATTTTAAAGTTTGATAAAATGGCCAAAATCAGTGAAAAAGTAAAGGGGTTAGTTAGCCTCTACTTTTTGACTGATTTTGGCCATTTTATCAAACTTTAAAATAAGGTCAAAAAACGATAATTTAGCCCAAATAAAGCCTTTTTTACCTTCTAGAGCAAGAAGAAGGCTTTATTTGGGCTAAATACGCATATTTTAGCCTCATTTTAAAAGTTGAAAAAATGGCCAAAATCAGTCAAAAAGTAAAGGGGTTAGTTAGCCTCTACTTTTTGACCGATTTTGGTCACTTTTGAGTTAGGGTCAAAAACGCTTAAATAAAATTGTTTTAAAGCTTCTGTGAAAAGGAGAAGACTGTATTTTGGCTAAAAAAAATTTTTTTTATTTTTTGAAAACAATCCGGGAAAAAAAAAGTAAAGGGTAACCCCTTTACTTTTTCACTGATTTTGGCCATTTTTTCAAACTTTAAAATAAGCTCAAAAAACGATAATTTAGCCCAAATAAAGCCTTTTTACCTTAAGACTTTACTTTTTGCCCATTTTTTCAAACTTTAAAATAAAGTCAAAAAACGATAATTTAGCCCAAATAAAGCCTTTTTTACCTTCTAGAGCAAGAAGAAGGCTTTATTTGGGCTAAATACGCATATCTTAGCCTTATTTCAAAAGTTGAAAAAATGGCCAAAATCAGTAAAAAAGTAAAGGGGTTAGCCTTTACTTTTTGGTCATTTTTTCAAACTTTAAAATAAGGTCAAAAAACGATAATTTAGCCCAAATAAAGCCTTTTTTACATTCTAGAGCAAGAAGAAGGCTTTATTTAGGCTAAATACGCATATTTTAGCCTTATTTCAAAAGTTGAAAAAATGGCCAAAATCGGTCAAAAAGTAAAGGGGTTAGCCTTTACTTTTTGGCCATTTTTTCAAACTTTAAAATAAAGTAGAAAAACGATAATTTAGCCCAAATAAAGCCTTTTTTCCTTCTAGAGCAACAAGAAGACTTTATTTGGGCTAAATACGCATATTTTAGCCTTATGTCAAAAGTTGAAAAAATGGCCAAAATCAGTCAAAAAGTAGAGGCTAACGCCTTTACTTTTTGGCCGATTTTGGCCATTTTTTCAAACTTTAAAATAAGGTCAAAACACGATAATTTAGCCCAAATGAAGCCTTTTTTGCCATCTAGAGCAACAAGAAGGCATTATTAGGGCTAATTATGCATATTTTAGCCTTATTTCAAAAGTTGAAAAAATGGCCAAAATCGGTCAAAAAGTAAAGGGGTTAGCCTTTAGTTTTTGGCCATTTTTTCAAACTTTAAAGTAAAGTCAAAAAACCGATAATTTAGCCCAAATAAAGCCTTTTTTGCCTTCTAGAGCAACAAGAAGGCTTTATTTGGGCTAAATATCCATATTTTAGCCCTATTTCAAAAGTTGAAAAAATGGCCAAAATCGGTCAAAAAGTAACGGGGTTAGCCTTTACTTTTTGACTGATTTTGGCCATTTTTTCAAACTTTAAAATAAGGTCAAAAAACGATAATTTCGCCCCAGTAAAGCCTTTCTTACCTTCTACAGCAACAAGAAGGCTTTATTTGGGCTAAATATGCATATTTTAGCCTTATTTCAAAAGTTGAAAAAATGGCCAAAATCAGTCAAAAAGTAAAGGGGTTAGTTAGCCTCTACTTTTTGACCGATTTTGGCCATTTCTTCAAACTTTAAAATACGGTCAAAAAACGATAATTTCGCCCCAATAAATCCTTTTTTACCTTCTACAGCAAGAAGAAGCCTTTATTTGGGCTAAATACGCATATTTTAGCCTTACTTTAGAAGTTGAAAAAATGGCCAAAATCAGTCAAAAAGTAAAGGGGTTAGTTAGCCTCTACTTTTTGACCGATTTTGGTCACTTTTGAGTTAGGGTCAAAAACGCTTAAATAAAATTGTTTTAAAGCTTCTGTGAAAAGGAGAAGACTGTATTTTGGTTAAAAAAATTTTTTTTTATTTTTTGAAAAAAATCTGGGAAAAAAAAAGTAAAGGGTAACCCCTTTACTTTTTCACTGATTTTGGCCATTTTTTCAACTTTTGACATAAGGCTAAAATATGCGTATTTAGCCCAAATAAAGTCTTCTTGTTGCTCTAGAAGGAAAAAAGGCTTTATTTGGGCTAAATTATCGTTTTTCTACTTTATTTTAAAGTTTGAAAAAATGGCCAAAAAGTAAAGGCTAACCCCTTTACTTTTTGACCGATTTTGGCCATTTTCTCAACTTTTGAAATAAGGCTAAAATATGCGTATTTAGCCCAAATAAAGCCTTCTTCTTGCTCTAGAAGGTAAAAAAGGCTTTATTTGGGCTAAATTATCGTTTTTTGAGCTTATTTTAAAGTTTGAAAAAATGGCCAAAATCAGTGAAAAAGTAAAGGGGTTACCCTTTACTTTTTTTTTCCCGGATTTTTTTCAAAAAATAAAAAAAATTTTTTTTAGCCAAAATACAGTCTTCTCCTTTTCACAGAAGCTTTAAAACAATTTTATTTAAGCGTTTTTGACCCTAACTCAAAAGTGACCAAAATCGGTCAAAAAGCAGAGGCTAACTAACCCCTTTACTTTTTGACTGATTTTGGCCATTTTTTCAACTTTTAAAATAAGGCTAAAATATGCGTATTTAGCCCAAATAAAGCCTTCTTGTTGCTGTAGAAGGTAAAAAAGGCTTTATTTGGGCTAAATTATCGTTTTTTGACCTTATTTTAAAGTTTGAAAAAATGACCAAAAAGTAAAGGCTAACCCCTTTACTTTTTGACTGATTTTGGCCATTTTTTCAACTTTTGAAATAAGGCTAAGATATGCGTATTTAGCCCAAATAAAGCCTTCTTCTTGCTCTAGAAGGTAAAAAAGGCTTTATTTGGGCTAAATTATCGTTTTTTGACCTTATTTTAAAGTTTGATAAAATGGCCAAAATCAGTGAAAAAGTAAAGGGGTTAGTTAGCCTCTACTTTTTGACTGATTTTGGCCATTTTATCAAACTTTAAAATAAGGTCAAAAAACGATAATTTAGCCCAAATAAAGCCTTTTTTACCTTCTAGAGCAAGAAGAAGGCTTTATTTGGGCTAAATACGCATATTTTAGCCTTATTTTAAAAGTTGAAAAAATGGCCAAAATCAGTCAAAAAGTAAAGGGGTTAGTTAGCCTCTACTTTTTGACCGATTTTGGTCACTTTTGAGTTAGGGTCAAAAACGCTTAAATAAAATTGTTTTAAAGCTTCTGTGAAAAGGAGAAGACTGTATTTTGGCTAAAAAAATTTTTTTTAATTTTTTGAAAAAAATCCGGGAAAAAAAAAGTAAGGGGTTACCCTTTACTTTTTGACTGATTTTGGCCATTTTTTCAACTTTTGAAATAAGGCTAAGATATGCGTATTTAGCCCAAATAAAGCCTTCTTCTTGCTCTAGAAGGTAAAAAAGGCTTTATTTGGGCTAAATTATCGTTTTTTGACTTTATTTTAAAGTTTGAAAAAATGGGCAAAAAGTAAAGTCTTAAGGTAAAAAGGCTTTATTTGGGCTAAATTATCGTTTTTTGAGCTTATTTTAAAGTTTGAAAAAATGGCCAAAATCAGTGAAAAAGTAAAGGGGTTACCCTTTACTTTTTGACTGATTTTGGCCATTTTTTCAACTTTAGAAATAAGGCTAAGATAGCGTATTTAGCCCAAATAAAGCCTTCTTCTTGCTCTAGAAGGTAAAAAAGGCTTTATTTGGGCTAAATTATCGTTTTTTGACCTTATTTTAAAGTTTGAGAAAATGGCCAAAATCGGTCAAAAAGTAAAGGGGTTACCCTCTACTTTTTGACTGATTTTGGCCATTTTTTCAACTTTTGAAATAAGGCTAAAATATGCGTATTTAGCCCAAATAAAGCCTTCTTCTTGCTCTAGAAGGTAAAAAAGGCTTTATTTGGGCTAAATTATCGTTTTTTGACTTTATTTTAAAGTTTGAAAAAATGGGCAAAAAGTAAAGTCTTAAGGTAAAAAGGCTTTATTTGGGCTAAATTATCGTTTTTTGAGCTTATTTTAAAGTTTGAAAAAATGACCAAAAAGTAAAGGCTAACCCCTTTACTTTTTGACTGATTTTGGCCATTTTTTCAACTTTTGAAATAAGGCTAAAATATGCGTATTTAGCCCAAATAAAGCCTTCTTCTTGCTCTAGAAGGTAAAAAAGGCTTTATTTGGGCTAAATTATCGTTTTTTGACTTTATTTTAAAGTTTTAAAAAATGGGCAAAAAGTAAAGTCTTAAGGTAAAAAGGCTTTATTTGGGCTAAATTATCGTTTTTTGAGCTTATTTTAAAGTTTGAAAAAATGGCCAAAATCAGTGAAAAAGTAAAGGGGTTACCCTTTACTTTTTTTTTCCCGGATTTTTTTCAAAAAATAAAAAAAATTTTGTTTAGCCAAAATACAGTCTTCTCCTTTTCACAGAAGCTTTAAAACAATTTTATTTAAGCGTTTTTGACCCTAACTCAAAAGTGACCAAAATCGGTCAAAAAGTAGAGGCTAACTAACCCCTTTACTTTTTGACTGATATTGGCCATTTTTTCAACTTTTGAAATAAGGCTAAAATATGCATATTTAGCCCAAATAATGCGTTCTTGTTGCTCTAGAAGGCAAAAAAGACTTTATTGGGGCGAAATTATCGTTTTTTGACCGTATTTTAAAGTTTGAAGAAATGGCCAAAATCGGCCAAAAAGTAAAGGCTAACCCCTTTACTTTTTGACCGATTTTGGCCATTTTTTCAACTTTTGAAATAGGGCTAAAATATGGATATTTAGCCCAAATAAAGCCTTCTTGTTGCTCTAGAAGGCAAAAAAGGCTTTATTTGGGCTAAATTATCGGGTTTTTTGACTTTACTTTAAAGTTTGAAAAAATGGCCAAAAAGTAAAGGCAACCCCTTTACTTTTTGACCGATTTTGGCCATTTTTTCAACTTTTGAAATAAGGCTAAAATATGCGTATTTAGCCTAAATAAAGCCTTCTTCTTGCTCTAGAATGTAAAAAAGGCTTTATTTGGGCTAAATTATCGTTTTTTGACCTTATTTTAAAGTTTGAAAAAATGACCAAAAAGTAAAGGCTAACCCCTTTACTTTTTGACTGATTTTGGCCATTTTTTCAACTTTTGAAATAAGGCTAAGATAGCGTATTTAGCCCAAATAAAGCCTTCTTCTTGCTCTAGAAGGTAAAAAAGGCTTTATTTGGGCTAAATTATCGTTTTTTGACCTTATTTTAAAGTTTGAGAAAATGGCCAAAATCGGTCAAAAAGTAAAGGGGTTACCCTCTACTTTTTGACTGATTTTGGCCATTTTTTCAACTTTTGAAATAAGGCTAAAATATGCGTATTTAGCCCAAATAAAGCCTTCTTCTTGCTCTAGAAGGTAAAAAAGGCTTTATTTGGGCTAAATTATCGTTTTTTGACTTTATTTTAAAGTTTGAAAAAATGGGCAAAAAGTAAGGTCTTAAGGTAAAAAGGCTTTATTTGGGCTAAATTATCGTTTTTTGAGCTTATTTTAAAGTTTGAAAAAATGGCCAAAATCAGTGAAAAAGTAAAGGGGTTACCCTTTACTTTTTTTTTCCCGGATTTTTTTCAAAAAATAAAAAATTTTTTTTTAGCCAAAATACAGTCTTCTCCTTTTCACAGAAGCTTTAAAACAATTTTATTTAAGCGTTTTTGACCCTAACTCAAAAGTGACCAACATCGGTCAAAAAGTAGAGGCTAACTAACCCCTTTACTTTTTGACTGATTTTGGCCATTTTTTCAACTTTTGAAATAAGGCTAAAATATGCATATTTAGCCCAAATAATGCGTTCTTGTTGCTCTAGAAGGCAAAAAAGACTTTATTGGGGCGAAATTATCGTTTTTTGACCGTATTTTAAAGTTTGAAGAAATGGCCAAAATCGGCCAAAAAGTAAAGGCTAACCCCTTTACTTTTTGACCGATTTTGGCCATTTTTTCAACTTTTGAAATAGGGCTAAAATATGGATATTTAGCCCAAATAAAGCCTTCTTGTTGCTCTAGAAGGCAAAAAAGGCTTTATTTGGGCTAAATTATCGTTTTTTTGACTTTACTTTAAAGTTTGAAAAAATGGCCAAAAAGTAAAGGCAACCCCTTTACTTTTTGACCGATTTTGGCCATTTTTTCAACTTTTGAAATAAGGCTAAAATATGCGTATTTAGCCTAAATAAAGCCTTCTTCTTGCTCTAGAATGTAAAAAAGGCTTTATTTGGGCTAAATTATCGTTTTTTGACCTTATTTTAAAGTTTGAAAAAATGACCAAAAAGTAAAGGCTAACCCCTTTACTTTTTGACTGATTTTGGCCATTTTTTCAACTTTTGAAATAAGGCTAAGATAGCGTATTTAGCCCAAATAAAGCCTTCTTCTTGCTCTAGAAGGAAAAAGGCTTTATTTGGGTAAAATTATGGTTTTTGACCTTATTTTAAAGTTTGAGAAAATGGCCAAAATCGGTCAAAAAGTAAAGGGGTTACCCTCTACTTTTTGACTGATTTTGGCCATTTTTTCAACTTTTGAAATAAGGCTAAAATATGCGTATTTAGCCCAAATAAAGCCGCCTTCTTGCTCTAGAAGGTAAAAAAGGCTTTATTTGGGCTAAATTATCGTTTTTTGACTTTATTTTAAAGTTTTAAAAAATGGGCAAAAAGTAAAGTCTTAAGGTAAAAAGGCTTTATTTGGGCTAAATTATCGTTTTTTGAGCTTATTTTAAAGTTTGAAAAAATGGCCAAAATCAGTGAAAAAGTAAAGGGGTTACCCTTTACTTTTTTTTTCCCGGATTTTTTTCAAAAAATAAAAAAAATTTTGTTTAGCCAAAATACAGTCTTCTCCTTTTCACAGAAGCTTTAAAACAATTTTATTTAAGCGTTTTTGACCCTAACTCAAAAGTGACCAAAATCGGTCAAAAAGTAGAGGCTAACTAACCCCTTTACTTTTTGACTGATTTTGGCCATTTTTTCAACTTTTAAAATAAGGCTAAAATATGCGTATTTAGCCCAAATAAAGGCTTCTTCTTGCTGTAGAAGGTAAAAAAGGCTTTATTGGGGCGAAATTATCGTTTTTTGACCGTATTTTAAAGTTTGAAGAAATGGCCAAAATCGGCCAAAAAGTAAAGGCTAACCCCTTTACTTTTTGACCGATTTTGGCCATTTTTTCAACTTTTGAAATAGGGCTAAAATATGGATATTTAGCCCAAATAAAGCCTTCTTGTTGCTCTTGAAGGCAAAAAAGGCTTTATTTGGGCTAAATTATCGTTTTTTTGACTTTACTTTAAAGTTTGAAAAAATGGCCAAAAACTAAAGGCTAACCCCTTTACTTTTTGACCGATTTTGGCCATTTTTTCAACTTTTGAAATAAGGCTAAAATATGCATAAATTAGCCCTAATAATCCCTTCTTGTTGCTCTAGATGGCAAAAAAGGCTTCATTTGGGCTAAATTATCGTGTTTTGACCTTATTTTAAAGTTTGAGAAAATGGCCAAAATCGACCAAAAAGTAAAGGCTAACCCCTTTACTTTTTTTTTCCGCATTTTTCTCGAAGAATTAAAAAAAATTTTTTTAGCCAAAATACAGCCTTCTCCTTTTCACAGAAGCTTTAAAACAACTTTATTTAACCGTTTTTGACCCTAACTCAAAAGTTGGAAAAATGGCCAAAAACTAAAGGCTAACCCCTTTACTTTTTTTCCCCGGATTTATTTCAAAAAATTAAAAAATTTTTTTTAGCCAAAATAGAACCTTCTCCTTTTCACACAAGGTTTAAAACAACTTTATTTAACCGTTTTTGACCCTAACTCAAAAGTTGAAAAAGTGACCAAAATCGGTCAAAAAGTAAAGGCTAATCCGTTTACTTTTTTTCCCTGCATTTTTCCCGGATTTTTCCCGGATTTTGCTGTATTTTAGCTAAAAAATTGAAGTAAAATAAAGTCGTTTTAAAGCTTCTGTGTGAAAGGAGAAGGCTGTATTTTGGCTAAAAAAATTTTTTTTATTTTTTGAAAAAATTCCGGAAAAAAAAAAGTAAAGGGGTTAGCCTTTCCTTTTTGACCAAATCGGTCAAAACAAAAAAATATTTTACATGTAGGCCAGATTCAGCCTTCTCCTTCCCACAGAAGGTCTAAAGGCCTGGCTAAACGCTTTCAACATTTCATTCAACATTATTGAATTCAACCGTGATTCAACATGTTGAAAACGTTTGGCCATCTCTGTTGAATAATTTGAACGTTGTTGAATGGTGTTGAATGATGTTGAACGAAATTTGAACATGTTCAAATTTTCGTTCAACAATATTGAACGATGTTGAAGGAAATGTTGAAAGCGTTTGGCCAGGCCTTAAAAAGGCTTTATTTGACATTTTTGGACCACATTTCAAAACTTCAAAAAAATGGTCAAAATCGGTCAAAAAAAGTACAGGTAACGATCCCTTAACATAGCCTCCTCCGCAGGCAACTCTTTTGGGCCCTCGCTTTTGATCAGGGGACATGTGGGATTTGTGTGACACAAGGGATAAATGATGGGAGTGGGCGACGAATTTTACGGCATTCGTTCCCCTTTTTTGCTGGAGAAAACAAGAGTTGCCTGCGGAGGAGGCTACCCTTAACATTTTTTACTGAATTTTTTTGAAAGTTCCTATCGTAAATGCATTTATTTCTAGTTAGTCTGCACCACAGGCGTTGAATGAAGTTGAGTAGTGTAGAAATAGACATACTGTTTTCTGGAAATTTACAGTTGTTTTCCAACTAAATATTAATGATACGACTCAGTTTCTGAATTCGGTTTAGCAGAAGATCACCTTGCTTGATCACGGACTGAAGAGAAATGATAAAAACAGACGTTTAGTAAGTTGCACTATAGAGTAATAACACAGACGCTATAGAGTAATAACCAATTTAGACAAGCTTTGGGTTAAAAGGACATTGGCAACTAAATTTAAGTTTGTCTAATTTGAAAGAATTCATAAAATTGTAATAGAAGATATTTCACAATTTGTTCGTATCTTTCTTCGTTTTCAAGATATTTCAATTTGTTTAATATAATTATAATAAATTATGGAACAATAATGTAATAATATTAATTATGTATAATAAATTATGTAATGATTATCAATTATTGGACGAGTCTACTAGTTATTTGCAGTGGCGAGCTACTAGTTTTTGCTAGTGCGCATGCTCAGAAAATTATTTGCACTCAGTTATTTGCAGGTGAATTAACCAATCAGAATGCGGGATAGAAACCAAATGAATGATAATATTAATTATGTAAACGAGATGGTCTCTGACGTCAGGAGTAGTGTATAGTATTTTCACACGTAGCAAAATCAGTTATATCTCTAAATTTGTTCAACGAAATCACTTGAAACTGTGCACATAAAAACGTCTTGTAACACTGAACACTTCATAAGTGATTTTGCTTTGTGTAAAAATACTGTAACCTGCTCCTGACGTCAGAGCTCATCTCATTTACATATTTGCAGACGAAGAATTCTGTTATGGTGGGTCCACAGTCTAAATCATGAGAAATTACGTATTTTCTTAATGAAAAATTTAGCACAGGTTCTCATGAGATTAATTTTACAAGGTTCGAATTAACTATTAGGGACCTTAAGATCTACGACGGCAACTTCCACGACGACGTCCTTCAAACAAAGTCATTCTTCTTGCAAAACAAAGATAATTGATAATTTCTAGTCCCAAGAGTAATCTGAACACCGTCCTCGCTCTGTATACAACGCCACTCAGACCATTTTCACGTCTTCAGGACGACGTTGACTCGTGGGGTGATGAGAACTGTTGGCTGAGATTGCCTTAACATTGACACTGCAACCGTTTTAACACTTTGAAAATTATAAAACAAGCTTCAAGTATTGAATACAGTAGTCAGTTAACCGTGACTTCTTTTTAATGCTAAAATTTAATTGCTTTTTAACCGCCGTCGTCGTCCTAGCATCTTAAGGTCCCTAATGAAAACTGGTTCGTGAATTTAAGTTCCATCAGCATAATATGCCTGATTTTTCACCTCCATTTTAAAGTACCTGTAGTAATCAATGCCTTAAAAACTAATACTCTCAAGAAACAAAAAGGTTTATTTTTTGTAGAGATCTTGATATCCATGTGCAACATGCCTGGTTTTAGTTTTTCTCACAGTCTAGACTCTTTGAAACTCCCACAGCTTATTGTAGTGTGCTAGGTCTTTGCCGTGTTCCACATTTATTCTGTGCCATAGTGGAAAGTTCGCGTGGGGCAAGTGGGCGCTTGAAAAATGCTTCCACAGTACCACTGACCACTTAACGTAAACTACTTCATGTACACTGTGCCGCTGTGTGAGACCAGTTTGGTATTAGTATCGAATCTGCGATAATATAAAGTTTCAAAAGTCACTCGTTATTTTCGATTCGTGATTTTTATTAAAATTTTTTCTTTTGCGTTCGTTAAGTTCGTAATTTGGTTCGTGAATCACGAATCGCGAACCGTTAATTCGAACCTTCATTGCATAGCTCTAGTGGTGCTCTTGATTATTGAAAAGATTTATACTTGTAGCGCTTGTGTATCTGGAGAAATTGCGTTTGTGCTAAGCGACAGATTTTATGCAAATTAGGTTTTCTGCATTTACTGGAAACAAGATTTCTTCATTTAGATGAACTGAGGGTATAAATCAGTGACGGATTTATAGGGGGGTGCAGGGGGGTGCGCAGCCCTTGGCCTTGGCCAAGGGGGTACAGGGGGGGTGCCAAATTGCTTTGTCAAATCTAAGTACAATAAAGGACGCATTCATTCAATGTCCGTGTAAACTTCATAGGACCTAGGTATTAGGTATCATAGCTATCTGCTATCATATGATTCATAGATATATGATTCATATATTAGCTATCATACGATTCATAGGTATTAATAGGTATAAAAAATTTCTGGTGGGCTTCGTCCCCCTACCACCCATGCCGGGGGCTGTGTCCCCAGACCCCAGCCGTAACTCCCTCAGCGGCGCTCCACCCTGCCTCGGTCGCGCCCCACGCCTGATCTCACTTCGCTCGCTCAGCACCCCCCCCCCCCCCCCCCCTACCAGATCAAGCTGGATCCATCACTTGTATAAATCTTTTCAATAATCAAGACCAACACTAGAGCTAGTAAAATGAAGCTCACAAGACCTGTGCCAAACATTTTATAGGGGGAAACGATAATTTCTTGTGATTTACACTATCGAGCAACCTTAAGAATTTTGTTTCTGTAATTCCACCTACCTGGTACTGCCAGTTTTTATGGTCTGGCCTAGAAGAAGAAAGAGAAAAGAGGATTATTTCCAATAAGGTAGTCAGCATGTTTTTTAAGAGGAGAATTTTTTCTATGTTGCGTAACATCTGCTCAAAACTGATTTTTACTGATCATATCTACATTCATAATTATCAAATCTTTTTATCTTTTGATATGTTTCTCAACCCTCACATGTACTTAAAAAGTTTGTTCACTGTATGAGCTACACAATTATGCTAAAATAAAGAGATTGTGAGGGATACGCTAAAAAGAAAATGTTGGTTGAACAAAAACAAATTTTGCATTGATTACTGTAAAAATATGGCGGATTCAACATTCTTGAAGCATATTGCATACCTACCATCATAATTATGTGTTTTTTTTTATCGTTTGATATGTTTCTCAACCCCAAATGTTTATAAAAAGTTTGTTGATGCTATAAGCCGTGGTACGCCAAAAAGTTCTAGGGTTTTAAGCGCTTTTAACCGAAAATACGTGACATAGAAAAAAACAACTTCTTCTATCTTCCTCTATTGTCTATATATGAAGTGAAAGGTTGACATTTTTATCGTTTTGCTGAACAGAGGAGCGTGGTAGAGCACTCACAGAAAATTTCAAGAGAATCGGATGCATAATCTTAGCGCTATTACACCCGTTTTCAAAATTACACGACCATGGCCTCGTGTAGCCAGGAAACGACTTCTTGAAAACATGGCGTCGAATTGTCACAGACAGAAGAGAAACATTTAATTCGACGCGACGATAATTCGTCGTGTAACTCGAACACGCATTATCTGTCTGACTCAGACGAATTTAATTCGTGTGTGGAATTTAATCGAGTTATACGTCGCAGTTTCGTCGAATAAAATTCAGACAATTAAATTCGTATTCGTCAATTGTGCGACGTTTAGCGCAGGCCTGAACCACGATCGGAAATGGCGGCTGTCGAGGCCATCCTTAGCTACGCATGCGTAGAACGAATATCTTGCGTGTAATCGTCATCACTACAGGCCGACAGGAGCGAGCTCAAAGTCAAACAGCTCTGCTCAAAATCGTCGCTCGACCATAATTCTTCCACGAGCGCATAGCTCGAAGGTTGGGCATGTTAACAACTCGTGGAATTTTCGTGATGTACGAACCCATTACCCTTCTCAAATTCATCAGTTTCAAATGTCTTCAGAACTCATTTGAGCCAGCACGCACGTGGACTGCGAACTGCCCCATGAAAGTGGCCGATTTTCTATGCGATTTCCGATCGTGTAGCTATGGCAAACTTTGAGAGGTCGTAACTCGAGATCTACATGTATACGCCAGATTCTCTTGAAATTTTCAGTGAATGCTCCTATCATGCTCTTTCGTTTATTAAAATTATAAATGTCAATAAGTTTTACACTTCATAGGCACAAGGTAAAAAAAAAGGCCATCTTCAGGTCAGTGAGAAAATAACTTTCCAAGCCCTGAATTATTGTACATACCTATTTGTTTCCACAATTCCACCAACTTTATCTATTTTGCAGTTTAGTCTACCAGCAGCAATAAAACGTGACAATTCTCTGAAAGGTAAGGATAAACTACATGACAACCTGAATGTACACTTAAGGTTGGGCGGTCTACCGATTTTTTTTCGGTTTATTATTAAACCGTTTTTTTTTTCAGTTAAGCTTTTAGAAAAACCGGAAAACCGTCATCATTATTTATTACAATGTTGCAATGTATAATTTTGTTTAGTTCTTAAAATTGTTACTATTAAAGATGAGAAAAGCAAAATAAAATTAAAGTTAGCAAACGTTTTCGTTCAACGTTCGTTCGTTTTTTTTGTTCAATATTTTGCCGTAATTTATGCAGTCATTTATAATTATACAGCCAAATTATGACGTCCAGTGCTATTCAAAATTTGAAATTGCGTTCGTTTCTGAAATTTTGAAAAATCGGTTTTACGGTTTAACACCGGTTCAGAGTCGGAAGGTTTGGCGGTTTTTACTTCAATCAAAACCGCCCAAGGCCCAAGCTTATGTACACTACAGGTATCCTACTATAATCAGTGTTCTCCACAGGGAATGTTGTAAGACGTTATACTTACGCTAGGTTACAAGACGTTATATAAGTTATGTTTAAAGACAGTAGACTAAGTTATAAGACATTACGCTACGTTATAAGACGTTATATAAGCTATGTTTAAAGACATTAGACTAAGTTATAAGACATTACGCTACGTTGTAAGATGTTATATAACCTATGTTTAAAGACAGACTAAGTTATAAGACATTACGCTATGTTGTAAGACATTATATAACCTATGTTTAAAGACAGACTAAGTTATGACGTTACGCTATATTAGAAGACGTTATATAAGCTATGTTTAAAGACATTAGACTAAGTTATAAGACATTACGCTACGTTGTAAGACGTTATGCTATGTTATAAGACGTTATATAAGCTATGTTTAAAAACATTAGACTAAGTTATAAGACATTACGCTACGTTATAAGACGTCACACTTTGTTATGGCACCACGTTTTGCTACGTTCTACGACATTACGTCACATTGTAAGATGTTACGTTATATATCATACACGAGGAGGAGTGTTTCATCAGGATATCCAAACACCGAGACGTTTGTTGAAAACCGAGGCGAAGCCGAGGTTTTTGAACAAATTTCGAGGTGTTTGGAATCCTGATGAAACACTCTTCCTAGTGTATGATATAGCTTCTCAAACAAATCAGTATTTTAAGAGAAAATCGAGGCGAAAGTTGGCTTAATTTATGTAATTTCTTCCTCCGATATCAAAACCTCCGTCTCGGTACTGATTTCCTTTAGGGATGAGCCGATCAAGAAAAATCAAATTTACCGATCCGATAAATTCCGATACGATTTATGATCTGATCGGCCGATTTATCGGCGGTTACCGATATTTGTCAACAGGAATTCCTGACACTTAATTTGCGGCAAAACAATAGCAAAACATAACGGATATTGTTTGGCAAATATAATGTGATCATTAACCATCAGTCATCAGCAAGACGGAGTTTAAGTTGATTAAACATGATGCACCTTATCAAATTAATTAAATTTTATAGTTTCTTTGTGGAATCACTACAACTTAACGTTTTTCTTAAAAAAGAAAATGAAATTCACAAGTATAAAATCCAGAATAGTATTTATCGGACCGCCGATATATGTCGAT
This sequence comes from Corallium rubrum, assembly GCA_964035015.1. Lineage (NCBI taxonomy): Eukaryota > Metazoa > Cnidaria > Anthozoa > Scleralcyonacea > Coralliidae > Corallium > Corallium rubrum. Next base: position 6,892,700 of record OZ036004.1, read on the forward strand.
GTAATCGGCCGATAACCGATCAGCCTGAAAGTTGCCGATTATCGGCTTCTACCGATTAATTTCCGATTATCGGCTCATCCCTAATTTCTTTGTTTTCGGTTTATGAATTATTAATGAATTTGAGAAGCTACGTTATAAAACGTATATACACTATCTGGTTAACAGCGTGAAAATACTGGCTATAGGCTATAGATTTTGCACCATGCCTTCCTTACATACCTATCAATGAAGGCCTCACTGACTCCGAAAGCATTTGCCATATATTGTAATGTCAGACTTCGATAAGACTCAAGTAGCTGACTATATCCAAGGATTCTCATTTCACGAACATAATAACGGTAGTGGGAATGGAAATATCGATCTTGTTTCATTTGCTGCTCCACTTTGGCTGAAGAGAAAGAAGTGAAAAAGAGAAAAAAGTGAAAGAGAGAAAAAAGTGAAAGAGAGAATAAAGTAAAAGAGAGAATAAAGTAAAAGAGAGAAAAAGAGAAAAAAGTGAAATAGAGAAAAAAGTGTAAGAGAGAAAAAAGAGAAAAAGAGAAAAAAGAGAAAAAGAGAAAAAAGTGTAAAAGAGAAAAAAGTGAAAAAAGTGAAAGAGAGAAAAAAGCGAAAGAGAGAAAAATGAAAGAGAGAAAAAAGTAAAAGAGAAAAAAGTGAAAGAGAGAAAAAAGTGAAAGAGAAAAAAAAGAGAAAAAGAGAATTAAGTGAAAAAGAGAAAAAAGTGAAGGAGAGAAAAAAGTGAAAAAGAGAAAAAGTGAAAGAGAGAAAAAAGTAAGAGAGAGAATAAAGTAAAAGAGAGCAAAAAGTGTAAGGGAGAATAAAGTAAGAGAGAAAAAAGTAAAAGAGAGAATAAAGTAAAAGGGAGAAAAAAGTGAAAGAGAAAAAAAATGAAAAGAGAAAAAGTGAAAAAGAGAAAAAAGTGAGAGAGAGAAAAGTGAAAAGAGAAAAAAGTGAAAAAGAGAATAAAGTAAAAGAGAGAAAAAAGTGAAAGAGAGAAAAAAGTGAAAGAGAGAAAGAAGTAAAAGAGAGAAAAAAGTAAAAGAGAGAAAAAAGTGAAAGAGAGAAAAAAGTGAAAAAGAGAAAAAAGTGAAAGAGAGAAAAAAGTGAAAGAGAGAAAAAAGTGAAAGAGAGAAAAAGGTGAAAGAGAGAATAAAGTGAAAGAGAGAAAAAAGTGAAAGAGAGAAAAAAGTGAAAGAGAGAAAAAAGTGAAAAAGAGAAAAAAGCGAAAGAGAGAAAAAAGTGAAAGAGAGAAAAAAGTGAAAGAGAGAAAGAAGTAAAAGAGAGAAAAAAGTAAAAGAGAGAAAAAAGTGAAAGAGAGAATAAAGTGAAAAAGAGAAAAAAGTGAAAAAGAGAAAAAAATGAAGAGAAAAAAGTGAAAAAGAGAACAAAGTGAAAGAGAATAAAGTAAAAGAGAGAAAAAAGTGAAAAAAAGAAAAAAGTGAAAAAGAGAAAAAGGTGAAAACGTTTCACTCCTTCATAAACAGATTTGATTATTTCTAGATTAAAACATATATAAAAGAATTTAATAAAAATACTTACCAAGGTAGATAAAGAACTTGTCATACTGACAATCATAAAATGAAGTTAGGAACTGCTGAATATCTGGCAACTGATGCAACATCTCAAGAATTTCTGAACCATTTACAACCTGGATACCAGAAAAGCAAAAACAATAAGTTAAATAAATATCTTGTCAATGATTTCCAAGAAAATCTATAATTATATATATAATTATATGGGTTTCTGGTTTCCCAGCCCTACTTAGTTTTTGGCCAGCAAAATGCTGAACCTAATCTTTTTATTGAATTTTTAAGGAGCATGGGCCCAAGTTGCAGCATGATTTGCATTTTGGGATAGCAATGCACACAAAATTAGCTTTAATAGATGTGCTACAGTAATTGATATTTCATTTTGGAAAGAATATTGTGATGCGTGGGCACTAAATAAATAAAAGCAACCTAGATTTTTGCAAAAAGAAATAGGAAACCTGGGTTTGTTCATTTTTTGGCTTGACTTTGTCAACATGACTAACCTTTTCACGCAGTTCTGTTCTTGGTAATGCAATCATACTTGTTAAAACAGTGTATGTGACAAAATTCTTATAATCCATTAACTCGTATGAGGTAAACGTTGATATGGACTCGAGGAAGTTCTCAGCAGCATTTTTGAAGTCTCTGATTGAGAGGTAGTACAAACCATGATAGACCTTCAGCCGATTTCTGCGATCCCAATCACCACCTTTGTCAATTAGGCTAAAAAAGAAAAACACATAATATTTTAATTTAACCCATTGCTGCCTAGGATCCCTTCGAAGAGTAAAATCATCTTGTGTTAGACAGCTACCGTAGAATCACAAAAGTAGTAGCCCTCCTGAAAGTAGTGGCCCCAGAAAGTAGCAACAAATTTGAGATGTCTACAAAATTTCCAAAAGTAGCACCCCTCCCCAAACGTAGTGGCCCCTAAGTCATTGCTTGATTAACTTGAAAGTGTTAAGCAAAGTTGAAATGGTATAAGGAAAAACTAAATTATATTAAATGTGGTAAATAGGAAGGAACAAAGAAGAATATTCCCACAGTATGTCAACATATTTTACCAGCCACCCAAAAGTAGTGGCCCCCTGTAAGTAGCAGTTAAAACCAAAAGTAAGGGGGGGCACAACTTTCGGGATTCTATGGTAGTAAAACAATAAAAGGGATGTTTTACATGAAAAAGCTCTTACATTTAACCCTTTATAGTCCATTGGCCACTTTAAGAATTTTATTCTGGCAAACACCAGATGATTTTGTTCAGCATATGGGAAGGTCTTGGGCTATAAAGGGTTAAGCGTAAAAATGTTAAATGCTAGATCAAAGTGAAAAGTTGGTAAACTGCTAAGAATAGTTTTGATACAAAATACTGCCGTTTCTAGCAGAGCTCTTCATTGAGAGTTAACTGTCTGCTCCAGTTTCAAACCAATCTCAGCAGTTTACCACCTTTTTATTTTGATCTAACAAAATTGAGATAATTTTCCTTACAATTTCAAGGTCCAAGGTCTTCACCAGAAAAAGTAACAAGTTCAGTTTCTGTATTTTGTGCCAAGACTAAAAACATTTCTTCACTCTGATTATGGAAATGTGTCTGCATCTTAATAATTTACTTTTACTGTTTAGTGTTTTTTTGTGTTGTTTTTTCTCTCATTTCTTTTGAAATATTACTGTATTCATGTCAAGTAAATTTGATTAATGTATTACTCACGAGGAAGTCTAAACTCTAATAACAATCGAAATATAGTAAGGTTAGATATACTGTACTGCCAAAACAGATGTTTCAAGTGAAGGCCCTTCTTCTTCACTCTTTACGATTCTCTCTGACGAAGGGCCTTCCTCGAAACGTTAGACTCCTATATACGTTCTCTGTTTTGGCAGTATATCTAACCTTACTATATTTCGATTGTTGTTTCTACACTGCCTACGCAGCACGCTACTTTTATTAAACTCTAATAAGCTTTATAGTTTCAAGTTTAGACATCCTCATCATTAATTAATCATTTTCGTTTTTATCACAAATGTAAAAAACTGTGAATATTAGCAAATAAAAACATCAATATCAACATCAACTCTACATTATTAGCCTTACATTTTTGCTTCCTCGATATTTCTTGTAATTAAATCATTATCCATGTAAAATAATCCAAGACGTAAATAATAAAAGATGATATCCAGTTTAAAACCAGTTGTAACAGTTTTCTCATAACTCTTTCTCAAAGCTGTTAGAGCTCCCTCCTAAAAATAAAATAACAGATCATACAGTATGAATACAAGGTAGGAATTATTGTAGTGTATATTGCTGTGCTGTTAGGCTGAGCTGACCAGATGTTGTTTCCCCACCCATTTACAAATGGTAGAAAGTCTCCATGGAACAGTTCTGTGACATGTATAGTAGCAAGTAGCATGAACTCACAGTGACATATTTGCATGCACTGGATTGAGTTGTTAATTGTTCAGATAATTTGTTAGGATGGCAGTGACTGTAAGTGTGATGAGTTGGGTTGTTAGTTCTATATAATAAAGTCTGGTCCAGCTTGCTGCAACTCGATACCATCAGCGACATGTGAGAACCCCCGTTCTTGAGCTTGGGACTTGAGTTAGTAGAGTTTAGTTGGTCTCTCTGTATTGAGGGTTTTTCACAAGGTTCGCCTCTTTTCCTCCATCCGTAAAACACCTAGGTCTTCGCTATGATTCATCACTGGTCTGATGTGTGTTGTATGGCAGCTTCCAGAGCACCTTTAATATACCTTCCACTTGGCCTACTAGCAGTGCTGGGGAATGTCCAGCAGCGCTACTGCCAGGAAATTTTTTGTAAAAGTTGTTCTCAGGAAATTTTTTGTATCTTGCAGGAAATATTTGTCAATTTTTAATCCAAGTCAAAGTTTAAAGATAAAGTTCCTATTCTTCAAAAAATCGAAAAGCATCACAGTGCATTGTGCATTTGCAAGAATGCAAGCTGCTTTTATCTTATTCAACTGTTTTAGCATTCCGATTTTTGATGCCAGTAATTGTATTACATAGTATTCAATTGAAAAAGCTCACTATTTCAAAGTATATATAGATACCACATTCAGATAAATTATGGTTTTGAGATACAAACTGCAAGTCTGGTGGTATCACAACTTATAAAATTGAAAAATTCTATCAGGCAGGAAATCATTAATTTAGCAGGAAATATTTATTTTAGGATTTTGCTGCCAGGAAGACAAATGCTTTATCTAGGATTGCCTACTAGAATGAAGTACCGTACTGTACTAGTTTATTCAAAAAAATATTTTGTTGTTGCCAAAGGAAAACTTACTTTGTCACCAATTTTACAAAAATATTCAGCTTTAGCTAGCAAAGCATCTCGGACTTCAGTTTCACCAAGATTAGTTTCAGCATCTTCAATATTCTTGTCAAGTTTTTCCAATTCAGTTTTATTTACAGCTTTCATTTTCTCCAGTAAAGATTGGTCTATTGTCCAACCAACATCAGGACATAGTTCTTCGTAAAATGGAGCCATATCTAATATAAACAAAGAAGAAGACTTTGATATTTCTTGTAAATTATGAATATGAGCCAAGACTGGAAAGTTTGTATCACGTTCTGCGATTTTTTATGACAATTTCCCATAGCTGGGCAATTTTCAGTGGCCACACAATTTTTTGAAAAATTGCCTGTGATTGTGGACTTTTAATGCAGATTCAGCAAAAACTACATGAAAATTCTAGTGTAGCCACCATTTTATTTGTGGCCACCCTGGAAATGACTTTCATGACAATCCCATACAATTTTCATGAGATGTCTGCGCAAAATGATTGAAATTTGATTCCTGTGTATTTTACAAATTTTCCAGTCCAGTAAGAGCCCAACACAAAACTTGAAGGAGAGGTATTTTCTTAAAAAAAAATTATTAAGATCTAACGTTTTAATAAATATTTTTAAAAAAAATGCCTCTCCTTTGAGATTTCTGCTGGGCTTTTTAATATGTTCATTACAAGAACAAAAATTGTGTGTCCGCTGAGAAAAAACCTATGCTAAATTTATCAAGAAATAGTTGAGTTCATATTGCTCAACAGTTCCTTTTTAATACTAAATTGTGCTTTACTAAAGAACCAGGCAATTCTACAAACCAATGTTGCCAGAAAGGGTACCCTTAAATAATCCAAGTTAATAATGAAAACAAACTAATTCTAACTCGAGATAGATCTGGAGAAACCACGTTTATGATTTAACTTCTTTTTTTTTAAAAGGTTTATTAATGTCTATAATAACCATAGTATCTAACACAAATCTATCCTGAGTTATAGCTACTGATATACCAGGCAAAAAGCGTAGTCTTAAGTTAAAGCTAATTATCTTTTTAACGAGTTTTGTACAATGTGCATGTCTTCAAAGGGCAAATAGCTCAAAACGTACCGTTTTCTTTGACGGCCTTCAAAAGTTTTGCGGCTACTTCTTCTTTCTCCATTCCATGTGGAGCGGTCAGAGTATAACGCCATTGTGCTAAATCTAAGTTAGGATTCTTTGGAAGGCCTTCTTCTTCCAAGTTTTCCACCGGCATTGTTGAGGACAAACTTGAAAACGTGCTAGCAAAAATCTGAAAATGGCGGACAACTAGAACCCAGTCTCTCCCCGAAAAAATGACGCAAAGCTCGCCCAAGATAGTTTATATTTTTGACGCCAACAAAAACTTTTCTCAAAGCAAGCCAAAAATGTCAAAACGTTGTTTGACTAAAAATATTGTTTTCGTATAATAGCCACACTGTTAAAATATTGTTTAGCCATGACACTGTAGCTCAAATTATTATATTACTTTTAGTAATGTGCTAAACCTATAGATTAGTTCTAACTATTTGAATGCCCTGTACTCATCACTTTAATTTGTTTAAAAAACTGTTTTTTAGAACTGAAAGTATTTTAAAGTCGTCCCCCACCTACCCCATCCTAATAAAAATATACTGAATGACGTAACAATACGTGGCTCTGCGTCATTAGTTTATTAAATTACTCCCCAGGCCCCATGAAGTTGGTTTGCGCGTAAACAAATCAATACATTGCGTTCACAAATCACAGTGAACGTATTATTTTTAAAATGTACCTTAAATTAGCTTTAAGAGTTTTTTAATTTTATGGGACAATGATGATATTATATAGAAGATACTTCATTGTTTTATTTCTAGCAAAATTTGTGGAGAACTTTGATATTTTTAAACTATTTTCGCAGCGGAATGTTGCTTCCCATGAATGGCAGACGCAGAATGAGACGACGACAACAACAGTATACAACCACTTTCTGGAGTCTGAAAGAATGAGATTACGGAATCAAGCAAAGGAAATGTTTTATTTTGGTTATGATAATTATATTAAATATGCTTTTCCTATGGATGAATTAGATCCGATTCATTGTACGGGCAGAGGGCCCGATTATCAAAATCCGTGAGTGAAAAAAATATACTTATATATATATATATATATATATTTTATAGTGTGGTGTGGTGTAGTGTAGTGTGGTGTACTTAGTAGATGACTGCTTACCCCTGAAGAATATTGCATCTGTTGTATATTTGTGTGTGATTATACCTGATTTTAGCTGATGTTCAGTATTTAGTCAGTTTATTTACATGCTTTGAGAGCCAGATGTACCTTGAGGTGGGTAGACTCTGATCTATGGAAGGATTATCCCACAGCTGATCTCTATACAACAAGTTATTCAGAGATCAGTGGATTATCCACTGTGCTGTTCACATGTATATAACTGCAGTAATATCTTCTGGTCATCGACTAAGCAAAGATTGAAGGTAAAAATGTACTGTAGGCTTGAAGTACGTAGTGTATTAGTTTAAGTCTCCTCCATACACTGTACTGTACACACGCACAAACACGCACTCTGTGTCAGACCTGATGCAGAATGATGTCAGATCTGTTCAGAGAAATGTAGCGACCCCTGATACAGCCTGTTGCAGTATCAGCTATGATACACCTATGATACCATGTCTGTATTATACCTGCAGCTACAACAGACTGTATCAGCAGATGGGTGTGTTGAACAGGTATGTTGTCTACGGAGCTGTCGCAGTCTGTTAGAAATTCTAACTAAATGTTTATACATCTGTGCTGGTACATTCTGTAGCTGTCAGGCTGTATCAACGGTCACTACATTTCTCTGAACAGATCTGATATCAGAGCTGAATAGACTGTGCATTTTTATGTGTGTAAGCAAAGATTGAAGGTAAACATGTAGGCTTGAAGTACATACTGTATTAGTTTCAGTCTCATCCATACACTGTACTGTACATCATGGTCTTTTGACCTGATCAGGCTGTGTAGAATACCGAGCCTATATGTACATACTTCAGGCCTACACACCTAGCAATCTCACAGCCTGTCAACAGGATGTGTTCGCAACAGGTCAGTAGCAAGGCTGTTAACAGGTTGTAACTATGATGTTCATTCAATTCAACAAGCTGCTACAACCTTATTAGCATCAACCTGTTAACAACTTGTTAGCTACAGCATGGTAACAGATTGTTGGAACTTGTCATCAGTCTGTTGGAGTCATCAACCTTGTTACAAGTTGTCAACAACCTGTTCCAGACTTGTCAACAATCTGGGACAACCAGATTTTGTGTGTGTACTGTACCTCACTACTTATGCACCTATCAATTGAAAGCCTGACTCCCCCCATCCCGGGACTAGGTGATGATTTGATTTTCTAAAATTTGATTTTGCATAAAATGGTTTCAAATGCTATAAAATTCCCCACATTTCCCCCACTATGTCCCGGGGTGGGGGGAGTTGGGCTTTAAATTGATAGGTGCATTATAAACAGATCCATTTACTGTCCAAAACCTATACTTCTAGGTCAAATATTAATATAAATGATGTCCTTGGTGATTATTCATTATCATTGATAGAGTCATTGGGCACCTTAGCAGTAAGTATACTTTATGATTATATTTGTAATTATTTTTGTACTAATTATTTTTTTCAAACATTTATATATATTTAATTATTTCTCAATCCAGGTTATGGGGAATGGCAGTGAGTTTAAAAGAGCTGTTAAATTAGTTATAGATAATGTTTCATTTGATAAAAATAATACAGTTCAAGTTTTTGAAGTAACAATAAGGTGAGAGTTAAAGTTAGTTTTATATTTTAGCTAGGCATTGAATATATTTATTACATGTATATAAAATAGTGTTTTATTGATGTTTCCACCACCAAAACCCCCGATAATCTCACAGGTGTGATTATTTATGATAATCTCGCATGTTTCGAATGGGTTAAATAGTCCATGTATAATCAATGTTTTCTCCCCCCATTAATTTCAGAGTCTTAGGTGGTCTCTTGGGAGCTCATTTAATTATTCGAGATTCCATGCAACCTTTTGGTGACATGATACCAGTTGATTACGATGATGAACTTCTGCTTATGGCACATGATCTTGCCAATCGATTGCTAAGTGCTTTTGAAAATACATCATTAGGGATACCTTACCCCAGGGTAAGATCTCATTAGCCTTAAGTATATGTACTACACCATATAGCAGACAATCTGCAGTCAAGCTGCAAACTATATAGCTGCAGTCAAGCTGCAGACTAGCTGCAGACTAGTTGCACACTAGCTGCAGTCAAGCTGCAGACTAGCTGCAGTCAAGCTGCAGACTAGCTGCAGTCCAGCTGCAGACTAGCTGCAGTCAAGCTGCAGTCCAGCTGCAGACTAGCTGCAGTCAAGCTGCAGTCAATCTGCAGTTAAGCTGCAGATGATCTGCAGTCAATCTGCAGACTAGCTGCAGACTAGCTGCAGTCAAACTGCAGACTAGCTGCAGTCAAGCTGCAGACTAGCTGCGACTAGCTGCAGTCAAGCTGCAGACTAGCTGCAGTCAAGCTGCAGACTAGCTGCAGTCAAGCTGCAGACTAGCTGCGACTAGCTGCAGTCAAGCTGCAGACTAGCTGCGACTAGCTGCAGTCAAGCTGCAGACTAGCTGCAGTCAAGCTGCAGACTAGCTGCAGTCAAGCTGCAGACTAGCTGCGACTAGCTGCAGTCAAGCTGCAGACTAGCTGCAGTCAAGCTGCAGACTAGCAGCAGTCCGGCTGCAGACTAGCTGCAGTCAAGCTGCAAACTATATAGCTGCAGTCAAGCTGCAGACTAGCTGCAGACTAGTTGCACACTAGCTGCAGTCAAGCTGCAGACTAGCTGCAGTCAAGCTGCAGACTAGCTGCAGTCCAGCTGCAGACTAGCTGCAGTCAAGCTGCAGTCCAGCTGCAGACTAGCTGCAGTCAAGCTGCAGTCAATCTGCAGTTAAGCTGCAGATGATCTGCAGTCAATCTGCAGACTAGCTGCAGACTAGCTGCAGTCAAACTGCAGACTAGCTGCAGTCAAGCTGCAGACTAGCTGCGACTAGCTGCAGTCAAGCTGCAGACTAGCTGCAGTCAAGCTGCAGACTAGCTGCAGTCAAGCTGCAGACTAGCTGCGACTAGCTGCAGTCAAGCTGCAGACTAGCTGCGACTAGCTGCAGTCAAGCTGCAGACTAGCTGCAGTCAAGCTGCAGACTAGCTGCAGTCAAGCTGCAGACTAGCTGCGACTAGCTGCAGTCAAGCTGCAGACTAGCTGCAGTCAAGCTGCAGACTAGCAGCAGTCCGGCTGCAGACTAGCTGCAGTCAAGCTGCAGACTAGCTGCAGTCAAGCTGCAGTCCGGCTGCAGACTAGCTGCAGTCAAGCTGCAGACTAGCTGCAGTCAAGCTGCAGACTAGCTGCGACTAGCTGCAGTCAAGCTGCAGACTAGCTGCGACTAGCTGCAGTCAAGCTGCAGTCAAGCTGCAGACTAGCTGCAGTCAAGCTGCAGACTAGCTGCGACTAGCTGCAGTCAAGCTGCAGACTAGCTGCAGTCCGGCTGCAGACTAGCTGCAGTCAAGCTGCAGTCAATCTGCAGTTAAGCTGCAGATGATCTGCAGTCAATTTGCAGTCAAACTGCAGACTAGCTGCAGTCAAGCTGCAGTCAATCTGCAGTTAAGCTGCAGATGATCTGCAGTCAATTTGCAGTCAAACTGCAGACTAGCTGCTGTCAGGCTGCAGTCAAGCTGCAGACTAGTTGCAGTCAAGCTGCAGACAACCTGCAGTTAAGCTGCAGACAACCTGCAGTTAAGCTGCAGATGATCTCAGTCAGGCTGCAGTCACGCTGCAGACTAGCTGCTAGTTGCAGACTAACTGCAGTCAAGCTGCAGACTAGCTGCAGACTAACTGCAGTCAAGCTGCAGACTAGCTGCAGACTAACTGCAGTCAAGCTGCAGACTAGCTGCAGACTAACTGCAGTCAAGCTGCAGACTAACTGCAGTCAAGCTGCAGACTAGCTGCAGACTAGCTGCAGACTAGCTGCAGTCAAGCTGCAGACTAGCTGCAGTCAAGCTGCAGACTAGCTGCAGTCAAGCTGCAGACTAGCTGCAGTCAAGCTGCAGACTAGCTACAGACTAGCTGCAGTCAAGCTGCAGTCAAGCTGCAGTCAAGCTGCAGTCAAGCTGCAGTCAAGCTGCAGTCAAGCTGCAGACGATCTGCAGTCAAGCTGTTGACTAGCTGCAGTCAGGCTGCAGTCAAGCCGCAGACGATCTGCAGATAATTTGCATGCAGTCAAGTTGCAGTCAATCTGCACGACAGAGTTAACCTAAAAGTAACTTTTTCTTCTTCATGAAGGTTAACTTAAAATATGGCGTTCCATTGGCTTTCTCCCATACTACTTGCAGTGCAGGAGTTGGAACACTTCTTTTAGAATTTGGTACATTAAGTCGCCTTTTGGGCGATCCAACTTACGAAATTACCGCTAAAAATGCTTTGGAAGCTATTTGGAGATATAGGTCAAAAAATACTGGATTACTAGGCAAGTGAATGGACTTTACGTATTCATATATGGCCACCAATTTTATATTCGTTTATGTGCTTTTAGGCCTGCGCTAAACGTCTACAATAGACGAAGTTAATTCAGACGAATTTAACTGTTTGAAATTTATTCGACGAAACTGCGACGTATAACTCGATTAAATTCGACACACGAATTAACTTCGTCTCTGCAATTAAATTCGTCTAAGTCAGACGGATAATGCGACGATAATGCGTGTTCGAGTTACACGGCGAATTATCGTCGCGTCGAATTAAATATTTCTCTTCTGGCTGTGGCAATTCGGCGCCATGTTTTCAAGAAGTCGTTTTCAGGCTCGAAGAGTCCAAGTAAAAACAATTAAATTCGACTGAAATTCGACGTTTAACTCGACGTCGCATTTACGTCGCATTACCGACGAAGTTAATTCGAATTAAATTCGTCTATTGTGCGACGTTTAGCACAGGCCTTAAATAACCCATTTGAGCTTGGTTGTTGTGGAAAAACTCCTTTATAACACAACAAGTGGGCCTGAAAAACTAATTTAAATGCACATTAAAGAATAAATTAGTTGCCATTGATGAATAGGGTCTGTTTTTTTATATTTTTTGTAAGTATTTTATTATCAATATGTTTTAAAAGTTAGTTTCAGAAATTGCAGCTTGATGTTAGTAATAATTGTCAGTTGTTTGCTGTACAAGCTGTGTTAGTTAGTAATATTCAGAAAAAAAGTCCCGCTTAGAGCTCAGAGTTTTTCTAACTAACAGTGCTTAACTGGAAACTTACTGTTACAACGCGACTTGTAGACCAACAAGTACTTGTAACTGAGCGGTTAAGACTCGTTCCTGGAGGACTGGGCACAGTCTAAGGTATAAATACCTTAATTAACCTTGCTCCGCTATCTGAGTTCTGGTGGCTCAATGGTTAGAGCGTCTGGCTAGCATTCAGACGGTTGCGAGTTCGAGTCCCGCTTAGAGCTCAGAGTTTTTCTGAGTATTACTAACTAACACAGCTTGTACAGCAAACAACTGACAATTATGTTTTAAAAGCTTTTCACAATTTCATATTATTTAGGAAATGTCATCAATATAGTTTCTGGTGAGTGGGTAGAGGGAATGAGTGGTATAGGGGCTGGAATGGATTCACTATATGAATATTTATTGAAGGTAAATTTGTGTCTTATTATTATTTGCTTGGCCTGGATGAGTAATGAGTTATTTAACGTCGTAAGCACAGGATGTGGTCGCCCAATCATCCGAGCCAGAGGCTCATGTTAAAAGTGCACGACATAAGCTAAGACCTAAGTGTTGATTTTACGGAGGGAGGAAAACCGCAGAACCCTGCGAAAACCCCTCGAAGCACAGGAGAGACCAACTAAACTCTACTCACATGCAATTCAAGTTCGAGAACGGGGTTATTCCCAGACGGTCACCCATCCAATACTAACCCCGTCCAACTGGGCTTAACTACAGCGGTGAGAGGCAGCGCCCTAACAGCACACGCCACCCGTGCTTCCAACCTGGGCTGAAAGCTTTCACCCAGTCAATAATTTTGGCATGGCGAAAAACCCTCGGAGCACAGGAGAGACCAACCAAACTCTACTCACATAAGTCCCAAGCTGGCTGAGTGCGGGGTTATTCCCAAACGGTCACCCATCCAAGTACTAACCCCGTCCGACCGGGCTTAACTATTGGTGAGAGGCAGCGCCCTAACAGCACACGCCACCCGTTTACATTAACCCGTTACACCGCTGCATGTGCATGCTTTTCATTTTTAAAAATCATCATCTGGTCTACATTGTCTAGGGTTATATCCTGTTTGGCGATCCAAATGATTTAAAAAAGTTTAACGATCTTTACAAAAGTGTCAAAACATACATGCGAAAAGGGTAAGATGTATTTTTTTTTATTTTTAAGTGTAGTAATGGCTAGTAGCTTTTGACTGTAAACTAAACAGCAACTTTTATATATGTACATATAACGCAAGGACAAATATTAAATCCATCAGTCATCCAACAAACCAATGATTTGCGCTGGTCTTCATTTCTTAGACGGCAGCTGTGTAATTCAGGAAACGGAGATGTTCCTATTTATGTAAATGTCAACATGGAGGATGGGAAAATGTTGAATACCTGGGTTGACTCCCTGTCAGCTTCTTTTGCTGCAGTTCAGGTATGCGCAACTCCAAAGTTCTGGACTATATTCTTTTGTGAACGTCAACACAACACAGCATGTTACAGGCTGCAATGGTTCGTGAACTTGTGTCGCAACGATCTTGCCCATTGCGCAGCATGTCACACGTTGCAGTGGTTCGCGCAACTTGTCTGGCAATCATCTTGCCCATTGCGCAGCATGTCACACGTTGCAGTGGTTCGTGCAACTTGTCTGGCAATCATCTTGCCCATTGCGCAGCATGTCACACGTTGCAGTGGTTCGCGCAACTTGTCTGGCAATCATCTTGACCATTGCGCAGCATATGTCACACGCTGCAATGGTTCGCGCATCTTGTTTCGCAACGCCTTTAACCATTGCTCAGCATGTCACGTTCCAGTGGTTTTGCAATGATCTTGATCATTGCGCAGCATGTTACACTCTGCAATGATTTGCGCAGCATGTTGAACGCTGCAATGGTTCGTACAACTTGTCTCTCGCAACGTCAACAGTCACGTGTAACAGGGCGTTTAGGCAAGTTAATTTTTGTCTTTGTACAAAAATTAAATGCCCAGTCTTAGCGCAATGCTGTTCTTATATTTTTGTTTTCCTCGCATTCCCTAGGTTTTGAACGGTGATATCGATGACGCTATTTGTACGCATGCGTTGTACTACGCCATCTGGAAACGCTACGATGCCTTACCGGAGAGATTTGATTGGCGTTCCCGTGTCTCGCATGTCCATTTCTATCCCCTGCGTCCTGAGCTGATCGAGTCAACTTACTTGCTCTACCAGGCGACCAAACATCCGTTTTACCTTCACGTTGGTAAAGACATCATGGATGGTCTGCACACGCATGCTAAAGCAAGGTATTTGGAGCGAAGTCAAGTCAAATACTTAACCCGGGAGGTGCCGAGCGGGAAATGGGCTATGCAATGCCATTCGCCTCTCTGTCTGTCTGTCTGTCTGTCTGTCTGTCTGTCTGTCTGTCTGTCTGTCTGTCTGTCTGTCTGTCTGTCTGTCTGTCTGTCAGTCTGTCAGTCAGTCAGTCAGTCAGTCAGTCAGTCAGTCAGTCAGTCAGTCAGTCAGTCAGTCAGTCAGTCAGTCAGTCAGTCAGTCAGTCAGTCAGTCAGTCAGTCAGTCAGTCAGTCAGTCAGTCAGTCAGTCAGTCAGTCAGTCAGTCAGTCAGTGACACACAGCAGAGCCACGCGCGTACGCACGCACGCACCCGCGCACACAAAGGCACACACACGCGCACAGGCAATAAACGCGCGTCATTTTACGTGAAGACGGAGCAGCAATAGACTAGACAAAATGTACTTCATTTATAACATAAGTCTGAAGCAACTCAATTGTATAAATTATGTAAAATTAACCATTGATATACTATGAAATAAGTTAAATTTATCCCGACTCAGAACGTGTCATTTACGCGCAGTCAAAATACCAAAACTCGAGAATTACGGTAAACCAACTGACCATATAATAATATCCTCGATTTTGGTTGTTCAGGTGTGGTTATGCCACTTTGCATAATGTGATGGATAAATCCCAGGAGGACAGAATGGAGAGTTTTTTTCTATCAGAGACATCGAAATATTTATATTTAGTAAGTATGTGCTTTTACAACGGGCGAGTATATTGTCGAGTCCACCATGTTGAAACATTAAAAAATAAGATAGAAAATTCAGTAAGCGATTTATTTTCATGAGAGGTCTTGGGTTGGAAATGTCAGGTTTTGTCTGGAGGAGGAAAACAGGAGTTGTTATGCATCTGCTGTTCATCACCACCATGCATCATCAGCATGCATCACCACCATGCATCACCACCATCATCAACAACACCATCACCATCATCACCATCATCATCACCACCATCATCACCATGCATCATCAGCATGCATCACCACCATGCATCACCACCATGCATCACCACCATCATCAACAACACTATCACCACCATCATCATCACCACCATCAACATCATCATCACCACCATCATCACCACCATCATCACCACCATCATCACCAACACCATCATCATCACCACCATCATCACCACCACCACCATCATCATCACCACCATCATCACCAACACCATCACCACCATCATCATCACCACCACCACCATCATCACCAACACCATCATCATCACCAACACCATCATCACCACCATCATCACCACCATCACCAACACCATCATCACCAACACCATCATCACCAACACCATCAACATCAACACCATCATCACCAATACCATCATCACCAACACCATCATCACCAACACCATCATCACCAACACCATCACCACCATCATCAACACCATCATCACCAACACCATCATCACCAACACCATCATCACCAACACCATCATCATCACCACCACCATCATCACCATCACCACCGAGACCACCTCCGCACCATCATCACCGTCACCACCATTATCACCATCACCATATGGTACATTCTCTCTTAGTAGTGGTTAGTGGTATAGATTTTACTTCAATTCTTTTCCTATATTCCTTTCCTTCTCTTATCAGCTTTTTGATCGCGATAATCCAATCAACAAGGAAGCCTCGAAGTATATTTTTACAACTGAAGGTCATTTCTTGAAACTCGACAAATCCTTGTGGAATGTGGACTCGGATTTTTACGATCTAACTGACGGTTACAAAGACCGTGTCACTGGTATACCAAGTGCCAACGTCAGCGGTTGTGGAGTAAGTAGAGTTTATATTAGTCCAGTTGCATAGCCTAGTAGCGGGTTTACAGCCTGGCTTGTAGATTGACCCAACCCACACTAGTCAGTTTACAGTCTTACGTTGACCCATCGTATTAGCGGGTTTACAGCCAAGCGTGGATTAGTGTATAAGCTAACCCGACCCGCTAGTCAGTTTACAGTCTACGTTGACCCATCGTATTAGCGGGTTTACAGCCTAGTTTACATGCAGTATACGCTAACCCAACTCATTAGCGAGCTTGCAGCCTAGTTTATACACTAACCTGACCCACTAGTGTGTTTACTGTCTAGCTGATACACTAACCTGACCCACTAGTGTGTTTACTGTCTAGCTTATACACTAACCTTACCCACTAGCGTGTTTACTGCGTAGCTTATACACTAACCTGACCCACTAGTGTGTTTACCGTCTAGCTTATACACTAACCTGACCCACTAGTGTGTTTACTGTCTAGCTTATATACTAACCTAACCCACTAGTGTGTTTACTGCCTAGCTTATATGCTAACCCAAACCCACTAGTGAGTTTACTCCCCAGCTAGCTTATATGCTAACCCAAACCCACTAGTGAGTTTACTCCCCAGCTAGCTTATACACTAACCTGACCCACTAGTGTGTTTACTGCCTAGCTTATATGCTAACCCAAACCCACTAGTGAGTTTACTCCCCAGCTAGCTTATACGCTAACCTGACCCACTAGTGAGTTTACTCCCCAGCTAGCTTATACGCTAACCTGACCCACTAGTGAGTTTACTCCCCAGCTAGCTTATACGCTAACCTGACCCACTAGTGAGTTTACTCCCCAGCTAGCTTATACACTAACCTGACCCACTAGTGTGTTTACTGCCTAGCTTATATGCTAACCCAAACCCACTAGTGAGTTTACTCCCCAGCTAGCTTAGACGCTAACCTGACCCACTAGTGTGTTTACTGCCTAGCTTATATGCTAACCCAAACCCACTAGTGAGTTTACTCCCCAGCTAGCTTATACGCTAACCTGACCCACTAGTGTGTTTACTGCCTAGCTTATACACTAACCTGACCCACTAGTGTGTTTACTGCCTAGCTTATATGCTAACCCAAACCCACTAGTGAGTTTACTCCCCAGCTAGCTTATACACTAACCTGACCCACTAGTGTGTTTACTGCCTAGCTTATATGCTAACCCAAACCCACTAGTGAGTTTACTCCCCAGCTAGCTTAGACGCTAACCTGACCCACTAGTGTGTTTACTGCCTAGCTTATACACTAACCTGACCCACTAGTGTGTTTACTGCCTAGCTTATACACTAACCTGACCCACTAGTGTGTTTACTGCCTAGCTTATACACTAACCTGACCCACTAGTGTGTTTACTGCCTAGCTTATATGCTAACCCAAACCCACTAGTGAGTTTACTCCCCAGCTAGCTTAGACGCTAACCTGACCCACTAGTGTGTTTACTGCCTAGCTTATACACTAACCTGACCCACTAGTGTGTTTACTGCCTAGCTTATATGCTAACCCAAACCCACTAGTGAGTTTACTCCCCAGCTAGCTTAGACGCTAACCTGACCCACTAGTGTGTTTACTGCCTAGCTTATATGCTAACCCAAACCCACTAGTGAGTTTACTCCCCAGCTAGCTTATACGCTAACCTGACCCACTAGTGTGTTTACTGCCTAGCTTATATGCTAACCCAAACCCACTAGTGAGTTTACTCCCCAGCTAGCTTAGACGCTAACCTGACCCACTAGTGTGTTTACTGCCTAGCTTATACGCTAACCTGACCCACTAGTGTGTTTACTGCCTAGCTTATACACTAACCTGACCCACTAGTGAGTTTACTGCCTAGCTTATACACTAACCTGACCCACTAGTGAGTTTACTGCCTAGCTTATACACTAACCTGACCCACTAGTGTGTTTACTGCCTAGCTTATATGCTAAACCAAACCCACTAGTGAGTTTACTCCCCAGCTAGCTTATACACTAACCTGACCCACTAGTGTGTTTACTGCCTAGCTTATATGCTAACCCAAACCCACTAGTGAGTTTACTCCCCAGCTAGCTTATACACTAACCTGACCCACTAGTGTGTTTACTGCCTAGCTTATACACTAACCTGACCCACTAGTGTGTTTACTGCCTAGCTTATATGCTAACCCAAACCCACTAGTGAGTTTACTCCCCAGCTAGCTTAGACGCTAACCTAACCCACTAGTGTGTTTACTCCCCAGCTAGCTTATACACTAACCTGACCCACTAGTGTGTTTACTGCCTAGCTTATACACTAACCTGACCCACTAGTGTGTTTACTGCCTAGCTTATACGCTAACCCAAACCCACTAGTGAGTTTACTCCCCAGCTAGCTTATACGCTAACCTGACCCACCTGTCAATATCATAAGGCAATAATGTTATATTGCTTATAACCAAACCACAAGCGAGAGCTCTAGCAAGCTCAGGGTATACAGTGTAATATTGCTTATCACTTTGATTGTTTCTATAGTGTGAAGTAGTGCCAGACCGTCGTAAATATCCTTTACCTCTGGAATTACGTTATTTACAGCAAGTGGAAACATTGGTTGGAGCACGAGATTAATAAATATGGCATAATTTGGACATCATTGTACATTGCTGTATATTATTGAACATCATTGTTCATTACTGTACACCGATGTACATTATTGCACCTCAGTGTACATAACAGCACAACACTGTCCTACTTTATATACTAGCAAGAAATGAAAATTTGGAAACCCAATTCACGTTTGATGTGTAACTTAAGATTGCGAGAAAATAATGCAATGTCCTAATGTCAAATAAATTTACATTATTTTTGTAAAATTAAAATATTTTAATGAAACGATGTGCACTTTTTTTTTGAGCTTTAACAACCATTTTCATGATTTTTTTGTCAAACTCAAAGACAAGTAAAGAAGGTTATCAATATTTTTACATACTCAGGTCTTAGACCCCGTTTACACTAGAGCAAAAGTTTTCGGATTCGTGACGAATCCGGAACGTTTTAGTATCGGATTTTGTTTTGCCGTTTACACACAAAAGAATGAATCCGGGATAAAAACTTTCCGGTTTGATCACGTATCCGGAGATTTCGAAACCGGAAAAAAAAAAGTAGAAACTTCGTATCCGAATACTTTTGAATCCAAGACAATACGTAGTGTGAACGGTTATTCCGATGAATTCGGATGCTCTTCGGCTGGTAGTCATCAGGGACGTAGCCAGGGGGGTAGCCGTGGGAGCCGCGGCTCCCCCCCTTTGATATAAAACAACAGACATGTAACTAGAAAACTGATGCGATATGCCATTGTGTCAGGAAATGAACTGTAAACAGTGTATTCAATCTGCTGAGTGTATGCATTTTGAGTATCTATCTATGTGACGTTTGCGTGTTTTGAGTATTTTATATGACGTTTTTTAACCTTTAGAGTCTGTAAAATCTTCCTCCAAAAGCCAGGAAATGGCATTTCAGTGACTCTTGATTTCAAAATTTCCTGGGGAGCATGCCCCCGGACCACCCTAAAAATTTATTTTGACTTCGACTCTCCCCCCCCCCCCCCCTTCAAAATCCTGGCTACGTCCCTGGTAGTCATGTGAGGTTGCGGTGGAACCAACATGGTCAACATCTTAACTGAATTAAAGGAATTCCAAGTTTGGTGTAACGGGCCGAATCTGCGAATACTGTTGTAGTGTAAACGCCTAACGAATCCGAATACTCGGTACGAAGTGAATCCGGAAACATTTACGAATCCGGAAACTTTTGCTCTAGTGTAAACATAATTAAGTACCCTTAATCCTAAACCTAATCCCAACATTAATTTTAGACGAAGGGCCTGCCTTGAGTTTATTCGTTATCTTAGCAATAATCTTATAACGATGATGTCTTTTAGATGCTGGTTACCCTGTATGTATTAACAGTAAGGAAATAACGAAGGGATTGGGTAAAGGTTTAGAAAAATTACAAAATCACTAGAGCGAGTACCTCAGTACTTAGTAAGCCGACCGAGTTTAGAAAACATGAACTTAAAAATAAGCAAATGGCGGAATAATAAAAATCGTGAAAATAAATGAATAGACACCAGCCGCCACGATAAGGTTGAAGAATATGTATAGAATATTGTACAGTAATTTATATAGTCAAGTATACTTGAAAATCGAACTGTCATTCAATTAAAAAATAATAATTACAGCAGCGAAATCGAAGTTCCAATGTGACACTCCCCACCTTGAAGAGTTATATGTAGGGCATAGAGGACAAACATATTTAGATATAGAAATATTGTTGCAAAGCTTTGTAGGTGCTAATAACCTAGACAAATTGCACTGCAGCACGCATATCGAATTCTCTTTAATATTTAATACACTGTATGTTGACAGATGGAATAAAAATTTCAGCTGTCACAAAATTAAGAAAGTTGAACTAAGTGGACTGGAAGCTTTTTATGATAACGTCCAGATGTCTGTCGCACGGAATAACCAATTCATAGATGTATTCTTTCCAAGCATTTTAACCAATCTAGGTTTTCACTTTGTTTTCAAATAGATTCATGACCTTTTCTTGCTCAGAAATACAAACTTTTTCTCGGAGAAAACGCACCAGTATATGTTTGTTGTAAGTCGTGTGACTAATCTAGAATGTTTCTTAGTGGCAAAAACGGTTTGGTTATTGAGAAAAAACCATAAATAAACTTTGATAATTAGGACAAATTATTTGCTCATATTTTCCAAGGGAGGGTTGCTTAATAATTGATGAGCTCGGGTACTTAGACGCTGCGGTGCCTGCTATAAAATAGTAACACTAAATATATATCGCAACTGGTATACAAAATATCATTATAAAGGGATATAGTCGGCCATAGAAAATGCTATAGTTGTCAACCATTTCTTTTTACGTAACCGTAGCTAGATTTAAAAAGACTTAGTTTACCAGTTTTACTAGTCGGGAAGTAACAGCGGTTGTTTTTGTAGAACGAACTACGAATGTAATAAACACGTTTATCAAGACTTGAGATGCTATAGTTTGTGAACCGTTTCATTTTTCGTGACCTACTAGATTTAAAAAGACTTAGTTTACCAGTTTTACTAGTCGGGGGGTAACAGCAATTGTTTTTTTAGAACGAACTTCGAATTTAATAAACAGCGACTTGAGTAATACAGTAATAAAATTGATTACATAACGACAATGCAAGGGGTAAGGTATGTACGAGTAGGCTGAGAAAACAGTTTTACTACTTCTTGATTAAGGGTTTGGTAAGATGGCACGCCATTGCCTATTTTATTTGCGCTCGCTAGTGATGATTATATCGTTTTGAATCAATAATTAATTTTGTTTGCAGGTTGTTGTTTGGTAATTCATTGATGCATGCACTCTCTGTGTCTCCGCCTCGAATTCTTATCCAACCATGTTGCGCGGTGAGCTGTAATGCGGCACTTGGCGACAGTAACTTGAATTTTTTATTTATTAATGAACCGTTGAATAATTGAAGCTTAACAAAAATTCACGGTTCTTTTGTCAAAAGTACTCGGCGTTTCAACCGAGAGGCACTGTGTCGGAAATGGAGAGTCAGTTGAGTGGGAAGGTAGGTAAACGGAATGAATTTGTTAATAAGTATTTGTATATATACGTAAATCTATTGACCGCGCGGGAAACTAGAATAACAAAACATGTGCAGGTTAGCTTTTAATATATATGAGCTATTTTTCTACACCATGACTGACTGACTATAACTTGAATATATTTTAATTCAAGGACAAACGTTCCTTTTGGTCGAAGTCGATCGCTTGTTAATCAGTGTACAGAGTTTGTATTATATTTAACGTCAAGAAACTCGTCTCTGCAACAAATTGTTATTGCATCTTGCTGAGCCAAGTTCAATTATGCAACGAAATAAACATTCTAGTGTATCAGTTAATGGCGAGGGTTGGAAATTTCGATATGCTCGGTTGCTTACACGATATTGTAGCACGATATCTCCCATACATGCCATAAAGGTAGAGCGAATATAGTATAGTTTAAGTGGGCTTACCCCAAAATATTGAGTGTCGCTCAACATTTTGAGGTAAGCCCACTTAAACTATATATATATATATATATATATATATATATATATATATATATATATATATATATTATTCTGTTAATATTTATTGTTAATATTTATTCCGTTAGCGACGACGAGTTCATAAATAGTTGAAGAATATAAAACGAGTAATTCGTAATTGTAATGTTACAACCTGACAATGTTTTATTAATTAGTATATATATGCTTTATTACAAATTGTATAAGGAAGAATAGGTCACAAGTTATTATTAAAAACGGATAATTTCGTCTATTGTTACTCTCGTCACGACAACTATAGTTTTGAAACAGTGTAGACACTGCTTGCAAAATGGAACCAAAGCTATAGGATACAAAATTAATAACTTAAAAGTGTTTAGTGTAGAGTAAAACGGTGAAAGCTTGTCGTGTAGACTATTGACAGTGTTTTCTCTATCACTGAGCTCATTCTAAATGCAAAGGAAACTCGTGCCGATCCGACGAACGCTAATCGGCGATAGGATTTTCAGTTTTAGAAAGCGAATACAATTTTCTTTTCTCAGAAAAAATAAATAAACGCTATTCAAGCCAGACGCAACAAAGAGTTTAACTTAAAATGTTTATATTATATATGTTTATTTTATTTTATTTTATTCAGTTCGGAAAAACTGAAGAATCGACTTGGTTTTATTCACTGGGTATGGCCGCCAAGCCGGAGGCAATGAATGCATGCATGCATGCATGCACTACACGCGCAAAAACGTACAACTTGTTCACGGTTGTCAACAGGCGTGAACAATGTTGTGCTGCTCGCCGTGAACAAGTTGTCAGCAAGTTGTTCACTTATGGTTCGAACAACTTGTTCACGGATAAATCAACAGTCATGAACAAGTTGTTCCAAACAGCACATTTTTTATAGCCAACAACGTTGTTCGCACATGATACAACATGTTGTAACAGCATGACGAAATAACAACGATGAACAACGTTACAACAACGGTGAACAAGCTTGACGTATCAACACGTTCTTCGGTTGTTACAACATGCGTGAACAACGGTTGTTGTTTCATCAAGCAGTAAGAACTTGTTGAAACAATGATGAACAATGTTGTTCATTTATCAATATTGTTCACATATGTCAACAAGTTGTTACAGCATTGTTCAGGCAACAGTGCTGTAACACCTTGCGGGATTTTTACGCGTGTACTTGTCGTTATAGCACATGCATCACGATTGCGAGTACTAGCTGTACTACTTAACGTTGTGGAACAACTTTATATTTCTACTCCATGATTTCTACTCTGTCTAACACCAAACGATTTTACTAGTCAAGGAGAGAAGTCTAGGAATGCCATGCATGAAATGGTTAAACACGCTGTTCATTAAAGCCGTGTTTACACGGCCAAAATTTAAGCACGCTTAAGTTAAGCGTGCTTAAAATGTGCCACCTTGGTGTGTTTACACGGTCATTTAATAATCCCTTACTAAAACACGTACACCATTATTCAACATGGTGGACGAGCTATATTTTTGGTTTTGGAAGCTTCGTATGGGTAGCGTGCGTCAAAGAACAACGGAAGACATCGGCACACGAGAAAGAGTAATAGCTAAAAGAAAGAAAGGAACAAAGAATAGCGAGATGGAAGGTTCTACAGCAGGGCAAAAAAAGGCATTTTATCGTATTAATAACACCATATTAATAGCAAGCGTTTTTCAATCCCGTTGCGTTTACACGGCCAAGTTAAGCGCGATTAACTGATCGTGCTCAGTTTAATCCACCTCCTTGAGGTAGTGCAAACTAATCGCGATTAATTTACGCCGATCTGTTTACACGGACATTTTAAGCCCGCTTAAAGTCAGATGTGGCTCAGATCCCGCTTAAATTTTAGCCGTGTAAACAGGGCTTAAGACACCGTGATAGAGTGGCAAACTGTACTACTCACAACACGGTGCATTACAGTGTGACGAGCTGTACTACTCACAACACGGTGCATTACAGAGTGACGAGCTGTACTACTCACAACACGGTGCATTACAGAGTGACGAGCTGTACTACTCACAACACGGTGCATTACAGTGTGACGAGCTGTACTACTCACAACACGGTGCATTACAGTGTGACGAGCTGTACTACTCAACACGGTGCATTACAGTGTGACGAGCTGTACTACTCAACACGGTGCATTACAGAGTGACGAGCTGTACTACTCAGGGGCGGATCTAGGATTTTTGTCACCTTAGTCCAAAATATTTGGGTGGGGGCTGGTGGTCATGTTCCCCGGCCCTAGAAAATTTTAGCAGATTTAATTATTTTAACCAAGAAATAAACAACAGGTACGATACATCTACTTCAAATATTTAATAAGATTCATGACTTCAAATATTTTTATATGAAACTGATAACCATACTGCAGGTTAGACCATTTCACTCCATGCAATTGCTCGAAACAGAGCTGTATAGGCAATGCCCAGATGCCTCAGACCTAAAACATTTAGATACTAGGTCAAATTCAAAAACGTTGTAGGCATGACTCAGTCTCTATATTAAGGGCTTATTTACAAGGAGGTATATATTATCCTAGCCACTGGGTTACTCTAGCACAATGGTTACCCTAGCTGTCATACATTTCCTGTGGGTTTTTTTGTTTGTCGTATTTACAAAGACATGCACTAGGGTAACCCGGGTGCTACCCTAGCTGGGTTATGTTTTGTCCTTGTAAATGCATTTGGTAGGGATAACTCACCTACCCAGGACAAATTTTACCTGGTCAACTCTATTAGATGTGGTTACCAAACAGGGTAGGGTAACTCTACCTTGGAAACAGGCCCTAACTCTCACATAAAATAACATAATTATGATTGAAATATGGTAAGGTTAGATATACTGCCGAAACAGAAAATATACTATCTATTTTATGAATTTATGAAGTACTGTAGTCTACATTATCCAATCTTGACAAAATGCTTTAGCTTGTATTTCAATTCTTGCTACAATGCTAGTCTCAAAATCATATTAATATTCAATTAAGTTTTCAAACCATTTATATAAACAAATACAAGAAGGGAAAACCCTGAATGAATTTGCCTTTCATTTGAAGACATGCCATGTGGTCTCAATCGTGGCGAACGTTGTTATTGTCGTATTATTAAAATTCCATGTAGAATTTATACGTCTTTACACGTTGAACGAACTTAAAGAAACTAGAAAATAATTAAGGCAGAAAAATCTGCTTACCTGATAGCAGCACGAGGTTTCTTCTTGTCATTGTTGGCGTATATTACCACGTATATCTCAGTGTCAAAATTCCTTTGAAGCGTCTTGCCAATCTTGGTATTAAAAATGCTCCTTTGCGCAAAGCATCCTTCGCTTGTTGACCCTCGAGTCGACGGTATTAAACTTGCCGTTTTATAAATCTCTCGCAACACATCTCGTCGTTGCCTTCAAAGCGAATACTGTCACGTTTGTATTAGGCAAACCATGTTCCAAACGAAAGAACCCAAGTTAGTCAGAATCGATCACTGATCAACAAATCCGTCGAGAACTACAAAGTAAAACGCCGCTAAACCAATCCGTGCTCTTGATAAAGAGCGATTGAAAAATTAAGCCAATCAGAAAGGGTGATACAAGGGGTCTAAATCCGTCGAGAAAGACAAAGAAATCCGGCGAATACTCGGCAAACCAATCACAGGTCGCTATAAAGGCTAATTTATAAATTCAACCAATCACAGCGGTTGATACAATAGGCTCAAATCCGTCGAGAAAGAACAAAGTCAACCGCGCGGCGCGGGTTGAAATGCCGGTCGGCAGTCTCACCCAATCGATTATCTCGGCGATCTCGAGAGTCGAGACTGAGGGAAGAACGATATACGATAATTATTTTTTCTTGCCGATTTTTTTACCTTAGGCGTATGACTCATTTGACTAACGCTAAATCCGCCCCTGCTACTCAACACGGTGCATTACAGAGTGACGAGCTGTACTACTCAACACGGTGCATTACAGAGTGACGAGCTGTACTACTCACAACATGGTGCATTACAGTGTGACGAGCTGTACTACTCAACACGGTGCATTACAGAGTGACGAGCTGTACTACTCACAACACGGTGCATTACAGTGTGACGAGCTGTACTACTCACAATACGGTGCATTACAGTGTGACGAGCTGTACTACTCACAATACGGTGCATTACAGTGTGACGAGCTGTACTACTCACAACACGGTGCATTACAGTGTGACGAGCTGTACTACTCACAACACGGTGCATTACAATGTGGCGAGCTGTACTACTCACAACACGGTGCATTACAGTGTGACGAGCTGTACTACTCACAACACGGTGCATTACAATGTGGCGAGCTGTACTACTCACAACACGGTGCATTACAGTGTGACGAGCTGTACTACTCACAACACGGTGCATTACAGTGTGACGAGCTGTACTACTCAACACGGTGCATTACAGAGTGACGAGCTGTACTACTCACAACACGGTGCATTACAGTGTGACGAGCTGTACTACTCACAACACGGTGCATTACAGAGTGACGAGCTGTACTACTCACAACACGGTGCATTACAGTGTGACGAGCTGTACTACTCACAACACGGTGCATTACAGAGTGACGAGCTGTACTACTCACAACACGGTGCATTACAGTGTGACGAGCTGTACTACTCACAACACGGTGCATTACAATGTGGCGAGCTGTACTACTCACAACACGGTGCATTACAGTGTGACGAGCTGTACTACTCACAACACGGTGCATTACAGAGTGACGAGCTGTACTACTCACAACACGGTGCATTACAGTGTGACGAGCTGTACTACTCACAACACGGTGCATTACAGTGTGACGAGCTGTACTACTCACAACACGGTGCATTACAGTGTGACGAGCTGTACTACTCACAACACGGTGCATTACAGTGTGACGAGCTGTACTACCACCAGCGTCAGTAGTTGGGACTTTAAGATCTATGATGTCAACATCAACGACGACGTCCTTTAAACAACAAAGGGAATGAATAATTTTTAGACCCAAGAGTAATCTCAACACCGTCCTCGTTCTTTATACAACGCCACTTAGAGCATTTCCACGTCTTCAGGACGACGTCAACGGCCGCCAAAAGATGAGAACTGTTGCTTGAGATTGACTTCAATACGGACACTACAATCATTTTAGCAATACTGGAGCGCTTTGGAAGTCATTAAACTAGCATCAAATATTAAATATAATAGTCAGTTAACCGTGACATCTTTAAATTGTATATGAAATGAAAATTGAGTTTGTTTAATTTGGAAAAACTCTTGATATTGTAAAGTAACATCTTCTACAGTTTTTCCATATCTTACTTCGTTCTTGAGATCTTACTATTTCTTTGATATGTAAATGATCACACTGCATACGTTACATTGTATAACGAGTTACTGAGAAATTGTGCATATCATTGATATTAATCTGTTAAATCGCTTGACCCTGTGTTTGTTTAAAGTCATGCAAGACAAATACACCTACATGCCCAGTTTCGTGTGGCTTGTTTGATAACTTCAACAATATTCCTTTCCAACAAAAGTTGCCTTGTGTCACATAACCTTCAATATAAGTTATTTCACACCTAGATTCCGAGAGGGAGACCAGACGTGACTACAATGACAGAGCACGGAGGAAAAGCGATGAAGGAAAGTTCAACTTCAATAGCAGCTTTTGCTGGAAGCTTTACAATGGAACACTTGCGAGCTTATTTGTACGGTCACAAGAAAGTACAGCTAATTGATACAACTAAACTGCAAAAAGAGCGAATTAAACATCTCCATATCAACAAGGAACCAAAAGGAAATTCGTGTATGTACCACTTAAAAAACAATTAAGAAATGGTTCATGATTTGGCTTGCAGCCCCATCGAGTTATGGATGCCACGGGAAGTTGGGAGAGCATGAAAAAAGCGTAAGAGTTGGTCGAGGCGTAGCCGAGAACAACTCTAGATTTTTGAGTGCTCTCCAACTTTCCAAGGCATCTATAACTCAATGGTGCACGCCAAACCATGAACCATTTCTTTTATAACAGAGAATCAGACACAAAACAACGGAAAGCAATATTTATTTCGCTGAGTTTAAAAATGAGTTTCTCATTACGTTTGAAATTACCGTGCTCCATACCTCCATCGAGTTATGGAGCACGCTCGATAGCCAATCAGAAACGCCGTTGTATTACGTCTATGTTATAAATATAGGAATAGCTGTCTTGTGTATGATTTATATATCACTTCGTTGCCGCGAAATTAGTCATTAATAATTCATGAGGAAAACACAAAGGAAATCAGTACCATGTCCGTGGTTTTATATCTGATAAAGATACCTCCTGATTTACATAAACTTTAGCTTTGATTTTCTCGGCTTAGACAACGTTATTTTTCAAACTTACTACGCCAATGAACTTACCAAATGGGTCGTTTTTGAAGCTATTTAAAACATTCGCAGTACGTGTTTTATCAAATCTGATAAAACACTGCTGCTCATGTTTTAAATAGTACTTCCCAAACTCATTAATAATTCATGAGATAATCAATCAATCAGAAGCGCTGAATTGCACCACGTGAAAGGACTTGAAATACCAGGGAAGTACTGGGCAGAGGACTTGAAATATTATTTCCAGCCCAAGGACTGGAAATAATATTTCAAGTCCTTGGACTTGAAATATTACTTCACACAATCGGTTATTCATCCATACACTAATTACTAATGCACTAATTCATTTGGGGAATACACTAAGTGATTTTGAGAAGTCATGTAAACGGGCCTCCAATTCGCACTAGACCGGGTTTTCAAGTACGAGGAATTCGTTCCAGTCCGAGGCGAAGCCTCGGACTGGAACAAATTCCTCGTACTTGAAAACCCGGTCTAGTCCTCATTGTCGGTCCTTACATATTACTTAAACTCTGTAAATAACTTCTTTCATTATGTAGGGTGTGATATTTGTAATGAAAGTCCAGAAGAATGTCCCATGCATGGTCCATTACATTCTTTACGAAAGCTTGTCAATCAGAGCCACATGGATTCACCTGTTGATTACAGTCAAATTTTGAAATTTCCTGACGAGGTGGGGTTGTGTACTTCCAGTATACCTGGGATCGAGTACGGCGTCTGTGCTAAGGCCGCTATCCCTTCTGGGACGTGGATTGGTCCATATGAGGGAAGACTGGTGCGACCAGAGCAAATCAAAAGTAGTACTGAGACGGAGTTCATGTGGGAGGTAATGAAATTGTTGGGTTTTTTTAATATCGAAATGTATATCAATATAGTATATGTGTGAATGTACGTGTATGTGAGTGTGGTGTGAGTGAGGGTGTCAGTGTGAGTGCATTGGAATGTGACTGTGCATGTGACTCTTGTGTAAGTGTGGACGTGAGGATGTCAGTGAGGGTGTGAGGTGTAACTGTGCATGTGTGACTGTGACTGCATGTGAGCATGATTGTGTGTGTGGATGTGAGTGTAAGTGATTGTGCATGTGGGTGTGACTGTGCATGTGGGTGTGACAGTGCATGTGATTGTGTATGTGGGTGGGTGTGACAGTGCATGTGATTGTGCATGTGGGTGTGACAGTGCATGTGATTGTGCATGTGGGTGTGACAGTGCATGTGATTGTGTATGTGGGCGTGACTGCGCATGTGGGTGTGACTGTGCATGTGGGTGTGACAGTGCATGTGATTGTGTATGTGGGTGGGTGTGACAGTGCATGTGATTGTGTATGTGGGTGTGACTGTGCATGTGGGTGTGACTGTGCATGTGGGTGTGACTGTGCATGTGGGTGTGACTGTGCATGTGGGTGGGTGTGACAGTGCATGTGATTGTGTATGTGGGTGTGACTGTGCATGTGGGTGTGACTGTGCATGTGGGTGTGACAGTGCATGTGATTGTGCATGTGGGTGTGACAGTGCATGTGATTGTGCATGTGGGTGTGACAGTGCATGTGATTGTGTATGTGGGCGTGACTGTGCATGTGGGTGTGACTGTGCATGTGGGTGACAGTGCATGTGATTGTGTATGTGGGTGTGACTGTGCATGTGGGTGTGACAGTGCATGTGATTGTGTATGTGGGCGTGACTGTGCATGTGATTGTGTATGTGGGCGTGACTGTGCATGTGGGTGTGACTGTGCATGTGGGTGTGACTGTGCAAGTGGGTGTGACTGTGCATGTGGGGGTGTGACTGCATGTGGGTGACTGTGCATGGGTGTGACTGTGCATGTGACTGTGCATGTGGGTGTGAATGCATGTGCATGTGACTGTAGGTGTGACTGTGCATGTGGGTATGACTGTGCATGTGACTGCATGCGTATGTGACTGTGCATGTGGGTATGACTGTGCATGTGGGTGTGACCGTGCATGTGCATGTGCATGTGACTGTGCTGTGACTGTCCGTGTGAGTGTGAGAACGAGTGAGTATGTGCGTGTGCATGCATGCACGCATGTGAGGGTGAATGTGTGTAGGTGTGATTAAGTGTGTGTGTGTGTGTGTGTGTGTGTGTGTGAGTGAGTGTCAGTATCAGTGTACACGAGTGAGCATGTGTCAGTGTATGTATATTTTAAAAATCATTTAACATTAAAAAAAATATTTGACTGGTAGACGACCAGAGGTTGAATATTTTCTAAAACGTGAAAGTAAAAATCTAAAAGACAGTATACTAGTAATTCTATACAACACTATATGTGAATAAAATAAAGCCAAACTAATTAAGTATTTAGCAGCCACAAGAACTCAATGTACTCGAATATAACAATAAAATATTTAACTTGATATCAAGTAGCATTATAAGACTTCCTAATTCAAGACAACCGAAATGGTCAAAAATGCTAAGCATAGTCGAACTAATGATGCCAGTTCATGAACAACTTAGATGACATACATAACAACTTAGATGACATACATCGGGCTCTGCATTCAATTTAAAAACAAAACACCTTAAAGATCTTAAATTTAATTGAAAAAAAAAACTTGATTGAAAAACTTAACTGTTTTTACTTCCAAGTCGTAGTATTTTATTTTCACTGACTCTACTTGTGAAGTGGAGAGTCCACTACCGGAAATAATTAACTTAAGTTCCAGCTAAAGACGACAGTATTTTTTTATAAATTAACTAAGGTCCACTCGTTTGATCAATAATTAATTAAGCTCACATTTCCACAGCAGGTCAAACGCATTACAATAAACGCACAGGTTATAAAGAAGCGTATTTGAAAAACCTATTTTCTATTTACAATAAAACTACAGTAAGGTTTGAGTGTTGCCGAAATTACTGAATGTCGTTTTTACGTTCCGAGCGAAGGCCTTTCGAAACGTATTTTGTATTTATCCGTACTTGTCAACCTCTGAAAGTGCGAGAAAGGAAGATTTTCCATTGTTTTTCATCGTGTAGGCTCTCCCAGGGAAAATATTTAAAAAACATCTTGATTTCGTGAATTTTTGGGCAATTTTGACCGTCGACTGACAATTTACTTATTCAAGAGGTTAACACCTATTAAATATTTTTTAAAAGGGATTTTTCAAACGTTAGAACGTTAGCCTTCTACGTTCTCTGTTTCGGCAGTATATCAAACCTCACTCACTCACTCACTCACTCACTCACTCACTCACTCACTCACTCACTCACTCACTCACTCACTCACTCACTCACTCACTCACTCACTCACTCACTCACTCACTCACTCACTCACTCACTCACTCACTCGGTTTACCCACAGAAGCAAGATCAGCAACAAGCTTAAAATCGTTTAAGAAAACTCTCTCAACCTTCAGTTGCACAATAGTGTTTTAAATAAGTTATATTATAATATTTCAAAATAACAAAAATAAACTGTAAATATATTTTTAAATAGTTCTCGGCTTTCACGAAAAAGCAATTTATGTATATATTGCTGAAATTCCGAGTTTAAATAAATTCTCTCTCTCTCTCTCTCTGTACATGCGCAATAATTTTCTTTCCTTAGTGTATAATTTTTTAACCGTGGGAGAATTAAGGTCCACAAAAGACTTCAGTTCAGATCGGCTTCAATTTATGCAGCCTTATATTAATTACCATGTTTCTCTATCAACTGTGTTTAGATCTTTCACGATGGCCAAGTGAGTCATTATTTGGACGCGAGAGATGAGTCGAACTCAAGTTGGATGCGTTTCATTCGTTGTGCTCGTCAGAGGTTTGAGCAAAACATGGTGATATTCCAATACCATGGTTGTATTTACTACAGGACTACCAAAGATGTTAAAGTGGGAGAGGAACTACTCGTTTGGTACGATAGTAGATACTCGCAGATTTTTGGGATCCCTGTGGCTCTGAATGAAAGCGGAAATCGAGGTACGAGGTCACGAATTATCTTTGCGCTCATGAATGAATAAATAGCGAGGTTCAGATCACACTTCCACTACCGCTACGTAAATGTGGTTAAACTGGTGTAATGTTTGTTTTTTCGTCCTGTAGTCGTAGTTGGTTTTAATCCTAGTACCATAAAACGCTTTCTTTTTGCACTAGGTTCGAGACCTGCGACCATTACTGAACATAAGAACAATATTTGACATGCTTAACTATATTTATGGGTAGCGGTAGCGATAGTGGGATCTGAACCTCGCTAATAGGGACCTTACGATGCTAGAACAACGACGGCAAGCAAAATAAATTTTATGATTAAAGAAAGTCACGGATAACTGACTATTATATTTGATACTTCAAGCTAGTTTAATGACTTCCAAAACGCCCCAGTACTGCTAAAATGATTGTAGTGTCAGTATTTGAAGTAAAATCTTACACAACAGTTCTCATCGTTTGGCCGTTGACGTCGTCCTGAAGACGTGAAAATGCTGTACGTGGCGTTCTATAAAGAACAAGGACGGTGTTGAGATTACTCTAGGGACTAAAAATTATTCATTCTCTTTGTTTCGCAACTAGAATTCTTTTGTTTAAAAGGCGTCGTCGTTGAGGTTGACGTCGTACTTCGTAAGGTCCC
This sequence comes from Corallium rubrum, assembly GCA_964035015.1. Classification (NCBI taxonomy): domain Eukaryota; kingdom Metazoa; phylum Cnidaria; class Anthozoa; order Scleralcyonacea; family Coralliidae; genus Corallium; species Corallium rubrum. The sequence goes on from OZ036004.1 coordinate 6,926,009, forward strand.
TAATGAGTGGATGGGTGGCCATCCATGGAAAGATAGGTGGATGGAAAGATAGGTGGATGGAAAGATAGGTGGATGGAAAGATAGATGGATGGAAAGATAGGTGGATGGAAAGATAGATGATGGAAAGATAGGTGGATGGAAAGATAGGTGGATGGAAATAGATGATGGAAAGATAGGTGGATGGAAAGATAGGTGGATGGAAAGATAGGTGGATGGAAAGAGAGGTGGATGGAAAGATAGATGGATGGAAAGATAGGTGGATGGAAAGATAGGTGGATGGAAAGATAGGTGGATGGAAAGATAGATGGATGGAAAGATAGGTGGATGGAAAGATAGGTGGATGGAAAGATAGGTGGATGGAAAGATAGGTGAATGAAAAGATAGGTGGATGAAAAGATAGGTGGATGGAAAGATAGGTGGATGGAAAGCTAGGTGAATGAAAAGATAGGTGGATGGAAAGATAGGTGGATGGAAAGATAGGTGGATGAAAAGATAGGTGGATGGAAAGATAGGTGGATGGATTGGTAGAATGGATGAATGAATGGATAGATGAACAAATAAATTATTAAGTGCATGGTGAGCGAGTGAACGGATGAATGAACGGACGGCAGGTGACGTTAATTGACTATTTGTAAAAGTCTAATAAATAAACTAACTTTATTTAAACTGGATAACTCTATCAGTCCTACCTAAACTCCCTAGAAAGATCCAATAAGGCCCCCCCCCCCCCCCCCCCCCCATTAATATTGGTCCAGTGTTACTACTAGAAGGAAACCTGAGAAAACCTGTGGTGTTTGGTAGAATCAAACTGGAAGTACTCTTCTTATATGTGGCTAAACTGAAATTTTAATATCGTAGAGGTAAAAGGCACATGCGCTAAACCTTGTGCCACCAATACTCCTCATTCTTAATCTTGCCTAACATTAATTGTATTTTATAACTGATTTTACAGGCGTCAACCCACCTAAACCTTGTGCCACCAATACTCCTCATTCTTAATCTTGCCTAACATTAATTGTATTTTATAACTGATTTTACAGGCGTCAACCCACCTAAACCTTGTGCCACCAATACTCCTCATTCTTAATCTTGCCTAACATTAATTGTATTTTATAACTGATTTTACAGGCGTCAACCCACCTAAACCTTGTGCCACCAATACTCCTCATTCCTAATCTTGCCTAACATTAATTGTACTTTATAACTGATTTTGCAGGCGTCAACCCACCTAAACCTTGTGCCACCAATACTCCTCATTCTTAATCTTGCCTAACATTAATTGTATTTTATAACTGATTTTACAGGCGTCAACCCACCTAAACCTTGTGCCACCAATACTCCTCATTCTTAATCTTGCCTAACATTAATTGTATTTTATAACTGATTTTACAGGCGTCAACCCACCTAAACCTTGTGCCACCAATACTCCTCATTCTTAATCTTGCCTAACATTAATTGTACTTTATAACTGATTTTACAGGCGTCAACCCACCTAAACCTTGTGCCACCAATACCCCTCATTCTTAATCTTGCCTAACATTAATTGTACTTTATAACTGATTTTGCAGGCGTCAACCCACCTAAACCTTGTGCCACCAATACTCCTCATTCTTAATCTTTCTGTAATAACTGATTTTGTCAACCCACCTAAACCTTGTGCCACCAATACTCCTCATTCTTAATCTTGCCTAACATTAATTGTATTTTATAACTGATTTTACAGGCGTCAACCCACCTAAACCTTGTGCCCCAATACTCCTCATTCTTAATCTTGCCTAACATTAATTGTATTTATAACTGATTTTACAGGCGTCAACCCACCTAAACCTTGTGCCACCAATACCCTCATTCTTAATCTTGCCTAACATTAATTGTACTTTATAACTGATTTTACAGGCGTCAACCCACCTAAACCTTGTGCCACCAATACTCCTCATTCTTAATCTTGCCTAACATTAATTGTATTTTATAACTGATTTTACAGGCGTCAACCCACCTAAACCTTGTGCCACCAATACTCCTCATTCTTAATCTTGCCTAACATTAATTGTATTTTATAACTGATTTTACAGGCGTCAACCCACCTAAACCTTGTGCCACCAATACTCCTCATTCTTAATCTTGCCTAACATTAGTTGTATTTTATAACTGATTTTACAGGCGTCAACCCACCTAAAGGGATTGTAACTCAGGAGAGGACATACGGAAAGAGACGTAACATTGAACAAGAACCTCAGAGACCTACGAGGACGAGTATGGATGGAGAGGGACCCACAGTGGTCAAACAGGAACATTGTGAGGACACTCCAGTACACACCCCAGTACAACAGAGCGTACCAATCAGCACATCTCAGACGGCATTCAACTACAGGAACTCGATGTATCATAGGGGACGGTGGTATACCATTGCGAACGACGAGCAAACGAAACGAGTGGCAAGCGAGACAATGTTGGATAGAAAGGAACATTGTAATAAGTGCTTGAATTCGTTTGGTACTCGGGCTAGCTTCCTGGGACATAGTTGTGTTAAGGAAGCGTGTCGTAGTTATACGTGTGCTTACTGTGACCTCGCGTGTGGCACTCTTACTGAACTGGGTAAACATATGGAAGATCACGTGAACGAGCGACCATATAGATGTGGTTTCTGCTCATGCTCTTTCAATAATGGCGCTGCCCTCAATCAACACGTACGCATACACGCCCGCGAGTACCCCACGAAGCAGATCGCGTTGAATCATGGGATAGACAAGTCACGTGTTTAGTATGGGATAAAAGGTGTCGATGTACTTATGCATGGGTACTAGAGTCGCTGGACTTAAGATCTAAGACGTGGCCTTCACGAGAAAAGAGAAGTTAATGAAAATTAAAAGAATGAATATATTGTTCATTGCTTACAGTTGGTAGCACAACATACAATACAACAATACAATACAATACAATACAATACAATACAATACAATGCAGTGCAGTGCAGTGCAGTGCAGTGCAGTGCAGTACAGTACAATGCAATGCAATGCAATGCAATACAACAATACAACACAACGCAACGCAATACAATACAATACAATACAATACAATACAATACAATGCAATACAACACAACACAACACAATACAGAGTGAAATCTTTCTCTTTCGGCAAAAATGGTTACAATTTTGTTGATCAGTGGAAAGTGGCAAAACATTCGAAGCATGCATGCGCGTGCATCATGTTTTCAAAATACCAATATTTATACATGGAGTTTTCTAACACGTACTAATAAATACCTGGTGTAAAATATATATGTAAAAATATAGTATTGGTTGCAGAAACGAATAAACATTGCGAGGAGTTGTATAAACCTTAGAATATGGGATTTTATAATTAAAGATAATTGAACTCTGTCAATATGTCTGAGATTCAAACTTTGGGGAAAATTCTGGGCAGGAATGAGCGAAAGTAAGAAACTAGAGTGTTGCGTGGCACAGTGGTTAGCGCACGTGCCTTTCACCTCTGCGACCCGGGTTCAATTCCTGCTCTCAGCAGTTATCTGATTAAAATTTCACCTTGGCCGCATGTGAGAAGAGTGCTTCCAGTTTGACTCTACCAAACATCGCAGGTTTCCTCCGGGTACTCCGGTTTCCTCCTGTAGAAACACTGGACCAATGAGGGATGGCCCTTACTGGACCTCTAGGGAGAACAGTTAGCTTTTAACTGATAGAGATATCCAGTATAAATAAGATTAGTTTAAAAATGAATATCAGAGCCCAGCAAATGACTTTGAAACATATTCACACACGTATCTCAGAGCATATGGGTATCTCGCCTTTGACTGGAAAGGATCGCTCTGTATCAACTATGTAAAGTATACTTGCACATAAACAACTCCTCAAACACACTGTCTCTTCCTCTGACTTTAAAATACTTTCATCTGGCATTTCTGAAAATGATCAACTTATACGTGAGAGCCTTCTAATCTCCAAACTTAATCCAGTTCTTAACGCCACTATAAGATCAACTCCTCTTGATCTATTTTAAGTATGTTGTCTGTTATTGATATTCAATCTCTGTTGTCTGTTCTTGACGTTCATTTGTCCGTTTGAACTTTAAATTTTGTAACCGTTCTTGTAATTTTAAACCAGTATATCTTTGTAGTATATATAGTGAACCAACTGTAATATAGTTTAAATGCTCTGAAGATGTCATTTGCTGGGCTCTGATATTCATTTTTAAATTGCGTTTTCCGCCTGGTTGTGTCTATCGCTGCAAGATTAGTTTAGTTTAGTTTTTTAGTTTTAAAAGGTGGTGAACTGCCAAGACTTTTATGACGAGCCTTTCTTTATCTTCAATGTATCCAGTTACCAACAAACAGATCAACAAACGAATCGTACGGACTCGTGCAGTTTCAATTCACAGGCTTTCTGGGAGGTGTTGGTACAAAAAGTAGGACAAATGTAGGACTAAAATTTTCTAAAAAGTAGGAATAAAGTAGGAAAACGTACAAATTTTTAGAAATTTTTTGTGATTAATTTCGATTGACAATACCACAAAAATACAATTTAACCCCATTTTTACTAAAATGAAATATACAAAAGTGACCTCCTCTTCCCCTACAGCCAACCGAGTTTTACTTCTGAGTTTTACTTCCTCTTGCATGGCAGTATCAAGTCAAAACATAATGATTCCACGAAAACAGTTTTCAAAAAAACAACTAGGATTTTAAGTGAAAAAGTAGGAAAAAGTACGGAAACCGAGCAATTTTGCATAAAAAGTAGGAAAAGTAGGAACGCCAGAAAGCCTGAATTCATGGCAGTGGCGGCGTGGCTCTGAAATAGGGGCTGGGAAATGACATTTCTAGGGCCCACTTTCAGGGATCATCATAGGAAGAATTTAGAACTGCTCGTTTTCAAATTTGTTTTGGCTCCACATATTTAGTGGGCTCCCGCGAAAAATGCTTGAAATTTGGATGTCTGAAATGGCATTTCCTGCGTTCTAACAGCACCTTATAATTTTAGCGAAACCTTAAAAGTTTAACACACAATATTTATAATCTAACGTGTAGTTGCATGCAGTCTTGTTATTTTCAATATATATATATATATATATATATATATATATATATATATATATATATATACTTAAATTTATAAAATACAATAAATGAAATGTGCTGCATAGGCAACGTTGAATTTGAAAAAAAAATATCGAAATACTAAAGGTTTTATTAAAGGAATTGAACTACCAGTCAGAAATTGTTGGGGCCCACAAAGTACAGATCCTCGGCGCCCACCGGGAAATCTCCTGGTGTCCCGGTGAGCCACGCCGTCCTTGATCCATCGTACACGATTTCAGCAGTCAATGAACCGGTCTTGCCACCGGCTACAGCACAAACATATACGAAAACATGAAAGAAAATCAAAGTATATGTCTGTATTCAGTACAAAAATAAGGATAATATTATCAGAGATCATCAATGAAAGACTACTCGTTTTTTCTTGCTTACAGTGCTCAAGATTTTGAGGAAAAAGGAGTATTTAGTTCCTTGCATTATCCAAGACGGACCCCATGCATTCCTGAATGATCAGAACCTGTTAACAACCTGAGTCACCCGAGCTATAAATAAAACCCGACAGAATCACACTTCGCCAATAGTCGTCACTAGATTTAGTTTACCATTTGTTATATATATATAAGTATATAAGTAATGGATAAAGCCTTCGTACTTCTTACTATTACCAAAACATTCTTAATATGTTGTTTCACGATTAGAGAAATATATGGAAATTCCGATATCGAGTTGCTGGAAAGAAAGAAGCCGGTAGATGGAAGGAGGCCATTCGAAGGGTAAGCGCGTCATCTTAGAGTTAAGTTACTTTGCTTTATACATAATCCAAAGCATTGACGACCAGAGAGTTCTTCAGCGCAGGCAGATAGCATGTATATTATGATATAGGGAATAATGAAATCTTTAATGTAAATACTTCAGGTGTCTACTGGTAATAAAAAAAGCATTGTAAGTTAAAGCTACAGTATAATGGTAAAGCAACGCTGCTTACTGCACTTTTGTCTTTTGAGAAGTAGTCTAAGAAGGATTAAGGCCAAAGCTGAGATAGTCATGGGTGACTACTTAGTAACGGTTAAGCATAGAATTAAAGACAAGGTCACTTGCTTTTATTGCTATAAGTTATAGAGAACAATTCAATTCAGATCCAAACGAGAGCAAAAATACAAACTAAATAGGTTGCACACACTAGTGAGTTAAGTAGAAGCGATCTGAACGGAGGAGACACATGAATGGAAACTGTGATAGATCTAAATGAGACGGAGTGTGAGATTGATCTAAATGAGTGTGAGATTGATCTAAACGAGTATGAGATTGATCTAAACGAGTGTGAGATTGATCTAAACGAGTGTGAGATTGATCTAAACGAGTGTGAGATTGATCTAAACGAGTGTGAGATTGATCTAAACGAGTGTGAGATTGATCTAAACGAGTGTGAGATTGATCTAAACGAGTCCATTAAAGACCCTGGAGCCCTACATTACAGTGATATTACTAAAAATGTGTCTTTCTCCTATAATCTTTGCTTTAAAGGCACAAAGTTGTTCGAGCGTATCCCAGTACAAAAAGCGATACGGATTTAATCGGTTCACTCGAGTATAATCCAGATATCGAGGTAATTAGCTAGCGTAAGGCCATGCCTTAACGTGTATGCGCGCATGTCCGCGTGATCTCTCAAAAGGTGCGCGCGCGTTCGTGTTCACGCACGTGTGCGCGGTTCACGTAAGTACGTGCGCGCATAGTTTGCTTGCGTGTATATGTTATTCGTGTATTTTTAAGTGCGCAACCGTGTACAGGGTATATACATTCATTCGAAGTGCTTTTAAATAGATGGTTTTTGTTTTCATGTACAAACTAATCTTATTTATACTGGATAGCTCTATCAGTTAGTACCTAACTGTTCTCCCTAGAGGTCCATTAAGGGCCATCCCTCATTGGTCCAGTGTTTATACAGGAGGAAACCGGAGTACCCGGAGGAAACCTGCGATGTTTGGTAGAGTCAAACTGGAAGCACTTTTCTCACATGCGGCCAAGGTGAAATTTTAATCAGATAACTGCTGAGAGCAGGAATTGAACGTGTGCTAACCACTGTGCCACCAACACCCCTAAATTTGACGCCACGGCCATATTGGTGTACTAAAACAAGAAAATGGCGACTATATTTGTATACCATTTTTATCCTACGGGAATTTAGCTCTATTCTTATTCAAACACCACCCCAATAGGACCATCGATAACGCGAGTAAAAACGATCCATATATACACCCTGGACTAAGAATGGTCAAAACCACACCAAGCGGGAAGCATCCCACAGGCTCAGCTTTAATAAAGTTGTTTACATAGAAAGTGATCTAAAGTCAGTCAGACTTTAACGAAGTGAGTCAAAAGATAGTCCTTGTTTACATGGAGTAACTATATTTTCGGTTTACATGTTATTGTATTGTCATTTGCTCGATATCTTCATAAGACTTCACAAGGTGTATAAGAACAGGAAGGGCAGCCACAAAATCGTTAAGACATTTTGTCCGGTACGCGTTTTTTTTGTTCTCATTGAAACATAACCCGGCTGCCAGTGTCACCCTAGCAAACGCGTTTACATGGCTTATGTAAACAAAAAGATAGCCCTGTCGTCAGGGTTATCCTAGCAAGCTGATAGGGTAATCCTCCCCCCAGGGTCACCCTAGCACTCATGTAAACGGAAGGACAATGAACTAGGGTAACCCTTTTACTAGGGTAACCCTTCTAGAAGGGTCACCCTGACCTCACACATATCAACACCACATTACTTCCCCCGAACGTTTTGTTTATTTTTGTAGGTAGATTTCTGGTCACGGACCAGGAACATTGATATTCATGTTGGACCTGAGGATTATGTAAAGTTAGACGCTTTACTAAAACAACATAATATAGCGTTCACTATTCTCAACAATAATCTTCAAAGAAGTCTAGATGAAGATGAGAAAGCTCACTACCGCACGAGTCGTGACTGGCATGGAGAGTACCACACTTATCAACAGGTAGATAACGACAATCATAATGAAAAAATAATGGACGAGTGAATAAAAGAATAAATGGACAGATAGACAGATGAATAAATAACAATCTCGTTCCCAGAGCCCACGTTCCCTTACCCAGCGAGCGGGAAACGAGAGGCTCTGGGATAATCCGTTCACACCATCACAGGATTCTTGTTATCCGGAAGAGTAATCATGTTCATCAGCCAATGAAATATCGATGTGAAACGGATTATCCCAGAGTCTCTCGTTTCCCGGGTGGGGAACGTGGGCTCTGGGAACGAGATTAAATAAATAAACAGGGGACATCATCAATAACCGGAAGTGAAAATTTTCAAACTGGAAGTGACGTTAGTCAAATAAATAAATTTATGAATAAATGATGAATGAATGGATAAATGAATAGATGGATCATTAAGTGAGTTGATAAATAAATAAATAAATAAATAAATAAATAAATAAATAAATAAATAAATAAATAAATAAATAAATGAATTGATAAATAGAAGAACGAACGAATGAATGAATGAATGAATGAATGAATGAATGAATGAATGAATGAATGAATGCATAAACGAACGAACGAACGAACGAACGAACGAACGAAATAATCTACGAACAAACGAACGAAAGAATAAATAAATAAATAAATAAATAAATAAATAAATACTTGGATGAATAAATGAATGAATGAATGAATGAATGAATGAATGAATGAATGAATGAACGAATGAATGAGCGAATATGTATAAATTGTGTTAACAAACAAACAAACAAACAAACAAATAAACAAACAAACAAATAAATAAATTAACAAATGAATATATGAATGTGAAATTAAGTAATGTTTCTATGAATGATCTAAACAGTGAATAAAGAAATCCCTTACAGAAAAAGTATATAGGTTGACCTACGGAGTCGTGTCCGTGTCGAGGCATATCAAAGGCGCTCCAGGCAGCCGCCATACGACACAGTTCAGACCACGGATCACAGCTAAGATGTTAGGCGTTGATTTTATGGAGGGAGGAAAACCGGAGAACCCGGCGAAAAACCCTCGAAGCACAGGAGAGATCAACTACAACTCTACCCACATGAATTCCAAGGTCGACAACGGGGTCATTCCATCACCCACCCAAGTACTAACCCCGTCTAACTGGGCATAACGTTTTGGTGAAAGGCAGCGCGCAAACAGCACACGCCACCCGTGCTACCCTTGAGAACAATTTCTGTATTTCTCTCCCAATTGGAACATTTCTATAGGTTGCCTATAGACCATTTTTGTAAGGGATAAACGAACAAGGAAAGGACAAAGAGCGGTTTAAAAAAGACAGGCAAAGAAACGTACTGACAAACCACTAAAACCACAACTTAAACAATGTTTTTCAGATTCATCAAAAGATACATAATTTGGCTAACCAGTATAAAAATTGGGCAAGTCTTATAAAAACAGGCAAGTCTTACGAGGGAAACGATATCCTGGGACTTGAGGTAAGATAAGCTCTCAACTTACCAGCCGCCATATTCAACTTTCTTCTTCTTTTTTTTTAACTTCTCTTTTTAATTTTTCTTTAGTTATTTTCTTAAATTTATAACTTTCTAATTGCAAACCAGCACTGTATTTTACCGCTTCTCAACTTGTTTGGGGGGGGGGGGGGATGTCAAATGGGGCGATAGTCCTGTTTTTCTCGATCTCTCCCAGCCACCCAACCTCGTCCCCAGGGAGGTCGGCGAAAATGGCCCTGGCATCGGCTGGTGGATTCTATGATCGGATTGGCCGGTTTAAAAACTTGATTAATTCAGATACAGTGTAATTTATTCATCAAAATATGAATTGCAATGAATCCACTCTGCGAAGTTCATCCAAAGAATTGTAACGATAGCTTTGGTTAAAGTCAAGAACAACATTAGATATATGTTTCTTCCCGACATTTAAATGTATCCTGGATAATCGTGGGGAGTATCATGATGAATAATGCTAGCCAGTTGCATTTATGATAAAGGTTCACATGAGTGATTCGGCAGAGCGTGAAATATTTCTTATTTAGTATCCATGTATACGTATTATACAAAAACGAAACACAAAGACCGCATAAATTTTCTTGCCAAAACACCCCAAAATTCTGGGAGTCACGTGACCAGCCGATGCCAGGGCCATTTTCGCCGACCTCCCAACGTGGAGGCAAAATGCCCTGGGGACGAGGTTGCCAGCCACCATGTTACTTGTTGTATTCATGTAATATAGATCACTTTCATAATGGGCACTAACTTTAAATATTCTTTTATGTGCATCTAAATAAGCCTTCCTAGCCTCGTTATGAAGCAAAGATTCTTTTGAATTGCAGACACACAAACGAGGCTAGAAAGGCTTATTAAGATGCACATAAAAGAATATTCAAATTAGTTACTATTATGAAAGTGGTCTATAATGTTGTGGCAAAGCAAATAAATAAATATACGAGATAGATATTTGAGAAAAATGCGAAAAGTTATCACCTCCAAGTTCATTATTGACGATGTTTTAAATTTAAACCTCTGCAGATAACAGGTGATAATAACATCCCAACTAAGCAGAAAGGTGTTCTCATTTGTGGACAACATGCAAGAGAGTGGATAGCACCTGCTGTGTGTTTGTACATGATGGACAAGGTAGGTTTTCAATGATAATAATGATAACGATGATGATGGTAATCATGATGGTGATGATGATGATAAGTGATGATGATGATGTTGATGATGATGATGGCGGTGGTGGTGATGGTAATGATGATGATAATGACGAAGATGATATTGATGACGATGAAGTTGGTGATTATGATGATGGTGATGATGATAATGATGATGATAATGATGATGAAAATGTGGGTGATGATGATGATGGCGAAGGTGGTGATGATAATGACGAAGATTGATATTGATGACGATAAAATTGGCGATTATGATGATGGTGATGATGAAAAATGTGGGTGATGATGAGTGATGATGTTGATGATGGCGGAGGTGGTGATAATAATGATAATGATAATGACGAAGATGATATTGATGACGATGAAGTTGGTGATTATGATGATGGTGATGATGATGATGATGATGATGAAAATGTGGGTGATGATGAGTGATGATGATGATGGCGGAGGTGGTGATGATAATGATGATAATGACGAAGATGATATTGATGACGATAAAGTTGGTGATTATGATTATGGTGATGATGATGATAATGATGATGAAAATGTGGGTGATGATAAGTGATGTTGTTGATGATGGTGGAGGTGGTGATGATGATGGTAATGATGATGATGGTAATGATGATGATGGTAATGATGATGATGGTAATGATGATGATGATGATGATGATGATGGTAACGATGATGATGGTAATGATGATGATGGTAATGATGATGATGGTAATGATGATGATGATGGTAATGATGATGATGGTAATGATGATGATGGTAATGATGATGATGGTAATGATGATGATGGTAATGATGATGATGGTGATGATGATGGTAATGATGATGACGATGATGATGATGATGACGGTAATGATGATGGTAATGATGATGATGGTAATGATGATGACGGTAATGATGATGATGGTAATGATGATGATGGTAATGATGATGATGGTGATGATGATGATGGTAATGATGATGATGATGATGATGATGACGGTAATGATGATGGTAATGATGATGATGGTAATGATGATGATGGTAATGATGATGATGGTAATGATGATGATGGTGGTAATGATGATGATGGTAATGATGATGGTAATGATGATGATGGTAATGATGATGATGATGATGATGGTAATGATGATGGTAATGATGATGATGGTAATGATGATGATGATGATGGTAATGATGATGATGGTAATGATGATGATGATGATGATGATGATAATGATGGTAATGATGATGGTAATGATGATGATGATGATGATGATGATGGTAATGATGATAATGATGATGACGGTAATGATGATGATGGTAATGATAATGACAATGATGATATTCATAATCCTATACATCATATATCTTATTATTAATGATAATGATATTCGTAATCATATACATCATATATCTTATTGACAATCATAAATATAATAATAATTGATTGTGGTTTCGCTCACTAGTTGTTAATGAATTATACAAAAGACCCAAAGACCAAGGCCATGGTGGATAGATATAGCTGGGTAATTTTTCCTTCTGTAAATCCAGATGGTTATCTGTTCACTTGGACGGTAAATATATTTCAAATAACTAATATTTATTATTATACATGAGCCCATATTTACATATTTATTATTTAACATGAGCCTCTGTCTCGCGGAATTGGGCAACCATTCCCTACGTTTCCGACTTTAAATAAATAAATAAATAAATAAATAAATAAATAAATAAATATTGTACTGTATTGTAGTAATAAAATACTGTATTGTATGTATTGTACTGTATTGTATGTATTGTATTGCATTGTATTGTACTGTATTGTACTGTATCGTATCGTGTTGTATCGTATTGTATTGTACTGTATCGTATCGTATTGTAATCGTATCGTATTGTATTGGGTATTGTATTGTATTGTACTGTATTGTATTGTATTGTATTGTATTGTATTGTATTGTATTGTGTCGTGTCGTATTGTATCGTATCGTATCGTATTGGGTATTGTATTGTATTGTATTGTATTGTATTGTATTGTATTGTATTGTACTGCATTGCATTGCACTGTATTGTATTGTATTGTATTGTATTGTATTGTATCGTATTGTATTGTATTGTATTGTATTGTATTGTATTGTATACATTTTCACAAACTTTAGATTATGATTAGTCGGCTCCCAACTTTGTAGAAACCAGAACAAACCAACGAACAAACTCGCAGACAGAGACAGAGATAGAGTATAAAGCTTCATTAGTGCCTACTCCGCTGCTTAAGCAATTCGTCAGTACACCGCAGTCTCGATATCCGCCCTTTCTGTCGCAGAGCTTGTCAGGAGCTAAGCCTCGCAGAAAACAGCTTTCGAAACACAACTGTTACTACGCTACCATTACCACGGGCCATTTTTTCATGGGGCAACCACAGTCTAGTTATATAGAGGTCAGTGGTCCAGCTAGGCAAACCAAAGAAAAGCGCAGGAAACAAAACACCACCACAACCGTCTTGAAAACCCCGAGAGGCGCAGGAAAGAACCAATGATTCTACTCACCTCACACGAATCTAAGCATGGTCGCCCAATCAAAGACAAGCAAAACGGAGCAGCGTGCAAGCCACGTGCATCTCGTGTTTGTTACTGTTGTTTTTACTTTTTTTCTGAAGGAGGGAGAGCGACTATGGAGAAAAAATCGTCAACGTAATGAAAATTCAACGTGTCATGGTACAGATCTTAACAGAAATTGGGACTTCAAGTGGGCAGGTTGGTTATTTTGTATCAGAGTTCTAAAATCGAGTCACAAAATTTGACAAACACACTTAAGAATTTTCACATTTCACTCTTTAAGGGGCCGTTAATGAATCCGGATTGAGTTTCAATCTGGATTGGACTCATTCCGCTTCTGGTCAAACCCCTTTATCCGTTTACATGAATCCGGATTGAGATTAGCTCATTCCAGATTGAGTTCAATCCGGTTCTCATTCCGGATTGAAATTTTCATTCCGGATTGAAATTTCGTTCCGGAATCATGTAAAGGCGGTGCGAGTTTCATTCTGAAATGAAAAACGTGACAGAGAGGACTAGAACAAACAATGCATGCGTCTTTTCAAATATTTACGGATTTCAGGCGGTTTTCAATCCAGAAACCCAATTCCCATGTAAACACGGATTGACTTCGCTTTTCAATCCGGATTTATGCAAACGGATCCTAACACTCGACCACTGAGGGATGGTTCTTACTGGACCTCTAGAGAGAACAGTTTAGATATGACTGATAGAGTTATCCAGTATAAATAAAGTTAGTTTAGTTTACTCTGGTTTCCTCCTGCAGTAACACTGGATCAATGAAGGATGGTTCTTACTGGACCTCTAGAGAGAACAGTTTAGATATGACTGATAGAGTTATCCAGTATAAATAAAGTTAGTTTAGTTTACTCTGGTTTCCTTCTGTAGTAACACTGGATCACTGAGGGATGGTACTTACTGGACCTCTAGAGAGAACAGTTGAGATATGACTAAGTAGAATTATCCAGTATAAATAAAGTTAGTTTAGCCGTTTACTCTGGACCAATGAGGGATGGTTCTTACTGGACCACTAGGGAGAACAGTTTATATATAACTGATAAGGTTATCCAGTATAAATAAAGTTAGTTTAGTTTACTCTGGTTTCCTCCTGTAGTAACACTGGACCAATGAGGGATGGTTCTTACTGGACCACTAGAGAGAACAGTTTAGATATGACTGATATATGGTTATCTAGTATAAATAACGTTAGTTTAGTTTACTCTGGTTTCCTTCTGTAGTAACACTGGACCAATGAGGGATGGTTCTTACTGGACCTCTAGAGAGAACAGTTTAGATATGACTGATAGAGTTATCTAGTATAACTAAAGTTAGTTTAGTAAAAGCTCATTTCTTATTGCGCCGCGAAACTAGGATTAGAGAATGCGGCGAGATCTATAATCACTCGACGTTGAAATCTCGTACTCAGTGCCATCTTTCTCAGGTCGCGCGTGGCTTGATTACTTTACTGAATTCATACATAGTTTCTTATTGTTGCAGGTCACGGTGCTAGTGGTGATCCTTGTAGTGATATCTACTATGGTAGTTCACCTTTCTCGGCGCCAGAAACCAAAGCAATAGCAGACTATGTTAAAGCCAACCGAGAGAATATCTTCACTTTTATCGACATACATTCCTATAGTCAGTTGTGGATGTATCCTTGGAGTTATACCCGTCAAATGCGAGTAAAGGACGACGAAGAACTGGCAAGTCTGGAATACTCTAATGCTCTAAATCAGTAGAGTAGAGCAGAGTAGAGCAGAGCAGAGCAGAGCAGAGCAGAGCAGAGCAGAGCAGAGCAGAGCAGAGCAGAGCAGAGCAGAGCAGAGCAGAGCAGAGCAGAGCAGAGCAGAGCAGAGCAGAGCAGAGCAGAGCAGAGCAGAGCAGAGCAGAGCAGAGCAGAGTAGAGTAGAGTAGAGTAAAGTAGAGTAGAGTAGAGTAGAGTAGAGTAGAGTAGAGTAAAGTAGAGTAGAGTAGAGTAGAGTAGAGTAAAGAAGGGTAGAGTAGAGTGGAGTGGAGTGGAGTGGAGTGGAGTGGAGTGGAGTGGAGTGGAGTGGAGTAGAGTAGAGTAGAGTAGAGTAAAGAAGGGTAGAGTAGAGTGGAGAGGAGTAAAGTAGAGTGGAGTATAGTGGAGTGGGGGTATAGTGAGACGGAGTGAAGTGGAATGGAGTAAAGTAGGGTGGAGTAGAGTAGAGTAGAGTAGAGTAGAGTAGAGTAGAGTAGAGTAGAGTAGAGTAGAGTAGAGTAGAGTAGAGTAGAGTAGAGTAGAGTAGAGTAGAGTAGAGTAGAGTAGAGTAGAGTAGAGTAGAGTAGAGTAGAGTAGAGTAGAGTAGAGTAAAAAAGGGTAGAGTAGAGTGGAGTGGAGTGGAGTGGAGTGGAGTGGAGTGGAGTGGAGTAGAGTAGAGTAGAGTAGAGTAGAGTAAAGAAGGGTAGAGTAGAGTGGAGAGGAGTACAGTAGAGTGGAGTGGAATGGCGTAGAGTGCAGTAGAGTGTAGTAGAGTGTAGTAGAATTGAGTAGAATTGATTGGAGTGAAGTGGAATGGAGTGGAGTAACACGGAACGGAGTAGAGTAGAGTGGAGTAGAAATGGTTAGAGCGCTGGCAACTAGATTTGAGAAATGTTCATTATCTTGCCTTTTAATTTATACAGGATCGCGTCTCACGTATGGCCGTGAATGCTTTACAAAAGACACATCAAACCGACTTTAAAGCAGGACCAGCTGGAATAACTATCTGTAAGTTGATATAAAAAACTGCGTAATCATGATGATTCATTTCTTGATCTGCTAATCTCTCTCCATTACAGACGAAGCTGCAGGCAGTGGGAAAGATTGGTCGTATGGTGCGATGGACGTCAAATATGCATTTGCTATAGAGTTGAGAGATAAAGGCGATAGTGGCTTTTTGCTACCACCAGAACAAATTATCCCAACGGGTGAAGAAACTCTGGCAGCCTTACAAACGCTTTCAGTAGCAATGAATGACTATGCAGACAAGTCAACTAGTTATTATAAAGCAAAAGACGGAGTACAATATACGCGATTGTAATAGCGGGAGAAAAAGTTGTCAGAATTTACGATTTTAGGACTTGATAAATCTTAATTGTAAAATTTAACAGTAAGAAATAAAAGAAATAAAAATATAACTAATTTTGCTTATTTATTTGTTTGTTTCATATATATATATATATATATATATATATATATATATATATATATATATATATATATATATAGCATGTTCTAAGGATTTAGGGTGAAGGAAAATTCGAGTGTAGAATATATACATTTTAAGACCAAACCGGGAGCAGTTGCGAAAAATGCAACTACACAGGCCCTCCGGCAGGAATTGAACCCACGACCTTGCGATTCTAGCGCAATGCTCTGACCACCGAGCCACGGAGGCCGTTGCCGAGAGCTTGATCGCGAGTTCTGTATATATAATAAGGTGGTAATGCCAGGAGAGAATTGGTAATATATATATATATATATATATATATATATATATATATATATATATATTATATATATATATATTATATATGTGTATAATGTGTATAAAGACGAGTTATAAACATTCCCACATTTGCTTTGAAAATTGGGCGTTCGTTTCAAATTGAAACAATACCGTTTGGCCTTAGTAACGTCACAGTTTCCGCTTAGCAACATGTTAGTGTACCCCTGTGAAACGTGTGTCGTCAAATTACGCGTGTCCACACTCAAACCGGAACCGTAGTAGTCGACGTGTGTGCATGGTGTAAATAACGTGAGCACTGTCGTGATACGCAGTTGCTGTTGAGTTGTCGTCCAGTAAAGTACACCTTTTACAACCAGCTGTTGTGTCTTTTCTATCCCGGCTTGGACGGCTCAACGTACTCAGATCAACAACCCGCCTGGACATCGGCAAAACGTTACATATATGCTAACAGAGTTGGAAAAAGTATTCAACCTTCCTCCGGATGGCTTTTTAAGTTTAGATAACCTTCCTCAAAATATATAGCGAGAATTTTGTGTTTTGCAACGTTCATTAAGACTGCGTGACTTTTACAGTACCCTAGTTTTCTAGGTTTTCCTATATAGGTAAGTTTTGGCATACTACAATAGCTACTAATAACTGACCGCTGCTGACTGACAGCCTACTAACTACCCTCGACTGCTGCGAGATACAGACATCACAGCAGACATCAGCGTACATGTCTCACACATGTAACTGCTGCCACTGCCAGTGCTGCATAATTGTTGGTTAGCCAATGTTTTGCTGCAAATCGCTTTTCTTCTCGACACCTTGCTTGGTCAGTTGTAACTTTCTCAGATTACCGAATGTGTTGTTTCACGTGTTTTCACTTTAAACCTTCCTCACTAAAGTAAACCTTCCTCCGGGTGGTACCCGCATACCCGCAGCTTTTTTCCAACTCTGTACACTAAGAATATATGAGACACAGCTAACTGGTGACGGCACCGCGATTCTTCAACGATAAAAAAGTCTTCGTGTGACAAAAACTGTTGTATTTATTGTTGTTTTAAAGGCTTTTTGAAGAAACTTAGAAATAATCGCCTCCTCAAATAATAGCCTCCCTTCGAATAATCACCGCCTTTTTTGTCCAGGAAAAATAGGGAATAATTGTTAAATATCTCGGAAAGATAGGGCAAGCACTCGTATGCTTGTAATTTTCTATAAAAAAACAACGTTAACGAATTAAGCAAGTTCTCTCAAACCTCACAATATCTTCATTGGCTCAGATATGTAGCTAGTTCCACAAGACCACTGAGAATTTCTCTACCAGATTCGACAATCTGTTCTCGAGGTACCTCAAACCCGACGCGATCATTAGCTGTTGGTCGTAACTCCAAGCTATAGGAATGAACGACTCCGAGTGTTTGGTAACACCAGTCAGCGGCATCCCCCGTCGTTGGATCTTAAAAAAATAAGAAATCAGATGTTGTGAATTAATTTTGTTATTAAGATATGTTTATAGACAGAAAAACAGACCTCTAGGCAGATTAAGTGAGTGAGTGACTGATTGACAGACAGACAGACAGACAGACAGACAGACAGACAGACAGACAGACAGACTAACTGACTGACTGACTGACTGACTGACTGACTGACTGACTGACTGACTGACTGACTGACTGATTGACAGACAGACAGACCGACAGACAGACAGACAGACAGACAGACAGACAGACAGACAGACAGACAGACAGACAGACAGACAGACAGACAGACAGAATGACAGACAGAATGACAGACAGACAGACAGACAGACAGACAGACAGACAGACAGACAGACAGACAGACAGACAGACAGACAGACAGACAGACAGACAGACAGACAGACAGACAGAAAGACAGACAGACAGACAGACAAACAAACAAACAAACAAACAAACAAACAAACAAACAAACAAACAAACAAACAAACAAACAAACAAACAAACAAACTAGAAGTGTAAATTTCCTCTTTACTAAACTTACAAATGACAATTGCCGTCGGTCCGTAAGTATATGCTCGTCCATAAACGGAAGATATTGCTGTTGCAACTTTCGCCATTAAAGGTTCCTATAAATAAAGCACAAGTTTTTGACTCATTGTTTTACGTAACAAACATTTAGCAATTACTCTAAAATGTGCCTAGAGAGGAAAGAGCTGCGCGATTTGGAGTAAGTACAAATTCAAGGAATTAAATACTAACTTGTATATTTTGATAGTGAGGTGAATATTTATGTGTGTGCCCCCAGGGAGACATAAACAGCTGACCATACGAATGGATATCCAAGAAAACTTTCAACTCTTTCCTTCGAGAAAAAAGATATTTTCCCAGAGCGTACGTCTCAGGTTCAGAAAACGGAAACTGTCCAGCATACAGCATGTTACATGGATCATCGCTTGTTCCATAACCTGAAAAGAGAAAAATTGACACAAAAAGATAAAACATAGGTACGCACAGCGTACATGGTGCTGCGTGTTACACTGTGGCCGCAAAGAAATGTAATCACGTGAGAGAGGTAAATACAGACGTTTCGATCGTTGAAAAGATCTCGCAAGTCAACGCCTTACATGTACACGCGTAAAAACGCACAACTTTTTCACGGTTGTCAACAGGCGTGAACAATGTTGTGCTGCTCGCCGTGAACAATGTTGTGCTGCTCGCCGTGAACAAGTTGTCAACAAGTTGTTCACTTATGGTTCGAACAACTTGTTCACGGATAAATCAACAGTCATGAACAAGTTGTTCCAACAGCACATTTTTTATAGCCAACAACGTTGTTCGCACATGATACAACATGTTGTAACAGCACCAAGGAGTTAATTAAAACAATGTATAAGTATAACACACGCGCGCGACACTAAACAGACGAGTCAGACGACCGCCACGGAAACCGGCTTTATATATCATGAACTAAGAACTGTATTCTGAAGAATTATACGTCCGACAAAATGTAGTGATAATGGTTTTATGTCCGAACAAATTTTAGTAATGTCTGACCAAAATTGGAAATGGATCAGACACATATCCTGTCAAGAAAAAATATTTATTTGCAGTCCTGCTATAAACGAGTTTCAGGGTGTTGCGTGCGCATCGTTTTGGAAAGAAATTGGCGGGCTCTTGGCGGGCTCCCCACAAAGTAAGCAATGACAAACAGACGTGCTAGTGAGCCAACAACAGCAGAATAACAATGTTTTATATCCAGAAACTGTATCTACACGTTGTTTATTTTAAACAGTATGTTTACTTTGAGTGGAGCTTGCCAGTTATTTTGAAAAATGATGCGCGCGCAACACCCTGAAACTCGCCTATTGACGCGACAAACGTGTCGTTATTTTGGGTCCGACGAGCGCTCTACTGATTTCAGTAGGACTTACCTCCCCAGTAATGGTTGAAGTTTCTGTTTAGGTCTACACCAATACAGCCTCCAGGCCCAACGGACTTGCTTTTCCTCCAATACCTATCCTGTTTTAAAAAACAACCCAATTATCATATAACTTCAAACTAAGAAAATTTTTCATGATGTCTTACACTGCTAAAGTCAACCGAAAATTCGGCTGACTCGAGCGGGATTTGAACTCGCACCTTCGAGATTCCAGGCCGCCGCTCTACCTGTTGAGCTATCGAGCCGCACAGGGATTGTGAAGGTGCGAGTTCAAATCCCGCTCGAGTCAGCCGAAAAATTTTTCGGTTGACTTTAGCAGTGTAAGACATCATGAAAAATTTTCTCATGTCTCTGAGGATGATTCTGAATTAGAATTCAAACTAAGCATTGTTGTTATATGATAAGTTGTACGTATACATGTAGTGCAAGTGAAATAAAAGTAAAAATATGAGAGGCCGATCTTTATGGGCACATAGTTAATAGAAAATAGACATGGTTTGGAAACCCGGCAAACTTCAAAGCGGTTAACAATCAAGCTACGATTCATGTTGAAAGGTACATGAAGGTGCCAAATCCTTTGTTTTAGGTTTATTACTCGGGCGACCTGTGGTCGGACGAGTCTAGGTTTCGGCTCTGTTATTTTATTTTTTTTTTTTTTGTGTCGGTAGACGGGAGTTATGACGTCACTGCTCAAATGCTGCTGACTTCTCATGGCGGATTTTTAAGCAGGAGTGACGAGTTTTTTCTTCTCCTGACGCCTTTGGTTGTGTTGTTCGAAGTGAATTTGTGTTTTAATGATAAACACGCTTACAATGCTTACAATAGACTATAGTAGACATGGGTTGGTTCGCGATCTCCATAATCGTACGCTGAAAATGCGTTAGTACTCGTTCAAACTTTGCTTACGCTTCGAATCTGCGATCACTTCGACTGAAATTGGTCGATGAAGTCATGCCTATTCTGTGGTTGTGTCAAGCGCATCGCTGATCAACCATATAAGCAACTTACTTGGAAAACCTACCAACACTTTGGCCAAAGGCAAATACATGCATCAGCGAACGCTTTTAAATCGATCGTTCGATACTTCGATTTGTCATTTAATACTCGCAAATTGAAAATTAAAAGGACGTCTAACCGTACAATCAACAGCTTTCAAGGTCTCAGTGCGGTTCTACATTGCATAACTACATTGCGTCCAAAACTTATATCATTACCAAACGCTTTATTATATGCGCGCTGTTCTGTACACGGGTATGCCAAGGTTCCAGCAATCGCTAGCGCTTTAATATCAGTAGCCCGAGTGAACGCCTGTCTTATTTAGTAAATATTTGTGAGTTTATCCATGAAGATTTGGAAATGTGTTTCAAAACCTATATATTTCTGTTCAGTTGGTACGATTTACATGAATTCTATATCGGAACCATCGTTTGAATCTGCCGAATTCAGCACTATAGGTTTTGTCTACTGAAAGTCGGTTAAGATCGTTTAATTATTCGGCTAAACGGGCTTCTACCTTGTTGTTTTCCCTGCTCGAAGTGTACAATCACATTACTGCACATGCGCAAAATTCAATTTTGCAGAACGAGTGAATACAATAATAATGGAGAAGGTACAAGAAGCCGCGACCGACAAGCAAAGAGATTGCCTTGTGAAATTACGGACTATGTGCACTATGTGCAAAAGGATTAAATTGTCGCATGTGGTTTTTAGTTTTTATTTAGCCGCTTAGGTACGAAAAATGCAGATTTAAATGGGTTAAGTGATTTCAGACTAATAAACTCAGTTGTGCACTGGTTGTGTCATTTCTTTGCACGATCATCGTCTCCTGTTTCAGTCATTTGTGCTGCCCTGTTCAACATGCATGTCAATGTCTATTAAGCAATTTTTGTGTTCCGCAATCTGTATCAAATTTCAGTGTGCGCTTTTAAACTTACTTCTTTAGTCCCCTGTGATAGCGCACTTGTGGGCTGCCTTTCTATAGTTATGTTTCATTTTTGATGGGTTCACGATTTTACAAGATTGCGCAGTAATACTATTGGTGGTCAGGACTTGTGGCTCGTCGACGCTGCGTCAAATTGAGGGCGAGATCAGTAAACAATTCGCATCTAAATTTAGGGCTAGTGACGAAACTTGGCTTCGGTCAGGCAATCAAGTGCTGCACTAAGGAAAAACAAATATTCTGCTGGCACGAGACGAAATATGTCATCGTGAATTTAATGCAAAGTTGGATAACACGAAAACAAAGTTTTTCAAATGTGGCTTGGTTCAGGCAAACTGATCTCCTGCCAAAACCAAATTTATGGTACGTCATGGATGTTTTGTCTTTTTCTTAATTCGATGACACGAAAAACGTATTTTACTTGATGTAATTTATATAGCATGAACAGTGCTGTTGATAATGCTGTTGCAGCCTTTAAAATGAATGACTTCAGATATCGTTATGTGAGATCTGTGAACACCATCTAAACAGTTTATTAATAATAACTAAAATATTAAAGTGTAATGTGTACACAAAATGTCACAATACCGTACATATAGTTCGAGATATAGTTAAAGCAATGTCATGATGGCTTTCAGTATATGAATTCTATGTTGTCCCAATCTAGGTTGTCCATGCGTGTAAGTTATAAAAAAATTGTTCTTTGTAAAACAAGTGCGTGCGCTTTATAATTAACTTTCGAACATGTCTTTCTCTCCACAGTCATCACCATGCCCATTGCCCATGCCCAGTAGCCCGAGTTAACGCCTAGCAGGCGTCTTGTTAATAATTAAACAGTACGGTTGAGTGATTGAACCCAAACGTTGCTATTGGATGATTGCTTCATTATACGGAAAACACAATATGTTCAGTAACCGTGAAAGTGCAAAAATTTCCATAAACCTGAACAAAAACATAAAACAATGACTTTTGTTGAGCTTCCAAACCATGTTTAGTTTCTAACTATGATGGGCATTTACAATGGCGAGCTGAACTTACTTATCAAATTCTAAGTGTACATGATGAATACTTTGTTTAAGAGTTGTAAGAAACGTTAGATAAGATCATTTTAACTCAGAGAAAACTGAATTTGAGCTGCTAGTGTCTAATAACTTTGATAAAACATTGATGTTTTATTAATCAATGTTTTAAGTACTGGAAAATAAACGAGCAGGAGTGTTTTATCAGATATAAAGACACGAGGCGAAGCCGAGTGTTTTTATTAACAAATAAAACATAAAGCTCCGTGCATATGTACTCTTATAAAGGCACGTTTGACGTCATTTGAACACGAAAGAAGTTGAGTAGAGGCACGAGGCGATAGCCTCGTGCCTTTACACTTCTTTCGTGTTCAAATCACGTCAAATGTACCTTTATAAGAGTACATATGCATAGAAGCGATATGTTTTATTTGTTTTATAAAATAAGAAGAGGAAAAATCAAACTAAAAGTGAGGTAGTTTAGGAATTTGGCGGGCTTTTCCGGCCAGTTGACGCCATTCTACGTCATTCATGATCTATGTTCTCTTATAAATGCACGGAGCCCAGCCAATCAGAGCGTGCGTAGAGGGCACTTTATTTTATAATATCTGATAAAACACGAACTGCGAGTTTATTGAACAGCTTCAAAAACGAACCACTTGGTAAGTTCATTGGCGTAGTAAGTTTGAAAAATAACCTTGTCTAAGCCGAGAAAATCAAAGCTAAAGTTTATGTAAATCAGGAGGCATCTTTATCACATATAAAGACACGATACGGTCATGATTTTCTTTTGTGTTTTCCTCATGAATTATTAATGAGTTTTTGAACTACTGTATAATAAACGAGCAGGAGTGTTTTATGAGATATAAAGACACGAGGCGAAGCCGAGTGTTTTTATATCTGATAAAACACGAACTGCGAGTTTATTATACGGCTTCAAAAACGAACCACTTGGTAAGTTGATTGGCGGAGTTAGTTTGAAAAATAACCTTGTCCAAGCCGAGAAAATCAAAGCTAAAGTTTATGTAAATCAGGAGAAATCTTTATCACATATAAAGATACGATACGGTCATGATTTTCTTTTGTGTTTTCCTCATGAATTATTAATGATTTTTTTAAGGGCATTTACAATGGCGAGACGAACTTACTTATCAAATTCTAAGTGTACATGATGAATGCTTTGTTTAAGAGTTGTAAGAAACGTTAGATAAGATCATTTTAACTCAGAAAAAACTGAATTTGAGCCGCTAGTATCTAATAACTTTGATAAAACATTGATGTTTTATTAATCAAGGTTTTAAGGGCATTTACAGTGGCGAGACGAACTTACTTATCAAATTCTAAGTGTACATGATCAATACTTTGTTTAAGAGTTGTAAGACACGTTAGATAAGATCATTTTAACTCAGAAAAAACTGAATTTGAGCCGCTAGTGTCTAATAACTTTGATAAAACATTGATGTTTTATTAATCAAGGTTTTAAGGGCATTTACAATGGCGAGACGAACTTACTTATCAAATTCTAAGTGTACATGATCAATACTTTGTTTAAGAGTTGTAAGAAACGTTAGATAAGATCATTTTAACTCAGAAAAAACTGAATTTGAGCCGCTAGTGTCTAATAACTTTGATAAAACATTGATGTTTTATTAATCAATGTTTTAACAGTATTTACAAACACCTGATTAAACATTCATTTATTTTGAATTTTCCTTAGGAATTATTAATGAATTTGATAAAAATAAATAAAGGCACAGCTCATTATTTTTCTTACCCTTGTGTGAGAAAAAACATAGCCATCAACGTTCATTACTGGCAGGATTATCCACGTGAAGTTATTACGAAGTGAGGTAGCATTGCTTGCGCTTGCTCCAAGAAGCTAGGAAAAAGACAAAACAAAAATAGTCTATTGTTACATGATGATGATGATAATCTTTATTTAAAAAACACGGTATCGCTTCATTTTACATGGTCTTCCAGGGAGCCGTGTTACAATAATAAAAAAACAACTAACTAACTAACTAACTAACTAACTAACTAACTAACTAACTAACTAACTAACTAACTAACTAACTAACTAACTATTAATGAACACGGTCGTATTTATACAAACTGAGACAGAGGCATTGGTTGTAATGAATTGTGGCAAAAGGAGATAGCGAGGAAGTAACTGAACCGGGAGGAGAGTGTCCTGTCCGGCGGCCTAAAATGGGGATCGCCCATTTTAGAGACATTAACTAAGTCTGAGGGGTGCTCAGCACTCGTAAGGTCGATGTCTCACCCATCCAAATCCTTCACGTGGGTGAAGTGTGTGAGGCACAGCACTTCTGTGAAGTGATAAGGATGACAGCACTTCCTGCCACTCATTTATTAGATAATTAAATTATTACATTTTTTTTTTTTTTTTACTATTATAATTTCTATAAGTATAGACTATTTATATGTTATTACAAAAGGGGTTGTGGTGGGTGGGATAAAAATCCCCCAAAAACTTAAACTGCTATTTTACAGAACGATTTGAGTGAGCTCTCTGACTGTGAGTCTGTGACAGAATGACCACCGTCGCCCTTGCCGCATTCATTTATACCATTGCCTCAAGGAGGAATTTTGTTTTGATAAGGAGGAATCTTTAGATAAAGGTTTGGGTTGGGCTTTATCTTTTTGGCCGCGTATTTTTTCGCACTTTATTTATCTGGCATTTGCATCTGACCCTGTTCACACGGCACAGGAACTACACTTAATGATCGCTTGAGGCAGGAGATACATATTATATCTTACTCCCTAACATTAACCTAAATTTATTAATAATAAATTTCTAAAACTAACTAACTACACTAATAAAATATCATGCATATACACGTATATTAAAAGTTCAATGCAATAAGAAAACAATATAGTTTACAAAATGTTCTCAATATTTAACAATCCTAATTTAAATGCCTTTAAGTTTGTCTGATCTCTAACCTCTACAGGGATTTTATTCCAGAGGACAGAGCCCCTGTAGTGAAAACTACATTTTCCTTTCTCTGACTTATATCTAGGGATATGTAAGTTAATTTCAGAATTTCTCAGGTTGTAGGAACGTACACTAGATGTATTGCTGAATATCTTTCTCAAATACAGTGGAGAAAGGTTGATGTAGATTTTAAACATCAATACAGCAAGTTGCGTACTTCTCCTATATTCTAGTTTTTCCCAACCTAGATCATCCAATAAGTCACTAGAAAATAAGTCACATGTTCCCCTTGTCAGGTTTGGATCATTAAGGCCCAGTATACACGGTGTCGTTTCCAAAAATTTAATATGCGGTACCTGTCTCACAATGAACATACACGTCGCAGGACTAATCCATTCGCGTGCATGAAGTCCACAGTTGATAAATATCAACGGCTTTTTATTGCTGCTGTTTGCAAAGATCTGAAAGAAAAAACCCAAAAAAATTTAGCTCACTGCATCTACTGTAGTTAGATTAGACTAAATTATAGACTAGACTAAATTAGACTAGATTAGACTATTGTTTATACTGCATGGATTAAAGAAATACCAAATGGTTTTCCGTGGATACTCTGATCCAAACACGCGGGAAATTGCGAGACTGGAGAAAAGCGTAACAAGTCTTTGGATAAGAGTCTCCAAACACGAAAAAAACCATTTGGTATTTCTTTTATAAAATAATCACAGGTGAACATGATATACTGTCCGACATTTTAAAAAAATCGTTTTGGCGGGAATTTTCCGTGTTTGGATACTCTGATATTTCCGTGTTTGGATAGCCATCCTTTATTGGCCAGTGTTACTGCAAGAGCAAACCGAAGTACACGGGGAAAATCTGCAGTGTCTGGTTGACGTCTGCATGTACGAGTTTTTTCCATTTAACAAGTCTTTACTCTTCGAATAGTACAGACCATGAATGAACCAAGCGCTGGCATGCAGAACATTTGCGCCATTTGCTTACCTCTATAGCATAGATTTTCCTGAACTCGTACGATGTCCCGATATCAATAAGTTTTGAATGATTCGAATAAACACCAGTTAACCTTCTTAATTCATGATAAATCTAAAAACCAGCAAAGACATTGTTTGAAAAGGAATTTGAAGTAAAATATAGTCAGGCGTGGAAGTTACAATCTTTTTGGATAGAAAATCTTTTTGGCTCAAAATGACCGTAAACGCCGGTTTTAGCGAACTTCAAGGACCCAAAACCGACCGATTGTGGAATTTTCCTGAACAGTTCCAACAGTACAGCCGCTGCTTTCCGGTGAAAAAACGCCTCCTGATCGTTTTTCCAGCCCTAGTTCCTTTAAATGTTATCTTAGGCGGGTTTATTTCTCTCTGGGTACTTTAGTTTTTGATGCAGAAATGACTTGTACATGGTCCTTGACCCGTGATTGCCCTTGTCACAGAACACAATGTTCGTTCATTCGTTTGAGCGCTCGCTTTCTCACTCATTAAATCACTCACCCTCATTAAATCACTCACTCACTCACTCACTCACTCACTCACTCACTCACTCACTCACTCACTCACTCACTCACTCACTCACTCACTCGCATTCACTCACTCTCACTATAGTCACTCACCCACCCACTCACTCGGTCGCTCACTCATTGATCACTCGTTGATTTACTTTGTCATTCATTTCTTCCTTCCATATCTAATTTTTTGTAGACTTTTTAAATTTATTTGGGTAGGTGCCTTGCATGGGCCTTAGAGTCCCCGTTCGCACCCTTCCCCTTTTGGATCTTATTATTATATTTTTATACTGCATGTCTTTCGTCATCTTGTTATGTAATACTATTAATGTTCTATTCTTGTTAAATATATATGATCCAAATAAATTTGTTAAAAAAAAAAAAGTGGGAGAGAGCTACGTAGAGCAGCGTTAAACTATGTCTGATTCTACACCTAGCTGCAATGGGAATTTATCCACATGGGTCAATGTTTCTCAATTTTAAAATATTTCCAACAAAAACGAAGATGGTTAATACCTGGCCATAAGTATGATAATTATCATCAAAGTTGGTTGATTGTCTTGAAAAGCTTGGAGGAGCGTGCTCTTTACGAAAAAATCTTTGTAGATCATTAACGAGTAAACTGAATGAGATGTTGTTAAACTGCAAGATTGCTTGTAGTTCTGAAAAGTAGTTCGGCTCAAGATGAATAGTTACTGGGCGACCAACTGATGTAGGGTAGGTCCAAAAATCAAGCTATATGAAAAAGAAAATGTGACAGAAATAATACATTAAGTGTGAAATGTGTACATGTAGTGTTACGGATACGCCTATCCTTATAAAAGACAGTCAATTAACTAGACGTTATTTGAACACTGAACATTTAATAAGTACTTGTGATCAATTAGTACATACTTGTTACTTAGCATGAGTCAACTATGATGTCATTTAGTAATTACGTAAATATATTATATATGGAATGAAGTATGTTACTATAATTATATACTCTAGAAACTATATAAGCAGCCTTCGAACAGTTCTCAGGCATGCATATGTATGAGAGTGAGCTATATGTATCGAAGTGGTTACGAAGTCAGTCCTGGAGTTCCTGCCGTTGGTTTTATTATTCCTTCCTTTTCAAGTCCATACGGATTGTTAACCTGTTGCTGGAATCTCCTATTGACTGTTTCGTTGTGCGCAGACGACAGATAAGTTTCTGAACTTTAGTTTAGTTTTAATCTTTATATACATTTTCAATATCTGTTCTAAGTTTCTTGTTAGTTAAATAAATAATTGTAAAAACCAAACAGCTGAGGTTATACTTTTTGTTGCGTATAGCAGTCACGTAACAGTAGTACACACGGTACGTTAGACTTGCTCCAAGTCCACCTCTTAGCGCTAGTTTTTGCGGGCGAGTGGAAAGGCGGGCGAGCGGAAAGGCGGGTGAGCGGAAAGGCGGAAGAGTGGGAGGAAAGAGGCGGACTTGTTTCGCTTGCAGGTTTTTGAATCTAATTAAATATTCTGGCGTGAAATCGTTGAAATGCACATCGTCCTGTTTTGACGTGTTTCGGGTTGTCGTACATGCAATGGAAAGTAGTTCTACCCCTACTAAAACGTTTTCAAGAGTCTGTTTAACTCCAACTTCCAAAGAATGTTAAATCACGGATATTAGATACTGTAAATGAGAGAGTGGCGAATTGAAGTCAAGAACCAAGTGGAGGGAAAAGATTCGGGCTGCCGACCCTGAATAAGGAAAAGGGCCGAAAAGATGATGATGACGATGATGATGATGATGATGATGATGATGTGACGATGATGATGATGATGATGATGATGATGATGATGATGATGATGATGATGATGATGATGACGACGATGATGATTCATTCTCTTGTGTGTAAACGGCAAAAAGGAATCCAGTACTAAAACGTTCCGGATTCGTCACGAATCCGAAAACATTTGCTCTAGTGTAAAGGAGAGCTAAGGTTGGAATGTCATCAAGCTCAAATATTCAAAAAATATGTTAGTCTGAGCTCCATGCAGACAAAAGTTCTAACAGGTGTGCAGGTCTGATCCTATCTCATCTGGAATAATTTTCAACGGTAAGCTTACCCTTACTAGTGCTGCTTACCCTTAGTGCTGCTGACATAGAATTTAATCTTTGAAGGAATGACAATGAATGATTGGAATCAGGTACGATTTGAATGAGTTTATGCCTGAAATATTAAAATAACAATTTAATAAGTACAGTGGCATATTTAAAAAAAATGTTAGAGTTTGTGTTGGGGTCAAGCTTATTGCCAAGCTCACTAATCTTGACGAGGTCTGGGCCGAGTTTATATGCGTTTACAAACTCGATTCTTAGGATTTCGTGGGCGATGATCTTCGGTATACGCAATGCCTACCGATCAGCGGCAGGCATTATTAAATTGTGCGCTACGCTACACCACGTTGTCTTTCTTCCTCAAGTACTTTTCGACAACAGCCGTTGTTGCTGCAAATCAACAACCTAAAAGTAAAAACTGCATAGATTGCCGTTCTTCACTTCAAGCAAGAGTGCTGACGCCATCACTCTTTAATGGTTCGATTTTATACGCGTGACGTATAAAATCGAGGGAGCACGGGTGGCGTGTGTTGTTAGTGCGCTGCCTCTCACCAAATGTTAAGCCAGGTTAGACAGGGTTAGTACTTGGATGGGTGATGAAATGACCCCGTTGTTGAGCTTGGGACTCATGTGAGTAGAGTTGTAGTTGATCTCTCCTGTGCTCCGAGGGTTTTTCGCCGCGGGTTCTCCGGTTTTCCTCCCTCCATAAAATCAACACCTAACAGCTTAGGTGTGATCCGTGGTCTGAACTGTGTCCTATGCCGGCTGCTAGCAGTAGCGCCTTTGATCTGCGTCCTTCGTAATTCAGCCGCTGGCTGCGAGTAAGGATGATTAACACCCCAGTCGCTTTTCAAGAATTAGATCTGGGGTCGATCATTGAGGAAATTTGAGAGGGGGCCCATCAGTGGGGCCCATGCTGAGGGGGCGGAGGGACGGGGGGCTATATGGGTGCGCGCATCAACCGTACCATTGCGCGCTCTACGCTAGTTCCCTGGCTTCCAAACGCGATCGAGCTTCGCTCAACATGAGAAATGTAACTTAAACAAATATTTTTCTAAAAATTATAAGAAGAGCCTGCGGAGGAGGCAGATCCTTTATTAGGGACTGGGAACTGCACGCAGGCTAACCTAACCCTGAACGGTATCCCATTCTCTCAACGCCTGCCAGGAAAACCCCCCAATGAGCAGCGCGGAGGCAGAATGATGAAACATGAAACCACAAAAATGTCTGATCATAGTCATCGTCTGAGTCATAGTGGTGATGTGTTGATGTATGGATATGTATCGTCCCTTATTTTGCTAAGGTATTCTGCCCTAATACATAAACTAAACCTATTCTACGTTAAATCCACAAAACGACAAATATTCTACACTCGAATTTTCCTTCACCCTAAATCCTTAGAACATGCTATGTAATCGAGTGAAATGCCCAATATCACTTATAATATACCCAATTCTCTCCTGGCATTACTACCTCATTATATATACAGAACTCGCGATCAAGCTCTCGGCAACGGCCTCCGTGGCTCAGTGGTCAGAGCATTGCACTAGAATCGCAAGGTCGTGGGTTCAATTCCTGCCGGAGGGCCTGTGTAGTTGCATTTTTCGCAACTGCTCCCGGTTTGGTCTTAAAATGTATATATTCTACACTCGAATTTTCCTTCACCCTAAATCCTTAGAACATGCTATGTAATCGAGTGAAATGCCCAATATCACTTAAAATATTCAAGAAAGTGTGCAACATACCCAGCAATACTCAAACTACTTGAAATCAAAGAGTAGTAATCAGTATACTGAGTACTTAACTATGAATTGAAGTTAACCCTTTGCCATAACCGACCCCATTACGCAAGTGTGAACGGATTAACTGATGCCCCATTTACACTACGCTCAATTTTTGGTACGGCTCGGGTAAAAATGGGTACGCGTACCAATTTACCTGTGCTCGGACTACCTATTTACAAGGTCCAAGCACGGATAAAATTGGTACGTTTCTCTCTGACGAAGGGCCTTCGCTCGAAACGTTAGACTCCTACGTTCTCTGTTTCGGCAGTACATCTAACCTTAGTATATTAGTCGATTGTTAAAATTGGTACGAATCAAGCGTAGTGTTGTAAATGGGCCTCAAGCCTATCTAGGTACCCATCTCTCTTTCTTAAACCAAACAGTAAAATAAAAGTAGCGTGCTGTGTAGGCAGTGTTGAAACAACAATCGAAATATGGTATAGTAGGTTAATACTGCCGAAACAGAGAACGTGAGTGGTCTAACGTTTCGAGTTTGTTTACACTCTTTACTTTTCTCTCTGACGAAGGGCCTTCGCTCGAAACGTTAGACCACTCACGTTCTCTGTTTCGGCAGTATTAACCTACTACACCATATTTCGAAATATAGTAAGGTTAGATATACTGCCGAAACAGAGAACGTAGGAGTCTAGCGTTTCGAGCGAAGGCCCTTCGTCAGGGAGAAATGTAAAGAGTGTAAACAAACAACGAGCTTTTAATAATATAATAAGGATAATCATGTGACCGAAAATAAGAAATATTTCTTAAAACCTCAGGCTGAAATTAATAATTTATTTATATAAGAATATATAAGAATATAAGAACCTATCGGCTATCCCAGGCTGATTTGGTAAAATGTAGGTTCTTGTTAGCGGGTTCTTACTGTATACACTATCATCCCGCTAAACTAATGTGTGTGCTACTATCAGACGTTTCTCCAAAGAAATACGAAACACAATAAAGGCACTAAGCTAGGAGATTTACAATGATTCAGCCGAAGCACCGATTTTTACTGTATTCTGGCTAACATCGGACTATTTTATTCAGCCTAGCGAAGTATCTTGAATAAGAAGGAATTATATAACTAACGAACGAAAGTATTTCCATTATTTTCGTTCTACATCTAATCAATACATTTCACAAAGATATGAAAGGCGCAAAAAATGTAAATATCGCACGGCAATGTAAATAGCGCGCAAGGTGTAAATAGCGCACCAAATGCGTAGAGAGCTTTGCGCGTTTTTTAAATCTTCAATTTTGCGCAAATCTTATTTTCCGATTCAATGTCTCAGTAAGCCATTCTACGGGGTCATTCCCAGCAGTGAATTTTCTAGATTATTTACAACAGTGCGTCCGTAGAACAATGCATCCAGTCTCTCATTCTAGTCTTCAACGCGCCTAAACAATCTTACGAGTTACGATTCCTATTTATTCGACCGCGCAGTTGTATGGTGTACATACCTATCGTAGGTGACTGGTCGTGTGCCATCAACATTGTTGATTATTAGTAAGACAAAGAATACGGCAAGTAATCTGTCCATGACCTTGTCACTTTGATCACGATTCACAGCAGCTGGCGTTGTCTTTGATCACTGCTTCGATTCACACTACTTGGCTGGCATCATAAATCCCATAATTCATAGTGCGGAACTATGAATTATTCAGCGAACGAAGAGTGGGAAAATTGTTGCGCATATTGGTGGATACCAATAAAATTTCGTTAATTTCCTCCTCGATTAGATAGTCTTTTTTATAAAACCTTTATACACCTTACGGCCCTATTTTGTGTCATTCGTCGCGCAACTAGCCTGCGTGGGACTTCAGTCTGTTACACGGTACAATTTTGCATGCCACAACACGTCTCGTAACGGAATTGACGTATCGCTGAGAGAGACAAGTTAATTCACGAACTATTGCATCGTGTAAAAGTAGAATTAAGTTCTGCTTTGTCCAATGAAGTGGAATAGAGCAAGTTGGCTCGCAACGACCTTGACAACTGCACGGCATGTTAAACTACGCAGCCGTCGCAGTGGGCTGTTGCCTTGGCGTTAGACACACAGAAATGATTACGTCTATGATTCCTTGCGATCCGATCCCTATTAAACAATTCTGAATTCAGTATCCACAGCAGATTTTTTTAAACAAGCTAATCAAATACATTTTTGTCCGTTGTTTGTTCAGGAATACGCGTGCAACAACAAACACACGACACTGACTGGGCGAAAAGAATAGTTTGAAAAGACAGCGGTAAGCTGAACTAATATCTGAGTTTTTATTTGTGCCAGTCCGGGCCCTGGTGTTAACACAGCATGTGTTTACTGACTCCCACTCATCATCATCTCGTTTAAACTTACGACCTTGAACATATCGAATCACTTTTCATTTGGTATCGCTTCAATATGGTCGCCTTTAAGATAACGCTCTTTCTTTTTGTCGCAGCTTTCGTTGTGTACACCGAGGGAGGACAATACGATGGGTAAGCTTGCCTTTAGTTTTGTATTTCTAATTTGTGGCTTGGCTAGCGGAGTGACTATATGTTACTGATGACTGATCAAGTTCTTTATTGATTTGTTGGTTCATAACGATGACATAAGTTCTCAAGAAACTTTTTGTCGGATTTTTTTCGATCGTGTACCCCGAGAAGGGAGAATAAAGTTTGTAGTAATTTATAACTTCATGAGCAGCGTATTAAGAGTTATTATTGACCAAATTCTGCGTTAATTTAATACTAACATAAGTTCTCTAGACACTAGAAAAATCTTTAGGAAGTGTTATGAAGGGAGGCAACTATAGGAAACAATTTTAGGAAACGAATCGCCGCATCCTCTTATTTTCAGTATAAAAGCGTATTTAGAAATTAGAATTAGAAGTAACGAAAGAGACAATTCAATATTTTCTCCTCTAACTAAGAAGTGTTTACACTGATCAAGCGCACTGTTAATTCGGCTAACTGCGAAGCTTCGACCTGTTATATTTTGCCCGCTCCTGGCCGACATGTTCGTATACGGACGTATGCCGACGGTTAACGGCCGTTCATCGAAGAACAAACGGCCGCACGAACGGCCGTGAAGGTAAAATGAAAACAAAAGAGACTTAAAAAAACCTTGTGGTAGTTGAGAGTGTAACGTAACAGACGCTCGGTAGACGTTTGATAGAAGCTCAAATACTCACGGAAAATATTTCTAAGCTCTAAGAAACAATTTTAACCACGTTTTAACAAAGATAGTGAATTCGGTCAATGTTAGTTTAGGATTTAAGGATTTTCAGCTTAGAGTTAGTAAAGTTTTTGGTAAGGGTCTAAGTAGACAAGTCTGTCTCTCGAGGGGACGTGAGCCAAGTCTAGTGTCTAAGGACCTATCTAATATGAACGATTTTTTCTGATTGGCTCTAAGGGGCCGCTTACATGATCCCGCTTTGCCGGGACGGGATGGTAGCCGGGAAGATTTTGATGTATTGAAATAAGTCACGGTCTTTGATTATGTGCATCGGAAAGCTTTCGCCTACATTTTTCAAGGCCTAGATTACTAAATAACTTCAACAAAAGCCATTTTCAATTGCCACAATCATTTACTTTTAACTTTAGGATCAGATCAACACAATCTGAGTTTCTTCAGGCATCGCGTGGCTTTTCTGTTTTACGTGTTGACTTATTTCAATACATCAAAATCATTCTGGCTAACATCCCATCTCGGCAAAGCGGAATCATGTAAACGGCCCCTAAGTAAGCAATCACATTTCTTTCTTTAATTAAATACAGAAAAGTTCTACGAATTGTGCCGAAATCGACCCAAGAAGTAAACGACTTGAGGTCTTTGGAAACCGACTATGGATTAGAGGTAGTATTAGCAGTAATGTTCCAGCACATTTAATTGTTCAGAATATTTGAATAAAGAATCTAGTTCTTTGTTATCAACTCAGAAATTTTCCCGCCTAAACTTACATGTCCGAGAAAAGACCTGCCTCCTCCGCAGGCTCATTTTATAATTTTTAGGAAAATAATTTCTCATGTTGAGCGAAACTCTTTGCGCGCACCCATATACCCCCTCCCCTTCACGCCCCCTCGGCGTGGGCCCCACTGTTGGCCCCCCTCTCAAATTTCCTATAGGACCCCGATCGCTCGGAAACCAACCAGCTAGTTGTATCGTGTTGCCTACTGGCGAACCGGAAAACGAGGGTAGCCATATATATATATATATATATATATATATATATATATATATATATATATATATATATATATATATATATAGTTAAAAGCTTCTAGGACAGCGTCGGCCACGGTTGAAATCCAAATATTACCAGGGTTAAGTCACGTTGGCCTGAAAAACAGAGAAAAATCTTCTCGACGTTTCGAGCGAAGGCCCTTCGTCAGGAGAAAGGGCCTTCGCTCGAAACGTCGAGAAGATTTTTCTCTGTTTTTCAGGCCAACGTGACTTAACCCTGGTAATATTTTATATACAGTGTATATATATATGTATATATATATATATATATATATATATATATATATACACATTGAAAAGTTTGACTTGACTGCATTTAGTTATTCGTCGACTATTGATTCAAAGTAACAGCTAATTAACCGTGTAAAAGCGCACAAATAGTCAGTCCTTTATTCCCATCTGCCAGCTGTGCAAACTTGCAAACCATCCACGTGCTTCATTCAAATCAATTTGGTTTGATAATAGAAAAGATATCTAACCTTCTCCGATAGCTCATTATGCACCTACGACGTCAGAATGTTTAATTTGCATATCAAACAAACTAAAATATCTCAAGAACAAAGCAAGGAAACGAAAAACTGCAAAAGATGTTACTCTATAATTTTAAGTGTTCTTTCAAATAAGCCAAACTTAATTTTTGTTTCATAGGTACATTTAAGAAAACACTTTTCTTTTTAGATCGACTTTTGGCAAGCGCCATCAGATGTTGGACGGAACGTTGATATCTATGTTCATCAGCAAAACCTGACCGAAGTCCTTCAGTTGTTGAACAAGTTTGGGATTAGTTATAAGATTATGATTAACGACGTACAAGACGCAGTGGACAAGGAGAATCCTCAGCTTTCAAGAGCGGGAGGTTTTCGTTATGATCAGTACAATAAATTAAATGCGGTAAGCTTTATAATTAAAGGACTGGGGGGCTAATCATCCTTACTGCTTATATTATATTAAAGTATTGCGCCATCTTTGTAATTAATTCATTATAAATTCAGGGGTGTTGGTGGCACAGTGGTTAACACACGTGCCTTTCACCTCTGCGATCCGGGTTCAATTCTTGCTCTCAGCAGTTATCTGATTAAAATTTCACCTTGGCCGCATGCGAGAAGAGTGCTTCCAGTTTGACTCTACCAAACATCGCAGGTTTCCTCCAGGTACTCCGGTTTCCTCCTGTAGAAACACTGGACCAATGAGGGATGGCCCTTACTGGACCTCTAGGGAGAACAGTTAGTTTTTAACTGATAGAGATATCCAGTATAAATAAGATTAGTTTAGTTTAATAGAAGGAGGATTGATAATCTTAATAAGCCTTTTGGTTTCTCATCAATCCTTCTTGCCCTTAAGATGTATATATTTTTGTAAAATTAATTATTTGAGGCAATAAACTCAATAAACAATAAACAAACTCGCAGCCAGTGTCTGAATATAGCGGCAAAGGACTCAGATCAACCTGGCCGTGTCGAAGGAGTGTCGAAGGCGCTAAGGCAGCCGCCATACGACACATGTCTGACCACGGATCACAGTCAAGACCCATGTGTTGATTTTACGGATGGAGGAAAACCGGAGAACCCTACACTAAACTCTACTCACTACTCATGGATGCAACGGTGTAATTAATGAGTAAAGCCAATGAAGCAAATTCAGTAGAAAATTTTCCAAGGGGTCCAGATTTGACGTGTAAAGTTATTTGGTGTTACACAGTAAAATACAAACAAACTGTAAAGATTTAAACGTGTCTTTAGTAAATAATGAATCTAACACGAAAACCTATCTGTTAAAAATTGTTTAGATTTACGCAGAGATGAGAAGTCTCGCATCCACTTACTCGAACCTGGCTAAGCTATTTGCGACTGGAAAATCTTATGAAGGAAGAGAACTACTTGCAATAAAGGTAAGACTTACCAAGTAAGATATATAGTAATGTTTCTGTCTCTTGAATTAACACACTCTCTCTAAATAAGTACCCTCTCTCTAATACGCACCCTCTCTCTCTAATAAGCACCCCTCTCTCTCATAAGTACCCTCTCTCTAATAAGCACCCTCTCTCTAATAAGCACTCTCTCTCTCTAATAAGCACTCTCTCCCTCTAATAAGCATCCACTCTCTAATAAGCACTCTCTCTCGAATAAGCACCCTCTCTCTAATAAGCACCCTCTCTCTAATAAGCACTCTCTCTCTAATAAGCAACCTCTCTCTAATAAGCATCCTCTCTTTAATAAGCACCCTCTCTCACTAAAAAGCACCCTCTCTCTCTCTAATAAGCACCCTCTCTCTAATAAGTATCCTCTCTCTAATAAGCACCCTCTCTCTAATAAGTACTCTCTCCCTAATAAGCACCCTCTCTCTAATAAGCACTCTCTCTCTAATAAGCACCCTCTCTCTAATAAGCATCCTCTCTCTCTAATAAGCACCCTCTCTCTAATAAGCACCCTCTCTCTCTAATAAGCACTCTCTATCTAATAAGCACCCTCTCTCTAATAAGCATCCTCTCTCTAATGAGCACCCTCTCTCTAATAAGCACCCTCTCTCTAATAAGCACCCTCTCTCCAATAAGCATCCTCTCTCTAATAAGCACCCTCTCTCTAATAAGCACCCTCTCTCTAATAACCACCCCCTCTCTAATTAGCACCCTCCTTCTAATAAGAACCACCCTCTCTCCAATAAGCACCCTCTCCCTAATAAGAAACCCAAAATCCTAAATGTAGACTTTTTGTGCCGTAGATTCATTCGTCAAGCTCATCTTCGAAGAAAACATTTTTCATCAACTGCGGGATTCACGCAAGAGAATGGATAACCCCTGCCACTTGCATGTACATGATAAGAGAAGTAAGTAACTGATTAAGTTCTCAACTAGAACACATGTCGCGGTCGAGATTTAAAAAAACATTATACAATAACGTAATTTCTGCGTGGACCGTGATCTGTTAATTAAAGGACACACACAGATGGCGTCAAATCACGTCAGCAGACTTTCTTTCATGCCCCAAAATTCCGTCGATAAACCACTTGAATTTATATTGTATAAAAACAATTATAACGTAGCTTTGATATAGCAACGTTTTTGATTGGCTGTCGTGATAACGCTGGTCATTTTGACCGGTCATATTACTTGCAATTAATTTTATTATACTTCCATTTGAAGGAACTTAATAAAATGATTGTTGTTGTGCAGCTGTAGACCCGTTTCATAATGTCTGATATATATTGAAGTGAACTATACGTCGTGTAATCTGTGTATTAACCCTTTGAGTACCAAAAACGTACTCTAGTAAGTAGAGCCAGTCGCCGTATACTTAAAGTGTCTATGAAGTGAAAAATTCGTTGGCATTTTTGTTGTTTTATTGTACAGAGGAGCATGACAGGAGCACTCACTGAAAATTTCAAGAGAATCTGATGCGTAGTTTTCGCGCTATTAACTCTCAAAATTTGCCGTGGATAGTTTGTTTTGGGGAAATTTGGGCTTCTTGGTAACAATGCCTTATGACGTACGCAGATGGATCATTAATAGTGAAATCTATTGTTCTTATGCACAGTTGTCCATTTGCGTACGTCATAAGCATTGTTACCGAAAGCCCAATTTTTCTCAAGAACGAACTAGCCATGACAAACTTTGAGAGTTAATAGCGCGAAAACTACGCATCAGATTCTCTTGAAATTTTCAGTGAGTGCTCCTGCCATGCTCCTCTGTATAATAAAACAACAAAAATGCCAACGAATTTTTCATTTCATAGACACTTTAACAAAATTACGCTCGTTTACCAAAATTGTTATCCCATGCTGGTTAAACCACATGGTTGTACATACTTTTACAAAAACGACAAAGTGCGCGTTTAGGCCTGATTTGGGACCAAATACCGCATACTTTACAATATGACGTTCATCTACTAAATATAGTAACGGGGAGTAACCCCAGTGAAGGTTCAATTACCTACAACTTATCCAAAAAGCAATAGAAATTACCTGGTTTCATTGTAGACACAATTTGCACTACACATAAAGAAAGCCAGCTGTACTCTCTTTTTTAACCATATCTTTTTGCTCTTATCAGATGCTTTCTAAATATAAAACAGATTCGTCTGTGAAAAGAATGGTCGACAAAATGGACTGGGTGATCATGCCGTCTTTAAACCCCGATGGATATGAGCATACACATAAAAGTGTACGTATAATGAGTTCTTAAATGTGAGGAGTACTAGCTTAATTAACTACAAAACTAAATGCAATATTGGTTTTAATTTTAGTCTCGAATGTGGCGCCGAACTCGTACAAGACACAGTAACTGCATCGGCGCTGATCCGAACAGGAACTGGAATTACAAATGGGGAGGTATGTAATATACTACTCACTCACTCACTCACTCACTCACTCACTCACTCACTCGCTCGCTCGCTCGCTCGCTCGCTCGCTCACTCACTCACACTCACTCACTCACTCACTCACTCACTCACTCACACTCACTCACTCACTCACTCACACTCGCTCACTCACTCACTCACTCACTCACTCACTCACTCACTCACTCACTCACTCACTCACTCACTCACTCACTCACTCACTCACTCACTCACTCACTCACTCACTCACTCACTCACTCACTCACTCACTCACTCACTCACTCACTCACGCGGGGTTTTAGTGTATTTACAATAAATCTCAGCTACAAGAACCTTAACATCGTAGCAACAATATTCTGTTCTCTACATGTATTTAGGTGTTGGAACAAGTACTAGATGCAGTGACACCTATCACGGTCCTCGGCCATTTTCCGAAGTTGAGACTTATAACGTCGCCAAATATTTGTTTAAAAATCGTAAAGATCTCATTGGGTACATGGACATTCATGCCTACAGTCAACTGTGGATGACACCGTGGGGATACAAACGAGCCTATCCAAATGATGATGGAGAACAGGTAGGAAAAGGGGTTGAACAGGGGGGTTGGGCATCAATTTTGCCGACAAATGGGCGTGGTCATTGGGTGTGGTCATTCAAAAGTAATAAACCCACAATGTTCTTGGACATGTCATTAGGTGACATGAAAATTATCGTATTTTAAAACGACCAAACTACAAGAAACTCCGACTGTCTTACAGGAAAGATGGAACTATAGTTATATTGGCTTCAAGGGAGTCAATGAAGACCGTGGGGCTCCACTACTACAAAAGAATAGCCTGCTCTGACTACTCTTTCTATAGTTTTGACCTCGTTTAAGTTTCAATCAGTTCTTCAAAAAATACGGTCTAACGTAGTAATATAATTAAGCTTAGTGTACTGCTGAGCGAAGGGCCTTCACTCGAGGCGTTAGACATCTACGACTACATTCCATGTTCCAGAAAACAAAATGGCGGCACATTTCATTATCGACGAAAGAGAACGAGACTTATAACTATAGTTCCTCACATCTCAGTTCCTCTGCTGTATATCTCGTGATTACGGTGCTTTCGAATGGTAATTTGCAGTTTTGCCGACAAAAGCTTCATTTGCCGACAGCAGTTTTGCTGGGGGTTATTACACCCCACGCCCCCCCCCCCCCCCCCCCCCCCTCCCTTCGCGACGGCCCTGACTCTACTCGACCGTGGCAGTCCGACACTCTATCGACTGAGCTTCAAGGTGAAGTTGTATGGTCAAGTCTTTCGATATTGAAGAAACAAGATTTCAGTTTCGAAATATCAAAAACATAAGTACCATCACCCCACGAACCTTCACCCAACTTGACCATAGTCCTCTAGAGAGAACACTTTCGATATGACTGTTAGGGTTATCCAGTATAAGTAAAGTCTGTAAGAGTTTTCCAAAGTGTTTTAATCTGAAGTTACTGAAAAACAAATCACTACAGTTGACCAACTCGGTCAACATAAATTTCTCTCGGCTTTTGGTTGGTACCAAAAAAGAATCTTGGCGGGTTTTTCTTGTTTCCTGCTAAACGAAGTGCGTGTTAA
This sequence comes from Corallium rubrum, assembly GCA_964035015.1. Classification (NCBI taxonomy): domain Eukaryota; kingdom Metazoa; phylum Cnidaria; class Anthozoa; order Scleralcyonacea; family Coralliidae; genus Corallium; species Corallium rubrum. Next base: position 6,967,615 of record OZ036004.1, read on the forward strand.
TATAGGTGCGTGTTGGAAATATCGCTGCAAGAGCTTTGAGGGATGCAGGCTGGGGAACACAGTATAAAGTTGGTCCTTCGTCAGTCATTATTTGTGAGTTTAAACTTTGCTTTATTTTATTCTATTTTCACTTTCTTGTGATTATTTAAATCTATTTTTGAGTTACCCTTTTCTTCCTTTTATATGTTTACTTATCTTTCCGATTCTCTCGGTTCCTTCTATTTTTCTCTCTTTCTTTAGCTCTCCCCTAATCTATTTCCTTTCCTTCCCATGTCGTGGATTGTCCTATGTCCCGTATTGTCCCATCATGTTCTGTCTTGTCCCATCATGTCCTGTCTTGTCCCATCATATCCTGTCTTGTCCTATCATATCCTGTCTTGTCCCGTCATATTCTGTTTTGTCCCATCATGACCTGTCTTGTCCCATCATGTCCTGCATTTTCCCATCATATCCTGTCATGTCCCGACCTGTCATGTCCGTGATGTCCTGTCATGTCCGTGATGTCCTGTCTTGTCCCATCATATCCTTTCTTGTCCCATCATGTCCTTCCTGTCCTTGTCCCATCATGGCCTGCCTTGTCCTACAATGTCCTGTCTTGTCCCAACATGTCCTGTCTTGTTCAATCATGTCCTGCCTTGTCCCATTATATCCTGTCTTGTCCCATGTTCTGTCTTGTCCTATAATGTCCTGTCTTGTCCCATCATGTCCTGTCTTGTCCCATCATGTCCTGCATTGTCCCATCATGTCTTGTCCCATCATGTCCATGTCCCATCATATTATATCCTGTCCTATCACGTCGGACCCAGGTTTATAAGTGCCGGGCGGAGATTTAGATAATCTATCAACTCTCTTTACGTAGACGCAACAAGTGGTACTACCGGCGATTGGGCCCACGGGTTCTTAGGAACGAAATACTCGTATGCCTTAGAACTCCGGGATAAAGGAAGATACGGATTTCTCTTGCCAAGCAATCAAATCATTCCAACGGGAACAGAAACTTTTGCTGCAATGAAAGCCATGGCAGATGCAATGAAATTATCTTAATTATTTAGTATTTGGCAGCAACTTTCTTCTGAATAATTATAAAAATGATTACATGTTAATTAATGCATGTCACACGATAAAGAAATAAAAAATAAGGATTGAAATACGTCGTTATGCATTAAATGTATTAACTCCGAGGGCTTCCCCAGAGGTGAATAATATCGTCTGGCGTTAGACTAAATAAAATACTGAACACAAATTCGGAAAGGAAACAGTTAAACTACTTACTAATAAATAATAATTGGTATTTAATAATTAATAATCAGTACTTAATAATTAGTAATTAACAATTAGTAATTAATAATTAGTACTTAATAATTAATAATTAGCACTTAATAATTAGTAATTAATAATTAGTACTTAATAATTAGTAATTAACAATTAGTAATTAATAATTAGTACTTAATAATTAGTACTTAATAATTAGTAATTAATAATTAGTATTTAATAATTAATAATTAGTACTTAATAATTAGCACTTAATAATTAGTACTTAATTAATAAGTAGTAATTAATAATTAAAATTTTATAATTAACAATAAATAATTCTTTCACGTGCATCTTAATTAATAAGCTTTCCTCGCCATGTTTGTGCGTCAGTAATTGAAAAAAACTATCTTTGTTTCATAATAGTCAATCGAAAATCGTCTGGAAACTCGGCAAATTTCAAAGCGTCTGTAATTAGCTGTGATTTTATGTTGAGACGGTGAGACAAACCTTTTGTTTTTCGCTTATTAATATTTCAACAACACGCTTGAGCGTTGGAACTCAAACGCTCTTCATTATACTAAAAATACATTGTCTTCATCGTGCACAAGTTTGCATAAACATGAACAAAAGGCTAGAACAAAGACTTTCGCTGAGTTTCCAGACATATATCTCATTCAAAAACTCATTAATAATTCATGAGGAAAAGACAAAGGAAATCAGTACCATGTCTGTGGTTTTATATCCGTGATAAAGAAACCTCCTGATTTACATAAACTTTAGCTTTGATTTTCTCGGCTTGGACAACGTTATTTTTCAAACTTACTATGCCAATGAACTTACCAAATGGGTCGTTTTTGAAGCTATTTATTAAAACATTCGAAGTACGTGTTTTACCAGATCTAAAACACTGGCTAAAACTAGATATTACATAAATTATTGTTTCGTAAAAGGCTCATTTAGATGCACGTAAAAGACTATTTAAAGTGATGACTTCGGTCTATAAAAGCAACTGAGATATAGACAAAATTTCTTGACATAGATGCAACTTCTGGCGCTACAGATGACTGGGCGTATGGATTTCTTGGATTGAAGTACTCTTATGGTTTAGAGCTACGTGATAAAGGACGCTATGGCTTTTTATTACCAGCCAGTCAAATCATTCCAACTGGGACGGAAACATTTGCTGCAATAAAAGCCATGGCAGGTGCTATGAAGTTATAATCTGAGAACAATCTCGAGAGTATGTTTATGTTATATGATTCAATATCATTAAAGAAATACAAGAAATAAATAAAATAAACCAAAAATTCTAAGAGTGTTAAATCAAGAATTAATCTAAATTTGATTTTAACATTTAACGCTTAAAACCCAATTTCTAAATCAGTTTGCGCTAAAATTTATTAAGATTATACCCTGAGAATAATGTAAAAGTTACATAAAAGATGGGTAGCATGGAGTAGAGTAGAATGGAGTAGAGTAGAGTAGAGTAGAGTAGAGTAGAGTAGAGTAGAGTAGAGTAGGGTAGGGTAGGGTAGGGTAGGGTAGGGTAGGGTAGGGTAGGGTAGGGTAGGGTAGAGTAGAGTAGAGTAGAGTAGAGTAGAGTAGGGTAGGGTAGGGTAGAGTAGGGTAGGGTGGAGTGGAGTGGAGTGGAGCGGAGCGGAGTGGAGTGGGGTAGAGTAGATTAGAGTAGAGTGGAATAGAGTAGAATCTCCATCTAGTAGTGTAGTGTAGTGTAGTGTAGTGTAGTGTAGTGTAGTGTAGTGTAGTGTAGTGTAGTGTAGTGTAGTGTAGTGTAGTGTAGTGTAGTGTAGTGTAGTGTAGTGTAGTGTAGTGTAGTGTAGTGTAGTGTAGTGTTCTTCTACATGTCAATACTTCAATCTCTGGCCTTTCCTTTCCTTAATATTTGTTATTCTTTTGCCCATGGAAGAGATTATGTTATTAATAATTTGGATGTCAAAACTACGGAGGGTTTTTAATACTCGATATTGAAAATTTCGGGCTAATCATCCTTACTCGCAACCAGTGACTGAATTGCAAAGGACACAGATCAACAAGGCCGAGTCAGAGGCACATCACAGACCCCTGAATCTCCTAGGCAGCCCCAGTGATGGATTTACAGGGGGGTAAAGTCACGTGAGTCAGTCACGAGCCACATAACTCTGTCGTCTACTACACGCTCAATTAACTACACAAGACCAGTTCTGTTTTCGCTAAAGCAATATGCTCCTTCCTGGCTGCCTAGCCACCTTATTACATCTTTAAAGGACTCGAATATTCTTCGGACAAGAGGTTGCAGAGCTGGATTACGAACTCGTTTACGATTTACAAAAAATCCAATTCAAGTATTAAATATTTCTCCAGGTAAACATCGGCGTTCAGCATTTACATATGCAAATTACCAACGGAAACGTGGAGTGAACATCTCAAATCTTATTACTATTCCTATTGAAAAACCCGGTCCAACAGCTCCAAAATAGTCCCTAGGTGCATGATAATTAACGCCCGTTCCTTAGCCAAACCTGATGCTACACCAGCTCTCTATGCTGAACTTCATTCAAACAAGATCGACATCTGTTTTGTTTCTGAAACTTGGCTAAACAAAAATATACCTTCGCATATGATTTGTCCAGACGGCTACATATTACTGCGAAAAGATCGTTCTGACCTACGTGCTGGCGGTGGTGTAGCTATACTTTGCAGGAACGACTGGAAAGTCAAATGTTTTAATGTTGCAGACCATCTTGAATGTATATGGTGTGAAATCGTAACTTCCAACTCTAAGTACTACGTCGCTGCGGTTTATCACCCCCCAGATCCAGTTTATCCAGATGTCGACTTATTGGACCATTTGTCTGAGAGCTGTGAACAAATATTATTATTGGAGCCTAACGGGAAAATTATCATTGCCGGCGACATTAACCAACTGAATATTAAAGACCTTATTAGCCAACATGCACTTCAACAAATGGTAAAAGTAGCTACACGTGGGCAACGGATATTAGATGTATTATTTCCAATTGCCCGTACCTATGGAAAAGTCCAACAGTGTCACAGGGCTTAGTTCGATCTGACCATCTAACAGTCCTAGTCCATCCTCGCATATCTACTAAGCCAACTAGAAAGTTTGTTTACTTCCGTGATGTAAGAGAACACCGTAAAATGAAAATGGAAAATATCTTAAATAACTCTGACTGGGAATGTGGTGTCGTTAATCCAGATGACCCATGTGAAAGTGTGCGACTATTAAACGAATCTCTCTTAAAAATGTTAGATAAATGCTTTCCTTTAATTAAAGTCAAAGTGTCGTCGCGCGATCCACCTTATATGTCACCATTAGTTAAACATTTGTGCAACATCAGGAATAACAACACGCGCCATCACAATCAGCTGGATAATGTTGCCCTCCAAGAACGAATAAACAAATTGATCCGGAGAAACCAGATTCGAGCTGTTAACAACGAGAACAAAAGGAAAAGGGCTGGATCCCGCGAGTGGTGGAGTACAGTCAATAAAATTACCGGGAGGAAAAATCAAAGTTTCCCCGTTAGTTCAATAATCAATCCTGATACCATCAATACGTACTTCCAATCAATTAATACTGATCCAAATTACTCTTTACCGGAACAATTACCAATTTCAGATGTCACTCGAATTCCATCTATTGATGAGCATACTGTTAGAATATTCCTCTCTCATCAAAGGCACACAGCTCCTGGACCAGATGAACTTCCCTACTGGTTTTGGAGAGATTATTCTGACCAGTTAGCGCCTGTGGTCACTAAGATTTTCAACAATTCCCTCCGATTGCAAGTAGTACCTCATTTATGGAAGTTGGCAAATGTCTTACCGTCTCCCAAAGAATCCCCCTTGGAAGCATGCAATCAACTTAGACCTATTTCGTTAACCAACATCATCATGCGAATCTTTGAAAAGATGGTATTAAAACAAGAACTTTCCACCATCATGAAATCGGCTATCGGTAAGGATCAATTTGCCTATAAAGAAAAGCACAACACGACAATGGCCCTTATTAAATGTTATCATAACTGGGTCAAGTGGTTGGATGAAGACGCGGATTTTGTACGAGTATTTTCATTTGACTTCAGCAAAGCGTTTGACACAGTCCCACATGATATAGTTTGCAATAAACTAAAGTCATTTGACATTAATCCGTATGTAATCAACTGGATAATTAATTTCCTTGGCAACAGGAAACAAAGGGTCGTGGTTGATGGAATGACTACAGAGTTTGTAAATATCAACAGAGGGGTTCCCCAAGGTTCAGTACTTGGTCCAGTATTATTTGCCATCATGGTTCATGACATACGCCCAGTGTACCCGGAAAGGAACGTATTAGTAAAGTTTGCTGATGACACTAATTTAAGTGTTCCTGTAAAAGCTAATTGTGACACTTCTCTCACCGAAGTGAAAAACATAGAAAGTTGGGCACTGAACAACCGTATGACATTGAATATGACGAAAACAAAAGAAATGGTTGTACGAGGTAGGACAAGAAAACCAGTACCACCTTTATTACCAACAATTACACGACAACCTTATCTAAAGATTCTCGGATTAACATTTCAAGAAAACCCCTGTAACTGGGATCTCCAAATTGATAGCTTGCTAGCCAAAGCCAGTAGCCGGTTGTACATATTACGGACTTGCAGATTCTATGGATATCCTAAGGATCAAATAAGCCAACTGTTTGACTCACTCATTCTCTCTCTCATTCTTTATGGAATTGAGGTTTGGGGAGCAGCCTTTAAAGGGAAATACCTAGATCGTGTCGACAAGTTCCTCAAACGAGCCTTTCGATATGGCTACACGTCAAAAAACTATGTGTTATCTGACATAATTAGCGAGAGAGACAGAAAATTGTGGAACACAATCTCGAACGACACAACTCATAGTCTATACGACCTACTACCTCCTAAGAGAACAAGAACACTTAGAAAGCGAGGACATAACTATATCCTGCCAAAAATTCAGACAGAGAGATATAAGAGATCCTTTATTAATAGATGCCTACTGCAATTTATATAGAACCCTAATTGAACTTTTAACTATAGCTAGTATAAGTTTTTGTTTGTTTGTTTGTTTGTTTGTTTGTTTGTTTGTTTGTTTGTTGTTGTTGTTGTTGTTGTTGTTGTTGTTGTTGTTGTTGTTGTTGTTGTTTGTTTGTTTGTTTGTTTGTTTGTTTGTTTGTTTGTTTGTTTGTTTGTTTGTTTGTTTGTTTGTTTGTTTGTTTGTTTGTTTGTTTGTTTGTTTGTTTGTTTGTTTGTTTGTTTGTTTGTTTGTTTGTTTGTTTGTTTGTTTGTTTGTTTGTTTGTTTGTTTGTTTGTTTGTTTGTTTGTTTGTTTGTTTGTTTGTTTGTTTGTTTGTTTGTTTTTGTTTTGTTTTTGTTGTTTTTTTCTTTATATCGTGCTCACATTACTTGTAAAGTTACACGTCTGATGTAACTATTCTATTTTTATCTCAATAAAGACTTTACATACATACATACATACATACATACATACATTAAAGGACGCATTTATTCAATGTCCGTGTAAACTTCATAGATATCATTAGGTATCGTAGCTATCATTAGGTATCACAGCTATCTGCTATCATATGATTCATAGATATATGATTCATATATTAGCTATCATATGATTCATAGGTATTAATAAGTATAAAAAAAGAATTTTCTGGTGGGCTTCGCCCCTTATCCGCACCACCAGCTCGGCCTCTGGACCCTGCTCGGTCGCACCCCACGCCTGATCTCACTTCGCTCGCTCAGCACCCACCTACCAGATCAAGCTGGATCCATCACTGGGCGCAGCCCCATACGACACATGTCTGACCACAGATCACAGTTAAGACCCAGGTGTTGATTTTACGGAGGGAGGAAAACCGGAGAACCCTACACTACAACTCTACTCATTACTCATGGATGCAATGGTGTAATTAATGAGTAAAGCCAATGAAGTAAATTCAGTAGAAAATTTTCCAAGGGGTCCCAATTTGACGTGTAAAGTTATTTGGCGTTAGACAGTAAAATCTAATCAAGCTGTAAAGATTTAAACGTGTCTTTAGTAAATAATGAATCTAACACGAAAACCTTTCTGTTAAACATTGTTTAGATTTACGCAGAGATGAGAAGTCTCGCATCCACTTACTCGAACCTGGCTAAGCTATTTGCGACTGGAAAATCTTATGAAGGAAGAGAACAACTTGCAATAAAGGTAAGACTTACTAAGTAAGATATATAGTAAAGTTTCTGTCTCTTGAATTAACACACTCTCTCCAAATAAGTACCCTCTCTCTAATCAGCACCCTCTCTCTAATAAGCACTCTCTCTAAATAAGTACCCTCTCTCTAATCAGCACCCTCTCTCTAATAAGCACTCTCTCTCTAATAAGCACTCTCTCTCTAATAAGCACTCTCTTTCTAATAAACACTCTCTCTCTAATAAGCACTCTCTCTCTAATAAACACTCTCTCTCTAATAAGCACTCTCTCTCTAATAAGCACTCTCTCTCTAATAAGCATCCTCTCTCTAATAAGCATCCTCTCTCTAATAAGCACTCTCTCTCTCTAATAAGCATCCTCTCTCTCTAATAAGCACTCTCTCTCTAGTAAGAACTCTCTCTCTAATAAGCATCCTCTCTCTAATAAGCACTCTCTCTCTCTAATAAGCACTCTCTCTCTAATAAGCATCCTCTCTCTAATAAGCACTCTCTCTCTCTCTCTCTAATAAGCATCCTCTCTCTCTAATAAGCACTCTCTCTCTCTAATAAGCACTCTCTCTTGAATAAGCAACCTCTCTCGAATAAGCACCCTCTCTCTAATAAGCACCATCTCTCTAATAAGCACCCTCTCTCTAATAAGCACTCTCTCTCTAATAAGCACCCTCCTCTCTCTAATAAGCACCCTCTCTCTAATAAGCATCCTCTCTCTAATAAGCATCCTCTCTCTAATAAGCACTATCTCTCTAATAAGCATCCTCTCTCTAATAAGCACTCTCTCTCTCTAATAAGCACCCCCTCTCTAATAAGCACTCTCTCTCTAATAAGCACCCTCTCTCTAATAAGCATCCTCTCTCTAATAAGCACCCTCTCGCTAATAAGCACCCTCTCTCTCTAATAAGCACCCTCTCTCTAATAAGCACCCTCTCTCTAATAAGCACCCTCTCTCTAATAAGCACTCTCTCTCTCTAATAAGAAACTCAAAATCCTAAATGTAGACTTTTTATGCCGTAGATTCATTCGCCAAGCTCATCTTCGAAGAAAACATTTTTCATCAACTGCGGGATGCACGCAAGAGAATGGATAACCCCTGCCACTTGCATGTACATGATAAGAGAAGTAAGTAACTGATTAAGTTCTCAACTAGAACACATGAGGCGGTCGAGATTTAAAAAACATTATACAATAACGTAATTTCTGTGTGCGTTTTCTTTGGACCGTGATCTGTTAATTAAAGGACACACACAGATGGCGTCAAATCAGGTCAGCAGACTTTCTTTCATGCCCCAAAATTCCGTCGATAAACCACTTGAATTTATATTGTATAAAAACAATTATAACATAGCTCTGATATAGCAACGTTTTTGATTGACTGTCGTGCGTGCTCCATAACTCGATGGAGCACGGCAAAAAAGCGCGGGAAAAAATTTCAAAACAAAACTGAGTTTTAAATTGACTTTTTATGGCCTGTTATATCATCAAAATACCGAGTCATTTAATTTTATTGAGTACTAAAGAACAACGACCCAGAAGACATAAACTGGGTCTGGGTAACCGAGTTTAAACTGTCCTTTTGGTTGGATTTTATTGAACAAAAAAGACTTGGCTACGAAAGTAGAAAAACACAACAACCAAAACGATTCGCCGGCTTGTGAAAGGATTTAATGCTATGTTATAAACGAAATGGCCCATGGTTTAGTGTGCTCCATCGAGTTATGGATGCACTTGGGAAATTTGGAGCACTCAAATCTCGGCTACGCCTCGACCAACTGTTACGATTTTTTCGTACCATGATCCATTTCTTAAATAGATTACATTTTTTCTCTCTGTGTGTACTGCAATAAATCACAAACGACGTCACAGCGTGTAAAGCACAACAGTCACGCCAATCGATTTCGTCTCCGGTAATGAGTAATTGAGTAATTGAGTAATGATTTACTTAACGTCGTTAAACACAGGATGTGGTTGCCCAATCATCCGAGCCAGAGGCTCACGATTAAAGTGCACGACATAAGCTAAGACCTAAGTGTTGATTTTACGGAGGGAGGAAAACCGCAGAACCCTGCGAAAAACCCTCGAAGCACAGGAGAGAACAACTAAACTCTACTCACGTGCAATTCAAGTTCGAGAACGGGGTTATTCCAAGACGGTCACCCATCCAAGTACTAACCCCGTCTAACTGGGCTTAACTACAGCGGTGAGAGGCAGCGCCCTAACAGCACACGCCACCCGTGCTTTCCGGTGTGACTACGGTGTCGTACTTTTTTGTTCTTTACACGTTGTGATGTCATCTGTAATTTATTACAGTACACCAGGGCTCAAAATAACGGCCGGTCACCGGTCAATGACTGGCCAAATTTTTAATATGACCGCTGAAATTTGTATAACGCCGGTCATTTTGACCGGTCATATTACTTGCAATTAATTTTATTACTTCTCCTTCACTTCTTCTCCGACTGATATTCACAATACTGGTGCAGACTCGAGCGGCGAGAGGTCTGGATACCACGATTAAGAAAACGAAGTGCGCATGTCCTAATAGTCCTCTTTTCTCTCGTGGCGCTCTTTTGGTCAGACCACGCTCGATTGCCTACGTTCAATCCCTTTGTTTTTTGGGCGCATCCAACCGTAAACGTGAAGAAATGTCTTTGGAAAAACATGTTACCGTAAGTACTAACCCTGTCTTGTTGTTTCTTTGGGAAATATTATACCATTTATTCGATTCGCTTATAAATATTTCGAAAGTATGTCGACATGTACATTGTCGAGCGAAGGTATGAGTCATTGACCGCCTTCTGTTATCCTCTAGGATAACGAAATACAGCCAGTCGACCCGATCCGTCAGGCGGGCGATGGTGAACTTCCTTCTCGGCCAGAGATCGAGAGGACATCTAAAAAATTTTACGTAAATATACGGAATAAATTAGGTGAATTTGTCGAGGAAGGTATGTGTCACTGACTGCCTTCTGTTATCCTCTAGGATAACGAGATACAACCAGTCGACCCGATCCGTGAGGCGGGCGGTGGAGAGCCTATCTCCCGACAAGAAATCGAAAAGATTGTCACCGAAACCATTGCCAAAACAGTGCCAATAGCCATGTCAAATCTTATGGCTACAGGGGTACCCCATGCATCAGGTGGTCACCCCCCGGTACAGGACCAGGAACCAGGCCCTTCTGGTCTTCAACAACCGCTATTGACCCACTCTTCCAGAGGGGAACGGTTTTATACGACCGAGAACAAGGTGAAGCTTTCCTCTGATTTGATGGAGCTAACCACCCAAGCCTTTTCCAAATCCCTGTCCAGAGAGACTTGGAAGGGCCTAGTAGAAAATTACCCTGCCCTTGAGGGAACAGAATTCCTTCTTGGGGCCCCAACAATGGAGGCGGGTATGAAAGGGGATATCCGAAAGAATCATGGCTATAATAAGACCAAGGTGTATTTGTCTTTGATGAGGCCTTAGCTGAAAAACAGGCCACATTCCTCTATACTGCTCGCCCTATCCTCGCTGCTCTAACAGCGCTCGACCACATTGGGGATGAGGGGGAAGCATTCTCGTCCCCAGAGCCTCTCCCGTGCAGGCGCGCGGAAAAGGCTCTGGGAGAATCCAAAACCGGAACACCAAGATTCTTTGGTGTTCTTTCTAAAGCGCATGCGTGTAAGTTCGCGGTTTGGGAGTTGGACACGAGATCCTCGACAGTTGTTTGGAATATAATTTTCCTTTCGTTTTCTATTCTGTCTCGTATTGACTCGTTTGACTTTGGAACACTTCTGATTGTGGTAGATGAAGGTCCTTGTCGAGTGTGGATCATCGCCGCGTTTACTCGATGGGGCAAAATACATTAAGATTTACGAGTTCGCTTCAGAGCTTGGCAATATAGCCGTGTCGGAATTTCTTCGTATTTAATACGGCCTCTTTTAGTGAAGGTAGTTCTCTTTAATTTGTTGCACCGTTCGTTTATATTTGACTTGTTTATTTGACTTGTATATTTGACTTGTATATTTACTTCTAACAGCCTGCAGTGTGCTGTCTATCGCCTATCGATTTCAAATTGCTGTCTGTCTTCTGTGTTTGATTTAATTATATAAGGGGAAACGGGTTGATTGCTTTGAAAAACGTTCGATTAAATTGTTCGGATTAGAACTATATTAGAATTGTGCTTCGTTGTCAGTTTTCGTGTCTCAAATACTGTTTATTTATAAACATTCACTAAGCTCCGTTATATATAGGCCTTTGAATTTGAACAACCAATCAGATCGCGATGATTATGGATTCCCCAGAGCCTTTTCCGCGCGCCAGCACGGGAGAGGCTCTGGGGACGAGAATGAGGGGGAAGATGCTGTGGATCCAGACCCAGACCTTATAAAGGGAATGCTAGAAGATGCGCTAGTGCTCTTGGGAAATGCTAATGTTCGCCTTAATTCTTGGCGCCAGCGTCGTTTTGCTGACTACTTAACTGAAGTTGGCAAACGTACCCTCAAGGAGGAAATCCCATCTGACAAGCACCTCTTCCCTGATCGTTTCCACGAACGAATAAAGAGTGAACACAATCACAACTCCACCAATAGCAACTTAATCAGCAAACCTCTTGATCGACAACACTTCGCAGGTAGAGGAGACCAACCCAGCAGCCCTTTCGTGGAAAACCCACTTACCCAAACCAGCAGAATTATAGAAAGCGGAAGTGGAATTACAACCACAAGGGTCGCACCTCCGGTCCACCTAAACGTCCTCAACAAGCACGTTATGACCCAGCCAGCAAAAGCTGACTATCCGTTTCCACCGCTCATGTCAATCAACCCTCAATCGTTTCTACCAGCAGGCCGTCTCTCCAAATGTTTGCAAAACTGGAAGACAATAACAGAAGACCCATGGGTTTTACAATCAGTTCAAGGGTACAAAATACCTCTTTTAAAGACTCCCCACCAATGGCGAGTACAGAACACACGACCTCGTTCCTTAAAGGAACAAACACTAATGGACACTGCGATCAAGGACTTGTTAAACAAGGGTGCGGTCACAAAAGTCCAACCAGAAAAAGATCAATTCGTCTCAACCCTTTTCCTCGTAGAGAAAGAAAATGGCAAAGGCCAGTTTCGACCAGTTATAAACCTTCGGGCACTGAACCTTCAAGATGGAGAGCCTCCAAGTGGCAAAGGCACTCATCCAACCCAGCGACTACATGATGAAGTTGGACCTGAAGGATGCCTACTACACAGTACCAATTTACCAAGGACACTGCCGGTACCTCCGCTTCTCATACCGAGGGACCCTTTACGAGTTTCGTTGCCTGCCGTTTGGCCTTTCATCAGCACCTCGAGCCTTCACAAAGATCCTCAAACCGGTAGCGACGCTAATACGCTCGTTGGGAATCCGGATGGTCATTTATCTAGACGACATCTTACTTCTTCACCAGGACAAAGACGAACTACTGAAGATTTTTCATCAAGTTTTGGAGCTACTGCAGCATCTGGGGTTCACTGTCAAACGAGAGAAGTGTTCACCATGTCCCACCCAACAGCTGGTGTTCTTGGGGGGACTTCTCGATTCTGTCAAAATGATGATCTCCCTCCCTCCAGAGAAGTTGGACACCATCATCAAGGAGGTCCGCGAGATACAGAAGGCAGAGAAAGTACCTCTGACGATCTTATCATCACTCCTAGGTCGCATGAGCCATGCTGCACAGACAGGTATCTGGATGGCACCCTTATATTACCGAAGCATCCAGCGCAATCATGTAAGAACACATCATTTCGACAAGTGTTCGCAGAAGACCCTGGTGTCTGTCTCACAACCGAGCCTCAAGGAACTTCATTGGTGGTCCTCCCCAGAAATCCATGCATTCAATGGTCACCCTCTACAAACACCGCCCTTCGACATGACGGTTTCAACAGATGCATCGCTCATAGGCTGGGGGGCGACATGGCCAGGGACAACGATCGGTGGTCGGTGGCTTCCACAGGAGGCCAAATCCCACATCAACCTGCTAGAGCTCAAAGCAGCTTATCTAGCCTTACAAGCCTTCTTCAAGTCGCAGCATCCGACTCCGAAGCACGTCCTCTTACAAATGGACAATACCACAGCCGTGGCGTATGTCAACAAGAGAGGGGGTACGCGATCGCACAGTCTGTCAGTGCAAGCACTGGACTTGTGGGCACTGGTCCTAGAATCTGGTTCCTGGATTACGGCACAACACATCCCTGGAACATCCAACAGTACAGCAGATGCAGCATCCCGACAGTTCAACAGCTATTCCGAATGGGCTCTACACCTGGATATTTTCCACCAAGTCACGAAACGATTTTATCGACCAACTGTGGACCTTTTTGCCACACGAGCCAACCATCGTCTTCCCCGATATGTGTCACGTTACCCGGACCCGGGAGCCATGGCAACAGATGCCTTTCTTTGCAACTGGAGTCAGTGGAGGAGCTGGATATACCCACCAGTGGTCCTGCTGCCCAGAATCCTCAGGAAGATTCGGACAGACAGAGCAACAGCACTGATTTTGGCCCCACACTGGAAAGGTCAACCATGGTTTCCCAATCTCCTGGAGATGCTGGTAGATTATCCACGACGGCTACCGCAGATTCCACACCTGATCTCACTCCCCTTCGAACCAGAGAAGAAACATCCACTCCAACACACCCTGCGTCTAACAGTATGGCCCGTGTCCGGGAACGCTATAGAGCAGAGGGACTTTCAGATGCGGCTACAGAAATACTCTTGTCGTCCTGGAGCAAAGCCACACAGAAGCGCTACTCTGGACCCTGGAAATCATGGTCAAGCTGGTGTTCTGAACGGTCTCTCTGTCCCTTTACTGCTCCTGTAAATAGTGTCTTGACATTCTTAGCGGAATTAGCTCATCAAGGGAAATTGGCCTGTAGAACGATAAGCGTTTACAAATCAGCCATTTCACAGACCCATGATCCAGTGGGTTCTGTTCCTCTGGGAGAACTCCCAATGGTGGCACGGTTCATGAAAGGAATTTTTCGAATGAATCCTCCAAGACCGAGACTTTGCACTACTTGGAAAGTTCAAGCTGCTCTTGCCTATATGGAAGGACAAAAACCTGTTGAGGAGCTTTCGCTTAAGGAACTCTCCTTTAAGCTGGTGTTATTACTGGCCTTGACATCAGCTGCACGAGCCCACGAATTGGCAGCGCTAGACTTAAAACACCTAGCTGAGAAAGAAAATTCATGGGAATTTTCTTTGGCCATACACGTCAAACAATCTCGGCCTAATCATGCTAGCAGAAAGATATATCTGCCAGCCTATCCACAGAAGAAAAAGCTCTGTGTGGTAAACACCCTAAGAGAATATAGGGTGAGGACAGCGCCAATCCGGCGTTCAGATTCCTCTCAGCTGCTTCTTGCTCTAGTGGCTCCGCATGCACCAATCTCGAGCCAGACTGTCTCAAGGTGGTTGAAAGGCGCGCTCAGTCTAGCTGGGATTGCTCCGACTTTCACAGGACACTCTACGCGCAGTGCGTCAACATCGGCGGCTGCAGAAGCAGGTATTCCACTAGAACCGATTCTTGAAGCAGCAGACTGGGCTTCAGCTGAAACATTCCGTGCCTTTTACCATAGGCCTACATCCAGAGAAACATTTGCGAACTCTGTTATTTCATCTGGATGATGGAGTACGTTCATATTGTTGTTTTGTTGTTAAGAAGTTCATATACTATTATACTATTAATATGATGGAATAAAGTGTTATTCGGGGTATACTCATGTCAGCAGGCTTTGTAATCTGCACCAGTATTGTGAATATCAGTCGGAGAAGAAGTGAAGGAGAAATGAAGTTTCCCCGGAGGGTAACTTACCTGAAGGGGAGACGTAGTTCTCCGAACTTCTTCGTAGACTGATATGAGCAATACTGTTCCCCATCCGAATAAGGAAGAGTGAGTGCTTGCCTGAAGGCGTTAGACTGGATTATATCTACATCTCTTCCTCCCCACCCTCTGCTGCCATTCGTCAGTTATTCAGTTTTAGAGGCCACTCGTTCAAAGAGGACTATTAGGACATGCGCACTTCGTTTTCTTAATCGTGGTATCCAGACCTCTCCCCGCTCGAGTCTGCACCAGTATTGCTCATATCAGTCTACGAAGAAGTTCGGAGAACTACGTCTCCCCTTCAGGTAAGTTACCCTCCGGGGAAACTTCATTTCCATTTGAAGGAACTTAAAATGATCGTTGTTGTGCTGTTGTAGACCCGTTTCATAATGTTTGAATATATTGAAGTGAACTACGCATGCATTCCCTTTTTATGACAAACGTTCATATCAGTACTAACTTATATATATAGCGTAGAATATACTTTACCTGTTTTTTGTTGTGTTGTGTTGTGTTGTGTTGTGTTGTGTTGTGTTGTGCTGTGCTGTGCTGTGCTGTGTTGTGTTGTGTTGTGTTGTGTTGTGTTGTGTTGTGTTGTGTTGTGTTGTGCTTTGTTGTGTTGTGCTTTGTTGTGTTGTGTTGTGTTGTGTTGTGTTGTGCTGTGCTGTGCTGTGCTGTGCTGTGCTGTGTTGTGTTGTGTTGTGTTGTGTTGTGTTGTGTTGTGTTGTGTTGTGTTGTGTTGTGTTGTGCTGTGCTGTGCTGTGTTGTGTTGTGTTTGTTTGTTTGTTTGTTTGTTTTGTTGTTGTTTTGTTGTTTGTTGTTGTTGTTGTTTTGTTGGGGGTTTTTTGCGGGGGGGGGGGGCGTCGTGAAATTTTACCGGTCAAAAATGGCCTTTGACCGGTCACAATTGGAACTGACCAGTCACCATGACCGGCGTAACATGAAACGTTATTTTGAGCCCTGGTACACACACACGGGAAAATGTAATCTGTGTATTAACCCTTTGAGTACCAAAAACGTACTCTAGTAAGTCGAGCCAATCGCCGTATACTTAAAGTGTTTATGAAATGAAAAATACCTTGGTATTTTTGTTGTTTTATTGTACAGAGGAGCATGGCAGGAGCACTCACGCAAAATTTCAAGAGAATCTGATGCGTAGTTTTCGCGCTATTAACTCTCAAAATTTGCCGTGGATAGTTCGTTTGGGGGAAATTTGGGCTTCTTGGTAACAATGCCTTATGACGTACGCAGATGGATCATTAATAGTGAAATCTATTGTTCTTATGCATAGTTGTCCATTTGCGTACGCCATAAGCATTGTTACCGAAAACCCAATTTTTCTCAAGAACGAACTAGCCATGGCAAACTTTGAGAGTTAATAGCGCAAAAACTACGCATCAGATTCTCTTGAAATTTTCAGTGAGTGCTCCTGTCATGCCCCTCTGTACAATAAAACAACAAAAATACCAACGAATTTTTCATTTCATAGACACTTTAACGAAATTACGCTCGTTTACCAAAATTGTTATCCCATGTTGGTTAAGCCACATGGTTGTACATACTTTTACAAAAACGACAAAGTGCGCGTTTAGGCCTGATTCGGGACCAAATACCGCATACTTTAGTAACGGGGAGTAACCCCAGTGAAGGTTCAATTACCTACAACTTATCCAAAAAGCAATAGAAATTACCTGGTTTCATTGTAGACACAATTTGCACAAGAAAGCCAGTACTCTCTCTTTTAACCATATCTTTTGCTCTTATCAGATGCTTTCTAAATATAAAACAGATTCGTCTGTTAAAAGAATGGTCGACAAAATGGACTGGGTGATCATGCCGTCTTTAAACCCTGATGGATATGAGCATACACATAAAAGTGTACGTATAATGTGTTGTTAAATGTGAGGAGTACTAGGTTAATTAACTACAAAACTAAATGCATTATTGGTTTTAATTTTAGTATCGAATGTGGCGCCGAACTCGTACAAGACACAGTAACTGCATCGGCGCTGATCCGAACAGGAACTGGAATTACAAATGGGGAGGTATGTAATATACTACTCACTCACTCACTCACTCACTCACTCACTCACTCACTCACTCACTCACTCACTCACTCACTCACTCACTCACTCACTCACTCACTCACTCACTCACTCACTCACTCACTCACTCACTCACTCACTCACTCACTCACTCAGGCTACGATGGTATTACGTACGAACATTTAAAATACGGTGGAGAGATTATAACTCAAATTTTGCTGAAATTATATAACTGTATTACTGAAATTGAAGAAATACCTAAGTCATTTAAGCTGGCAATTAAAATTCCAATTCCAAAGAAAAACAAAGAGGTTCGGTCTTTTGATAACCATAGAGGTATCAGCTTACTTACCAGTTTCAATAAAGTTTTGGAAAGAATTGTTCTATCTAGACTACAAAAAAACCCAAATAACAGTCATCATTCTCTTCAAGGAGGTTATCAAAAAGAGCAAGATGCACTAACAACTTGTTTCGTAATTGATGAAGTTATCAAGCATTGTTGCGAAGAAAATGAGAAAGTTTATGTTGCTTACATGGATATTAGTAAAGCTTTTGACACAATGTGGATAAACGGTATGTTGTATAAATTGTATTACAACAAAAACATCTCAGGTAAAGCTTGGAGATTGATACGACATTGGTACCTGGATATGCAAGAGTTTGTATTCATAGAAGGAACTACGTCCAGAACCTATGAACTATTTCAAGGAACTAGACAGGGTGGGGTTTTATCTCCATGGTTGTTTCTGGTTTTTATTGATGACCTTATTCAAGAACTTGATCGAATTAACGCTGGCATTTCTCTTAACTCCGTCTGTTATGGTTCACCAATGTTCGCAGATGATCTGACCATGCTGTCAAGAATGAAACCAGGTCTCGACAGAATGTTGCAAACTGCATGGAATTTTTGCCGAATGTGGCGATTTAATTTTAATTTAAAGAAAACTGTAATATTAACGTTTGGAGAAAGCAAAATGGAACACGATACAAATCGTGAAAGACGATTGTGGAAACTTGGCAGTAGTGCTTTATTAGAATTACAAGTTTGGTCTAACCTAGGAAAGACATGGCACATTTTCAAGGACAATTTGGTGTTTATTTCGAATGCATTACAAAAGGGAAGAGAAGCGTGCTACACACTTGTTGGCATGGGTGCTCGCCATGGGGGGATAAATCCTTCCATTTCGTCTAAATTGTGGAAAGTCATCGGCCTCTCTAAGTTGCTATATGGTGCGGAACTTTGGCAGCTCAAAGGTCATCACATTACAGAGTTAGAAAAGGTACAAAATGTAACAGTTCGCATAATGCAAGGACTTCTTCCTGGAACTTCTGGTTCTGCTGCCTGTGGTCTGTTGGGCTTACTTAGTGTTGAAGTAGAAATAGATAAACGAAAACTTTATTTTTTGGGTCGATTGATAAACATTAGATCAGGAACTCCTTGCAGACGGATTTTCTTAAGAAGGCTGACAAGATGGAAATGGAACAAAGATAAAAAGCTTACAGGATTCATCCCAGACGTCATAAGAGTTCTTCAAAAATACGAACTAATAGAGTACATGGTTGAATTCGTTTTAACAGACCAGTTTCCTACAAAAAAGAACTGGAAGAAGATCGTGAATTCTAACTTACGGAACTGGTACCAAGAGGCGTGGCATATTAAAATTAATAGAAATAAACAACTGAGCATTTATGCAAGAGTTCATCCAACTCATGAAACTTGTTTTTGGTGGCTACTAGCAAAAGCGAAGCCAGAATATTTACCACAAATAACAGATGTTATAAGAGTTATGTGTGGATCCTACAAAATTCGAGGAAAACGTGTAGAAAATCCGAATGAATATACTGACTATTGTGACTTGTGTGAAAGAAACTATTCAAACCCAGTAAATCATGCTTTGTTGTACTGTAGTGGATCTTATGATCAAAGAGAGAAGTTATGGTCTTGGATCAACGATAGTTTACCTGCTTCGCTAAGTGCATACTTAGCTTGTTTGTCAGATATAGATTTTTTGTTTTGTATTTGTGGAGAAAAGAATGACATTCTTTGTTCAGACCTCGATGTATGGACACTGCTTCTAATAGAATCAGCATGTTACATTTCATCATGTTTTAAATGCACTATGCTAACTATTTAAATTTTAATTATTTAATCAATTTTTTTTGTAAATAACTCTTCAGTAATTGGAGGCAATAAAGATTTATACTCACTCACTCACTCACTCACTCACTCACTCACACCCCCACCCACTCACTCACTCACTCACTCACTCACTCACTCACTCACACCCCCACCCACTCACTCACTCACTCACTCACTCACTCACTCACACCCCCACCCACTCACTCACTCACTCACTCACTCACTCACTCACTCACTCACTCACTCACTCACTCACTCACACCCCCACCCACTCACTCACTCACTCACTCACTCACCCACTCACTCACTCACTCACTCACTCACTCACTCACTCACTCACTCACTCACTCACTCACTCACTCACTCACTCACTCACTCACTCACTCACTCACTCACTCACTCACTCACTCACTCACTCAATTCTTTAGATGATCACAGTTTTATTAAGACCTTACTGGGAAATCATTCAGTTTTTAGTACAATTGATAGAAACAGCTTAACAAAAGAATTCGGTTTGCAGTGTGCTACATATATCTCGTACTGTGTACAAAACTCGACTTTCGACCCGTTCAAAAATAACTAGACGTTATTAGATTATTTTACAAATTGCCATGTATATAGTTTAGTTTTGTTTTGTTGTTGTTTTTTTTTCTTTCTTTTTTTATGCTCAGTTTTGTATACTCTTCATATTTGGAGGCAATAAAGATTTCACTCACTCACTCACTCACTCACTCACTCACTCACTCACTCACTCACTCACTCACTCACTCACTCACTCACTCACTCACTCACTCACTCACTCACTCACTCACGCGGGGTTTTAGTGTATTTACAATAAATCTCAGCTACAAGAACCTTAACATCGTAGCAACAATATTCTGTTCTCTACATGTATTTAGGTGTTGGAACAAGTACTAGATGCAGTGACACCTATCACGGTCCTCGGCCATTTTCCGAAGTTGAGACTTATAACGTCGCCAAATATTTGTTTAAAAATCGTAAAGATCTCATTGGGTACATGGACATTCATGCCTACAGTCAACTGTGGATGACACCGTGGGGATACAAACGAGCCTATCCAAATGATAATGGAGAACAGGTAGGAAAAGGGGTTGAGCAGGGGGGGGGGGGGGGGGGGCGTGGTTATCAATTTTGCCGACAAATGGGCGTGGTCATTGGGTGTGGTCATTCAAAAGTAATAAACCCACAATGTTCTTGGACATGTCATTAGGTGACATGAAAATTATCGTATTTTAAAACGACCAAACTACAAGAAACTCCGACTGTCTTACAGGAAAGATGGAACTATAGTTATATTGGCTTCAAGGGAGTCAATGAAGACCGTGGGGCTCCACTACTACAAAAGAATAGCCTACTCTGACTACTCTTTCTATAGTTTTGACCTCGTTTAAATTTCAATCAGTCCTTCAAAAAATACGGTCTAACGTAGTAATATAATTAAGCTTAGTGTACTGCTGAGCGAAGGGCCTTCACTCGAGGCGTTAGACATCTACGACTACATTCCACGATCCAGAAAACACACTGGCGGCACAGTTCATTATCGACGAAAGAGAACGAGACTTATAACTATAGTTCCTCACATCTCAGTTCCTCTGCTGTATATCTCGTGATTACGGTGCTTTCGAATGGTAATTTGCAGTTTTGCCGACAAAAGATTTGCCGACAAAAGCTTCATTTGCCGACAGCAGTTTGGCTGTTCAAGGTGAAGTTGTATGGTCAAGTCTTTCGATATTGAAGAAACAAGATTTCAGTTTAGAAATATCAAAAACATAAGTACCATCACCCCACGAACCTTCACCCAACTTGACCATAGTCCTCTAGAGAAAACAGTTTAGATATGACTGTTAGGGTTATCCAGTATAAGTAAAGTCTGTAAGAATTTTCCAAAGTGTTTTAATCTGAAGTTACTGAAAAACAAATACTTGAAGTTGAAAATACCCTTAAGATTCTAGGAGTCACCAATGATAAGAAGCTTACGTTTAAAGAACATTTGAAAGATCAACTAAAAAAGGCTTATGCGAAGTGTTCAGCCCTACGCAGAATTAAGAAAATGGTCAGTCCTGAAATAATGATAAGGCTGTATAAAGCATATATCCTACCACATCTGGAATACTGCAGCCCAGTTCTAATTGGTATTGGAAAAATGCAAAGTAACAAGCTTGAAGAAGCAAACTATTATATGCTTAGAACACTGTTGAATTTAGCAAAGAGCAACACGTATGAACAGGTTCTCCGACATGTTAACATGAAGACTTTAACTCACCGAAGACGGTTCCATTCGTTGGTGTTACTTTATAAGCGTATTAAAGAGCAAGGACCTATTTACATTCAAGAATTCTTTAAGACCAGAGTAGTACCGTACAATCTACGCGGATCCGGCACAAAGCTCGAACAACCAATATTTAACTCTTCATGGTCCAAGAATTCTTTTAGCTGCATAATTAGTCGCCTATGGAATAATCTCCCAGATACAGCTCGCAACGCATATAATGTCGCGCATTTTAAGAAGATTTTAAACAACATTGACCTTAATATTGATGTTTATGTTGCATGATTGCAAGGACATAAATTTTAGTTCTTATATCCATTTAACATTTTAATATATAACTGATTATATACTTACATATTATTTATACACATATTTTAACTTTTGTATTATATTAGGCTAACCTTACTTATTTAATGGCACGTGCATGTTTTAACGAGTCTTGTACTCCTAAGTGTTACGTGGATAAATAAAGTATGATGATGATGATGATGATGACAGTTGACCAACTCGGTCAACATAAATTTCTCTCGGCTTTTGGTTGGTACCAAAAAAGAATCTTGGCGGGTTTTTCTTGTTTCCTGCTAAACAAAGTGCGTGTTAATATAGGTGCGTGTTGGAAAGATCGCTGCAAGAGCTTTGAGGGATGCAGGCTGGGGAACACTGTATAAAGTTGGTCCTTGGTCAGTCATTACTTGTGAGTTTAAACTTTGCTTTATTTTATTCTATTTTCACTTTCTTGTGATTATTTAAATCTATTTTTGAGTTACCTTTTATATGTTTACTTATCTTTCCGATTCTCTCGGTTCCTTCTATTTTTCTCTCTTTCTTTAGCTCTCCCCTAATCTATTTCCTTTCCTTCCCATGTCGTGGATTGTCCTATGTCCCGTATTGTCCCATCATGTCCTGTCTTGTCCCATCATACCCTGTCTTGTCCTATCATATCCTGTCTTGTCCCGTCATATTCTGTCTTGTTCCATCATGACCTGTCTTGTCCCATCATGTCCTGCATTTCCCCATCATACCCTGTCATGTCCCGTGAAGTCCTGTCTTGTCCCATCATGTTCTGTCTTGTCCCATCATATCCTGTCTTGTCCCTTCATGTCCTTCCTGTCTTTGTCCCATCATGGCCTGCCTTGTCCTACAATGTCCTGTCTTGTCCCAACATGTCCTGTCTTGTCCAATCATGTCCTGCCTTGTCCCATTATATCCTGTCTTGTCCCATCATGTTCTGTCTTATCCTATAATGTCCTGTCTTGTCCCATCATGTCCTGTCTTGTCCCATCATGTCCTGCATTGTCCCATGTCACGTCTTGTCCCATCATGCCCTCCTGTCTTATCCCATCATGTCCTGTCTTGTCTCATCATGTCTTGCCCTAACTTGTCACATCATGCCTTCATATTATATCCTGTCCTATCACGTCATGTCCTGGTTTAAGTATAGTACCGTATACATGGAACCAGGTTTATAAGTGCCGGGCGGAGATTTAGATCATCTATCAACTCTTTTTACGTAGACCCAATAAGTGGTACTGCCGGCGATTGGGCCTACGGGTTCTTAGGAACGAAATACTCGTATACCTTAGAACTCCGGGATGGAGGAAGACACGGATTTCGCTTACCAGCCAGTCAAATCATTCCAACTGGGACGGAAACATTTGCCGCATTGAAAGCCATGGCAGGTGCTATGACGTTATAATCTGAGAACAATCTCTTTCACTCTCATTGTTCAAACTTAAACTTGTCAAATTATCCTCTTAATTGCTACTATATGTAATCATATCGATTTTTTTTTGATTTTTTTTTTACTATCTTATATTTACTTATTTCATTTATGTTACACAGGGCCCCATTGAAAAACACTTCGGTGACATGGGCTCCCTGTTAAAATATTATTATTATTAGTATGTTTATGTTATATGATTCAATATCATTAAAGAAATACAAGAAATAAATAAAATAAACCAAAAATTCAAAGAGTGTTAAATCAAGAATTAATCTAAATTTGATTTTAACATTTAACGCTTAAAATCCAACTTCTAAATCAGTTTGCCCTAAAATTTATTAAGATTATACCCTGAGAATAATGTAAAAGTTACATAAAAGAGTAGAGTAGAGTCGAGTGGAGTAGGGTAGGGTAGGGTGGAGTGGAGTGGAGTAGGGTAGGGTAGGGTAGAGTAGAGTAGAGTGGAGTAGAGTGGAGTAGAGTGGAATAAAGAGTCTCCATCCATCCATCCATCCATCCATCCATCCATCCATCCATCCATCCGTCCATCCATCCATCCATCCATCCACTGCGCAGCTTTCTTGTACATATATAACATTACAGATCCCAATTACTATAAATCTCTGTTAAATGGAGTGTTATCACATTGCGCAACCGTTATCAACGCAATAATAATGCTTGCGTGATGCAATTTGGTAATTCATATAATTGGGCCATGATGCCATATTAGATAACAAGTTGCTCTAACGTGTATCATTATCTTGTAACCAAGCTCGGTGACCTCATTTTTTTTTCTTTATTAATACCAGTATGTAAAACTATAATCCTGGGAAGTTTCAATAAATTTTCACCACGGGAAGAATTGCTGAAAAATTACTCTAACTCCTTATGATTACTCCTGACTACGGAATCGTGATCTCATTCCTCACGATTCAAACTTTAGTATTTTACTCAGTCTAACGCCAGACGATTTTAGTCTGTTCACGGATCGACCCTTCAAATCTTGATATTATAATTAAGATGATGTTAAAAGCCTTAGCGAAAAAAAAACAAACCCGAAAATAAACATCTTGAAAGATCGAAGATATAAATCTAAAACAAAAACAAAAACACAAAAACGAGATGGTAATATTCCGTAAATGTGGTTTAAAAACTCACATAAACTAAATTTGCAAAGAAGAATAGACCACTTTCATAAAGACCTTCACTTTAAATATTCTTTTATGTGCATCTAAATGAGCCTTTCTGGCCTCGTTAAGAAGCAAAGATTTTTTTGAATTGCAGACACACAAACGAGGCCAGAAAGGCTTATTAAGATGCACATAAAAGAATATTCAAATTAGTCGCTATTATAAAAGTGGTCTATTGGTTTAGTTTAGATGTAGATGTTAGACCACGTCCCCACGTATGTGTTTTCATAGCGTTTTTATATTGTTCTCGGTCCTCAGGGGAGCAGAAAACAATGGTCTCATTACCTGAAACAATATGAAAACGCTAGGAAAACGTATAGGCCTACGTGTGGACGTGGCCTTAGACACCCCTTTGGGTTTTTGTTACTGGCTAACGCCAGACGATTTTACTCAAGTGAGGGGTGTTTACCTGAAGCCGGTTCTGATAACTGTAATCAAAATATACTAAGGTTAGATATCCTGCCGAAAAAGAGAACGTAGGAGTCTAACGTTTCGAGCGAAGGCTCTTCGTCAGAAGGTCCTTCGTCTGAGATTCAGTTCACGCCGGCATAATCTTAGGTCACCTCTCAACTTAATCATCATCATTGCATGGTTCATCATTGGTTTTCTGTCGTTATGACAGGTCTTTCATTACAGCAGTCTGTTATAATCTACCTCCACTCGTTTCTGTTCTGAGCTTTGTTCTTTGTCACCTGATATGTGTCTTTATCCAATAGCATCCAACATCTTTATTCTTTGACCTCCACGTAGTCTTTTCCATCAACTCTTCCTTCAATCATGTCACGCAGCATGTTATCATGTCTCAGTATATGTGCCCCATCCATTTCTGTTGCCTGTACTTGATGGTTTTCAGAAAGCTTCGTGTTAACTCAACTTAATACGTTGTTTTAAATGATATTGGTGTCAAATCTACATAAAATAACGGCCCGAGTTCAGGCTGACCTCATGTAAACACCCCTCTAGTCCGGTTAACAGGAACAGCCCACGCTCATGTAAATAGCTCCTAACATACAAAAGAAACAAATCGCTATGTTTCAATTCCGCGACTGTTAACCATTTGCCTCATATACGAGCCCTTTGCTTTTTCACTGCCTAACGCCAGATCAGACTCGTCCCCAGTCGTTATATGATACGCTGCTAG
Source organism: Corallium rubrum (assembly GCA_964035015.1). Taxonomy (NCBI): domain Eukaryota; kingdom Metazoa; phylum Cnidaria; class Anthozoa; order Scleralcyonacea; family Coralliidae; genus Corallium; species Corallium rubrum. The sequence goes on from OZ036004.1 coordinate 6,993,465, forward strand.
GCTAAACGCGCAAGGGGATCTGGGAAGGGGAGAGAAAAAATAAGGACTGGCAGATTACACATTCAAAATGGCAATGCAAAAATTCTAGATGCTGAAGAAAGACCATTTCATCGAACTTTATTGTGCATTTTTGGCTAACAAACTCTCTTGTCCTCAAGAAAATGTAAGTGGAACCTGACAGAAACATTTCACTTGACTCTGAAGATGACCGCCGCTGAGGCCGGCGAAACATCACTTACTATTAAAACATCAACAACAGTCTTTCTCAAGACTACACTAACCTAGACGTACAATTTACACAAACAACATGTACTAATCCTTGGTTTAAACCATTTATCCTGTCATTCTGAAGAGGGCCTATTATTCAAATTCACCATCTAACTCGTGTTGCAGTGAGCATTCAAATATTCATCGTACTCTGCCATATATTGATTTCAGCTGGCAAATAAGATCTAGAGACGGTCGAAATATGACCAAGGAAAACGTAATTTGAAAGGCCTACATTATAGAAATATCGATTTGTCTCTAATAAAGGGAGAAAATCCGGTTACGAAGCAAACAATGGCAGGTTGCAAGATATGCATATAATTTGCAAATTTCTAGTAATCTGCCGGTCGCTTCCCATTTTTTCCTCCCCCTTACCGTGAAACCCCGCGCGCCCACACTTTTATCCTAGTGAGTCCCTTGTGATCCCACGTTTGATCCTACCTTAACCTAAAGAAGCGACTGGGGACGAGTCTGACGCCAGATGGCAAGCAAAAGGTTAAGACACTTAAGCCGTGTTTACACGGCCAAAATTTAAGCACGTTTAAGTTAAACGTGCTTAAAATGCGCCACCTTGGTGCGTTTACACGGTCATTTAATAATCCCTTACTAAAACATGTACACCATTATTCAACATGGCGGACGAGCTATATTTTTGGTTTTGGAAGCTTCGTATGGGTAGCGTGCGTCAACGTACAACGGAAGACCGGTACACGAGAAAGAGTAATAGCTAAAAGAAAGTGAAACAAACAAAGGAACAAAGAATAGCGAGATGAAAGCTTCTGCAGCAGGGCAAAAAAATGCATTTTATCGTATTAATAACACCGTATTGAGAGCAAGCGTTTTTCAATCCCGTTGCGTTTACACGGCCAAGTTAAGCGCGATTAACTGATCGTGCTCAGTTTAATCCACCTCCTTGAGGTGGTGCAAACTAATCGCGATTAATTTACGCCGATCTGTTTACACGGACATTTTAAGCCCGCTTAAAATCAGATGTGGCTCAGATCCCGCTTAAATTTTGGCCGTGTAAACAGGGCTTAAGACACAGTTTACAACAAAATGGAAACCAGGCTTAAAGCCTAGTTCACACTTGTCGTAAGAATCGCAGCAATGTTATCGTGGCCGATGGCATAGAGTGCTATCAGTCTAGACTGCGTGATTTGCATATATACAGCAGTCAAGACACAATACAATATTATTCTATTGTTCTATTGTGTCTTGACTACTGTATATATGCAAATCACACAGTCTAGACAGACAGCACTCTATGCCATCGGCCACGATAACATTGCTGCGATTCTTACGACAAGTGTGAAAACCGTCAAAGTATTCTCAAAATATAATCCAAACAAAACGGTATTCTCGGATTATTAAATATAGCAAGTTTATCTTGTTCCCTTGGGAAACCCACGCAAGAATATACCAGACACCGTCATATCATGGTTGAAAATCTGTCTGTCCTGCAAGATAAATGTAACTCTGCTCCGTGTCTGGTCAAACCTATCCGCGTTCTTGCTTTTAATAGGCGAGTTTCAGGGTGTTGCGCGCGCATCATTTTTCAAAAAAACTGGCAAGCTCCTCTCAAAGTAAACGTACTATTTAAAATCAACAAAGTATAGACACAGTTTCTGGATATTTAACACTGTTATTCTGCTGTTGTTGGCTCGCTAGCAAGTCTGTTTGCTATTGTTATTTTGTAGAGAGCCCGCCAATTCCTTTCAAAAACGATGCGCACGCAACACCCTGAAACTCGCCTATTCTCATATACATACACACCCCTCTCTCTAAAATGTTGTATAGTCAAGTATTTAACCCTTTCACTCGCATTGTCGTGGGAAACTTTATTTTTTTACTCTGTCTAAAGCCTGGTGCACACACACGCTACGAATTTATAGTTGGTCGATTTTTATCGGCTGGTCAAGCGATAAAAATCAGTGTTTACCATACATGTGCGCCAGTTACATGTAAAAGCTCACATCTTTAGCCACTGGAGCGACCATTTTTACGATCGTCAAACCAAATGACACCGCACATGTAACGATTTTGGAGTCTCTTGCGAATTGGACCGATTTGTTTCTCTCAGCTGTAGATTTACATATTCCCACTTGTAAAGCCAGAAACACAAATGACCACCCTTGGATTGATCAAGACCTGCTGAATCTTATCAAACGTAAAAACAGACAAAGAACTATTACATCTATAAAACCGGTCGCAATGAAGACTACATTAGATTCTCACAGACGCGCCGTGATACAAAAGAGATGATTAAGCAGAAAAAGAAACTATATGTCCAAAAACTTAAAGATTCAATACGTGAAAATCCCAAACGTTTTTGGTCGTATGTCAAAACCACAACAAAACAAAACCAAACCCCTGAATTTTTACGAAGCGGTCAGCGCTTTGTATCAAATATTAAGGATAAGGCGAACTTATTCAATCTCTATTTTCAGTCTGTATTTAATAATGATGTCTTTGCTGATACTGAAGTTCCACCTGCTTCGTCACAAGCACACCACCTCTTGTCATCTATTCAATTTACACTATCAGAAGTGGAAAATGCACTAAGAGCCATTGATCCAAACAAATCATCCGGACCAGACAAGATCCCAGGTAGACTTCTTAAGGAAATCGCCCCCCAGATTGCCTGGTCTCTTTGTCGTCTCTTCAATCAATCTTTATCACTAGGAGTATTTCCAGATAAGTGGAAACTAGCTGATGTGACTCCAGTGTTTAAAAATGGTGACTCATTATTAGTTGAAAATTATAGACCTATCTCATTATTATCTATCCTTTCAAAAATCCTAGAGAGATGTGTATTTAATCACTGCTATGTCCACATCTCTTCTCAATTATATCATATGCAACATGGATTCTTGAAAGGCAGGTCGACAGTCACCCAACTTCTTGGAGTTTACCAAGAAATTATCGAAGCCCTAGCTAACGGTAAAGAGACTGATGTAATCTACCTAGATTTTAGCAAAGCTTTTGATAAAGTTACTCATACATTCATTGGCCATAGAGTTGGCCGATAAATATCGACCAACTAAAAAATCGTAGTGTGTGCGCCTGGCTTATGTATCAGTCAATTCCAGCTGTGCCCACCCCCCCCGGGCATTCACCATTTTTGCTAATCCCGGGGGTAGGGCTATTGCCAGAAACACATAACCCGGGCACAGAATAGTAAGACAACCAGAAGTCCGACTCGAGTGACAACTTGTCCGCATTTCTTCAATGCGCATGCGTGATATTTTACGCCATCCGACGCCATCCTACGCGATCCTACGCAATACAGTAAAACCCCGCATATAAGAACCTGGTTTTTAAGAACCTGTTAGGCTAAGATTGTCCATTTAGACCCCCTTTACATAAGAACCTGTTTTAGCCTAAAATTTGAAAAGGTTCTTATTTTATAATTTACTACCAAGAATAGGTTTGTATTTTTTAAGATTGAAGTCATTTAGACATAATTATATGCATTTTTTGTATAAATAATAGGCTGTACCAATATTCTTCCAGGAACAACCCCATTTTTCCCTTAAGAAAATAAGAACCTGTTTAAGAACCTAAATAGCCCAATTTCCCAGTAAGCACCAATATATATAAGAACCTTTTTAGGCTAACTTGAAAAATACAGGTTCTTATATGCGGGGTTTTACTGTATCCCACGCCATCCTACGCAATCCTGGCAAGTTCCCCCGGCAGCTTTAACCTTCTTTTGAAGGTCCAAACTGCCGGGGAAACTTGCCAGGATTGCGTAGGATGGCGTAGGATGGCGAGGAATCAAGATGCGCGAGGCGACATGCGCGAGGACAAAAACTTCAAAGGTTCCGACGCGAGTCGGACTTCTGGTTGTCTTACTATTCTGTGACCCAGGGGTCGGGATTTGGAACAATCGCGCTTGCTATGCACTGTGGGAAAGTATAATCTAATTCGCGCGCCGTACGGGCATTTTAACGGAAATATATTTGAAATATAAGGTTTCAAACTTACAAGGAAATCGGACGTTAAATGAGCTAAAATACGACAAATTTTTCAATAAAATAGCGTTACCTTGAGTTCATGATGTGTTGTCTTCTATTTGTGTGCTTGAGTTGATTTGAAGCGATTTATCTGTGTTTTCGTTTGGGGTTTAGACCTGAATTTGTTGCCCAGGGTGGGACCTTGGCACACTATGTCTTTCCCTGGGGTGGGGACATGGTCAATTTTTTTCTCCAAAATGTCTAATGCCCTGGAATTGACTGATACATTAAATTTTACTCGTCAACAGGGAAGACGTCTCGAAAAGCCATGTACCAAAAGGGTTAATTTTCTAGACTCACAGTAATTGGCAAAAAGCTGTCACAATCATCTTGCCATAATGCCATTGCGTTGTGGTATGTGTCATTTTGTAAATTATTGTTCTCTTTTATGATTGTAACAGATAAAGATGTTGCGAAATCAAATATATAAATATAGATAAAGAAAAATACCGCGTCCTAGTGAGTCAAAGATTAAGAGTGTTGTGATGAATGATGTCGTATTTTAAGTAATTGCTATTTAGAACTCGTATGGGACGACAGATGCGATTGATGATAAAAATAAACAAGATAGCTGCGACGTATCATCGAAAGACTGACTGGATATACACCATATGCAATACCCAGTCAGAGTACTGCGGAGAACTGTTTTTGATACCGTGAAATCGAGGCTGGTAGGTCCGTCAAATTCAAAATGGCGTCTTCTGTCCACCCTCTGAGATATGGCCCTTGCTTTTTAAGTGAAGAAGATTGAAGATATGAAGTCATTCATCATCATCATTATTATCGTCACCACCACCACCATCATCGTCGTCTTCGTCATTCTCATCCTCATCATCATCACCATTATCATTATTATCGTCACCACCACAACCACCATCATCATCATCACCATTATTACTATCGTCACCACCACCACAACCATCATCACCATCATCCTCATCATCACCATCCTCTTCATCATTATTATCGTCACCACCACAACCACCATCATCATCATCATCATCACCGTCATCATTATTACTATCGTCACCACCACCACCACAACCACCATCATCACCATCATCCTCATCATCATCACCATCCTCATCATCACTATTATCGTCACCACCACAACCACCACCACCACCACCACCACCACCATCATCATCATCATCATCATCATCCTCTTCATCAATCATCATCAATGGCAGAGTTATCAAAGAGGTCAAACAAATACTACATTTTGACCTTGACTGTCGTACATTCATTGATTCATATATCTATTTAGCAATGAAGAAAGCCCAATTGCAACACAGCCTCACGTTGACACCATTTGTGAACGAATTGATAAACTTTGAAAATTATTTGTATTTACAATACACAAACTTGTTATCAAAACACAATTATAATAAAAGACATTTTTTTGATTTAAAAAGAAAATAAGAGATGCATGTTCGTCTTCGAGAAATGAAACATTGAACAATCATCGCTCACACATCCGCTAACACTATTGATACATTACATCATCCTTTCTTTCTTCCCTTTTATTTCGCTCTGAACTCAACACACAAGCATTGCCCCACTATTAAATCTCGATTAGTTTTAACCCTTTCGCTGGTATAGTTCTCCCGTTGACGAGTAAAATCGTCTGGCGTTAAACAGAGTTAATAATATTAAGTAATATTGGGCATTTCACTCGATTACATAGCGTGTTCCAAGGATTTTGGGTGAAGGAAAATTCGAGTGTAGAATATATACATTTTAAGACCAAACCGGGACCAGTTGCGAAAAATGCAACTACACAGGCCTTCCGGCAGAGAATAATAATAGTCTACTTTGGCGGTGAAAGAGTTAATTGGGACAGGTAGAGAGATAGGTTTTGTTAAACCTTTCGCTGCTATAGTTCTCCCGTTGACGAGTAAAATCGTCTGGTGTTAGACAGAATAAAATAGTCTGGCATTAGACAGAGTAAAATAGACTGGTGTTAGACACAGTAAAATAGTCTGGCGTTAGATAGAGTAAAATCGTCTGGCGTTAGACAGAGTAAAATCGTCAGGCGTTAGACAGAGTAAAATAGACTGGTGTTAGACACAGTAAAATAGACTGGTGTTAGACACAGTAAAATAGTCTGGTGTTAGACACAGTAAAATAGTCTGGCGTTAGATAGAGTAAAATCGTCGGGCGTTAGACAGAGTAAAATAATAAAAGTCGACTTTGGTCGACTTTGGCGGTGAAAAAGTTAAATGACAGGAACTACAAAACACACCTTGAAATCCAGAAAGAATCTTCTAGAACGTTGAGAAAATACACTTAATTTGTTAGATACCAATGAATATATTATTAAAATATACCTGAGTATTGTACAGACAGTTAGGTGCGAACATTTGGTAATTCGTTGAGAACATGGGAATCATTCGTTTACTTAAGCTCAATGTGGGTGTTTTAAAACCGTGTTAGTTATTGGAAAATGTACACATATACACATTAATGTGTTTGTTTTCTGAACAATGTGTTGTAATATATACACAGTATATACGCGCTCTCATTGATTTAGTGCATCATCCGATTATTTCTAAATAAAACCAACAGTCGGTGAATAAAAGTAGAAATATCTTTCTAATCACCGAGCGATAACGTAGCGATAGTATCGACACCCAGACAGCATTTTCGACGGTTTAAACAGTCAGTTAATGAGCCAACTGAGATTGAACTAATGTAATAAGTATTACTGAAACGCCTGCTGCGCTGCACAAGACAGACACGATTTCCTAACTAATCTTCTTGTCACATCTTCCAGTATGACGCTTGTTCTAATTAATAGCTAAAAACGGCGTGATAGCTACTCGTATAGATTTCCACTCGTGGTTTCGACTTAACAAGAACTTCCGACACAATAGAACGACTAGTTTGTTTTCGAAGCACACCAAGGCACTTGGCAAGTGTATGAACTAGAGGTTTGCTCAGGGCTATTCACGAGACATCAAAATGCAGCTTTTGCTTGCCAAATTCCCCTAAGTCATAATCCAATGCTTTGTTAGGTTCACAGGATGTGGGTAATAAACTGCACGTTGGGTGGTAAGAGTTGATAGGATCGAATGCGTCGAGGTATTTTACGGGCGTGCAAACACAAGTTGTGACATAAGAGGGCACGCAGTTGGACAGCTTCCTGCCAATTCGTTCGTAATATAAAGCAGAGGGAACTACAAGAGACGGTCAGAAAGCCAGAAAGTGACAACGTCGACGACGAAGAGAAACGGTCTGATTTCTAGAGTTGTATTTTGCGTCAGTCATGCTGATTATTTGTCTGCTGTTAACGGCTCCTCTACTCGAGGCAGCGTTCAGAGGAGAATTTTACAAAGGGTAGGTCAACTTTTTTAAATATTCGCGTATTTCTCGATACACATCTGGACAAGAAGATACTAAATATTAAACAAAGCGCTTGGGTGTGTAGCAAGGGAAAAAAGTTAGACATCGAGGCATGCTGCTGCTTTTTTGAGTTGGATTTATTAACGAAATAGATTAATACCAAATGTCATTACATCTTAAAAACTATACTCTTTCAATCAGCGAGCTTGCTGAAAATGTCGTATCGGGATTTATTTTGTTTGTCAGAGTACCGAAAGAAATATATTATAGCGTCTCCTTGACGGGGCTTGACTTTACAACCATCAATATTTTGAAACCATGTAGTAGATAAGCATCTAAATAGTATTGCTATATGATTGTGTAAGAATATTGTCTATTGAGATACATTAATTGCAGGTTCGCGCGAACATCAGCATAGGTAGCTTGGTTATGTTGTCGTTTTTCTGATCGCTTGTCGGTTCGTGTTTTAAATCAGGTGAGTGGGATCAGGTTTTTGTTCAAGCTACAAGAAGTTCTCTTTTATCTTTTAAATCAAGAGTAAAATTACGTCGTTTGCGGATATAAAGCACAGTGAGATATGAATGTTCCGCTATTCAGGAAGGAAGGAAAGAAAATTGAGTTTGTGCGTCTGTTTCTTAACACGATAAGACAAGATTGTAAAAACGTTGTCACACTCAACCTGAGTGAAGGTCCATGTGATGAAATAACATTTCCTGAATTGTTATCCCCAAATATGGCCAAGAGATTTCTTTATATGGCTCGTTCCTCTTGCCAAAGATGGCATAAAGAACAAAACGGAAGGTTTCGGTGGCAGAGGCAAACGTTGGACGTTTTTTTCAAAACTTAAAGTTAAACCATTATATACGTAAGGACATTATATTTAGCTAAGCTTCACCATACTAAATGATTTATGTGTCGGTTCTACAGACAAGGAGATAAGAGGGTACTAAAGACGTCCATTACAAAAAGTCATATAATCTTTCCATGAAGTACTAATCAGTTTTCAGTTTTTTGAATAAAAGTACATTTAGTATACGTTTGCGTGTATTAAAACAGATGTTTGTTTAGACCTTCGGTCAAACTCAGATGCTCAGAAAATGTTTCTGAGTGCCCCAGACAGGGATCAAACCTTCGACCTTCTGATGACTGGTTATATTTTCGAACCCGATTGAGCTATATTGTATTATTTATAGACGAAAATAGGAGAGGCGTAAACGATAGACATTGAGCTAATGAGGTTCGGATGGAGGGCTAAGTTTGTCAATTTATAGTCATATATGCGCTTCTTAACGAAACGTGTCAGCGTGAATGTTAGCATATGAGATGTCATATAAATAAGTTTTGTGGAAACACCACGTAAACTATTTCTTTGCTAAGCTTTCGGCCTGTTGACTCAGGCCTTTTCGGAGAACATTCTTGATTTTGTTTTCTAATTAATAAAATTAACGTGATACGCCATTGTATTCTTACGTGATTTAATTGATCAGTTGCTTAGTTTATAAATGACGTGAGCCAACAACTTGTTGTCATTGCTCTGATGAAGGCCTGAGTCAACAGGCCGAAAGCTTAGCAAAGAAATAGTTTACGTGGTGTTTCCACAAAACTTATTTATATTACTTTATCGCCATGAAAACGTTCAAAGAATTAAATATGAGATGTCGTTAAAAAAATGACGTTATGGCTAGGAGTGGTATACCTATACATGTATACCCAGCTGTGAGACTCCAAAACATTTTCTGAGTATTTGAATATATAACGACTGATATTCCATCGACGATATTTCATATACAGCTGTCTGTCCGATTATCCCATGTTTTACTCTGATGGAGTGCTCATGCAACATCGTGGTATTTTTTCGTTGCAAAAAAATCTCAGCAGTTTACCACCGCAAGTTGGGCACTATCTCAAACTATTTTTCGTTTCCTTAGATACTTTGAAAGTCTAAGACAACAGGATTGTACAGTAAATGAGAATAGCTTTCCGTATAACAATTGTATATCGTTTCCTTGCCAAACAACTTAGCAATGTGAATCAGGATATACTGGCGGAGGAAAACACAATAAAAACAGCCAGCTTATACGTAAAAGCTTAATTTCCTGTTTTCACCTTACGACTAAACAACACAAAACAAAACATGTTTTCCGCTGGCTAATCTTTAAGAGTTGAAATTTTGCATAGCGCTGTATAGAATTCAGACAAGTAGTTTCTGGAGACAATTTTATACAGTTAAATGATTCTTTAATATAAAACTTTGTTATAACTCGGCTCCTTATTGATAGTCAAAATGCCTTTTTGACGATTGTCTAACGTAAGAAGGTCAAGGACAAACGCTCAGCTATGTAATAAAATCTAGCCTCAAACGGAAATCAAGTTTTATATTTACTAATTTAGTCTTACATTCTTTCATTATATCTTGTAAAAATATTCATGTATTTATCCATAAAATTGTAATTTCCAAAAAACATGAGCCAATAACGTTATTATTATTATGAAAGTATTAGTGAGAATTTGTGATAACACGTTTTATATTTATGGCTATACAGCTTTCGATCTGTTGGCTGAGGTGTTTTTCAGAGCAATGCCAATATCACGTTGCCTCACGTCATAAAAGCAACCAGAATCACACAAGGTCACAACTTATTACAATTTTATCACCATGCAAAAATTCACATATGAATTCTTCCGCTTGTTTTTCCGTTGTATATATATATATATATATATATATATATATATATATATATATCACGAGTCAGACCTCTTTTGCCGTTATTTGGTATCTAGAAGATATTTCATGGCCGTGCGGAGATACGAATTTTATTTTCGAGTGTTGTCAATATCTTTCACGAGTGAGCGAAGCGAACGAGTGAGAGATATAAACAACACGTGAAAATAAAATTCGTATCTCCGCACGGCCATATAATGTTCTGTTTATTATATTGATATCGATAAACTATAAAAAATATAAGTAAAACGGAGCAAAGGTTATATAACACTTCTATTTGCAAAATACCCAACAAATTACAACATATGAGCCATAAGTTTTGAAAGCATTTTTCACAAGAATTTCCCTAGTTTGTAGAACAAAGCGCGTAGCACAAGTAAGAATGAACACAATTTTGTTTACGCTCATAAAGAGTTACGAAGCGGATTCTTAGTGCTCACGCCATCGATATCTTCACATGCGGAGATATCACTTTCTTTCATCGATATCTATATAATAAATAAATATATCCTATCCTTGTCCCGTCCAAGAGTATCTTAATTGTTTCCCTGTATAAAATAACTACGTCAATAGATGATTAATGTCTCCGCATTTTTGTGAAAATGATCTGCCAGATTCAAGTGTTTATATATCTAAAACATCCCGTTTTGGGGAAAAACAGATTAAGTTCACACGATGAGCACGGCATTTTCCGGATTCGAACTTCAAAGATAAAGTGGGCCATTGAGACTACGTTTACACTAGAGCAAAAATATCCGGATTCACATTGTTTTTTATTCTCATGAGGATGAAAAACAATGTGAATGCGGATACTTTTGCTCAAGTGTAAACGCAGTCTAAACCGATATTTTTTTTACTACGATTATGCATGGTACTTCAGTGATGTGGTTGTTTTTACGTGGTAAACTGACGTTTCAAGCGGAGGCCTTCATCAGACGACTCTGTTTGAAACGTCAGTATTTCCGTCATATACATTTTAAGACCAAACCGGGACCAGTTGCGAAAAATGCAACTACACAGGCCTTCGGCAGGAATTGAACCCACGACCTTGCGATTCTAGTGCAATGCTCTGACCACTGAGCCACGGAGGCCGTTGCCGAGAGCTTGATCGCGAGTTCTGTATATATAATAAGGTGGTAATGCCAGGAGAGAATTGGGTATATTATAAGTAATATTGGGCATTTCACTCGATTACATAGCATGTTCTAAGGATTTTGGGTGAAGGAAAATTCGAGTGTCGAATATATACATTTTAAGACCAAACCGGGACCAGTTGCGAAAAATGCAACTACACAGGCCTTCCGGCAGGAATTGAACCCACGACCAGGTTTGATATACTGCCGAAACAGAGAACGCGTAGGAGTCTATATATATAACGTTTCAAGCGAAGGCCTGCCAAGAGAAACGTTTCTCTCTGACGAAGGGCCTTCCCTCGAAACATTTATCCACTGCAACGTTCTCTGTTTCAGCAGTAGATCCAACCGTACTATATTTCGATTGTTGTTTCAGCACTGCCTACGCAGCACGCTACTTTTATCTAACTTTTTTACAGTTCTCCACTAACTGTGTATTAAGTAAAATACAGGAAAACTAAAACACAGATGAACATGCAGGAAAAACAAAGACTATGAAACAGTAACGTTTTGAAGTTCTTCGCACTAAAAGGCAATCGGAGATTAAAGATAAGAGCATTATCCTAGCTGTTAGTGTTTGACGTTTCCTGGCAATACCGAAGGAACAATAGAGATAGACAAAGTAGGACAAAAGCAATCCAAAACAATCCAGCACGTTTACAAAAAGATGGGCGTCGGGTTTTCATAATCCCTGTGGGTTTTGTGTGATTAGAAAAAGATTACATGATTAGATAAGCTAAGTTTTAATCAGCTTCGCATTTGTGGCTCAGTCAGAGTCTTGAAGTGAGGACCACGGCGAGGTTTCTTAATTATTGTATTGAAAATCTTAAAGGTGGTGAACTAACAATATGTTTAATAATAAAATAAAAATCCAATTCGAATCAAAGCATTAAAACTATAGAAAAAAATAAATAATTAAAATAAGGTATACGTTATATTTGAAATGAAGAATGCCCTTACGTTGCTTTCTTGATTTTTTTTTTCATTTTGAAATTCAAAGTTAAGTTCGGCAAGTTTGATAATTAGTTATATACATGTAGTGCATGTGGTATGTAACAGACGTTTGTCAAGCTCGATTACTCAGAAAAGAGCCCCATCATACAGGGATAATCTTCTAATCGGACCAGTTATAGATGCTCTAAAACCATATTGAGTTACACTGAGGCTCGGATAGATAAATAGATATAGCCTATAAGATTGCATTTGCCGCAAATTCATAGTCATATCACATGTGTGTTTTCCTAAGTGGTATAGTGTTTGCAGAGATGTAGTTGAGATGAGAACATTTTCCATGATTTCTTACACTGCTAAAGTCAACCGAAAAATTTCGGCTGCCGACTCGAGCGGGATTTGAACTCGCACCTTTGGGATTCCGGTCCGCCGCTCGCTCAACAGGTAGAGTGGCGGACCGGAATCCCGAAGGTGCGAGTTCAAATCCCGCTCGAGTCAGCCGAAATTTTTCGGTTGACTTTAGCAGTGTAAGACATCATGAAAAATTTTCTCATGTTTCTGAGGATGATTCTGTAATATAGTTAAAAATATCAAAGCCCAGACAATTACTTTGAAAAAGCCCATAACATTGAAGAAATGGTAAAAATGAAAATATTTATTAATGAACTAACGTTTCGTCGCTACATGCAACATCTTCAGAGTGATTAAATTATTACAATTTCAAAGACTTTATATACATAAGCTTACTGAGAAAAAAGTAAAACAATGAAAATGAAACGATGAAACGTTAGTTCAATAAATATTTTCATTTTTACCATTTCTTCAATGTTAAGGGCTTTTTCAAAGTAATTGTCTGGGCTTCGATATTTTTAACTAAATTACGTTTTCCGCCTGGAATCTCTGTCTCGATTCTGTAATAGATGATATACTATATAATGGTACTTGAGTTTGATGAACGTCTATACATGTATACCAAACGTCTGTTTCGGCAGATTTGTATAAAACTATATATATATATATATATATATATATATATATATATATATATATATATATACATTCAACGAAACGTGATCGTAAAATTAGGACTTGAAAGATCTGTAGCAGAATTTTGACCTTTTTTGAACCACGTAAAGTAGTACAGTGCTAATTAAACAAATTAGATTAAAGACTCTCTAATTATTAAAGCCTGTTTTTCATATGTCGCCGATCGTCGGCGATTTGTGATTTAGATGCATGTTAAAACGGGAAGTGCAGCAGCATGTTAAGTAACAAAGAACAATGCAGAAAAGCAGTGCTTTTATTCTTTTACTTCACATGCATCTAAATCACAAATCGCCGACGATCGGCGACATATGAAAACCAGGCTTAAAGTCTTAATGTATGACTGCTTTCTCGTCCAGTCGATATCAGATTTCTAAATGAGCAGTTTTTTTCAGTTAGCATTCTCGGATGAATCTTGGAGAAGGCGCTCAGATACCTTGCAATTTAAAATCGGGGAACAGGATCTCGTATATCTCCAAAAACGCGGACTGCCTACACAGCACACTACTTTTATTTCACTGTTTTCCATTACGTCCGCGCCTTTGTCCGCGCGGGCGGAACGTGCGTTGTTCAGTTCGCTTTCAGAGTTGGAAAAAAGCTGCGGGTATGCGGGTACCACCCGGAGGAAGGTTTACTTTAGTGAGGAAGGTTTAAAGTGAAAACACGTGAAACAACACATTCGGTAATCTGAGAAAGTTACAACTGACCAAGCAAGGTGTCGAGAAGAAAAGCGATTTGCAGCAAAACATTGGCTAACCAACAATTATGCAGCACTGGCAGTGGCAGCAGTTACATGTGTGAGACATGTACGCTGATGTCTGCTGTGATGTCTGTATCTTCGCAGCAGACGAGAGTAGTTAGTAGGCTGTCAGTCAGCAGCGGTCAGTTATTAGTAGCTATTGTAGTATGTCAAAGCTTACCTATATAGGAAAACCTAGAAAACCAAGGTACTGTAAAAGTCACGCAGTATTTATGAACGTTGCAAAACACAAAATTCTCGCTATATATTTTGAGGAAGGTTATATCTAAACTTAAAAACCCATCCGGAGGAAGGTTGAATACTTTTTCCAACTCGCTTTCAATGGAAGTTGAAAGTTCCCAACTTTCAAAGCCCAGAGCGTCCGCGCGGATGTAATGGCAAACAGCCTTAAGATAAAGAACGCTAACTCAGCTGAGCTGGAAACGCCGCCCGTGCCAAGCATGAAAATGTCTTATATATGCATGGTCCGTGCTTCTTTTATTCAAAAATCGGACAACCTCAAAGCAGTGTCATTGATATATGAAGACAGAAAACACATGGGATCAGTCTCTCAAATCATTTCAATTTATTTTAATAAAATCGTGGGAAAAATCACAAACCAGGGACAAGCAAACAGAAGAGGGAATCCAAACTATAAAGATGTACAATCGTGAACCAAGTGATCAACTAGAACAAGTGAACAATACTAAGGAATGACAGCAATCCTGAACATCAAAACAAAGAGACAGTGATATTGTTTGTGCTGCGTGATAAGTGCAGTATGTATGGAAATTAAATAATGATAAAATGACTGAAGATCAATAGAAATAATGATATATTTGGTCTGCCCAGGAAATTGAAAACGGTCGCAATGTAAGGATCGCTTCCTATACCTTATCTAATTTTTTTGTTTAGTAACAAATAAAAATTCCTTGTTTTTATGAAACAATTTTCTGTTCAGATTGAGGTTCTGATAAGGTGGGAACAACCAGCGTCGAAAAAACGTAAAGTGCTGCGCAGATGAGTGACTTGACACTTGTAATGTGCATTAACTCACTCCCGCATTAAGATTTGACCATTTCAACCCTAGCGACATCCCAGCGACGACTAAAATCGTCTGGCGTTGCCCAGAGTAAAAACTAAGTTCATAGACCTTATTAAAAAATGGCCGCCGAATAGAATTCTTTTACATATGAATTATCCCTTATAACCTCGTTTTAAAGTAAAAGTTCTTTTGAAGTTACCACATGAAAAGATGAAAAAGCGTTAGAAAAGACGAAAAACTGTTGTGTATTTTTTTATCTGCGGAATTTGCCATAGGAAACATTAAAAAGTGTCATGCACTTTAATATCTTTAGATCAGAACGTAGATTCTTAGCAGCTGCCAGCCATGTTACCGCCCATTAATATTGCGACACCGGTAACAAAATGAATAGGGACCTCAAGCAAGCACAGTGCGAACGTCACGACGACGACGACCCAAGTACAATAGTATTTTTCAACCAAAACAAAGCTTTGAATAATTTGCAGTCCCAAGAGTAATCCCAACACCGTCCTCGTTGCACATACAACGTCAACTGAAGCATTTTCACGTTTTCAAGACAACGTTGTGGCAAGGAACAGCAAAAGCTGTTAGTTTACTTAGGCGTTAATCTATTGTACGTCATGTTGTCGAAGCTATGATTGCTTTTTAAAGATCTTACAAAATACATAAAACATATAATTATATATTTTGGCCAGCTCAGGCAGGAATGGGTTAATCATTTGTTAACCCATTGCCATTGCTGCTTAGCTATATAGGATATCTGAAATAAAATTGTCTGGTGTTAGACAGAGCTAAAAATGAATAAATCTGTAAAGAGATGAAGCATCAATCTTTGATCTGGGACATGCAATAGAAAGCTATGTAATGACTCATCTACAAAGTATAGAAGTCGGTGGTTAGCATGGTGTGTACAGCACATCCGTAATCGATAATACGCAGTAATGTAGGACAGAATATTTCGATATCAAAACTAATGTCGGCAGTTTATCAGAAAATGTTTCTCAGCCCCAGACATGGTTTGAACCTGCAACCTTCTAATGACCGCTCTATAACCATTGAGCTACTGAGATCAAGACGAAGAGCTAAAGGCGCAAATTCATAATCATATGTACTCCAGTCCTTTCGGTATAAAAGGCACGAATGTGGCATAGTTAAAGTGATGTTATGTATATATATATATATATACAAGTATATCTTAGCTTATAAGTATTACCGTTAACTCAGAACTGTGAATTCGTGTGTGTTTCTGACACTTTCAATTGATGATGTCATCCTCATGACATGCATGTGTAGGCATATATAAGGCGACAGCTTGCTTGTAAATAGTTAGGTTTGACAATGATTCTGTAATATATTCGAAATATTACCTCGATCACTGTCTCGTCTTGTTTATTTTCTCAAATCTTGAGTTTTTACAAGATGCTACTTTTCGGAGTTTGTTTTGTTTTAGAAGTATAAGTACATCATTATGCAGAAATCTAGCTACAGTCAAAATTTAACGAGTTAATACTTTCTGACTGCAAATCTCTCGGGTTTTTGCGTACATTACTCTCTCAATCTCAGTGTAGTGACACCAGATTGTCATTCCAAAACAACTTGCGCAACAATAAAACATGAGAAGCAATTTACTTGTAATCAGTTGTTAAGCAAATAATTAAAAAAGCTAACAATACTATCTGCACGAGATCATTCCAATCTTGCAGGGAGTTCAAACAAGGTGAATAAACCGACCGCTGTAAATGTTATTAAAAGGAAGCTGTTTAGTAAATGTTTTAAATGATCTATTGTGTTCAGCACTTGGGAGTAATACGAAAATTACAAATTGTCACTGTTGTACTTCACTTTGACACTAGCGAGACATGGTTCATGTCTGATTACTTTGATCGGCGAATCTCTGTTGGAAATAAGTCGGTTAAAGAAAAATCATCAACGAAGTCGATCAATAAAACTTTAAATAAATAATGAGACCTCCGTCGGTATTGTCTGGGGTCTTTACACGAGCCCGGGTTGAGTGTCAGCCCGGGTCAGCTCGCCATCCCTGTTATTCTTTTTTCGTGTTTACACGAACCCGGGTTGGCTGCTTTTTTCCCCAACCCGGGTCAGCTTTTCTCAACACAAATTATCATATTGCCAACACTTTACACGAGCCCGGGTCAAGTCAACCCGTGTTTACATGAAGGAATTGACCAAAGTTCCGCACCGCCGCACCTCTCCAACCCGGGTCTTGAAACTATCGTGTAAACGCTAACAGGGGTTTATTCGTGGGTTGGCTCAATGTAATGTAATGTGATGTAATGTAATGTGATGTGATGTGTAATGTAATGTAATGTGTAATGTAATGTAATGTAATGTAATGTAATGTAATGTAATGTAATGTGTAATGTAATGTGTGTAATGTAATGTAATGTAATGTGTAATGTAATGTAGTGTGTAATGTAATGTGTAATGTAATGTAATGCAATGTAATGTATAACGTAATGTAATGTAATACAATGTAATGTATTAATGTATAATGTAATGTAATGTAATGTAATGTAATGTAATGTAATGTAATGTAATGTAATGTAATGTAATGTAATGTAATGTAATGTAATGTAATGCAATGTAATGTAACGTAATCTAACGTAATCTAACGTAATCTAATGTAATCTAATGTAATCTAATGTAATGAAGTACAAAGACCAAAATCTTCTTATTTTTTTTCCCAGAGATCAAGTTCTAAGAGTCTTGCCAAAGACAACAAGCCAAGTGAAAGATATTTTAAATGTTCACAGCGTACCAGGATTGGAAAAGGTATGAGGAGGGAGAGAGTGGGAAGTGAAAGAAGAGGGTAGGAGATGGAGGAAAGCAGTGAGAGATGGAAAGAAGGGATGGGACATGGAAAGAGAAGGTGAGAGATAGGAAAGAAGATGAGAGGAGGGAAAATCTGGAGTATATAAGAAGAAAAGGAAGAAGAAAAGCGTCAGAGCTTTTTCTCTCATCGATGAGTTTTGTGAATCTCTAGAGAGACAACAAATAATCTAGGCGTATGCACTAACCACTCTATCACCAATTGATCAAAAGTTTCTAAACTAAACCCCAAATCGAAGTTTTGACTTCAAAATGGTATACAAATGTAATTGTTTAAACTACTACAACGAAAATTTCCAACTGATTACCAACTTCCAACCCTACAAACCATAACAAAAGAACAGCGTCAATTTGAAGTTGCCCAAGAGGATTACATCACCCTGATAGGAAACGCCTCTATGCTTATCTCGCCCCCAAGCCTGAGTGTTTACTCAGTGTGCTTGGTGATATACTATTAAATAATGACAAGAAACTGTGAACAGCGTGCATGGAGACCTAGTTCAAACAACATTAGATCATTACACGGCGTGCACATATTGAGGTCGTGCGGGAGTTTCCAATACGCCATCGAAGGGGGTACTCGTGATTGTCACGAAAAGAGAAAATCCAATTAATTTTAACTTCAAGATTCGCAGTACCCTGCTGTTAGAAGATTGGCGTGGAAAGAAACAATACCTCAGAAGGAGGTCAGCGCCATATTCCTGGGACGAACGAAACATGACTCAGATATAGAGAAATACTCAGTACTTTGTTGCGTAAAATTAATAAATTTTAACCCTTTGAGGCCTGGACCTCTCTCTGTGCTGAATAAAATCGTCTAGATAAAATACTAAAGACTCGTCTTCAGGCTTCAAAGTGTTAAAGAGATGGGTTTTAACACTTTGAGGCCTGGGACCACTCCCTGTGCTGAACAAAATCGTCTGGCGTTAGCCAGAATAAAATACTAAAGACTCGTCTTCAGGCTTCAAAGCGTTAAAGAGATAGGCAGTCTTTAAGGTTTATTCTGGCTAACGCCAGACGATTTTATTCAGCACAGGGAGAGTTCAAGGCCTCAAAGTGTTAAAACCTAGTCTTTAGTATTTTATTCTGGCTAACGCCAGACGATTTTATTCAGCACAGGGAGAGTTCAAGGCCTCAAAGTGTTAAAACCTAGTCTTTAGTATTTTATTCTGGCTAACGCCAGACGATTTTATTCAGCACAGGGCGAGTTCAAGGCCTCAAAGTGTTAAAACCTATCTCTTTAACACTATGAAGCCTGACGATGAGTCTTTAGTATTTTATTCTGGCTAACGCCAGACGATTTCATTCAGCACAGAGAGAGGTCCAAGTCTTTAAGGTTTATTCTGGCTAACGCCAGGCGATTTTATTCAGCACAGGGAGAGTTCAAGGCCTCAAAGTGTTAAAACCTAGTCTTTAGTATTTTATTCTGGCTAACGCCAGACGATTTTATTCAGCACAGGGAGAGTTCAAGGCCTCAAAGTGTTAAAACCTATCTCTTTAACACTTTGAAGCCTGACGACGAGTCTTTAGTATTTTATTCTGGCTAACGCCAGACGATTTTATTCAGCACAGGGAGAGTTCAAGGCCTCAAAGTGTTAAAACCTATCTCTTTAACACTTTGAAGCCTGACGACGAGTCTTTAGTATTTTATTCTGGCTAACGCCAGACGATTTCATTCAGCACAGAGAGAGGTCCAAGTCTTTAAGGTTTATTCTAGCTAACGGCAGACGATTTCATTCAGCACGTCCAAAGAGAGTTCAAGGCCTCAAAGTGTTAATGTATCATTCATGAACTATTATCATTTTTTACTTACAGTTGGATCCATGGTTGCCAACCTTTAGTCCACATCATCCTGCTGATTTTTACGCCAAGAAAAAAGAACTTCCAATTTTTAGAAACTTCCTGGATAGCCGCAATATTTCTTTCAGTATCTTGGTCAAGAATGTAACTGAAGCCATCTTGAAACAACGCAAGCTGAAAAGAAAACAACGATTCAATAAAGGCGGGAAATATGACTATGAAGAATATCATCCGCTACACGAGGTGGGTACTATACTACTTACTACACAGTGGATAATAGCGCCATTTATACGGGAGAAAATAAGTTGCGACTTAAAGTGTCTATGAAATGAAAAATTCGTTGGCATTTTTGTTTGCACAGAGGAGCATGACAGGAGCACTCACTGAAAATTTCAAGAGAATCTGGTGCGTAGTTTTCGCGCTATTAACTCTCAAAGTTTGCCATGGCTGGTTCGTTCTTGGAGAAAAATTGAGAGTTGATAGCGCGAAAACTACGCATCAGATTCTCTTGAAATTTTCAGTGAGTGCTCCTGCCATGCTCCTCTGTACAATAAAACAACAAAAATGCCAACGAATTTTTCATTACATAGACACTTTAAATAAGACGCGAACACACTCGTGTAAACGGTCAATTTCTAATACGTCGCTTACTTATTTTGGACTAGAACCAAACTAAACTAATCTTATTTATACTGGATAGCTCTATCAGTTAATAACTAAATGTTCTCCCTAGAGGTCCAGTAAGGGCCATCCCTCATTGGTCCAGTGTTTCTACAGGAGGAAACCGGAGTACCCGGAGGAAACCTGCGATGTTTGGTAGAGTCAAACTGGAAGTACTCTTCTCACATGCGGCCAAGGTGAAATTTTAATCAGATAACTGCTGAGAGCAGGAATTGAACCCGGGTCGCAGAGGTGAAAGGCACGTGCCACCAACACCCCTTAGCCACCAACACCCTCTGGCGTTAGACTGAGTAAGATAACAAAGGGGCCGTTTTAGCCGTCCCAAGCAGGAATGGGTTGATAACAGCCAGTTCAAATTCAGCGTTAACTGGTTTAGTTAAGTTTTCGACTTAATTTCGCTGCGTAGGCAGTAAGACGTTCTCACGTTTGTCAACGTTGTTTGTATTTGTGTTTTTAAGATACACGAGGAGCTCCAAAACCTGGCTAGGAAAAACCCAGACATAGCAGAGGTGTTTAGTCTTGGGATGTCGTATGAAAATAGAAGCATGATGGCAATCAAGGTACAGTGAGGATCTCTCATTACAATAAGAAATTATTCTGGTCTAAATACATAAATAAATGGATATATGGATGGATGCATAGATGCATAGATGAAAGGAGGAAGGAAGAGAGACAAAAGGAAGGAAGGATAGATGAATAGATGGATGAATGGAAGGCGCTAAATGGAGAGAAGGGTGGGACGGATGGATAAATATATACAGTACATAAACAAACAAACAAACAAACAAACAAACAAACAAACAAACAAACAAACAAACAAACAAATAAATTAAGTTGGCTCATCATTTAAACAGATCCTTGGCAGAAGAAAGAAGAAGAACAAGAAATTATTTTTCATCGATTGCGGAACCCACGCAAGAGAATGGCTTTCTCCAGCAACGTGTATGTGGTTTATCAGAGAGGTAAGACAGTTATCAAAACTGATAGATAGATAGATAGACAGACAGACAGACAGACAGACAGACAGACAGACAGACAGACAGACAGACAGACAGACAGACAGACAGACAGACAGACAGACAGACAGACAGACAGACAGACAGGTAAATAGGTAGATAGGTAGATAGGTAGATAGGTAGATAGGTAGATAGGTAGATAGGTAGATAGGTAGATAGGTAGATAGGTAGATAGGTAGATAGGTAGATAGGTAGATAGGTAGGTAGATAGGTAGATAGGTAGATAGGTAGATAGGTAGATAGGTAGATAGGTAGACAGGTAGACAGACAGATAGGTAGATAGGTAGATAGGTAGATAGGTAGATAGGTAGATAGGTAGATAGGTAGATAGGTAGATAGGTAGATAGGTAGATAGGTAGATAGGTAGATAGGTAGATAGGTAGATAGGTAGATAGGTAGATAGGTAGATAGGTAGATAGGTAGGTAGGTAGATAGGTAGATAGGTAGATAGGTAGATAGGTAGATAGATAGATAGATAGATAGATAGATAGATAGATAGATAGATAGATAGATAGATAGATAGATAGATAGATAGATAGATAGATAGATAGATAGATAGATAGATAGATAGATAGATAGATAGATAGATAGATAGATAGATAGATAGATAGATAGATAGATAGATAGATAGATAGATAGATAGATAGATAGATAGATAGATAGATAGATAGATAGATAGATAGATAGATAGATAGATAGATAGATAGATAGATAGATAGATAGATAGATAGATAGATAGATAGATAGATAGATAGATAGATAGATAGATAGATAGATAGATAGATAGATAGATAGATAGATAGATAGATAGATAGATAGATAGAAGCATACAGATACTCATATACACACAACTATACTCATCAATAGGGAAACACCTGGCACTCTAAGAGTTTAGCAGAAAATAGATTAACATAGATCTCACTCCAGTTAAATTTTTCGTCTTCAGATTCTTCGTGAGTTTCGCAAACCCAAAAGTCAAAAAGATCCAAATTCTCGAATGTGTAATAAAATCGACTGGGTTATAATTCCTGTGTTAAATGTCGATGGATATGTACACTCGTGGACTGAAGTAAGATGATATATAATGAACTGTTTTGTTTATTATGCCTGATTATTGCACACAAGCTATTGCAGACAATTATACCATGCCATACCATAACCATACCATACGGTACCGTACCATACTATGACCATACCATGCCATAACCATACCATACTATAACCATACCATGCCATACCATACTGCACCACGTCGTACAACACAGTATAACAGCATAAAAAATACCATAACAGATTGTAGTGCACCAAATCATACCACACAATACCAAAATATACTGCACCGTACTATATTGTACTGCACTTTACCGTACTGTACTGTACTGTACCGTACTATATTACTGCACTGCATTGTGATGTTGTGTTAATTTCTATTTGATGTAATCCTAGAGAGGAAGATTTTGGAGGAAAAACAGGAAACCAAACAATGGCAGTAGTTGCATAGGAACTGACTTGAACAGAAACTGGGCTTACAAATGGGGAGGTATGTACTGCTACAGCTACTACTATAGATATATAGATAAGTATAGTGAAGTAGAGTAGTATGAACAACAACAACAACAACAACAACAACAACAACAACAACAACAACAACAACAACAAGAAAAAGAAAAAAAAGAAGAAGAAATACTTTATTTAACGAGGGTTAAATACATCATTACTGGTTTCCCTAAATGACATAAATCGAAACTAATAATAAATTAGTAATACACTATGAGTATAATAAAGTATGTAATATATGTAATAATAATAATACGCTATGAGTATAATAAATTAATAATACACTATGAGTATGAGTAGGTAAGATAGGACAATGTAATTTACTATTGTAACACACTACCACCAGTACTGTGTTTCTTTACACTCATTCAGCGTGTGCTGTTTGCGCGCTGACTCTCACCAAAGTTAAGCCCGGTTAGACGGGGTTAGTACTTGGATGGGTGACCGCTTGGGAATGACCCCGTTGTCGAGCTGGAAACTAATGTGAGTAGAGTTGTAGTTGATCTCTCCTGTGCTTCGAGGGTTTTTCGCCAGGTTCTCCGGTTTTCTTCCCTCCACAAAACCAACACTTACATCATGGTAGTCATGTTCAATTGGGGCATTTCGCTCTGTTTGACCACCAGTTGCAATAGGCAATAAAGTCATTAAAACAAAACAAAAACAAAATTCACAGAAATATTATCCGTTTTAGGAAATGGCTCAAGTAACAATCCTTGTGCATCATCGTACCGCGGTACTGCACCATTCTCAGAAATTGAAGTTAGAAACGTCGCGAAATATCTGTACAAGAACCGTTGCCAGTTGCTTGGATACATTGGTTTCCATAGCTACAGCCAATTCTGGATGACGCCTTGGGGTTACAAGACAGATCATCCAGAACACTACAGAGAGATGGTAAATACAATTTTTTTTGTTCTATTTTCCAAAATTATGCGAGTGATAACCTCGTTTTCCTTTTGTCTTTCATAGAAACGAGTGGCAGACGTAGCTGTAAAGGCAATTGAAAATTCAGGTCAAGGTGCAAAGTACGAAGAACCAGCACCTTCTTCCGAAATAATATGTAAGTAAATGCACATTTATTCAACACCGCTGCCAAACGTTTGCGCATGCGTGAATTCGCTGAGTAAACATTGCAAGAGAAGTGGGAACTAGCCGTGGCGACAACAACCAGACAGTAAAACTCGACTATTCATTTGTGTTTTAAAAAAAGGGTAAAGAAAATTACGAAGGGGTAAATTCAGAATCCAACCATCCATCTGTCCTTCTTTCATTCATTCATTCATTCATTCATTCATTCATTCATTCATTCATTCATTCATTCCTTCCTTCCTTCCTTCCTTCCTTCCTTCCTTCCTTCCTTCCTTCCTTCCTTCCTTCCTTCCTTCCTTCCTTCCTTCCTTCCTTCCTTCCTTCCTTCCTTCCTTCCTTTCTTTCTTTCTTTCTTTCTTTCTTTCTTTCTTTCTTTCTTTCTTTCTTTCCTTCCTTCCTTCCTTCCTTCCTTCCTTCCTTCCTTCCTTCCTTCCTTCCTTCCTTCCTTCCTTCCTTCCTTCCTTCCTTCCTTTCCATCCATCGGCATGTATCCTATGGCCAATGAGAGGCTCGGAAATTTGAAATCTCAGTACTTATATCAAAATTCTGTTTATTATATAGACCAAAACACGGGCAGTGCTAAGGATTGGACGTACGCAGTCCTAAACGTACAATACTCCTACGGAGTTGAACTTCGCCCACACTTCAACGGTAAACATGGTTTCCTGGTCCCTCCAGAGCAAATAAAGTTATCTGGGAAAGAAATAATGGCATCGATCAAAGCGATTTCTCGAGTGATTAATTTGTACGAAGGAAGAAGAGCGCTGAATAAGGTGCACATGCACAATGGACATGTACATTAGACGATGAATTGACAAGTGTATATCATGTTATTGTTCATAGTCCAGACGTTTATTAATTTCGTTAAGAAAAATGTCGCCACGGAGAGAAAAATTCAGTCAGTCCCTTGGTTTGTAAACAAACAAGAAAAAGAGTTCTCATGGATTGGATATATATAGTACGCCTTATTAAGAGCCTTTAAGTATAAGAAACATTCAGTTATCCTTCAGCAGCGTATGTGAATGAAGAAGATTAAAGACATTTACTGTATTGCCGGATTTTACTTCACTATACTGTACTGTATGCTGTACTGTACTGTACTGCACTGCGCTGTATGCTGTACTGTACTGTATTGTACTGTATGCTGTACTGTTAGTGTACTGTACTGTACTGTACTGTACTGTACTGTACTGTACTGTACTGTACTGTACTGTACTGTTAGTGTACTGTACTGTATTGTACTGTTAGTATACTGTACTGAATTGTACTGCACTGTATGCTGTACTGTACTGTACTGTACTGTACTGTACTGTACTGTACTGTACTGTATTGTACTGCACTGTACTGTAACTCTACTGTATTCTACTCTACTTTACTTCACTTTACTCTACTCTACTCTACTCTACTCTACTCTACTCTACTCTACTCTACTCTACTCTACTCTACTCTACTCTACTCTACTCTAAAACTATATTAATACCTCTATGCTAGGCGAACTTTTTTTTGAAAAGTAGTTGTTTAAAATTGTATACACTGAGATTAAAAAAAAGTCTTCGAAAATGCAACCAAGCGATGTGAATATAAAAAGCTGTAATTATTTCTCCCTTATATATGTTCAGAATTGTAATTGATGAATATTTATATCAATATAATAATAAAATTATTAACTTTAATATCAGTTTACATGCACGATGAACGAATTACCCCCAACAGGCCGGTACTCGATTGACAAGAAACTCAATAAAGGTAGCCAGACTAAACACAGAACCGTTACTAAAATAGAAACAGCTTCATGTAATGAGAAAATTAATTGGACAGTCAAATGTCAGTGCCATGCAGGCTGTCATGCAAAATTTGAGCTATAAATGTGCAAATATTTGCCCCTACTTTTTACTCTATGCATTCATATGTCTTGATGTACTGTTTAATAAACGAGATATAACCACTTGGCAAGTTCATTGGCGTAGTAAGTTTGAAAAATAAACTTGTCTAAGCCGAGAAAATTAAAGCTAAAGTTTATGTAAATCAGGAGGTATCTTTATCACATATAAAGACACGATACGGTCATGATTTTCTTTTGTGTTTTCCTCATGAATTATTAATGAGTTTTTGAAGAACAACCAATGTATAGTTGCTCTAATGATTTTGATGACATTGCTGGACATCTTCATTTACTTACTTGTGAACAGTGTTTTTACCTTTGTAAATACAATGTTGTCACAACTACACGATTACTGGTACATTATTGTGTTTACCCTTGTAGCTATAGGTATTAAGCGCAGTATAGACACATGTGCTTATTTTTATAAGTGGAAGGTTTTTATTAGTGTGTGTTAATTTAGGGTATATTCCAGAAGGCAGGTTGACTTTGAAGTTTTAAACACAGCCCTTGGCATCAATAAAATACCCGAGAGAGAGAGAAAAACAAAATAGTTGAAATTTTATGTAAAAAAAGTAATTATCGTTATCTAATTATTGACAAACAACGTGAAAAGTGGTGATGATTGAGTTGGAGGTAGAAAAATAAAGGAGCAGAGGACAGCCAAAGATGTCGTAGAGATGTAGGAGATGTAAATGTTGATTTAAAGAGCTTATGCAGCAAAAAATAAGTTCGGGAGAGACTCTTATTTACAAGAACTTTTATATAAAGATTGATGTTTGCAGCTCTTCCATATCTCACTTCGTCTTTAGGTATTAAGATTTGCGTGATATGCAAATAACATCACTTAGACGTCACACTGTTAATGACTTGTTGGAAAATCATGTCTATTCTTGTAATATTTCAAGTAAATCACTTGAAACTTTTCATGAATAGAATAGCGTCCTGCGATACACAGAAGCACGTGCACAGTTAAAAGTGATTTAGTTAAATAATCTCAGATTGATATTCACGATTTTTCAACAAGTCATTATACAGTGTGACGTCTAAGTGATGTTATTTACATATAAAACAAATCTCAATATCTTAAGAACGAAGTGAGATATGGAAGAGCTGTAAACGTCATTTTTTATAACTTCAAAAGTTCTTTTAAAAAAGAGAGTCTCTCCCAAACTTATTTTTCACTGCATAAGCCATTTAAAGGATGCAATAGATATAGACGTTGTGAGAAGGTGATTCAGTCGGCTAAACTCTAATGAGAAAAGAGCGGAAGAAATGCTAATGTGAAAAACATGTGAAAACCACCCTGACCATGATCGGTTTAGAGCTGACAGCTCCACCAGAGGTGCCGACCTTATCTCGACGTTCTACGCGAACAAGGCGTCCTCCTGCCTAGCAAGAAGATTATAGTTTGTATTGGTCTCTAACTTTATAAAGCGAAAAGGATGTGGCGTGACACCTGAACATTGGTTATGGTAATTAGCTGTCACATGACGATAGAGCAGTCGATATCAGTCGTCGTCTGTTGATAGTTCTGGGCAATAAAACAGTTACACTGCTTTTTGCTAATTGATCTTTCTCTTTGCGCTGTGCCGAATTTTCAAGTTAAATTTAGCATATTTGTTTTTGTCCTCAAGCCAGCCGATGTCTTCTTGCTCTTGCCTATAGTGTACCGACTCAGGATTTTTCTCTGTCGCTAATGTTTCTCTGATCTATAGTGCCAAATTTACGTCCCTTCTCTCTGACGTTTTTTTCCTATCATGAGAAAATGTTATGAGCGTCATTGACTGAAGTAACTCAATTGCATGCGTATGAAGGAGAAATGTGGCCTTGACCTTGAGTGATTGGTCTGATGAATGAAGTTTGTTGAAGCAGTATACCAGTTAACACTTCGAGCCTGACAACGAGTCTTTAGTATTTTATTCTGGAGCGACCGCGAGATGCATGGTTGCTTACGAGAACTTCAACTGTATTACTCGAAGCTTTCTAAGATTAGAATATAGTCCGTCAACTACAAGAGCGACCACGAGATGCATGGTTGCTTACGAGACCTTCAACTCCTGACGACGAGTCTTTAGTATTTTATTCTGGCTAACGCCAGACGATTTTTTTCAACACAGGGAGAGGTCCAGGCCAATTTCACCCCAATTTTTTATGATTGCATTTGAAAGAACACTTAAAATGACAAAGTAACATCTTTCGTAGAATTTCGTTTCCTTGCTTCATTCTTGAGATATTCAGGTTTGTTTGATATACAAATGTCATACATGCATGTGACATCACACTATGAGCTCTTTCAAAAAGTGATTATGCAGCTGCATAATCACTTTTTGAAAGGGCTCATCAATTTTAACAGATTTTAGGAAAGCTCAAGATAGCGAGTTTCCACTGCACCCATCCATAATGGTGTCCCCCCTTTCTAATAAGTACCTAGCTAAAGCATGTAATTTTTGTGGCTGCTGGCCTTGTGGTCAGCAGCCTATAGCATCGATTATCTCGGAACGTCGTTGCGACAGAAATTACTGACAGAAATTAGCTTGCGGTCTTGTGGGGTTGGAGTCGTGGGGTTTGAGGTCGGAGAATGTACACCGCATTTGGCTCATTCAGGCCCACCCCCAACTTCTTAAAATTGCCACCTACGAGTACAAGCTAGACATACGTTGATATATAAAGCATGACTTGTCTCAGTCTCTGGCTTGCATCACGTGCATCCTCTAATGCTATGGCGTTTGTGTTTACACAACTACAGTTAAGGACGTTTCTCTCTGACTCGAAACGTTAGACTCCTACGTTCTCTGTTTCGGCATATCAAACCTTACTATATTTCGATTGTTGTTTCAACACTGCCTATGATTTACAAACCCGCAGAGTTTTTCCTTGTTTTTAAACTCTCGTAAGCGACCAGTTCTCCGCACAACGGCCACTTTTCCACATCCCCGAGGTAGTTGCTTACCAGAACTTCAATGTATATTACTCGAAGCTTTCTAAGATTAGAATATAGTCCGTCAACTACAAGAGCGACCACGAGATGCATGGTTGCTTACGAGACCTTCAACTCCTGACGACGAGTCTTTAGTATTTTATTCTGGCTAACGCCCTAAAGCATGTAATTTTTGTGGCTGCTGGCTTTGTGGTCAGCAGTCTACAATGTTATTGAACCCTTTCACTACCCCGCACAAATCGATGTGTGTATAGCATCGATTATCTCGGAACGTCGTTGCGACAGAAATTAGCTTGCGGTCTTGTGGGGTTGGAGTCGTGGGTGGGGTTTGAGGTCGGAGAATGTACACCGCATTTGGCTCATTCAGGCCCACCCCCAACTTCTTAAAATTGCCACCTACGAGTACAAGCTAGACATCAGTCACGCTATCTCAGCCAGCCGCTCTGAACAGTTTTCCGAAAATATCATGTACCGTGACAAAGTTAAAACTTGTTTAAAACACTCATGAAACGTTTAATTTGTTAATTTGGGTATTCAAACGACTGCCACAGAAATTGTGACTGCCAACTTGCGATGACTTGCGTTCTCGTTTGATTACAGCTGAACTCGAACCTTTCTAAGATTAGAATATAGTCCAACTACTTTTGATATGAAATTCTCGGTATTTAATTAAAAAACGATTAAGCCACTATCAAGACGGATTAGTGAGTTGAGAAATTACTGCGGCATGATCTAATGCAGTGATGAATACATACAAATTAATTTGTCGGAAAACATCATGCAATCAATTATAGATATATTATTAGGTGACTATTATAGTAATAAAGTTAGAGAATTAAACAACAATTTCTGTTGCCGGCTATATAATAAGTCGTGTGTCAACATTTTTTTAGAAAATAGATCTTTGACTATTAGGGGCCAAGGTATCCGGGTTAACCCGCTTTGAAAAAAAAAGTAGCGTGCTGCGTAGGCAGTGTTAGCTTGCCGGCTTATCTTAGACAATCTTGGGGTTTCCAGAAAGCTTATAAGTTATCAAACATCCTCCTCCTCCTCCTCTCTCTCTCTCTCTCTCTCTCTCTCTCTCTCTCTCTCTCTCTCTCTCTCTCTCTCTCTCTCTCTCTCTCTCTCTCTCTCTCTCTCTCTCCCCTATATGTTTTGCACCATTCCATTTAAATGTTGTTTATTTACGGCACAACACAACACAACACAACACAACACAGCACAGCAAAGCACAACACAACCCATGAAACCTTCCATCTTTCACCTCATGAAACTGATACTTAATTGCACACATTGTATAATATACTATATACGGCCCAGATAAAAGCCAAGGTTACACCAGTATGTCAGTGGACACGTGCCTATACTTATAATTAGAACATAAGAACACGATGAGAATTCTAATCAACGTCTTCAGTGTCAAGCATGTGGAACTTAAAGTTATGACAGATGATAGCGGGCGTTTGGAATTCTAATGGTCTATAATTGGTATTTTTTAAAAACAACCCCACAAATTTAATCTTTGATAAACGAGACAAGCCGTAGTACTTAATAATAAGCCGCAGACAAACAAAAACGGAATTGCTAGAAGGGTTTGAGTATTTGCACAAGACATTCGACGTTCATGTGTTGTCCGAGAAAACTAAACTAAAAGGTTCCGCAAATACTTCAAAGACCAAGACAAGAGACAACTGAAGGACTTAGGATACATCGTAAGGAAACTACAAACATTGCATGGTATAAAAAGTCCAGAAAGAATCAAGGTATCGAAAAGATTATAACAGTAGAACCGGTGGAACGTATCCTTCAGTAACATGGTATAGTATAGTATAGTATATAGCAAAAATCTTTATTGCAAATGCGGCTTTTAGTTACTGTTATATACACACGAGTTCAAGCTTTATAATTCATAATTCACAAGTCATAACAACTTTATTTACCGAGGGTAAAACACATGACAGTATAGTAAAATACTAATTTAAGATGCTAGGACGACGACGGCGGTTAAAAACTGATCAACATGGATTTTATTTAAACTTAAGTCACTGTTAACTATAACATTTAAAGCTAGTTTAATGACTTCCAAAACGCCCCAGTGTTGCTAAAATGATTGTG
Organism: Corallium rubrum; assembly: GCA_964035015.1. Lineage (NCBI taxonomy): Eukaryota > Metazoa > Cnidaria > Anthozoa > Scleralcyonacea > Coralliidae > Corallium > Corallium rubrum. Next base: position 7,024,655 of record OZ036004.1, read on the forward strand.
TAGTATTTGTATTGTCAATCTTAAGCAACAATTCTTATCCTTTTGGTGAGTTGACGTCGCCCTGAAGACGTGAAAATGCTCTAAGTGGCGTTGTATAAAGAACGAGGACGGTGTTGAGATAATACTCTTGAGACTAAAAATTATTCATTCTTTTCGTTTTGCAACTAGACTTATCATAGCCAGAAATGAGCGACTTAGTGTTTACGCAATACCCGCCCGACTCCCAATATTTATAGTAAATTGTATTACAAATGCCGAAATAAACTACGATTCTTGAAATGCGAAGATCGAATTCGGGCAAACAAATGCTTGCGAACAAAATAAGCCTAAAATTATGCCATGTCGATGCCGATAGACCTTGTCCCCGAGAAATTCAACATTACGGGGGAGATAGTAGTAGATTAGTTAACAAGCATGAAAAGCTGCAAAATTCCCTGCGAAAAACCTTCGCTGCACGTTATAAACAACACAAATTCCTACATGCGAAGCTTGTTCTGGCAAGATGGGATTCTTACGGTTTCGAATGATATAAAAACGATAAAATATTACCTTCCCTTCCGTTGTCCCTGCCTAGTTGTTTTAAAGGTAGTTTAGAGCATCCATGTCCGCTAAACGACTTCGTTTTGCTTAAAATGGCCATAATTCCGCGATTTTCTGCAGTATCACAACTCTTTTGGTATTAAATTGATGCTTGTTGTCTGCTTGTTTGATTTACCATGGTTTGAAAATCGACGCACGCATTATTTTAGACATATTTGCCGCTGAGTTATAGGTTTTGAACTACTTTTGGACAATGCGAAGGAGGCCGAAGCCAGACGAGGAGCAGCGGGATATCGGGAATTTGCCGGATCGTATATCAGGAAATATTCCAAATACTCATGCGCTATCACGTAAAACGCTGACAAATACACATGTCTTGCAGACTCAAATGTCGCGTATTTCTGGCCATGTTAGGGACCTTACGAAGTACGACGGCAACTTCAACGACGACGTCTTCTAAACAAAACAATTCTAGTTGTGGAACAAAGAGAATGAACAATTTTTAGTCCCTAGAGTAATCTCAACAGCGCCCTCGTTCTTCATACAACGCCACTTAGAGCATTTTCAAGTCTTCAGGACGACGTCAACTGACCAAAAGATGAGAACTGTTGCTTAATATTGACCTCAATACAGACACTACAATCATTTTAGCAGTACTGCGGCGTGTTCAAAGTCATTAAATTAGCTTAAAATATCAAATATAATAGTCAGTTAGCCGTGACTTCTTTAATTATAAAGTTTACGTTGCTTTTTAACCGCCGTTGTCGTCCTCCCATTTTGTTTGCAGGACGTCGTAGATTTTAAGTCCCTATAAGTTTTTAAAGAGGTTGCTTACACACGCAAAAACGCACACTCTGTGTCAGACCTGATGCAGAATGACGTCAGATCTGTTCAGAAAAATGTAGCGATCCCTGATACAGCCTGTTGCAGTATTAGCTATGATACACCTATGATATCATGTGTAACAACATTATTTAATGCAATGCAACAATCCAAAGTTTACTGATCTCAGAGCTAATTTCATCCATAAACTATATCAAATAAACTATTCATTTTGCTCTTTCAATAATCAGGACCTGTTTATGTATATGGTTTCAATGAAAGACAAATCTATAATGGCACTAGTAGCTAAGTTCTGTTTTGATATATTAACGAATTTTGATCAATTATAATGTATTAAGGTACTAAGACTCCAAGACTGGGGTGCATTGCAGTTGATCAAAGTTTGTTTATCCTTATTGTTACTAGCTTAATATGTTAATTTTTTTGTATTTAACTATAATTTGTATGTATCATATGTACCATGCAGTAGTGGTATTAATGTTGATTAAAATGTTGTTGTGTATCATACCTGCAGCTATAAAACAGACTGTTCAGAACAGACTGTATATCAGCCTGACACGGTCAGTGCTGTATCAGTTTGACATAACAGACTGAACAGGTATGTTGTCTACAGAGCTGTCGCAGTTAGAAATTCTAACTAAATGTTTATACATCAGCGCTGGTACATTCTGTAGCTGTCAGGCTGTATCAAGGGTGGCCAAATTTCTCTGAACAGATCTGATATCAGAGCTGATCAGAATGTGCGTTTTTACGTGTGTAACCCTTTACTCAGTGGCCAGTTGCTTTTTGTCTATACTTGTTAATTTTACTCTGGCTAACGCCAGACAATTTTACTTGTCAATAAATGTTTAAGCTAATGTATATATAACAGTAATGAAAAGCTGCATTTGCAATAATTAACAATTATTCGCCGAAGGCGAGGTGAATATCGGTGAATAATAACCGAGACGAAGTCGAGGTTATTATTCACCGATATTCACTGAGCCTGAGGCGAATAATTGTTTTAGTATAAATACACATTTTCGTACTTTTAGGATCAACATTTTCTTTAAAATTGTTCATTTCCTCCTTTGTCGCATTGACAACTTGGCTGGCGGCCATTTTGGATAAACGCTGCAGGTGATTATCGAGAATTAATCCGAAGTAGCTCAACCAATCAGCACGCACGATTTTCTATAATCACCTGTGTATTTATACTAATTATCAATTATTGGACGAGTCGGAGCAAAATATCATGATTTGTCAGTGGTGAGCTACTAGTTATTTGCCGATGCTGAAGGCAGAGGCAAATAACTAGTAGCGAGACACTGACAAATCATGATATTTTGCGATAGACGAGTTCAATAATTGATTTATCATTCATAAAATAGTTCAAAATTTGAAATGCCTGAAGTAAGAGATCGTCACTCTTCTCTCTGTCTTCGGCATACTAAAATCTTCGTAAAACTTACTTTTTGTTGGCACGAGTCTTGCTTTTTATCTCACTAAAACTTCCTTTTCACTATTTCTTTTCTGAAGTATATTGTCGTTATGGATGCTTCCAAATACTCTCGATTATTTCCTCGGATAGCTGAAGAACTAGCCGCCATGTTTACGAAAATTATTTGCCGTGAGCAGTGTTACCGCTAGTGCGCATGCTCATAAAATTATTTGCAAGCAGAAAATTATTTGCACTCAGTTATTTGCAGGTAAATTAACCAATCAGAATGCCGGATAGAAACGAAATGAATGATAAAGATCTTTATTATACTAGTAAGGTCTAGGTAATACACTGATAAGAACATATGAAACCCACTGATAATAATAATAATATGTCATTGATTCTTTGAATGGTGACAAATTGTAAGCGAGAATTTCAGGAAACATCACATTTATTGATATTATGATATTAGGTATAGCCTGCGTGCAGTCAAGGTACTGATAGAGAGAACTTGGGGGCTGGTACGCAAAATGCTGAACTACCAAAGCCCCCTATTTAACTCATAAAACGTTTCTGACTTCCCAAGAGCAAGGGAAAATCAAGGCTAAAATCTGATCGCCGCCGAGATGCTCAAACAATGTAATCGTCAAGGTTCTAATGGCTGAATGTGACTGAGTTTCATTCAAGTTGGTTTGATGTAGATTGTAGGGTATTTTAATAAGACTCCATCTCATCGGCGATTAAAAAGTTAAATTTCCGTTTGAAACCAGGCACTTTCCTGCTCTGTGCTCTTTAGTCTTTGTTAATATTTCTCTATACGTGATAGTACATCGCTCAGTACACTTGATCACACCCTTTATTCAGTAGAAGCTCGATCTTATTCCAATTTTACCTGTCACCTGCAGGGGCGGATCTAGACTGTATCAACTGTATCGTATGATACAGTCAGATTTTCACTTAATAATTTAATTAAATTAAAACAAATTAAAATTCGAATAATTACAATTCACAAGTAGCTTTTTCAAAGTTCAGCAACATCATTTTCAAATTTTTTGATGTTAATGTACGCAATTTTTCAAAGCTTAAAATCAGTTCTGTTCTACGACCAGCGAGACGAACTCGCACAGGAAATTCTCGGTAGCCCGCAAAAATTGCCCGTAAGTGCGCCCCCACCAGCCTGCGTTTCCTTGCCAGTGAAGCATCGCGCAAAAGGCGCTCTCGTCTCGATTCTTTAATGGCGATGTGTTACCGATGAGGTTACGATTGATACAGTTGTGCTAAATATAGTAACTGTAGCGACTGTATCTGATACAGTTGACTGTATCAAACCAATCAAAATGCTTGATTTTGGTCACGTTTTGCTACAGTTTCCACACTTCCGATACAGTTGACTGTATCGGAGCAGTCTCCGACGATCTAAATATGATTACGGCGTGATGTGATTTAGTTTATGCAACTTTGCGAGCGCACAAGCGGGTAGAAGTTAGATGGGATGACTCTCTGGGACCTTTTTGGAAGGCTGCGCCAAGTGACGTATTGAACTTTACTGCGCATCCCACAATCTTTGGAAACAGTTGTGGACCATAAATTGGCGACATCCCATCTAACCTCTTCCGCACAAGCGCCTCTAACAGTGTTCTACAACAGCTGTTGTGTGTCTTGGATAATGGAAGTTATTCTCTGGAGGAAAAGGCGAGTAGATTACTCCCTCTTAAGCGTATTGTGAGAAGTGTCTTACAGCCGAATTTGCTGTGTCTAATTTTGCGAAGCTACAGTTCCCTCGCAGCCAGGAATCGCGCTCTTCAAATCAGCACCCAGTGAGGTATAAAGTTCGTGAATAATAAATATCTTAGCTACTAATATTGTGCACCAAATTTAGAGTATGCTAATGAGAGTGACTGAGACTGTCCTTGACTTGTGTGTATTGATTTACATTAAAATGAAGACTTACTCGAGTCGGCGTAAAGCCAAGTCTGAGTGACAGTTGCTGTTCTGATATGCTTTTGAAAATATCATTAAATTTAGTTCATGAACCTCTCTGTATACTGGTGTCTGTGTCATCATCGTTTTGATCACAATGGCATTAACACATTTAGAATGTGCAATTCTGAGTATAATATTACAATGTCCAGGTAGCCCACGCATTTAGAATGGGAATATAACTATTATTTATAAAAGTAGATGTCGTCTGGGCTTGTTATAGCCTAATTAATTTATAAAGTATGATAGCTTGCCGATACAGATATGTTGACCTATATATTGAGTATTAAATAATCTACAGTAACATAAACAGTTTTAGTTGTTGACAATATTTATTACCAAACTTTTTATAATACAAGTTAACTTTAATTTGTCGTTTTTGGTTATTTATATTCATGAAAAATTTAAGTTGCGTGTGCCGCTGTGTTTTGTCTAAACATTCCCTCAGATTGCAGGAAATCGCATTTCCGGTGTCTTAATTTTCAAAAATTTTCCGGGGGGGAATGCCCCCGGACCCCCCTAACTTTCATGTCATCACAAATACGATACAGTCAGAATTTCTCCTAGATCCGCCCCTGACCTGTGGTAGAAGTCTCTACAAAGTTCTCACATATTTCCTCATTCCGTACATTCAATGCCTAATTAATAGCTCTTCAACTGTCTATTCTAACTCAAGGTGCAAACTGAGCTATTTGTTAAACCACAGTGGTTAAACATAAAATACCATTGATGACAAACAGGAAGGCTATATATAGTGCCGTCAGAGACACAAATAGCTTTGTGAAATTCCAGCACTTCTGTTTTCTTCATTCAACTCATTTATACTTTATTACTCGGGCTACCGCAGGTAGACGAGTCTAGGTTTCGGCTCGTTTTTTTGTTGTTGTTTTTTTCCTTCTGTGTCACGCTCTTAGCCTACTCCGCACGCCTCTCTAATCAGAAAGCGCAGGCTCAAGTCAAGTGCGCATTTAACTTATTCCGCCGTCTCGATCAAGACAAACATAATAAGACTTTGCGAAACTGATGCGTGCATGCCAAATGCTTTCTTTCTTTGCTTTCCTGATGTCTGATCAAGTCTTTCTCCTCTCGGATGTGTTTTTTTGTTTTCACAGACATAGTTATTGGTCAGTAATGTCGCTGGCAAGTATCTTGATATTATATACGCTTACGATCTCACACGCGTGTCGATATTTAATACCCGAAGAGACTTGACATATGAACGCTGTACATGTGTGGAAATAATGCTGTCTTTCTTAGCTTTCCTACGGTCTGATGATCAGAGTCTGATCAAGTCTTTCTCGTCTCGGATGTGTTTTGCGTGTTCACAGACATAGTTTGATATTGCCTTGATTATTGGTCAGTAATGTCGCTAGCAGTGTTGATATTTAATACCCGAAGAAATACGTTACAGGCAATCGTGTTTCGTGTATTGCAAATTGCGTTTTCTATCAGAGATTGGATTGTGTTTTGACTTTTGTCTGTGACCTGAATGTGTTTAGACGGCGGCTTTAGGGCCCTTAGCACTGCATGTGACAACCTGCGCGTGATTTGGCGTCTTATTAAAACCTTGGTTTCCATAAGATCGCCCAATCTCTCCAATCAGAGTAGAGATATCTCGAATCACCCAATCTGATTGGATGGATTCAGGTGATCGAAGATTATTGGGGTGATCGAGACGAAATTAGGAAACCAGATTTTAAAGATCTTGTATTCAAATTCTGAGGCGCAAACTTAAAGTGCACATGAAACGAAAATTAAGTTTGTCTTATTTCAAAGAGCACTTAAAATGACAGAGTAACATCTTTTGCAGTTTTTGATTTCCTTGCTTCGTTCTTGAGATATTGTTTGATATTTGAAGTAAACAACGTCACGTGTGCATAATGAGTTATCAGAGAAGGTTATATATCTTTGCTATGCGTGTGTTTCTCTCACAACGCCAAACATGTTCAAGTGATTATGTTTGATAGTAGCAAAGATATAACCTTCTCTGATAACACATTATATGCACATGTGACGTCAAAATGTTTAATTTGCATATCAAACAAACTGAAATATCTCAAGAACGAAGCAAGGAAATGAAAAACTCCAAAAGATGTTACTCTATAATTTTAAGTGGTCTTTCAAATAAGACAAACTTAATTTTCGTTTCATAGACACTTTAAAACTCATGTATATTTATTCAAAGATAAAACACGAATCATCTACCAACTATCCGAATTAAGATTTGAGATTTCTGAACTAACAACACCTGGTACATCAAGATCTTAACAAAACTTTACAAACTCCAAGCTGAAAGTACTGTACTAACTAACGACAGCTTGTACGGCAAGAACTAACAAAACTTTACAAACTCCAAGCTGAAAGTACTATACTAACTAACGACAGCTTGTACAGCAAGAACTAACAAAACTTTACAAACTCCAAGCTGAAAGTACTATACTAACTAACGACAGCTTGAATAGCAAGAACTAACAAAACTTTACAAACTCCAAGCTGAAAGTACTATACTAACTAACGACAGCTTGAATAGCAAGAACTAAAGAAAACTTTACAAACTCCAAGCTGAAAGTACTATACTAACTAACGACAGCTTGTATAGCAAGAACTAACAAAACTTTACAAACTCCAAGCTGAAAGTAGTGTACTGTACTAACTAACGACAGCTTGTGAAGTAGGAACTAACAAAACTCTAGTCTCTACCCTGTTTTCTATATCCACAAGGAAAGTTAAGAATCACGGATGGCGTGTGCTAAAAGTGTGGTACCTCTCACTGTTAATTAAGTACTAAAGTTCAGTCACCCGGTTGGACGGGGACACGTCTGCAGCTTGGGACTCATGTGACTAGAGTTGTTACTTCTCTCCTATGGATATGCTTCGAGAATTTTTCTCCCTCTGACAAAGTCAGCCTTTTATCGGGTCAGCTGGACATGGATCAAGTCTGTTATCGAGCAGTTACATAAAGATGTTCCTGCTGCTGCCATCTGTCCTCGGCTACACAGACGCATCACGGAAATAAAACAGACTTGATCCAAGTCTACGGGTCAGCTAGAAGACCGCGAGGTAATCACAGATTAGTAGTTAGGTTATATCAAGTATCAAGGTCGACAATCTTGGGAGGTATATATGGGCGGGTGGCACAAGCCGTGAGTGCGCTGCCTTTCACCACTGAAGTTAAGCCCGGTCGAATAGCGCGCGTTAGTACTCGGACGGGTGACTTCATATGAATGGAATTGTTGATTCTCTCCTGTGCCTCGAGGATTTTTCACCCCATCACACAGGAATTTAGGCAGATGGTAGACAACGATATGAATGTATGGGGTAATATTGCCTTTTGAATATCCATCTTCTTTGTCTTTTAAGGTCAAGAATAGCTTTACGCAGTAGTTAAAACACCATAAATAGACTATAACCTCCTCGCTCGGCTTCGCGGCACGCTCGGCCTCTTGTCCCCTCGCAGAGAGACAGACTTGACCTAAGTCTAACTCTTGTTATGCCTCGTTGTATAGTCTTCAGTTAATGTGAAAAACAACCCCAAACACTCAAAATATGCTATTTATCGGCCACTAACCGCAATATAAAGAAGATTATAGAGCTTAAGCTAGTAGAATGAGACAAAATTTTAATGTTTAAAAAGAATTTATGGATCAGGACATCGTTATATTGTATACAACAATGCGAGTGAAAGGGTTACTCAACAGTGTGGTTGACTTTTAAGATAATTTTTTCTATGTCACGTATTTTCAGTTAAAAGCGCTCAAAACTCTATTAGTTTTTGGCGTACCACTCAAAACCTTCTTATTTTAGCATTATTGTGTGGCCTATAGAATCAACAAACTTTTTATAAGCATTTGGGGGTTGAGAAAGATATCAAACAATAAAAAAAAGTCATAATTATGATGGTAGGTATGCAATATGCTTCAAAAATGTTGAATCCGCCATATTTATACAGTAATCAATGCAAAATTTGTTTTTGCTCAACCAACATTTTCTTTTTGGCGTATCCCTCACAATGTCTTTATTTTAGCATTATTGTGTAGCTCATACAGTCAACAAACTTTTTAAGTACATGCATGTGGGGGTTGAGAAACATCAGTATCAAAAGATAAAAAGATTTGATAATTATGAATGTAGATATGATCAGTAGAAATCAGTTTTGAGCGCATGTTACGCGACATAGAAAAAATTCTCCTCTTAACCCTTTGCTCATGACTTTCCCACCCGTCTCCCTTTCACGCACGAGTAAAATCGTCTGGCGTTAGTAAAGTTGTGATCAACAGTATGTTTTTTCGATTGCTGCATGACTTTCATTGCATGACAAGTCCGCCTTTGGCAAATAAAATCGTCTGGCGTTAGACAAGATAAAGTTGTCCCACAACACAATGCAAATGAAAGAGTTAATCAACAGTGTGTTTAACCCTTTGGATTGCTGCATGACTTCCGACACGTCTGCCTTCGACAAACAAAATTGTCAAATGCTCATGTACCGGGATGTCCTGGTTGCCCGGGATGAATTTCATCTCGGATTTATATGGGATGAATTTCATCCCGGATTTATATGGGACAAATTTCATCCCGGATTTATATGGGATGAATTTCATCTCGGATTTTTATGGGATGAATTTCATCTCGGATTTATATGGGATGAATTTCATCTCGGATTTATATGGGATGAATTTCATCCCGGATTTATATGGGATGAATTTCATCCTGGATTTATATGGGATGAATTTCATCCCGGATTTATATGGGATGAATTTCATCCCGGATTTATATGGGATGAATTTCATCTCGGATTTATATGGGATGAATTTCATCTCGGATTTATATGGGATGAATTTCATCTTGGATTTATATGGGATGAATTTCATCTCGGATTTATATGGGATGAATTTCATCTCGGATTTATATGGGATGAATTTCATCCCGGATTTATATGGGATGAATTTCATCTCGGATTTATATGGGATGAATTTCATCCCGGATTTATATGGGATGAATTTCATCCCGGATTTATATGGGATGAATTTCATCTCGGATTTATATGGGATGAATTTCATCCCGGATTTATATGGGATGAATTTCATCTCGGATTTATATGGGATGAATTTCATCTCGGATTTATATGGGATGAATTTCATCTCGGATTTATATGGGATGAATTTCATCTCGGATTTATATGGGATGAATTTCATCCCGGATTTATATGGGATGAATTTCATCTCGGATTTATATGGGATGAATTTCATCCCGGATTTATATGGGATGAATTTCATCCCGGACTTATATGGGATGAATTTCATCTCGGATTTATATGGGATAAATTTCATCCCGGATTTATATGGGATGAATTTCATCTCGGATTTATATGGGATGAATTTCATCCCGGATTTATATGGGATGAATTTCATCCCGGATTTATATGGGATGAATTTCATCCCGCGTCAAAAAGCGCGGGAATTTAAAGAAATGGTGCAAAAAAGAAAAAACTCACCCTAATTCTACTATGTTAGAAGTTATCTCACTTTTATGCAGTGCTTTGTCTCTAGACCTTCATGACCGTTTGGAAGAAATTCTGACCGTAATATTCAAAGTTACAAGCATTGTAGTTCAGTAAACTTCATCCCTGTTCCGGGAAGTCGCGTTTATATGGGAAAAAATCTGTCCTGGTGTACCGAGATCCCGGTTGCTTCAACCGAGATCCCGGTACACCGAGACGTCCCGGTCTCCATATACTGTAAACGCAACCGCGAAAATAACAGTAAATCATCTACAAGCCGAGATCCCGGTACACCGGGATCATATAAACAGGCCTTAATTGGGGACACTGTTTGGTTTTACCAGTGTTTTACTGAAGAGGGAAACCGGAGAACCCATGGAAAAACCCTCAAGGCAACCAACAACTCCACTTACATGAAGCTAAAGTAGTCACCCATCTATAAGTACAAACCCCGTCCGACCGGGCTTAACTTCAGTGACGAGAAACGCGCTTAACAGCACGTATATACCATCATTATTAATTACTATTTTTATAAACAACCGGCTACAGGTAATTGTACAGGATACAGAAGAGGAAGAAAAACCTTGAAGGGAATTGACAAAAACAAAGTTTAATTTTGTGCTAATTAAAGGAATGAAAAATATTCACAGAATGTATTTACTGAGCTAGCGGTGAGGAAAAAGGAGAAGGTTCGTCACCAGCTATTTAAAGAGTTGGTCAACAACTGCCATTCATTGTTTAACAGTGACTATAGACTTAAGTCTGCTCGTAAGAAGAGCGTTTTCGATGGAAACAACTAAGTCCAAGACTGTTCTTAATAATCCTTCGCATAACATCATGATTAAGAGAGACAAGAAAAGGCAACTGTGCTTTTTTATTGCTAGTCTTTTTCTCACCGTGATTGGAATAAGCTCACTGACAGCTACCACAGCGATTCTTCTAACACGGGACACCACAACAAGCAGTGTTTCGACAACACCGGAATGTTTCTATGAAGAAGACGACAGCAAAGTACAATCCTTATTCAAAACCATAAAGACAGCGTTTTACAAAATACATCCCGAAAACCATCACCCCAGAGATAGTAACTCAGACAGGAATCAAAGATATCTAGCGCCATTTAACTTTACCCCAGAGATGTATCGACATGAAACTGAAACGGCAAAGCTGTTGCTGAACAAGTTAAAAAACCTCGAAGAAGAATTATCGGAGGGAAGTGGAACAGCGAGTGAGGAGCAACATCATACCTTTAAACTTTTTAAGTATTTTTTATTAAATACTTTTGGTCAGCCATACGAAAATAACTATTTCGCTGGTGACTGGTTGACGGGGCCCAATATTTTTTGCTGGCAGCGTAGTTGTTGGTTATTGGGCACACTTGGAGCAAGCATGGATAAATTTGTACCACTAAACTCCCTAGACATCGAGAAGGTGATTAAGTTGATGATCACGTACGGTGAGATGTTTTACCAACGGATCAGGAACCTGAGATATGGAATAGAAGTTGGCATAGTGCCACCTGAAGAGGCCTGTCGTGTTGGAGTGGAGTCCTTTAAACTATCACACATTCACGTCGCCAAACATGGAGAACAAGGTGATTATAACTAATTTAATAGTTACTAAAATTAGTCTGCTAATTTGAGTAGTGAAAGTCAGAAGTTCGTTTGGCGAAAGACAATGTGATATAAACATGCATGACAAGACGAGTTAAACAGCTGTTATACATGCATGGTCTTTTCCCCGGTTCTCCGGTTTTCCTCCCTCCGTAAAATCAACACCTAGGTCTTAGTTGTCTACACATAGGAGTTTGGTGTCAATTGGGACGGAAGGTCTGTTCCTCTCTCCTGCCACACGTTAAGTGGCAAATTTAATAAAAAAAGCAAAAACAAAAACAAAACAAAAACAAGAGTAAAATTGGGAGTGGTGAATAGGGGTACCAAAATCCGACAATCTGCTAATTTTTTTCTGGTCAAATCCGACAATCCGCTTTTTTTTCTACACATAGGAGTTTGGTGTCAATTGGGACGAAAGTTCTGTTCCTCTCTCCTGCCACACATTAAGTGGCAAATTTAATAAAACAAAACAAAACAAAACAAAAAAAAAAAACAAGAGTAAAATTGGGGGTGGTGAATAGGGGTACCAAAATCCGACAATCTGCTAATTTTTTGGTCAAATCCGACAATCCGCTTTTCTCCCCTCTATGATCATTTCTTTTCCTTATGACAAGTTCAAATTCAAGTTCATTTATTTCACACCATATACAGATTTAAAAATTACATCGAGTGAATAAGCATAAAAAAAGAGAGATTTGGAAAAAGTTTCATATTCAATGGAGGAGTATTATGAAGTAGAAGTGCACCGTAGCCAAAGTAGCTGAAGCTTTCGAGGTGGCAATGACAATGAAAGATCGTAAATGATATAATCTGATCAATAAAAGAAAAATCCACAATCCAACACAGAAATCAGATCCAGGTTCCATAGAAAATTACAAGCAAAATCCACAATCCGAGGTCAATTGTTGGAAAAATCAGGCACTCACTCACTTACTTATACTTACTTACTTACTTACTTACTTACTTACTTACTTACTTACTTACTTACTTACTTACTTACTTACTTACTTCGCTCACTCGCTCGCTCGCTCCCTCCCTCCCTCACTCACTCACTCACTCACTCACTCACTCACTCACTCTCTCTCTCTCTCTCTCTCTCTCTCTCTCTCTCTCTCTCTCTCTCTCTCTCTCTCTCTCTCTCTCTCTCACTCACTCACTCACTCACTCACGCACGCACGCACGCACGCACGCACGCACGCACGCACGCACTCACTCACTCCATTTAATATATTTCTAAATCATTTATGTTTAAGTTTTTTTCTAATTAATTTCTTTCTAATTCCTAGGTATTTTTCGCACAGATGTTGCAAAGAAAATTCTAAATCCAAAGTTTTTAGAAAACATCACAGAACCAGAAAGACTAAAGTGGCGACAAAAATACAACGTATCGATCCAGAAATCGCTCAACACTAGCATTCTGAATAACCTTGGCAAGCCGCTCAAGGAATTGATAAGGTAGAGAGTATATGCTTTATCTTTTATATTTAAATTTGCTCCCTACTGTTTCTTGAAAACTGGAAAAAAATGTTTCGACAGCAGAAAGTCCTCATGAATATTTTGGAAACGAATGAAACTAACGTTGCGCATAGAATAACGTTCAGGGCATCAAATACTGTTACCAGATAAAGTGTTTCAGCCACTACTATGAAGACAGACGTTTCAAATTTACATTTAAGCCAATTTATTTCAAAAACGAGTTCGGTGACCCCCAATTTTTTTTGCTTTAAAATATTTCTTTATTAGTTTAAGTAATCAATAGTAAGATTTTAAAAATATTCTGTAAATCCAATTTATTTGAAAAATAGAAAACCATAACTTTTCTTCGATAAAAAAAATATGAGCAGCAGTATTTTCCACAGCTATCGCATCGTGTTTTAGATCTGATAAAACATGTACTGCAAATGTTTTAAAAAGCTTCAAAAACGACTCATTTGGTAAATTCATTGGCGTAGTAATTTTAAAAAATAACGTTGTCTAAGCCGAGAAAATCGAAGCTAAAGTTTATGAAAATCAGGAGAATTTTTTTTATCAGATATAAAACCACAAACATGGTACTGATTTCCTTTGTGTTTTCAGCATGAATTGTTGATGAGTTTTTAAAACTATTTAAAGTAAACTGGCTTAAATTGTGGTCGTCTTACGATTAATTCTTCAAGAAATTTCGTTCCTTGTTCCTCCTAGCAGAAGGAAAGGGGACTAGGGGAGCTTCCCTGAATAAACACGTCAAAAAACAAAAAAGTAGTGAAAAGCTAAGCACCAACCTCTATAATCTGTTTCCAAAGACTTCAAGCGCTTCAGTTCTTGAGTGGTTTTCGGCACAATTCCTAAAACTGTATTTCATAAAAGAAATAAACAAAACATGAGAAATCTTTTTGAACTTACCAACAATCTAGGTAATGATAATAACCATACTATTATTATTATTCTTTATTTAAGGAGGATAAGTTTTTCAGCAGAGCTGGTGGGGTCCTCCATTTACATCTAAGACCCATAGGTGTTGATTTTACGGAGGGAGGAAAACCGGAGAACCCGGCGAAAAACTCTCGAAGCACAGGAGAGACCAACTAAACTCTACTCACATGAGTCCCCACCCGAGAACGGGGTTATTCCCAGACGGTCACCCATCCAAGTACTAACCCCGTCTAACCGGGCTTAACTATTGGTGAGAGGCAGCGCCTTAATAGCACACGCCATCCGTGCTCCCCGGGTTCATATCCCCAGCTGGGCCAAGTACAGTTTTCTCTACTTGTCCAGTATGATTCATCACTCGGAGTAACACCTTATTAAAGTATTCTCCACCCGATTTCACTGTCCCGTAATAATCATTCGAAATCTTCATGTATGAAGACTATTGTCTAGATATTAAAAAAACTAGTCTGTTTTGAAATATCAAATAGCCTAAGTACCATCATGCGACCACTAGCTCCCAACTTGACCTGCATAGCTCAGTCGGGGTAGAGCGTCGGACTAGTAAAACTAGGGAATTTAAGATCTACGACGGCAACTTCGAGGACGACGTCCTTCAAACAAAAGCATTCTTCTTGCAAAACAAAGATAATTAATAATTTCTAGTCCCAAGAGTAATCTGAACAGTCCTCGCTCTGTATACAACGCAACTCAGACCATTTTCACGTCTTCAGGACGACGTTGACTCGCGAGGTAATGAGAACTGTTGTCTGAGATTGCTTTAACACAGACACTGCAACCGTTTTAATATTTTAAAATTATAAAACAAGCTTCAAGTATTGAGTACAGTAGTCAGTTAACCGTGACTTCTTTTTAATGCTAAAATTTGAATTGCTTTTAACCGCCGTCGTCGTCCTAGCATCTTAAGGTCCCTACTGGAGGTCGCGGGAACACCGCTGCCAAACGTTTGCGCATGCGTGAATTCGCTAGAATAAACATTGCAAGAGAAGTGGGAACTAGCCGTGGCGACAACAACCAGACAGTGAAGACTAAGTAAGACTCGACTATTCATTTGTGTTTTAAAAAAAGGGTAAAGAAAATTACGAAGGGGTGAATTCAGAATATGTTACAATATTGACAAAGAAGCCATGCACAAATTACCTACCTTATCTTTTCGGTAGTATGCTTATAATTTTAACTTTTGTGTTGGACTCTTGGACAAGTCCAAATATTTCAGAGTTTTCCCGCTCTTTTTCTGAGGACGAGCTCGGACGTCGCTCATGCGCAAAACGTTTGGCAGCGGTGTAGAGCGACACCTTATTATCGTTAATCTCCACTTGAATTCATTGTCCCTATTCTTCTAAACACGGATTTCTAAACAATCTAGGTACTTAGAAGATGATTATTTAAGTCATTGTCCTCCAAGCAACGTATCAAGTGGATATGCGTCTCTACCTATACCTTACGTCTACACCAACGGGGTACCTGACCGGAGTAAACCAACTAATGGTACACTACCAGGAGGAGAGAAGTTCAATGGGAGTGACGCTTATTTAATACTGTTGTCCTTTTTCGCAACTTATAATATAACGCCCAAGCATATTGATGAGTTAGCTGACAGAAGGATCAAAGAACTTTATCCTCAGGTGGGTGGTTTAGCGGGAGTTATCAATTTGTGAACGAGACCTGGTAGCAAAGCCTGGAGATTGTCCTGTCATAAGCTGTCAGAAAGAGATTGTTGTAGCGTAGCGTGGCGTGGTATAGTGTGGTGTAGTGTGGTGTGGTGTGGTGTAGTGTAGTGTAGTGTAGTGTGGTGTGGTGTAGTGTAGCGTGGTGTGGTGTGGTGTGGTGTAGTGTGGCGTGGCGTGGTGAAGTGTAGTGTGGTGTGGTGTAGTGTGGTGTGGTGTGGTGTGATATAGTGTAGTGTAGTCTATGCCATGTCCAATGTGATATGGTTTTGTTTGGTGTGGTCTACTAGAAATTGTTGTTGTTGTTGTTGTTGTTGTTGTTGTTGTCGTCGTTGTTGCTGCGTTGTATGTTACATACACAATTCATGTTTCCAAGGTACAACAAAGTCCTTGCAATCTACAATGCATGCATGTTAAACAATACTTGTTGAAATAGGTAGTGCAGATAGCAAAAAATATAACCAAAGAGAAGAACGCCACTGCAGCCATAAAGAAGTTTAAACAGAAACTTGAAAGTCAGGAGTTCTACTATGCAGCTAAGAATGATTCAAATCACTCCCATGAGCAACATCTCGCGTGTAACAACGCAGAAAACGCAAAGAAATACTGTCCGGAGCGATGGCAGGCCATGAACAATTGGCTGCAGTCAGCAAGAGCGGTAAGTTTGACCATTGAACAGAAACGTACTTTGGAAGCCTGCTATCTCGAGAATAGTGCGACATAATTAAAGTTCGAATATACTACATTACATTACATTACATTACAGTGCAGCACAGCACAGTACAGTGCAGCACAGCACAGTACAGTGCAGCACAGTACACTACACTACACTACACTACACTACACTACAGCACAGAACACTACAGTACAGTACAGTACAGAATAGTACAGTACAGTATAGTACGGTACGGCACAGTACAGTCACAACGCAATACAAAAAATTCAATGCAACACAACACCATATAATACAATATAATACCACACCATACCATACCATACCATACCATACCATACCATACCATACCATACCATACCATACCATACCACATTCCATCCCATCCCATACAACATTGAACATTTCGTTCCTGAAATAAAACACAATCTCTGAATGGACAATATTTATTATATACTCTCCATTCTTGTCTGATAATTTAGATTTTAAGTCAACTGCGTACCAAAATTAACTCAGCGTTTAACCTCACTGGAAAGAAACAAATTGTACCATTGTGTCCATTGGGAATCGAGTTTGACTTCAACCCAGCAACCTCTTACTACAGTTATTGGGAAGGAACTAAAGATTGCAAAAGTCTAGCGAAAGTCAATATACCTTTCTTCTTGGATAGAATGGGACCGACGTACGAAGAACGGACGGTATTGGCACACGAAAGTTATCCAGGGCATCATTTAGAAGTAAGTTATCTAATTAATACACTTTCCTCCCCAGCAACTTCAAGAACAATTTCTCTCAATAGTGAACACAGTTGACTAATAGAAACTTTTGGTGAACGATATACAGCAACGATTGTCAAGTTTGGATGACTTGTTACTTTGATCATTTAGTATCCATGTTAGTAGCGTTCTCAGCTTGAGTTGGTAATTTTTTCTTCTTTTGGTTTTTGCTGTATAAGCTGTCGTTAGTTAAAGTGTATATGAAACGAAAATTAAGTTTGTCTTATTTGAAAGAACTCTTAAAATAATGGGGAATATCAATTTACAGCTTTTTCATATTTTACTTAGTTCTTGAGATATTTAGACTTATGTGATATTCAAATGAGATAACTTATGGTTCGTTTTTTTCTAATTAACATATTCGAAAATCGTGAATATTTTTAAGATTATTGAACAAAATCACTTGTAACTTGTCTTTCATGTTTAGTTGCATGAACTGTAGCAATATGCAAAGTTTCAAGTGGTTTTGTTCAATAATCTTAAAAATATTCGCGATTTTCGAATATGTTAATTAGAAAAAAACGAACCATAAGTTATCTCATTTGAATATCACATAAGTCTAAATATCTCGAGAACTAAGTAAAATATGAAAAAGCTGTAAATTGACATTCCCCATTATTTTAAGAGTTCTTTCAAATAAGACAAACTTAATTTTCGTTTCATATACACTTTAATCCTTTGACTCCTAAGCACGCATGTAGACACACCTTTAGTATTTTACTCTGGCTAACACCATACGATTTTACTCGTTAAGGGAAGACCCCTGGTAGTCAAGGGGTTAAACTCAGAGAAACTCGGAAAAAAAACCCTGGAAAAACCCTACACATGTACGGTTTGACTAGTCTCCAGGTATAGGTATCGAAAAACAACCTTGATCTAGGGCGCTGCCTCTCACCGCTGTAGTTAAGCCCAGTTGGACGGGGTTAGTACTTGGATGGGTGACCGTCTGGGAATAGCTCCGTTCTCGAACTTGAATTTCATGTGAGTAGAGTTTAGTTGGTCTCTCCTGTGCTTCGAGGGTTTTTCGCAGGGTTCTGCGGTTTTCCTCCCTCCGTAAAATCAACACTTAGGTCTTAGTTTATGTCGTGCACTTCTCACATGAGCCTCTGGCTCGGATGATTGGGCGACCACATCCTGTGTTTACGACGTTAAATAAATCACTACTCATTACTCAAAAACAACCTTGATCTACCCTCTGAGTTCCAGTGGCTCGGTGGTTAGAGCGTCCGGCTGGCATTCGGAAGGTTGTGGGTTCGAGTCCCGTCTGGAGCTCAGAGTTTTTCTCTTCTAACGACAGCTTGTACAGCAAAAAAAACCCACGAAAAAAACCAACTTTAAGTAGTATCATTTTCAATAAGATTTTGATAATTAAAGACTGAGAGTCGTATGCTGACTAAAAATCAGCATTTAAAGTGCACGCAGTGTGTACCTATTTTTATAGTTTGACGCTACTCTGACTTAAATCGGGTTTTTTGAAATTCCAATATTAAGACTGAACTATTTCTTGCCTGTATCAAGGTTCAAGGAGTACGTGAACAC
Organism: Corallium rubrum; assembly: GCA_964035015.1. Taxonomy (NCBI): domain Eukaryota; kingdom Metazoa; phylum Cnidaria; class Anthozoa; order Scleralcyonacea; family Coralliidae; genus Corallium; species Corallium rubrum. The sequence goes on from OZ036004.1 coordinate 7,043,630, forward strand.
TTTCAATTTAAGTGCGAGGAAATAGCCAACTGGGTATCACAAGTGAACTATTACGGAGCATTTAGCGAAGGATGGGCGACCTATGTCGAAAAACACGTGGCCGACAAAGACATGGAACTTTATAAAGACGATATTATGAGTAAATATGGAATGTTAAAACATCAGGTATTAAAATTTAGCAAACACAATTCTAAAATAACATGTATACTACGCGAGCCCATTGGTCAATTGCCGTGTTTGGATCAGAGTATCCAAACCCGGAAAATTCCCGCCAAAACGATTTTTTGAAAATGTCGGACAGTATATCATATTCACTTGTGATTATTTTATAAGAGAAATACCAAATGGTTTTTTCCGTGTTTGGAGACTCTTATCCAAATACTTGGGAAATTGCTCGACTTTCGAAAAGCTAAAAACACTCGCCTACGGCTTGTGTTTTTTTACGCTTTTCTCCAGTCTCGCAATTTCCCGCGTGTTTGAATCACAGTATCCAAACACGGAAAACCATTTGGTATTTCTTTATCATCATATGACATTTTTCATGATTTTCTTACACTGCTACAGTCAACCGAAAAATTCGGCGGACTCGAGCGGGATTTGAACTCGCACCTTTGGGATTCCGGTCCGCCGCTCTACCTGTTGAGCTATCGAGCAGCATAGGGATTGGAGGCGAGTTCTATCCAACTTAAGGGCACGAGATATTCTCGCGACAACTTAACGCTTATCCGTGAGGACGTGCAGTGTTTCAATTCTATTACAGTATCATCCTCAAAACTCATGAAAATTTTTTTCGAAGGTGCGAGTTCAAATCCCGCTCGAGTCAGCCGAATTTTTCGGTTGACCATAGCAGTGCAAGGAAATCATGAAAAATCTGAGGATGATTCTGTAATATGACATATTACAGAAAAAGTTATTTCATAGTTATGTATAAATTAACGCATTTTCCCTACCACAGATTCTTGCTACTCTACGAGCGAAGGTAGATGTCGGCCTTCACTTCATGGGCTTAAAACGTCACGAAGCAATCGCGCTTTACGAGAAATACGCGTGGGAAAGCGCTGACGTCAGCAACAAGCAGATTACGCGGTTACAAAGCACGCCTGGTCAAGGCAGTTCGTACTTGGTAGGAGAAGAAATATTGTCGGAGTTAAGAAAAGAGGCAGAGGATATACTACTTAATAAGTTTGATGTGAAAGAGTTCCATTATCAAGTACTAGCAAAAGGACCTTTACCAATGACGTATTTAAGCACGAGAGTACGGGAATATATAAGAGAACTCAATGACAGTAAATGACAGTGATAGAAGCACTGACACACACACCATAAAAACCGGCCGCTGTGGCATAACAGCGAGGTTCAGATCATGCTACCGCTACCGTAAATGTGGTTAAGCTGATGTAATGTTCGTTTTTTCGTCTTGTAGTTGTAATTGGTTTTAATCCTGGTATCGTAAAAAACTTTCTTTTTGCACTAGGTTTGAAACCTGCGACCATTACTGAACGTAAAAACAATATTTAACATGCTTAATTTTATTTACGGTAACGGTAGTGGAAGTGTGATCTGAACCTCGCTAATATCTAATGCAGGTCATCCTGGATTAACTACGCATGCCTATAGCTCTCCTTGCGCATGGCAACCGCACAATTTCGTACCCAGACCTGCGGTACTTTTGTCGAACGAAAGTAAAGCAAAACGGCGCTTGGTTGACTCGACATTCCGGTTCCGGCCAGAGCTAATGGCTCCTTGTCGCTAGACAAAAGTAGCGCAGAATCTGGGTACGACTGTTCCATTAGGGACTTTAAGATCTAACGATGTCAACCTCAAAGACGACGTCCTTTAAACAAAATAATTCTTTTTGCAAAACAAAAGAATGAATAATTTTTCGTCCCAAGAGTAATTTCAACACCGTCCTCGTTCTTCATAAAACGCCACTTAGAGCATTTTCACGTGTTCAGGACGACGTCAACGGCCAAAAGATGAGAACTGTTGCTTGAGATTGACTTCAAATCGAACACTACAATCATTTTAGCAATACTGGGGCGTTTTGGAAGTCATTAAATTAGCTTCAAATATCGAATATAATAGTCAATTAACCGTGACTTCTTTAAATAGGCGAGTTTCAGGGTGTTGCGCGCGCATCATTTTTCAAAAAATCTGGCAAGCTCCCCTCAAAGTAAACATACTATTTAGAATTTAGGAAGTAAAGATGCAGTTTCTGGATGTTTAACACTGTTATTCTGCTGTTCTTGGCTGGCTAGCTAGCAAGTCTGTTTGCCATTGCTTACTTTGTGGAGAGCCCGTCAATTTCTTTGCAAAACGATGCGCGCGCAACACCCTGAAACTCGCCTATTGTGCTTAAGTTGCTTTCTAACCGCCGTCGCGTCCTAGCATCTTAAAGTCCCCATTATAGCTTGTCTGCGAATACAGACAGCCCTGATCTATTGTACCAAGCTTACACGTGTACCACTCGCGTCGTCACGTGTAACACAGACAGCCCTGATCTATTGTACCAAGCTCACTCGTGTACCACTCGCGTCGTCACGTGTAACACAGACAGCCCTGATCTATTGTACCAAGCTTACACGTGTACCACTCGCGTCGTCACGTGTAACACAGACAGCCCTGATCAATTGTACCAAGCTCACTCGTGTACCACTCGCGTCGTCACGTGTAACACAGACAGCCCTGATCTATTGTACCAAGCTCACTCGTGTACCACAAGCATTGTACAAAGTAGAAACAAGTTGAAACAAATTGTCGATAACTTGAGAATACCTCAACCTACTTAGTGGAAACATAGCATTTAAACAACCTGAAAAATGTAAATGTTAATAACGTAAAATATAAACTTCGTACCATTTTTGCGTCGAGGGGAATATTTTATGTCTTTCAAGGTTAAACGTGTTGGTGGCACAGTGGTTAGTGCACGTGCCTTTCACCTCTGCGACCCGGGTTCGATTCCTGCACGGTGCAGTTAAAAAAACCCCAACCTTGGCCGCATGTGAGAAGAGTGCTTCCAGTTCGACTCTACCAAACACCACAGGTTTCCTCTGGGTACTCCAGTTTCCTCCTGTAGAAACACTGGACCAATGAGGGTGGGCCCTTACTGGACCTCTAGGGATAACAGTTTAGATAGAACAGATAGAGTTATCCAGTATAAATAAGGTTAGTTTAGTTTAGTTTAATAAAAAAAACCAAGATAAACATGATAAGTGACATATTCTACTTTATACAACAATTTGACATATACATATATATATATATATATATATATATATATATATATATATATATATATATATATATATATATATATATATATATAACTGGACTGTGAGTGCTCTATATCAATGACTGAAAGAGAGTGATCACTGACCTATATATAACTGGACTGTGAGTGCTCTATATCAATGACTGAAAGAGAGTGATTCACTGACCTATATATAACTGGACTGTGAGTCGTCACTGAGTCCTCTATATCAATGACTGAAAGAGAGTGATCACTGACCTATATATATAACTGGACTAGGGGCTACGTCCTATATCAGTGATTACATACACTGTATAGAAATTGCATACTTTTGTCGATCTTTCTAAAAATTAATAAAAAATCACTAAACTACACCCAGTCTTAACCTCCTGTGCAAACAAACTTCTGTAAGCATTTGTTTTTTTGCGAAAGAAAAACCCAGTATGGTTTTTGCCAAGGTGGCTACTTGAACCGCCATCTTGGATTTATCTTCTTAAGCAGCCATCTTGGATTTGCCTTCGCCATCTTTGATTTGCCTATACTTATCAACATAGAGAATCTTTTAAGAATTTGTAATCTGTATTTTCTGTAGTATATTATAAAGACAACAGAGGCAAAGACATGAGTATACTTCAAAACAAGTAGATAAAGAGCATGAAATGCTTCGGTGCTTAGCGCTATACGGTCCTACGAAGCATACCGGTCATTAGATGTGGATTTAGTAAGAAAAACTTGTGAGAGAAGTAAAATAAGAAAAAAATATCAAAAGAGAAGTAAAAAGCACTAAGATATTACAGAACATTTAAACATTTTAGCATGCAACAAAGCATTTTAATACATCTAGCATTTTCTTGTCTGGTACGAGATTGCTAATTAATTATTCAAGAACCTGCGCAAAGCATGCACAGATCTCGTCTCTATAGAGCTATTAAAACAGCCTCAATTTTACAAAACGACGCAATGGATTATTCAAGCGGCAAAAATATAAACGGTAAAACACACGTGCACGAAGGCATAATAAAGATTAAATACATTGCATTGAAATTTAATAGGTCTATAGCACGTTGTGCTGCTGCGCGCATGTAATGATCGCCACTCCTTCATTAGTTGACTATATGCTTTGGGCAGCAACGGAGTGTTAGATTTTATAAATTATTCTCAATTCATCAGATTTTCGTCGGGATAAATGCAATAGACTAATCAGGCAGAAAACATAAAGAACACATAAGGGCAGGGGTATAGATTTAAAAACAGGGCTAAAGGTTCCATATTTCGTATTATCATGCATTATTATTCAGTCTCCAATGCGCAAAGAAATGTTAGATCTTATAAAGTATTCTCAATCTATCAGATTGTCTTTGATATAGCCGCAATAGACTAATCAGGCAGAAAACATAACAACAAAAACGAACACGTATAAGCAGTAGAGTAGACCATGATTAGAGACGTTCATGGACATGAAATAGACCCTAAAGGTCTTTTTGGTGCAACATATTATAACGTTTTTATCATCTGCAATGGGCGAAGGAAATAAATATTAAATTGTTATAAACTTATTTCGACCACACTGTGTGCCTCAAGTTTGAAAAGAAAAGCTTTAAACAAAAGCTGACCAAACTAGCCATAGGCCTGCTGTGCGACACGCGACCTGAATGAATAGGCGTTGTTCAACGCCGTTGTTGCATAGCCCACCTTGCTCTGTCCCTCATTACCAAAAGTCGACCTCGTTGAGCTAAATAACTCAATGTCTTTTAAACAATAAACAATAAAGTCGCAAGCCAAGGTTGAATTTAATAAATAGAGTAATAGATTAAAACAAGAAAGCCACGCGACTCTATTCAATGGAGAACATAGGGTGCAAGTGCTAGGCGGAAAATGAGATTTGCAGAATGTTAAGACGCACAGTACTAAAAGAAAGGGCTTTATTTGTATACCTATGTCATCTGCACCTGTGTGTTTGTTTGGATTTCCATTTATCAGTATAGAGATGACTACATTTATTAGTAACTCATAAAAAAGAGATCTTCTTTTGTGGATTTGTGTGTGCGTGTGTGTGCATTATTTAGTTTAAATCCAGTCCATATGGTCTTTCCTCCCTATAATAAAATGATAAATCACCTGACATTTTAGAATTGCACCAAGAACTGTCCAAATGTTTTGCCGTATGCACGAAAAATAATTCTCTTATATGATTTATTTATTTATATATCAGTGGTCAAAAATTGCCGATGGCAGTGTTTTTTAGGGGGGGGGGAAAACGAAATTAGAAAAAAGATACAACCTATGCAAAATTGCTTAACTGCTAAATTGATAGCATCGTGGCGAAACTCAATCCTATATGTTTCTATCTTCTTACAGTTAATTTCAGAACCTACAGATTTCCACTCAAACATATATAAATGAATTATTTGTGGTTTTCTATATACCAAAAAGGAAGACAAGAAATCCCCGCCCAGAAAGAAACAGTGCCAAAATTCTGTCAATAAGTAAACAAATAAAGGTTTTCTCCATAATCTACCAGGGTTATTCTCAATTTTACAAAACAAAACGGGAATTATAAAACCATTGCGAATAAGGTATTGATATAGGAACTGTTATTATTCGTTGCCGAACTTAGAGTATCATTTTCTTTATTACTTGGACGCATTTTAAATTTATGCATGAACCATTAGTCTACATATCATGCTGTTTACGGTGTAATAAACAAATCAGTTACGAAGCTATAACCCAAACAATCTTTCAAGATAAAAATATCTAAAAAGAAAGAGAGATTTTGATGCTAGGTAATGTGGACAGACCATGCCAAGAAAACACATGGTTCAAGTGTCTGCATATATAATTAAACGTTTATCTCAATTACCTTTCAAATATTTTATCTCAGCTTTTTATAATTAATTATTGAAAACTGCTTTGGGTTATCTCAAGTTGAATTTTAATAGAGTGATTTCACCTGTCGGAAAAGTAGATAGGATATCTAGATTGTGCATGTATATGATAAGTATAGTATATTTATAGCCCCCTGAAAGAAGATAGCTACCATACAGGAACTCAGTAATCTTAAATACAGGGGGAAACTTTAAGTAACTGCAAATCCGTGATAATAGTCAAAGAAAATATTAACATTGATTTTATTCAACTGTTATATTAGACTGAGCAAAGTGAAACTGAGGTAGCATATATAGAATATTAATTTGTTGAAACTCTCAACAGATTTGCCACGAGAGAAAAAAAGAATAACAAATTAACCACTGTAGCTCTAACTGATTCCTTTCCGAATAATTAGACTGTAGACGATATAGTATTTTATTCTGGCGAATGCCATACGATTTAATTCACTTCTGCCTATGGAGAAACTCTCGAACAGAGCTTATATTAGAGAGTAAGAGTGTTTTAGATGGAGCAAAGTGAAAAGGTAACAAACTGCTGAAAATAGTTTTGATAACGAAATACTGGCGATTCGAACAGAGCCCCTTCATCAGAGTAAACAGTGTTCCACTAGAAACGTCAGTATTTTGTTATCAAAACTATTCTCGGCAGTTCACCACGTTTTCACTTTGCTCTAAAACACTGAAAAGCTCTGCTTGAAACGTCAGTATTTCGTTATTAAAACTATTCTCAGCAGTTTACCATCTTTTCACTTTGCTCTATCTAAAACACTGCCTACACAGCACTCTACTTTTTACTCTGATGAAGGACTCTGCTTGAAACGTCAGTATTTCGTTATTAAAACTATTCTCAGCAGTTTACCATCTTTTCACTTTGCTCTATCTAAAACACTGCCTTACACAGCACTCTACTTTTTACTCTGATGAAGGACTCTGCTTGAAACGTCAGTATTTTGTTATCAAAACTATTCTCGGCAGTTTACCACCTCTACTTATTATTAGATTGGTTTGCAATCATCTTCGATTTTCCTGATGATCCTAGCCTCTACTCGAAACGTCGAATAAAAATAGAAACCATTTTCGCAAGACCTCGAAGCTTTGTATATACTTTAACAATGTTTTTTTGTACTACAAAGAAACGTTGAATTAAGATAGAGGTGCTTTATTGATTTCGTTCTACATAACATTGTGCACGAGGAATTAAACAAACGTATCGCAAAGATCTAGAAAAGACTGTAGTATCAGACATGAGAAAAGAATGGGCAATTAAGTCAAGTGTATGACCATTGTAATTATTCATAAACCGTCTAAATTTATAATAACTTTAGAAACTACAGTTATATGTAGAAGGAGCTTCACCCACAATATATTACAACAGGTTAGTTTGTCTACTACGTTTTTCAAAATTCAAAACGATGGTCAAATCTTCCATACCTTAGAAAGCAGACGTGAAATGCAATGTTTAGGAATTTGTAAAACGTTGTTGTATGAGTGGAGACTCTCCAAAAATTTTTTATAATTATTTTAAACTGAACAAAGATACTGTCAGTATCTAGACCTTGCCTAGTGTTAAACTTGAAAGTAGCAAGAAATCATTTTATTACGATGGCTGCATTGTATATAATAATTATTTGTAATAGTTTGTAGATAATTTTTAGTATATTCTATTTGTAGTAATAGTCTAGATTTTAGCTTTGTTCAGTTACTTGATATTGTAGTATACCATATAGGGTCTCTATTGATACCAGCTCAATCTGTTATAAGTTGAATGAGCTACTCTATATTTAAATAAAAGTATCTATCTATATCCAAGTTTCGTTTGACCACTTAGACAACAAAGGAAATACCTTTCCTTACAATCTACCCTCAATTCACGATCCTTATCTATAGAGCTGTAATTATTCTCTCGTCGCCACTGTAATCATAGATAGACAACCAATTTGTTTTCGCCAAGGAGATGCACGATTTATTCTAATTACACGATTGTATCAGCAACTGCTTGTTCAACATCCATTTTTATACATACTATAGCTACCGTCTACGCATACTCTATTTTTATATCCCCAAGTAAAAACTCGAGTCTTTTCGAATTGGTCTTTTTTCAGATGATTTTATTCACATCTGGCTCTATACCTAACCCCTATTCTAACCTTAATCCTAAATTAGTTAAAAACCCGAGCGATTTTTTGACGTCACAGCATCAATAGCCTAACCCGTTTCTGTGATCAAGAGCGAGTTAGGTAACCTTCAGCGTCTCTTGTGCCTAGTCCCCTACCGCCGCTAACTCATTCCTCCTCTTTCTACTCCCCTCCCCTCTGTTCTCCCTCTCCCTCTTTCCGTTTTCCGCTTTTGACAAAGAGAGAGACTTGTAGTAGTAAATCTACTGTGTGATGTAATTCACTAGCACTTGGAATTTATTGGTGGGTTTTATTCGTCCTAAGCTAAGCTAAGCTACGTCTATGTGCCTGATTCCACCTGTTTAACAGTTACGTGAAATTGAATCGCAATAGTTAACAATTATTCGCCGAAGGCGAAGTGAATATCGGTGTATATTCACCGATATTCACTGAGCCTGAGGCGAATAATTGTTTTAGTATAAATACACATTTTCGTACTTTTAGGAACAAAGTTTTCTTTAAAATTGTTAATTTCCTCGTCTGTCGCATTCACAACTTGGCTGGCGGCCATTTTGAATAAACGCTGTAGGTGATTATCGGGAATTAATCCGAAGTAGCTCGACCAATCAGCGCGCGTGATTTTCTATAATCACCTGTGTATTTATACTAATCAGTCATAGTGACTTTGTTTAGAATAGTCTCGTCGCTATCACATCTGTGTGATGCATTTCACCACTTTGATTGGTTCATTTTATCTCTCCTTAATCTATGCTAAGTAAGCTAAGTTAAGTTATACGCTATATATATATGCTTTAAAAACATCTTGATTCCAACCATCAAACAGTTGAGTGACTCCAATCCGCAGAATAGTCTCGTCGTTAGTATATCACATCTGCGTGATTCATTTCAGCACTTTGATTGGTTCATTTTATCTCTCCTTAAGCTATGCTAAGTAAGCTAAGTTAAGTTATACGCTATATATATATATATATATATATATATATATATATATATATATATATATATATATGCTTTAAAAACATCTTGATTCCAACCATCAAACAGTTGAGTGACTCCAATCAGCAGAATAGTCTCGTCGTTAGTATATCACATCTGCGTGATTCATTTTTGCATTTTTATTGCTTAATTTTATTACTCCTATATAAGCTAAGATACTTGTGTATGCATAATGTCACTTTAACTATACCATATTCATGTTACACCTAAAGAAGTATACATATCCTATAAATTTTCAACCTTAGCTCTCCACCCCAAACCTTATTAATAAGACCATGTCCACACTAATCCATTTTCAAAGGAAAACGGAGACTTAAGGCGGTTTCCACTAGGCGACATTTGTCGACCGACTCGACATTTTTCTTTTGTCTTGGCTAATTATTTCCACTCGAGAGCTTGCGAGACAAAAGAAAATGTCGCTTCGCGCGACATTTTTCGCCTAGTGGAAAACCGCCTTTACGGTTAGGCCTTTCGTCCACACTAATCCGGCGTCTTCGGTGACCGAAAACGGAGCGTTTCCAAAACGTTCTCCAGGGTGGAGACATTTGAAGACGCCGTTTTTCTGCACCAGTGTGGACGGCAAAAACGAAGCTTTTGGAAAACGATGATGTCACGATTATGTTACCTTGGTTTCAGTCACCTAGAGGCTAGAACTATTCATTCATAGCCCTGTATATCTTTTTAGCGTTTTACTAAACGGCGAAAACGATTCGAAAACGATAGTGTGGACAGAAAACGTTTGATACGTTTTCGATACGAGGTCTCAATTAGTGTGAGCATCTAACCGGTCATTAGAAGGTTGCAGATTCGATCCATGTCTGGGACTAAAATATTTTCTGAGTATTTGAGCTAACTCTAACGTCTATCGCCTTAGAAGTACTGAACCATATCAGTTTCCCTCAGAACTATAGAATAATTAATCTAAATCCTGAGACACATTTTGCAAAAAGAAAATATGCATGCAATACGTATATTTTTTTCGACAATTTTTATATATCAGTTCATTCAAATATAATCATTCAGTCATTCCAAATGATCGTCGTGCAATGAAAATCCGTCGTTTGAATCGTTATTTCGACAGTCAATCTGTCACCGTGATATTGGATTTGCATTTAAAAAAAAAGGATTAGTTACTCTAATAAAAACGCGTGCCTTGAACGATATCTATTGTGTTCCAGACATATACTTATAGAAAACGAGCGTTGATAATTAAGCAATTACAAGCATTCTTTCTCGATTATTAGCTAAATTAAAACCTGTGGTATTTGATATGTCATTCTTTAATACTTGATAAACTAAAACGACACTTGTATAATAAGTATTTGAAGAATCCATCATAGCTTTGTTGAGAAGTCCTTTTCCCATTCTTTGAGATTCAGACACAAAGTCGGCGACATGGAATCAAAACAGAGGAGTGTCACTTAAGAAGAACGTGTTATATATATTTTATAACTGTGATTTCATATAGTAACATCTCTATATAGCATTGTTTTGATTAAATGACAGATCGTTTATAAATATTTGCAGAGCGCATCAAATGTGCTGTTTATAGAAATATTTTTCACGTCTCTCAACAAATTTCTCGTTGACACAAAGTCGGCGTCATGGAATCAAAACAGAGGAGTGTCACTTAAGAAGAACGTGTTATATATATTTTATAACTGTGATTTTATATAGTAACATCTCTATAGTATTGTTTTGATTAAATGACAGATCGTTTATCAATATTTGCAGAGCGCATCAAATGTGCTGTTTATAGAAATATTTTTCACGTCTCTCAACAAATTTCTTGTTGACAAGCTTTCTTTTCTGTAAAGCTTTGCATGGTCATGAGTTATGGCCCATCTTAGAAGGTAAAATAGTATAGAGTACTACGTATATAGGCATGTGTTTTGCATAGAGCAAAATGCAAAGATGGTAAACCACCGAGAGTAGTTTTGATAACGAAATACTGGCGCTTCGAGAAGATCCCTTTGTCAGAGTATGTAGAAAATTAGAGTGCTGCGTACTAGGCAGTGTTTTAAATAGAGCCAAGTGCAAAGATGATAAACTGCCGAGAATAGTTTTGATAACGAAATACTGGCGCTTCGAGAAGACCCCTTTGTCAGAGTATAATGTAGAAAATTAGAGTGCTGCGTACTAGGCAGTGTTTTAGATAGAGCAAAGTGCAAAGATGATAAACTGCTGAGAGTAGTTTTGATAAGGAAATACTGGCGCTTCGAGAAGATCCCTTTATCAGAGTATGTAGAAAATTAGAGTGCTGCGTACTAGGCAGTGTTTTTCATAGAGCAAAGTGCAAAGATGATAAACTGCCGAGAATAGTTTTGATAACGAAATACTGGCGCTTCGAGAAGATCCCTTTGTCAGAGTATAATGTAGAAAATTAGAGTGCTGCGTAGGCAGTGTTTTTCATAGACCAAAGTGCAAAGATGATAAACAGCCGAGAGTAGTTTTGATAAGGAAATATACCAACGTTTCGAGAAGAGCCCTTCATTGAAACGTCAGTATTTCATAGCGTATCTTGAACTTGAATTTATTAAATTTGCCACTTAACGTGTGGCAGGAGAGAGGAACAGAACTTTCGCCCCAGTTGACATACCAGGTGTTGATTTTACGGAGGGAGCAAAACCGGAGAACCCGGCGAAAAACCCTCGGAGCACAGGAGAGACCAACTAAACTCTACTCACAGAAGTCCCAAGTTGGCGGAGTACGGAGTTATTCCGAAACGGTCACCCATCCAAGTACTAACCCCGTCCGACCGGGCTTAACTACTGGTGAGAGGCAGCGCCCTAACAGCACACGCCACCCGTGCTCCCCATCTTAGTTAAGCCTATAGAGTATCTCAACTATTTCACTGCAAAGTCGACTTTATTTACTCTAGCTATAGAAATATATAGCAGTGAGAAAGTTACAGCCCACCTTAGCCCATCTCAATAACTCTTTCACTGTTAAAGTCTCGACTTTTGTTATCTTACTCTGCCTAACGCGCCAGACGATTTTACTCTTCAAAGGAGAGAAATCTTCTAATGGTAGTTAATAATATGTTCTAGAGATTTTGGGTGAAGGAAAATTCGAGTGTAGAATATATACATGTTAAGACCAAATCGGGACCAGTTGCGAAAAATGCAACTACACAGGCCTTCTGGCATGAATTGAACCCACGACCTTGCGACTCTAGTGCAATGCTCTGACCACTGAGCCACGGAGGGCGTTGCCGAGAGCTTGATCGCGAGTTCTGTATATATATATATATTAAGGTGGTAATGCCAGGAAAAAATTGGCATATATTATGAGCAATACTGGGCATTTCACTCTACTACATAGCATGTTCTAGGGATTTTGGGTGAAGGAAAATTCGAGTGTAGAATATATACATATAAAGACAAGTAGTTAATAATATATTGGTATAGACGTCTGAAAAAAAATACTTAACAAGAAAAACAAACTTTCAGGCTAGTGAGGTAAATATAGTTTCACCTTGCAAGATATTGTAAGATAATCAGCTAAGTTCTGCAATCCCTGAAGTTATGGCTTCACTAGTTAAGGATAAAGGCTTATTTTGTTAAAGATACGTTTATAATAAAAGTTATCTAATTCCATTGTCTCAGCACTTCCTGTCGGGTACTTTCAAAAACCAGCTTTTGCAAAAAAAAGTTTTTGCAACATGTTTTGATGTGAGCGAGTGAATGCATGTGTAAATGGGTATGTGTGAGCGTGTGTGAGAGCGAGTGAAAGGAAGGGAGCGAGTGTGTGTAACCGAGTGAGTGTGTGGGAGAGAGGAGTGAGCGAGTGTGTGAGTTGGTGTGCGTAAGCGAGTGTGTGTGTGAGCGGGTGTCTGAATTTGTGAGAGTGAGTGAGTGAGCGAGCGAGTGAGTGAGTGAGTGAGTGAGTGAGTGAGTGAGTGAGTGAGTGAGTGAGTGAGTGAGTGAGTGAGTGAGTGAGTGAGTGAGTGAGTGAGTGAGTGAGTGAGTGAGTGAGTGAGTGAGTGAGTGAGTGAGTGAGTGAGTGAGTGAGTGAGTGAGTGAGCGAGTGAGTGGGTGAGTGAGTGAGTGAATGAGTGAGTGAGTGAGCGAGCGAGCGAGCGACTTTATCAGAATGGCATATAGGCCATCTTTCAAAACATTATAAACTTTTCAAGTTATTTATGTCAAACAGCTCTTACAACTCCAACCTATAAAATTAGATCATGTCCCTATTTTTTTACTCTGACGAAGGGCTTTGTCAATATTTCGTTGCCAAATAATCTCTGCAGTTTACCATCTTTTCACTTTGCTCCATCCAAAACACTGCCTACACAGCACTCTTGGGTCGTTAAAATAATTATTCTTTAATAAATAACAAACGGTTCGTTACTTCACAAGTATAACTCCGAGACAAGATCTCCTTGATAAAGAATTCGACAAACAAGATAAATAAGGCGGTGGGGCAAGGCGGCGACCACAATAGGATATTGTGTTTCAAAAGATTCACCACAGTTATTTAATTACATAGATAGACACAAACTCGTTGTCAACAAGACAAAAACAATTCTATTTCAACCAGCCCACGTAACTTGTTCTTCAGCACAAGGTCAACAATTGACCGTCAACAGGGTGCTTTCCTCGTGTTAAGATTATTTACACGACGGGAAAGATTCCTTTTTCCAGATTTTAGGCACAACATTTTGAAAAAAATAGGATGTTGATAACTACGGATGTATAGTCTATAGATGTTTTTTTTGCAAGACAGGAAAGTCTAAACTAGCAATTAAGTAGAACAAAGTCGTATTGACGAAGTATTCTGTGTGTTCTCTCAGTTATCACATTCTAAACTCTCAGCTCTCTACTGCTGTACCACAGAAAGACGGGAATCAGATTGGATTACACGCTTTATACTACAAAATAATATTATTTTCTCTCTGTGTTTCCAAGGAGGACATTTTACTCTAATGAAGGACACCGCTCGAAACACATGCAGTATTTCGTTATCAAAACTATTTTCAGCAGTTTATCACCTTTTTACTTTGCTTCATCTAAAACACTCCTGAGGACTCTACTTTTTTACTTTCTAATATAACCTACGTTCGAGAGTTTCCCCATAGTAAATTAAATCGTATAGCATTCGCCAGAATAAAATACTATATCGTCTACAGTCTAATTATTCGGAAAGGAATCAGTTAGAGCTACAGTGGTTAATTTGTTATTCTTTTTATCTCTCGTGGCAAAACTGTTGAGAGTTTAAACGAATTAATATTCCATATATGCTAGCTCATAAAATACAATGTATTTTTCGTTCTCGTGCATCACACTTGTGTACACTCTAAATATATCGTAGGTTGTTCCAACAACTTGCTGGAACATTAAATGATTTGTAATAAGTTTCTATAAGGTTTATAATAAGCTTTCTTCAACAAATAACGCCATTCTTATATATATATAACTTGTTCACCGACTTGTTATATACAAGCCTGTTGCAAACAGATCTTATTGACAAGCTGTAAGATTTTTTAAGTGTAGTATACAGAACACGACATGTCTACTTCTTCTAAAGTCTCACTTTCCTTCCTTGTTAAGGACTGGCCAAACGCTTTCAACATTTCATTCAACATCGTTCAACATTGTTGAACGCGTGTTGAACGAAAATTTGAACATGTTCAAATTTCGTTCAACACCATTCAACACCGTTCAACAACATTTAACATGCAGGGGTGGCCAAACGCTTTCAACATGTTGAATCACGGTTGAATTCAACAATGTTGAACGATGTTGAATGAAATGTTGAAAGCGTTTGGCCAAGCCTTTAGGAGTTTCACAACTTTATAAAGATCCTGTTATCATGCATACTGTGCATTTTTCGTTGTCGTAAATCTTAATAAAACTCTTTAATCATCCGAGGTTATTGACCTTCACAAGCCTCACAGTCAGGTGTCAAAAAAATTAACAACAACCATGATTTAATAACAAGAAGGAATTTCTATAACAATTCTGAAACACTCAATTTTCTGGTCAGTTTAAGAACGTAAACGGTTCATAGTCTTGCTCAATCAATTGCAAAGCATTTGCTGTTGGAAGAGGTGGCACTATATAGGCTAGACGTAGAATTTCTGGTTCATTAACAAGCATCATTTGAGAGTTTTACTACAGTTTAACACTATCCTCCTATATATGATAAACCACAGAGTGGAGTTTTTGGTAAAAACGTTTTTAAAATCCTAGAAAAATTCTTGGTATTTGGTCTTCGTTTTTTCATACTGTGAAGAAACAGGGTGAGAGAGCATTTTTGGGGGCCGCTGGAATATAAAATATTTAGTATTGGTGGGGTGTAATAAGGCAAAGCGACGCTAGCAGGTGGTGTGAACTGCAGGGGACTATTTGTTGATCATTCTACTAACTATTCTGCACTGGCGTCCAACTGGGATACGCGTGCAAGTAATAGAAATGAATTTACAGCGGAAAAACCCACATCATTAAGGAAATTGCTAGTTTAATGGCAACCTAGTACGGCTAGATAATGCCCTCGAACAAAACTGGGACCACCATTTGTTGTTGTTCTTGGTTAAGCTTTGAGTTTCAGAGAGGAACGAAAAACGGTGAGCCGGCTAGAGGAAATAGTTAAATGTAACTGTTGGTAAACAACTTATTTACTTTACTCTCGGGTTTTGTTATTGTTATTCCTTTGCTCTGTGTCCGACACGTGCATAAAAACAACGAACATCGCGGCCCGGAATATACGTGCAAAAGAGAAACCAAGGAAAAAACCCTTGTATTTGTACAGTAAAAACCGCTTAGGTACACATGGTGGATACCTTTTAAAAAGACGAGCAAAATTAGAAATTTCTTAAATGTTCTTGAGCGTTGAATCGGTCGCTATTTTTGCCGTATCTTCGGCATCATGTAGTTTTATTCCATATGTACATTGCTGAAGTAATTAAATTTAATTTGTCTGTTTTGTGTATCAATTTTGGCCAAGATACGACACGCCGTCCTATGTCCTTCGAAACAAAAGATATTTCATTCACTTCCCATCTTCACTTCCATGCAGAGATGAAAAAACCGCCCAAAACCCTACAAAAACAGTTTTGGAAATCAGTTCGAAAAGAAACCCGAATATAATCCTCTCTGACATCTGTTTTGACTTGTTTTCTTTTAAATGTCTCGATCTTGGGTATACTAGTATCATTGTTTGAAACAGAACTGTTTTGAGTTCTGATGTATGCTCAGGCTGTGTTTTACGGGTATTGTGAATACAATAGAAGCTTTTCCTAAAGCGGGGTGTTTGTGTCCAAAGGTTTTCTTTAGTTTGCACTAAACGATATCTGCACTGTGGATTTGTAAACATGATTTGAAAAGCACAAGTTGTGTTTAGTTTAACTCATCCCTGTCCGAGGGCTTCCCCAGAGGTAAAATCGTCTGAGTTAGCCAGAATAAAATACCAAAGACCGATTCGTACAGGCCAATGTACATCAATCTGATTAAGGTTTTTCAGTCCTGATTAGAAACCAACATCGGAAAAGCAAAAGAAAGGCGTTGTTCTTTAACGGGACCTGAGTTTGAGGAGGATTTCAATTTGAAACAAATTAGTTTAGCTATAGAGGAATTCCATTTGAAATCAAAACAGCTGGTTCGTTATAACCGAAAAAATTACAGTGCTTTCGAAGAAGACTAGACTTATCACATATTATTGAATATCAAAGATATATATATATATATATATATATATATATATATATATATATATATATATATATATATATATATATATATATACAATCTTATCGGATCTTTTTATCGTTAAACCTTTTGTCCTAGCTCACTCGACGTTTGTGATAATATTGAGTAAAACAAAATTAAAAACGAGGGTATGTTTAAAAAGACCAAGACATCTCTTCGCAATGTGACTTCTCCTCTCTCATTTTAAACTTTTTGACACCAACAAAAATTGTGGTAGTAAAATAGAATACAAAAAAAACTTGAACATTTTTTTACGATCTAGTTAGCTACAGTATATATTATAGTAAAGTGTTTACAAGTAGCTTAGTATATATAAGATCTGCTTAGCTTTCGATACAATTAAGAGCGGCATAGACTCTTCAGAACAACAGACATTAATTAGTAACACTATTTTTTTCCAAAGGTGTCTACGTTGCTGAGTCAAAAACCAACGACGTTCTGCAAGAAAGCTAACAGTCAAAACAAGATCTATCATCAAATATTTACAAGCAGTTGTAGCTAATCGATTCACTCTAACTGTTCTCTGTATATTAAACACTGTTCTTCCTTTAAACCCTGGCGTGAAACATTGAAGCAAACCGAACACCTACTATGCTTTGTCGTAAATAACTCGACATTTCGTGCTAAATAGAATCAAACTCCGAGACAAGCATTCAAAAACACAATCCATTTTGAAAATACGTCTATAGAAGCTTAACAGGGGTTTTTGAGGTAGAGTCCATGCGATGAAGGTAAAAGCGTGGGCTTACAGGAAAATGTAAATGTGCTTGATAATTACGAGTTAATTGACATAGGTGCAATGGGTACGTTGAGCTTATTGTACCAATTTATAATTAGATTCTGTGATTGGGTCCTTTGTTATTACGTTAATAGGCGCGTGTTCAATTAGAAGAATGAATATTTTTGTTTGTATTGCGCTCTTTTCAGCTAACATAATGCACATCGAAGACAAAAAGAGCACACGAGTCTTTAATAAGCCGCACGCGTCGCCCATTAGCCCATTGCAGAACTAGCTTTCCTCAAGAGAACATCTCCACAGCAGTGAGCACAAGCAGGTATATATAGCGGTAAAGAACGAGCAATCGGAAACTACTCCGCAGCTAAAAAAGATAAACGACGCATCAGGTCATTAAATCGACGCGATTCTTATCTATCCTAGTCCAGAAAAAGAAAAACAGCAACATCACCCACCGAAGCTAGTAAACGCCTTCGATATGCCACGATCATTTTTAGTCAAGCTGCGAGCGAAGAAAAGTGGTACAGGAAAACTCAAGAAAGGTACTTAACAAGAAATCTTTCTTCTATGTGTATTACAATAGAAAACCGTTACAACGGTTCTCTTGCCCTGAAGCAACGTCGCAGACACTTTTGGCAAAGACGTAAATTATGCATAGCATCAGTCAACCGATAAGTTACGGCCTTTTAAATTTATTTGTTCCTTCTATTTCTTTTTTTCATAGAATGGATGCCGGAGTTGGCCTCTCGAGATGTTTCAACACCAGTCAACTTCAGTATGATATCGAACGAATTCTTAAGACCTATCAATCTCAGTGTTTATCAACCGGTAGTTAGCTTCGGGGCACAAAAAGGGCAGTACAGTCCAATCGCAAAGATCTTCGACCCGTTATCACTCGACACATCTTGGCCAGTTTTATCGACGGTGATGCCAAGCGTCCTGCGCAGTCCTCCAAAACAACTCAACAGCGACATAAGACCGATTATTCTACGAGGACCCACGACAGAAGATATCATTCCTTCGCCTACAAAAAGCGATGACTCCGGGCCTGCCAGTCAACCGTTCTTTCCAACAGCCTTCCTACCAAACAACGGTTTCGGCCATATTCATGACACTCTCCGGTCAGATACACTCATAGATGCCCCGAGGAAGAACTTCAGAAAAAGACGTACAACCGGGAACAAGACATTCTCCTGCGAAGTCTGTGGCAAGATCTTTAACGCTCATTACAACCTCACCCGACATATGCCCGTGCACACGGGCGCACGCCCGTTCAAGTGTAAGGTGTGCGGGAAAGGGTTTCGTCAGGCGAGCACTCTGTGTAGACATAAGATAATTCACACCAAAGAGAAACCTCACAAATGTAAAGAATGTGGAAAGGCCTTCAACCGATCGTCTACGCTGAATACACACATGAGGATACACGCCGGCTATAAACCTTTTGTTTGCGATATCTGTGGCAAGGGCTTTCACCAGAAAGGCAACTACAAGAACCATCGCCTGACACACACGGGCGTGAAGCCCTTCAAGTGTCACATCTGCGGCAAGGCGTTCCATCAGGTGTACAACCTCACATTTCATATGCATACACACAACGACAAGAAGCCGTTCACGTGCGACACATGTGGCAAAGGCTTCTGTAGGAACTTTGATCTGAAGAAACACATGAGAAAGCTTCATGAAGTAAAAACATAAGCTTAGCAGTTATAGGTTTTATACAAAAATGATATTTAAAAACTATAGATGTTTATAATATTAAGCTTTATAACTCAGAGGTTAACCAAACATTGTGTCTATAATGGAAAATCAAAATGATAACGCGCTGTTATCGTCTGCACTTGTAATTATTTAATTAAATTTTATTAACAAAAAAAAAAAAGAAATAAGCTGGCTGAGCCATACCGTCATGTGTATACATAAATAGATTAGTGTATTTATAAATATATTAGAGTATAAAGATTAATTTATATTTCAATAGAGAGAACTATGTCTAGACTTTGGATATCCTGTTAAAAATAAAGTATGAATGTAACTAAATGTATCTACAATAAAAGTATTTCTGAACAATGACAATGTGTTGGATTGACCTTTCCGAAAATATACGGCTACCGCCAAAGAAACCGAAAATTTTCGATACTTTTAAAAAATTTTTAAAGTAGAGGTACCCCCGAAAGTATAACGACTACCCGAAAGTAACGCTTTACATTTATAAAGTGCCTATGAATTAAACGAAATTTCACGTCACTTTTTTAAGATTATATTTGGAAGAACACCTAAGATAATGAAAAATGGCTTTTACACGCCTTTCAAATCTTATCTCCGCATTCTTGAATTATTGCCTATGTGGGAGAAAACGGAAAATCAGTCATATCTATGAAACTGGTTTAACTACACACGTAAAAACGCACAGTCTGATCAGCTCTGATATCAGATCTAATGTAGCGACCCTTGATACAGCCTGACAGCTACAGAATGTACCAGCGCTGATGTATAAACACTTAGTTAGAATTTCTAACAGACTGCCACAGCTCTGTAGACAACATACCTGTTCAGTCTGTTATATCAAACTGATACAGCACTGACCGTGTCAGGCTGATACAGTTTGACAGAATCTGTTCTGAACAGTCTGTTGTAGTGTCAGGCTTGATATAGATATGATATCATAGGTGTATCATAGCTGATACTGCAACAGGCTGTATCAGGGATCGCTACATTTTTCTGGACAGATCTGACATCATTATGCATCAGGTCTGACACAGAGTGTGCGTTTTTACGTGTGTACACCAAACCACACATTTCAGATGTAATCAGACCATACCCCAAGGAAAATTCCCAAGGTTTGATTCAGTTTAGTCAAACCAATCCAAAGATATGGCTGATTTTCCGTTTCCTCTCGCATACAACGTATGACGTCGTTGCTCAAATTGCATAGCCAATAACTCAAGAATGCGATAAGAATTGAAAGGCATGTAAAAGCCATTTTTCATTATCTTAGGTGTTCTTCCAAATAACGAAATTTCACTTCAGTTTTTTACGATTGTTCATAGGCACTTCAACCGATATAACGCTTTATCTGAAAAATACTCTCACAAACAGTAATAAACTGACTGTATAATACGCTCTGATCTACTGCATCAAATGTTTCCAAGTTGACCATAGACTTAAATTTAAAAGAAAATCTTCCGTTTCTGGTCAGGGCGCATCTCTAAAATCGAAGCTGTGACACGCTTTTTTTTTTTGCTTTTTCTTTTTCAAGTGTAACCTTGATTTGACAAAAATGATGTTAAGAAACATTTTCTGAGTATATGAGGTTCACAAACGTCTACCAAACGACTGAGTAACCCTAGATACATCGTATATACAGATATAAATATTAAGACAGTGTAATAAAAGTAGCGTGCTGCGTAGGCAGTGTTGCAGGGAGCACGGGTGGCGCGTGCTGTTAGGGCGCTGCCTCTCACCAATAGTTAAGCCCGGTCGGACGGGGTTAGTACTTGGATGAGTGACCGTTTGGGAGTAACCCAGTACTCTGCCAGCTTGGGACTTATGTGAGTAGAGTTTAGTTGGTCTCTCCTGTGCTCCGAGAGTTTTTCACCGGGTTCTCCGGTTTTCCTCCCTCCGTAAAATCAACACCTGGGTCTTAGTTGTCTACACATAGGAGTTTGGTGTCAATTGGAACGAAAGTTCTGTTCCTCTCTCCTGCCACACATTAAATGGCAAATTTAATAAATTCAAATTAAATTCAAACAACAATCGAATATAGTAAGGTTTGATATACTGCCCAAACAGAGAACGTATAGGAGTCTAACGTTTCGATGGAACGCCTTTCGTCAGAGAGAGGCCTAAGTTTTCTCTCTGACGAAGGGCCTTCGCTCGAAACGTTAGACTCCTCCTACGTTCTCTGTTTCGGCAGTATATCAAACCTTACTCTATTCGATTGTTATAAATATTAAGTATATAACGTATTATAAATAAGTTTTGTGGAAACACCACGTAAAATATTTCTTTGCTAAGCTTTCGGCCTGTTGACTCAGGCCTTCATCAGAGCAATGACAAGGAGTTGTTGGCATTGCTCTGATGAAGGCCTGAGTCAACATTAGCAAAGAAATATTTTACGTGGTGTTTCTACAAAACTTATTTATATTACATTATCGCCATGAAAACTTTCAAAGGATTAATTATATACAGTATGCTTCGATTTATTTATTTATTTATGCATATAAAAAAGAATGTAGAAAAAGTATCGACGTGCAAGAGAAAAGATTTTTCCGGCCAAATGCTAACTATTTATTTATAATAAATTTTGGATTTATTGGCCTTAATTATATTCTGTTGATGAAAAATAATTTAATTATATTGGCACTGCATTCGAAGTAATCATTTGCAATATTAATCAACTACATGAAGAGACTTTATAATGAAAATGAGATAGACGCTATAAACAAAATCATTTGACTCAAATCGTAAATTTGCTAAAATATAGGTACAGAGAACTCCAAATTTTATATAACCTTTCGCCAATTCGCCGTAACAAAGACACTCCGAGTGTCCAACCAAAATCATATCTTGAATTGAAGATTGTATTTAGAAAAATTGAAAATTATAAAGCTATATAGGTGATAGTAATATATTTTTTAAAAAGTAGCATTCGGGCTGAGTAATTGCTCCCATGTTTTGGGCTTCGTGCTCAAAAAGGCAAACCGAAGCATCACAGGGTTCGAAATAACGTTCAGAAAATATGCCTAATTTTGTAGGCTGTTTTTTGTTGGTCAAAATTTTGGCAGGCTGTTTCCCAAGCAGCAAAGTTACGTTCCCAAATAACCGCCGGCAACGTCCTAAAACTGCCGGCTGCTATTTCGAACCCTGACTGCAACCAAGAGTAAATCAAGTTTTAGTGATATAACAAACTATGGAGAAGGCTGATATATCTTAGAGAAACTATGCCTCTGACAGAATTTATCTTAGCATTTTTAAAAAAAACCGGCTCTCGATCCAAAAGCCATGCATTTTAAGTCTTTTAGCAGAGTGAAAAAGCAGTGAACTGCCGAGATTTTTGGGGGGACTGTGACGAGTTTCGTCATAACGATCGTCCGAATGTGACCTGATCATGAATGGCGTTATGTCGCAATGACGTCATTATGACATCATTGTGAAATAATGACGTCATTGTGACCTCATTGTCATATAATAAATGACGTCATAATTATGTCATAATAACATCAGGATGACGTCACAATGACATTGTTATGACGTCAGGTGAAAGAAAACAGCAACCTCGTCCCCAGGGCATTTTGCCTCCACGTTGGGAGGTCGGCAAAAATGGCCCTGGCATTGGCTGGTCGATTCTATAATCGGATTGGCCGGTTTAAAAACTTGATTAATTCAGATACAGTGTAATTTATTCATCAAAATATGAATTGCAATAAATCCACTCTGCGAAGTTCATCCAAAGAATTGTAACGATAGCTTTGGTTAAAGTCAAGAACAACATTAGATATATGTTTCTTCCAGACATTTAAATGTATCCTGGATAATCGTGGGGAGTATCATGATGAATAATGCTAGCCAGTTGCATTTATGATAAAGGTTCACATGAGTGATTCGGCAGAGCGTTAAATATTTCTTATTTATTATTCATGTATACGTATTATACAAAAACGAAACACAAAGACCGCATAAATTTTCTTGCCAAAACACCCCAAAATTCTGGGGTGTCACGTGACCAGCCGATGCCAGGGCCATTTTCGCCGACCTCCCAACGTGGAGGCAAAATGCCCTGGGGACGAGGTTGAGAAAACAGAAGACAAACGAGGTAAAAATTACTCACTATTTCAGGAAATGACTCATAATTCACAATAAAGCAGGTACCGCGTAACATGTCGAGTGGCCAGTCTCTGACTTGGTCGTATTAATAGTTCTATGAAAACAAATGCAAATCTGACTTTAGAAAACGTGGTCACAGATAGCAATAGTCACCGGGTGTTATGAAATTTGTAAGCCTCTTCAGCCTGTAATATTTATAGTTAGTTATATATAGTTCTTTTACAGGGTATTGGCAATAAAAATTAAGTTTGTTTAACTTGACAGAACTCGTGAAATTGTAATAGAAAATATTTTACAACTTTTTCGTCTTTCTTCGTTTGCAAGATACTTCAATTTATTTAATATGTAAATGAAATGGGCTCTGACGTCAGGAGCAGGGCGCAGTATCTTTACACAAAGCAACATCGGTTACGAAATGTTCAGTGTCACAAGGCGAGTTTGTGTGCACAGTTTCAAGTGATTTCGTTGAACAAATTTAGAGATATAACTGATTTTGCTACGTGTGAAAATACTGTACCCTACTCCTGACGTCAGAGACCCATCTCGTTTGCTGATGTTAAACAAATTGAAATATCTTGAAAACGAAGAAAGATACGAAAAAATTGTAAAAGATCTTCTATTACAATTTTATGAGTCCTTTCAAATTAGACAAACTTAATTTTTGTTGCCCTGAATGTCCTTTAATTCACATAAATAAAACAGCCAATGAATTTAGGAGCTCTTGGTCTTGCAGATTTCTTCAAGAATGTACTGGAATGATTGGTTTCAACGATAATAAAAATAGTTGCTGTTCTTTTTATTTATTTAAAGTGCCTATGAAGCGAAAATTATTATTGTCTTAAATGAAAGAACTCTTAAAACTACAACGTAACATCTTTTGCAGATCTTCGTTTCCGTGCTTCGTTGTTGAGATATTTCAGTTTCTTTGATATGCAAATTAAACACTTTGACATCACACGTGTATGAGTTATCGGAGAAAGTTCTATATCTTTGCTATTATCAAACGAAATCACTTCGAAGCCGATCCTGTTCGTCTATTTCGCATACAGCATTAGACATACAGATTTTTAATTGATTTCGTTTGATAATAGCAAAGATACCGAACCTTCTCTGATAACTCATTGTACACGTGTGACGTCAAAGTGTTTAATTTGCATATCAAAAAAATTGAAATACCTCAACAACGAGGCACGGAAACGACGAGCTGCAAAAGATTTTACTTTGTCGTTTTGAGAGTTCTTTCATTTAAGACAATAATAATTTTCGCTTCATAGGCACTTGAACTATTTATTCTCTTCGTTTTATAACATATTATTTAGGTTAACGCCAATTTAGATCATAAGAAAAGAAATTTCCAAATGTGAAAGGCACGTGCACTAACATGCTGGCAGTATATGTGATTCAATCTCTGCGTTCCAATCATCAGAATCCCAGTAGCCGCTCAATGGTTAGAAGCGTCTCACTGGTTTTCAGTTATAGGTTGCTCGGAAACTCAGAAATTTTTCTAAGTAAAATAAAAATAGCTCTCAGGAAAAATATTTACGCTCAATGTTCTAACCGATACTAGTGGTTTACAAAAAAATACAGCCTCATTCAAGAGATCCAGCAAAGCATGTTTGTGTCCAAGGACAATGTAACAAATAGCGATACCCAGCTAGTTTCGGAATGATGTTCAATTAGCAACGAACAAAGAAACATGCAATTAACTCCCCGATGGAGGTATGCCGGAAAATAAAAAGACAGTCAAACTTCAATTAAAACACAGCTAGAGATTGTTTACCCACGTGTTGGGATGACTAATTTAAAAACAAAATTGTTGTGATGTTATTTCAACTATTTTACTCAGAAACATTCCCCGAAAGTTCGTTTCGAAAAATTTTTCGAAAGAATTAGAGTTCCTAAGCCGGAATTTCTAAGTAAGGAACTATATAGGTCTAAGAACTGAAATTTGGACTAGAATTGAGGATCGTAATAAAGACTCGATTTAGAATTTGGAACTTGGAAGCAATTAAAACTTAGAAATAATAGCTCCAACTCAGAAGATCTGAGTTCAGCCATATCCGAGACATCATTTGAAACCAAAATTGAGACGATATCGAACGTTCGTCTGGTTAGGCCAATAGGGGTACATTGTATATTTGGAGAAAGTTCTTGAGCCCCATGACCATGCACGTAGACAAGGATCAAATCTATCTGCAACATTCTAATGATCGGTTAGAAAGAAGTTCCGAAATATTTTTGAGTGTTTCAGTTTGACCAACGTCTACCAAACGTCTGTGACTGTTACATAACTTACATTATTATATAGATGCGAGTGTTTTACTAGAGAATATGCAGTGTCGTATTTTCCATATCCTCACTAGTGAAGATATCGATGACGTCATTAAGAATTTTACCTCTTTTTGCATTGAATCTATATAATAAAAAGAAAATTACACGCTGGCTTGAAGATATGAATTTTATCTTCTCGTGGTAAAAACGACATTTTACTCACTCGCTACGCTCATTCGTAAAATATTGTTTTCACCACTCGAAGATAAAATCCATATCTTCACACCACCGTGTAATATCCTCTATTTACGCCAAGCTCACACGTGTATACAACATGCATTACATGTATATATACAGTACGCACCATTCTTAACTATTATGATATTGCATTGGAAAATATATTGCGTTCGATTTCTGGTGGTATTTTAAAAGTGATACTTAAGTATTAAAAGGGACTGTAGTATAGTTTAAACTAAACTAAACTAAACTAAACTAAACTAAACTAAACCAAACCAAACCAAACCAAACCAAACCAATAAATTAAATCAGTTCATGCTGCGTTCTCTCTAGACTAGAGGTCCATCTATGTAGTAAAGATCATTTGGACATCCCTCATAGGTCTTGTAGTTTTTATTACACTGGAAGAAACCAGAGTGTCTGGAGGAAATCTGCAGTGTTTGGTAGAGAGTCAGACTAGGAATCCTCTTCTTATAGGTGGCCAAGATAAAATTTATTTAAAAAAATTGCACAAACAGGATTAACTTGGCTCAGAGATGAAAGGCATGTGAAGAATTTTGCTGCATTTATTTACATAATTACACATACACTTATGAATATGTCATATATCCAAGTAGTTCAATGGTTATACATGTAGACCTGCTCAAGCAGGCTATCAATCAGGTACGTTATATATAATTATAGTTATTCAGAACAAAACAGCTCTTCCAAATGCTCAGGGTAGTGCATAACCAGGGGTGGTGCTTATTTAGGGGTGGTGCTTATTCAGGGGTGGTGCTTATTTAGGAGGTGTGGTACTTATATTCAGGGATGGTACTTATTTATGGGTGGTGCTATTTAGGAGTGGTGCTTATTCCGGCAGGGGTGGTGCTTATTTAGGGGTGGTGCTTATTCAGGGGTTGGTACTTATATTATTCAGGGGTGGTGCTTATATTATTCAGGGGTGGTGCTTATTTATGGGCAGTGCTTATTCAGGGGTGGTGCTTATATTATTCAGGGGTGGTGCTTACTCAGGGGTGGTGCTTATTTAGGGGTGGTGCTTATTTAGGGGTGGTGCTTATTTAGGGGTGGTGCTTATTCAGGGGTTGGTACTTATATTATTCAGGGGTGGTGCTTATATTATTCAGGGGTGGTGCTTATTTATGGGCAGTGTTTATTCAGGGGTGGTGCTTATATTATTCAGGGGTGGTGCTTATTTAGGGGTGGTGCTATTTAGGGGTGGTGCTTATATTATTCAGGGGTGGTGCTTATTCAGGAGTGGTGCTTATTCATGGGTGGTGCTTATTTAGGGGTGTTGCTTATTTAGGGGTGGTGTTTATTCAGGGGTGGTGCTTAATTACCAGGGGTGGTGCTTATTTAGGGGTTGTGCTTAGCCAGGGGTGGTACTTATTTGGGGGTTGTGCTTATCCAGGGGTGGTGCTTATTTGGTGGTGTCACTTATTTGATAGTTGTTCTTATTTGGGGGTGGTGCTTATCCAGGGTTGGTGCTTATGTGGTAGTGGTGCTTATTCAGAGGTAGTGCTTATTCAGGAGTGGTGTTTATTCAAGGGTGGTGCTTATTTGGCTGTGGTAATTATTTTGGGAGTGGTGCTTTTTTGGAGGTGGCGCTTATTTGGGGGGAGGGGGTGTGTGCTTATTTAAGTTGTGATGAATAATAAAAAGCAAATGTTCAGTGAGCTGAATAAGAGAGCAATAAAATATACCCACTTCAAACTGAAAAACATTGACTGTGATACATGAGAATAAATGCCTGGGCTGGTTCAAATTGAGTGGTAGATATAGGCTGTGGGTGTCTGTGTAATGGACAATTGTGTCATTCATCTAATTTTGTTTTGTTTTGAGCATTATAAATATGGACAGTTTATTAAGTTTGTTATGCGGAATTAACCTGAGAATTCGGCAAATGTAAAATAGAAACAGAAAGTTATTCAATGAATATTCAAATATTAATTAGTATTCATTATTACTGTATTTATAAAAGATACCCACCACGACAAAGACCGAATAAGTAAAGCAATTTTGGCGTAGTATTTACTTTTAGCGCGTTTCGAAATTGCTGCGAGACAACAAGAAGAAACGAGTTGAATTTTTAATACGTTAATGAGGACACAAGACGACAAACATTTGAACAAACATTTACTTAAAACACACAACTCAAACTCACCCATTGTTATTTTGTTTGAAGTTGATAACTGCCACAAATTAGCTTTGGTTTCTTCTCAATATTCGGCTGAAACCAGAGTCCAGGACAATTTGACAAAAAATTAAAAACAACATGGCCGCCTTTAAATTTCTTTTAATTTTCCCGCTCTTTTCAATCGGGCGGTTTTCGGTATTCGGAAGCTTACGTTATAGTGATCGGGATGGTAACGTACGTCAACGGAAACCACTCGGTCATTAGCTTTGAGTGACTTTACGCCCCAAAAACTTATGATAATTACTTTGATATTTGCTTGTGGGCCTTACAATAAATATAAAAATTTTGAGTAGTACTTAGAAGGGTAAAATACAGTGTAAATTCAAATTCTAATAGTTGTTTGCCATTTGTGTGAAAATAAATACAAAAAATTACCTGACGATAAAGTAGGGATAATTAGGGATGGGCGTAAAGAAAAGGGATAGTTTGGAACAATCTGGTACTCTAAGTGATGACGTTGATGTGAGTATGACGTCAGAGTCCAGAGTACATTGCGTTGCCTTCCTCTTTTCACAACTGCCTCAAAATCTACCGGTTGGAAATTGACTTTCCGAAGGTAGTTTGACCAACGAAAGAACTCGTTTTGAACAACAAAGGCAATGTTTTCAAGTCTATCACAAATAGCCAAGAACAGTCCGTTCGCAAGTCCCATCCAGCAAGCACAATGCGCTTCTGGGGAACAGAAAATGGCCATGGCAGCGTCAAGTTCAGGTACACATGACTATTAAATATCGAGAAAAAATCCTTGTATCTTGGGTACAGCTTATTGTCTGTGACATGACCCTGTTGTGAACACTAAAATATCTACTTGAAATACAGGGAAATTTTCTGTGAAAATTATTCGGCGATCGATCGTGAATAAAATGCCGGTTTTTACTTTCATCATTTCATGTACAGCGTACACGTGATTTGGTAGTTTTAATATTTTTAAAATGCTTCCAATGTATCAATTTTGAGATTTCTTTTTTAAAATACTATGCTGGTATATTTGTGGATCACTGATGTTAAGATGTAGATTGTAGAAGTCTATAAAGCGAGCAGATCTCTGAGTGATTTCGCTTTATAGTCTTCAGTCTCTTTTGGCAGACGGGGGGTAGGGTCATTATATTGTGTTTGTCGATGCAGGTACCAGTATGTGTAGATATATAGCTCTCAAGATATGAGCACTTGACTTTTAGGCTTCTTCCCCCCCCCCCCTCCCACATTACTAATGATTCTGAAATGTATCTCCAGTTTTCAATTCAGTCTCCAATCTTCCCTATTACTATTGTGATACTGTATATATATTATATTTTTGCTGTCAAACTTTAGTACATACTGTAAAATATGAACCAAGAATCAAACCAGATATTCTTTGCTGTGCATTATTGTACAACAATATTGCACTGTGATATTGAAAATAATATATGGTTTATAATGTTGTTCAAAAAATAGTGATGATTTACTCTTAGGACTCTTCTAGGGGCAGCCGAGGACATGCCCCCCTGGAAATTTTTAAAATTTAGAGTCTTGGAAATGCCATTTCCTGCATTCTGAGGAGTGATTTTTAAGAACACTTAAGGTCATGAAATGTCGTAAAAACTAGTTAAAATACAACACATTTCAACAATTTTTTCGATGTTGTGTCTACTGGGTTGACTTATCATCACTGTATATGGGTGCTTTTGGCCGACAGGAATGAGGCTGTAACAGTTACTTTAGCCTAACGAGTAACCTATAATTTGTGAATGGTGATTGATGAGTCAGTTGCTGCAAAATTTCGGGGGGGCTCAGCCCCCATTGAGATTTCTCCGGGGGCTAAAGCCCCTCAGCCCCCCCATAGTCTATGCCTATGGTCAGTGGTATTACCAAGACCATAAAGATCTAGTACTGTAATTAACTGGTTGATATTTTTTGACATTTTCCAGAAGAATACAGTTGTGAATTTGGTGACTCAAAATATTATGCCTTGTGCGGTTTTGGAGGCATTTTAAGTTGTGGTATAACGCATACTGGTATTGTACCACTTGATTTGGTTAAATGCAGAATCCAGGTATGGTTATATTAATTGGTTATCTTTTCAGTACATATCGTGATAATACCCTGGGTGATGTTAATTGTAACCAATTAAGTACAGAATACAGTACTCTCATTGTTTATGTCACTATCATGTCAATCTTACATGTGATCATGTAGGTTAATCCTGAAAAATATCCAAGTCTTGGACGAGCTTTAAGTGTAACAGTAAAAGAAGACGGTTTCCGTGGTCTGGCTAAAGGATGGGCACCAACATTCATTGGATATTCAATGCAAGGCCTGTGTAAATTTGGTTTCTATGAAGTCTTCAAGATATTCTATGGCAATTTAATAGGAGAGGTAACTGTAACCAACAAAATAATACCAGTATATATACAGTATATACATTTAAAACGTTCAAGAAGAGTAAATGTTGAAAAATTAAGGGTACTCTTCTGTTCAAGTTGTAATAAAGGTTTGTCTTATTTCTAGGAATTAGCGTACACATGGCGTACCTCACTCTACTTGGCTGCTTCAGCAAGTGCAGAGTTTTTCGCTGACATTGCTTTGGCACCTATGGAAGCTGTGAAAGTTCGCATCCAGACAAACCCTGGCTGGGCCAATACACTGCGAGAAGGAGTACCCAAATTAATGGCAGCTGAAGGTATTCGAGGGTAAGCGAGGAAATTTGTTGGTCCTAGGAATGAAATATTTAGTTTTATATACAGTACATGTAACATGCAATGCAGTAAAGCTGTGCTCAATCAATTAATCAATTGTTTTGGCAATAATTATTATTGATTAACAGCAATTATTGCCATGCTATATGAGCCAGATGTTGAAACTTCTGTTCGAGTATTTCTGTAGACTCTTCAGTCCTCTTACACTACAATTCTCACTTTTTAGATTCTATAAAGGACTTCCACCACTTTGGTTGAGACAGATTCCCTACACGATGATGAAGTTCTCATGCTTTGAAAGAACGGTTGAGTTTCTCTATCATTACATCGTCCCCAAACCAAGGTAAAGCAAAACAGTTTGAGAATTGAGAATACAAAAAAATAATTTTTAAATTACATGTATTAACCCTTTCATTTTCTTTCTTTCTTACAGAGCAGAATGCTCTAAAGGAGAACAACTTGTAGTGACCTTTATCGCTGGTTATATAGGTATGTCAGTGTATGTACAGTAACTGGATTTTTTACTCTGAGATTCCATGGAGTACCAAAGTGTTTATATTGTATAACAATCGAAATATACATGTAGTAAGGTTAGATATACTGCTGAAACAGAGAATGTGGGAGTCTAACATTTCGAGTAAAGGCCCTTCATCAGAAGAAACATCAGATGTTTCTCTCTGACGAGATAAACGTCAGAGACATTTATCTCTTACAAAGGGCCTTTGCAGATGTTTCTCTCTGGCGAAGGGCCTTCACTCGAAACGTTAGATTCCCACATTCTGTTTCAGCAGTATATCTAACCTTACTATAGATTTAGATTGTTGTTTCTACACTGCCTACGCAGCACGCTACTTTTATTTCACTTTTTATATTGTATAGATCATTACAGTAGATGTGGAAAACTGAATGTAGTTTAATTATTGGTGTTTTTCTTTCTTTTTTTTTCTAGCTGGAGTATTCTGTGCAGTTGTCTCTCACCCTGCTGATACTGTGGTATCTAAGCTTAATAATGATGTTGGCAGTTCAGCAGTACAAGCTGCTCGAGACTTGGGAATGAGAGGTATGTAAAGAATAGTTTACAGCAATGTAGCATCATAGTTAATAGAACATATGGTTTGGAAGCTCTATTCTTTCAACTTGAAGTAATGGTCATGTTGAAAGACAATGGAGTTCCTTATATGGAAGTAAATTCTATGAACATAACTGCTTCATTATACAGAAAATACAATACCGTGAAGTTGCATGCACAAATTTCCATACACTTAAACAAAAACATAGAACAATGATTTTGGATGACTTTCCAGACCATGTATATGTTCTATTAACTATCGTAGCATGCAGTATTGTGATGATTAATACCTTTGAATATGATACTTTAACTAAAGAATACATTACTCTTTCCAGGATTATGGAAAGGACTTGGTCCTCGTATTCTTATGATCGGTACTCTAACTGCTGCTCAATGGTTCATCTATGATTCAGTGAAAGTAGTCTTCCGCTTGCCTCGTCCACCCCCACCAGAAATGCCAGAAAGTCTTAAACGCAAGTTACAACAAGCACAGTAAAACTAAAACATGAGCTGGCTCAGAAGATCATAAAAGGAAAAGTAGGAAACCCATGAACAATAATTTATGGCTATTCAATATATATTGTGACAAAATAACTTTTTATAACACGGAGTGTAATGATATCTGTATTTAAAACATTAAATAAATCTTGCTTCTTAATAAAGATGTTTCCTGTCCAAATTTCATAGTAATTAATCATGGTATTCACCTGTGCACAACCATTTATTTCTTCTTATTTTTTTAATACAAGTTCAGACCTTGTTTCAGTGAGACATATCAAGTCAATCAAACATTTGGATTAGATTCCTAATAATTTATTTTTTGATGTAATTTTCTGACATTCAAGACATTCATCCTGTAATATTGTATACATTGTAAATGAAACAAATTTATGGATTTGACAAAAAAAATTAAAATTATATTGTTTAGTATTGAATTTGAATGGTTATTAAATTAATGTATGATTGTTTGATTGTCAGATAGCCTTGACATTAGATAAGAGTTTAGCCATGATGGCGTAGGTGTCTCTGGCATTTGAGATTTGAGCTTCAGTAAATTTAACCAGACTTGACTGGAAGGTCAGTACCCGTTGACGTTGAAATCTGGAAAACTGAAGAAAGAACTTTTTGAGCCTGACATTTTATTTTTGAGCCTAGTTTAAACTATGAATTACCTCTTTTACAGCTTTTTCTGAAATACTTTTAAACTCTTTCTCCGTTGTGTCTTTAGCTTCCTCCAGCTAAAATACCATCAAAATTTAGTGCATACCAGTAATAAAAAAAATAAATCTTATTATAATAAATTATTATAAAAATATTTCTTATTTTGTAATACGTTTGCTGCTCTTCGTAGTGAATTGCTTACCTCTGCTACTCAACTGTTGGGGGATAAATCGGTGTTAGCTCGAGATAGAAAGAAAGTGGAATGGTTTTTAAGAGGAGTTCCTGAAACTAATTTTGAAATTAATACACTTCTTTTTATGTGTGTACAGTCTTTTATCTCCCGTACGTACAGGCCGTTTTTTGTAATATAAGTCCCACCATTGTATTACTATTTCTTGTTTACATTAAGTATTTTTTAAAAAACTTAGGTTAGACCAATGACCATTCATGAATAATTGTTTAGGCGTGTAATAAATAGGCATGTAATAATTAGGCGTGAGCTCTCTTGAGCAATTTCGCTCTTAGAGCAAATGCTAATAAATATTGTTTATACCAAAAAAAAAAATACAAAAAATACAGAGTATACAAAGAATACCCTTTAGTACTTTACATGTGTTTACACATTCATTGTACAGTTCATAGATCACTCACTGACATTACCTCATTTTTATTTTGTGGTTTAGCTTTTTCTAGTGCTTTTGTAGCATTCTCAAACTTTACAAGCTTCTGTGTACGTAGCAAAAACATGCTCTACAAGATAAAACATTTTTATGATTATACTAACCTAACTATTAAACACCAAAAACTGAATACATATTACTCCTAATGTAAGTCAAATGCATTGACAGTGAGGCTTCACCAGTCCTTGAGAGAAGTTAGGTGAATAAACATGCAGACAAACCTTCACACTATCCATGTAAATTGTGTATAATTCTGTTGTGAAGCCAAGTGTTTTTTCATTATTGATAGCCATTACATTGTGTGATTCCTTTGAACATATGCAAAAATAGAAATAAGTAGAATTAACAGCCACCACAACAATGATCATGAGCATAACTGCCACCAACAATTAACCACCACAATACACCACACCCAACCAAAATGGCCACCACATACACATGAATTACTGTAACAGTACACATGTACAGTACATACCCTACTTTTCTCAAAGCATTCAGCAAATTGTAAAAGAGACCTTTAAAAAAGAATACAAATGCTGATTTATTCATTTTAGCCTTTTAAATAGCAGTCAATTTCACCCATCAAGTCAAGACCTCAAAGAGTGAAAATGTGAAATGGTTAAAAAAGGTGATGTACAGTACTGTAGTTAAAAAATAGACCTGTTTAGCTCTTTTGGATTTACTCCATCAGTTATACTGTTTGAAACCATGGTTGCAAATGCACCAAGATCAGATGCCACCTCTAAATAATAGCAAAAATAATCAGTGACAGTTGTACCTAACCCACCACTACTTGAACCATTAGAGATCATGGGAGGACATTGGGTGTGATGATGGTGGTGATCAATGATGGTAGTGGTGATGATGATTGATGTGCATGTTGACTTTCATGATCATTATGGCTTAGTACTTACTGTGTTGTGAATTAACCATTTTTACAAAGGTCTGAAACAAAAAAAAAAGAAACTTTTTTAAGAAACATAAAACAGTGTACATTGTACAAAAATATTAAATGCATGACACTTTTTACAACTCTTTTTTAGTTAACTAAAGTGAAACTTAAGAGATAAAATTAATTGATTACTGTTAGTGAGTACAAATAACCTTAGACCTTAGTATAAATGTACATACATGTACTGTGTAACACTGAGTCTTCATTTACATACCTCTGAACAGCTCTTGATATCTTGACTGTATTTGTTCACAAAACTTCTCTTCTTTTGAAACTCATCATCTATATCCTTGAAGGAATGTAAAACAATTTAATAAAATTAACCCTTTCACTCCCAGCCAGCTAACTACAATCAACCTACACTCTGGGGTAAACTTAGATTGTGGGGCCCCAAACATCTGAAAGTTAGCAGGTTGCACCCACCCCACCCCACCCATCTCTGGGGAGCAGTTATCGCTTATCAGTTACTAATATAATATTTCGCTCTCCAAAAATCCCACAAAATAAACATTTGAAAGTTACTTTGCGTCTTGGCATCTTCAACTGTTAGTATTATAATGTTAATGTTAGTTTTTGTAAATAGTAATTAATGATCTATATAATGATTCTGTAAAATATTTCAGGATTTTTTTTGCTTTTGTGGTCTGTTTTTGTTTTCTGCGTTTCAAATTTGAGTGGGCCCTCAGGAGCTCAGAGCCCTGGGGCATGTGCCCCAGTTACCCTTATAGTTAATCCACCACTGCTCTTTGCCTTTGCTAAATTTGGCCTGGAAATGAAATGATACCTCGAACTGTGAAGTAATGTGATGACAACTTTTAAGGGAAAAAATACTCAACCATGCAGAACTAACCCTGTGAGAATGGAATCGGACTTCACCAACTGTCTTTGACAAACTGTTCAGAATTCCTTTTTTTACTTTTACTCTAGCAGGAAGCTAGAACAGAAGTTGATTATTGAGAAAATTGAACAATAATTATCACTTGAAAACAAATGAAGTTATTACAAATATTAAAAATATAAATCAACAGTAACACAAAAACTATAAAATTATTAATATTCATCACCAAAAACATAATATTACACTGTATAATATACATTATACAATTTATTTACCTCTTCATCAATTAAAAATTTCCTTAAATTCTTATCTTTGGCAAAAACTGGATGAACCAGAAGTAATTGAATATACCTATAAATCATGAAAATATTTTTTTCTCTAAAATGTCACATTGTTACTGGCAGTTGGGTGAAAATATTTTGTCACAGCACCTAAAAATTATACATCTTAAGAATTTCTTAAGAATTTCTTTTTTTTAAAAAAACTTTTATGGCTTACTTTTCCAAGCTTCGACAATCTTTTGTGAATTCATCACCAAGCATGCTTTTGGTCTTAGTACCTTTATACAGACAAAAAATTAAATGAATATTTACAAAATAAATTATTGGTGTTTGGGTCTCTGGAAGAAATTGAATCTATGGGCATTGAATCTTCACTAGCTCTTTGTAAAATTAATATTAAATTACCAAGTTGCTTCTTTGATTTATTCTCAGTGGCATGAGCTGTAACGTGTGGTTTGATGTGCAATGGTGGAACCTAATTGAATATAGGTATAACAAAATAACTTTTCTAATCATAAATCATCACAAAAATAACACCATTAATTTCAGAAATAGAAAGCATTTTCCATATTTCCATCAAGTGATAAAAACACGACAATGAAAATACAATTCAGAATCTTACAATTATTATTACTGTATCCTTATTACTTACAATAACTCCTTCAATATCATTTTGTGTCCTTAGGCAATGATCAAGCCACTCAAAATCTTCATATTCTCGCACCACTATATGGCCTCTCTCATCACTTTCTTCACCAGTTTTAATCTGTTTAATATAATATTGATTAAAAAATACTTTTATTGATGAAAACAGTACTTAAGAAATAGAAACACATGAAAATCAGACAGACAGACAGACAGACAGACAGACAGACAGACAGACAGACAGACAGACAGACAGACAGACAGACAGACAGACAGACAGACAGACAGACAGACAGACAGACAGACAGACAGACAAGCAGATTTGATTGATTGACATACACAGACAGACAGACAGACAGACAGACAGACAGACAGACAGACAGACAGACAGACAGACAGACAGACAGACAGACAGACAGACAGACAGACAGACAGACAGACAGACAGACAGACAGACAGACAGACAGACAGACAGACAGACAGACAGATTTGAGGTTAAGTACTGATGGCTAGATAAATATGTCATGTGATATTATATTAGCCTGTTAGGTAAATTGACTGCTGTTTTAGCAGTGTTTCTGATTCAATGCTCAACGTGATAAATAGCAAAATACGTTTGTTTGGCTTCCCAACACAAAGCTAGTCGGACTAATATTTCATAAAACAAATTAATAACAAAGGGGCCTTTAACTAGCCTATCAAACTTTTGATATGCAAACACGAAAACAATTGATTTCACCACCATTACTCCACAAACCTCTTTGGTTTGAATTGTATATTTGACAACTTCTCCATCTTTGCTTGCTTCAATCACGTTTGCAATTAACACTACGTCAACTGCCATCTCGCTTTTTTCCTCATTTTCATCTCCTTGCGTTGACTCAGTTGCTTCCCCATTTTCTACACTCATCTATGGAATAAACGTTTAGAAATTACAACAATACTAATTTGCAATATATAAAGACTAAAAAATGAGCCTAAACTAAGGAACAAAGGCAGAAAATTGGTTTTAAAATGTACCTTTAATTATAAATCGTGTTGGGTACAGGTCAGAACAGCAAAAGTTGGGCCCTTCCTGTTGGTAGATTGTGCGGGTCAGTGCGGGAATGCAGTACAACACAGCTAACCCAAGCTAACAACACAACTTTGTACCATACAGGGGACAATTTTATATGTTGAATTTATATATATTTATACATATAAGAAAGCTTCTCTAACGGACTATAATTAAACTGAAAATAAATCTTTGTTGTTTGTATAAAGGATTTGTTATTTATTTATATATAAATATAAATGCATTTACTGTATATGTAATGTATTATGTAAATGTAAATAATTAATTCTTTGAAAGTTTTCATGGCGACAATGTACAGGCCTTCATTCATAGAGCAATGACAACAAGTTGTTGGCTAGCAATGACAAAAAGTTGTTGTTTTGTGGTGTTTCCACAAAACATATTTGTATTATATAAATACAAATGTATTATGTAAATATATAATTATACAAGTATGATGTAATGTATGACGTAAATATAAATATATTATATATGTAAATACATTATGTAACGGTATTATGTAAATATTTATGTAAATGTAAAATAAATATCAAATTCCAAGCGGAAGTTTGAGCAGAGGTCTGGGTACAAAAGTATTTTTAGTTTCAAAATGGCATCTCTTGCTAGATATTTATTTACAAGAACTGCTTCAAAATCCAAGGTTTCTGCATCTTTTGACGAGTTAAAGACCATCAGAATACAAGCTATTACAATACTATTATTTTCTATTTGTGTTTTTAGGGGCTTTTCGCAGTTCTTGGCTCAAGAAATCTTCATTGCTCCAGCCCAGCTTCCGCTACAGTAATTTGTGTTTTTTTGTTGCATAATCTAAATGGCGTTGCATGTGTTTTGTATATCGTAATTTGTGATGGTATTAGTTTACAAATGCGTGGAGTCACTGTTTTTAATTCTGATCTCTATTGAAACAACAATTAAAAATATAGCTCTGTTAATAATATTTATGTACAATTTAATATGTACAAATTAAATTGTTTATTTCGAGGTTTATTTATGTGAAAATGTTTGGGGTTTTTTATTTAGCTTACAGTAAGAGATGCTATTAATTCAGCTCTCGATGAAGAAATACAACGAGATGATAAAGTATTTTTAATCGGGGAAGAGGTTGCAGAATATGATGGGGCCTACAAGGTCAGTTGAATTCTAGTGTATTCCAGGGTGCATTCGGTGTAGTCTAATCGGAAGATCTTCGGCGTAGAGTTACAGTAAGCCTTGGCGTACTGGCGCACAATCATCTTTCCTGGCGTAGTGGCGTACGCTGTTTTTAACTTGGCGGCGCATAAATACCAATAAATACATCAAACAATTCAAACGGCGTAACAGGTTTAGGCTTAGTACCGACATTACACATGTGTTAAATGAACGTGAATAAAT
This sequence comes from Corallium rubrum, assembly GCA_964035015.1. Taxonomy (NCBI): domain Eukaryota; kingdom Metazoa; phylum Cnidaria; class Anthozoa; order Scleralcyonacea; family Coralliidae; genus Corallium; species Corallium rubrum. The sequence goes on from OZ036004.1 coordinate 7,082,619, forward strand.
GTTGTACTTTAGAGTCTGAGTCTGTTGTTTTTGCACCCCGGTCACTCTGTATCGGACTATTGTATCTTATTGATATTTAAAAACTAATTACGATTTAAACTTCTCAAAAATGGTCCTAAACGTGTGGAATTTTTGCGGAACTGACTCATACGCCCTGGCGTGGGTGAGAGTCGGAAGAATGGGCCAGGGTGGGATGTTGGCGTAGCGTTGCGACTGCTTTGGCGTATCTTCGGCGTAGCATTTACACCGAATGCACCCTGGAGTGTATTAAATAGATAATATAAAACAAATTCAGTTCAAACTTGGTTTCTATAAGATCATCCCAATCACCTTGATTGCAACCTCTCCAATCAGACTAGAAGTATCTCAAATTGCCCAATCTGATTATATGTACATGATGGATTCTGGTGATTGGGATGTCATTTTATTGATTGAGGCAATCAGGTAGTGCTGTACAAACTCCGGTTTTTTCACCTCCGACCCCGGCTCCGGCCAAAAAAACTCCGGCTTCAGCAAAAAAATCTCCGGCTCCAGCAGAAAATTTCCAGCTCCGGCATCCGAGGAAAATTCAATATTTAATGGAAATTTTACGGCAATTTCACATTTCAAAGTGGAAACACAAGCACTATCTTTGTTTTTGATTTTAACTCTTTGCAACCTCGTACCCAGGGTCTTTGGGTACGAGTTTGAACATTTCATACTATGCATGATGCACAACGGTATTGGTGTTGCCGATCTGCTGCTGACGGTGTTATAAGCGTGGATAAATAAAAATGATCTATCTACAGTAGTCAATACGAAGCGGTTAAATGTAAGTGCTGCCGGAGTTTTGCCGGAGCTGAACAAACTCCAGCTCCGGCTCCAGCTCCGGCAAAATAGGCCGGAGCTCCGGCTCCAGCTCCAGCCCTCAGCACTACAATCAGGGGCAGTGTGGCCCACCAGGAGATTTCCCTGGGGAGCATGCCCTGGACCCCCTAAATATCCTGACCCAGAGCAAATTTTAAAATGGGCAGTTCTAAATTTTTCTTAGGATCACAGTTGGCAGTGGGCCCCAAAAATGTCAATTCCCAGGCCACATTTCAGAGCCACACCACCACTGGGGGCAGTCAAGATGATCTTATAGAAACCAGGCTTTAACAGCAAGTCAGTGTCAAATACTACAGTCGTTGGCATCTAAGCGTGTACACCGCCTGTCAAAACATGTTTTATGTCAACGTCAAAGTTAAATGTTTACCTTCCCATACGAAAATGTTCTATAGAATCCTATAGAATATTCTATTGGAATTTGGGACTCTATGGAATATTCTATTGGATTTCGAGATCCAACAGAATATTCTATAGAATATTCTACGGCATTTCTAAAATTCTATAGAATCCAATAGAATATTCTATAGAATCTGTCCCAATTTCTTATTGAATATTCCATAGAATATTCTATAGCACATTTTCGTATGGGTTGGGAACGTATTAGGTTTTCATTCGATACATTCGAACCAATACATTATTGTCACATGAATGTGCCCTTAGCCAATCACGTCTTGCCAATCCCACAGTGTTGATTTCAAAACGGTTAACTTTGGGTTAAATTTAGAACATCTTTTGACGGGCGGTGTACACGCTTAGATGCCAACGACTGTATTAGTCCACGTAACCCTGGGTACAAAATAAGAAATTCACATAAAGTCAAACTTACATAAGCACATGAAGTTTACCCCTCACACATGTTGCCTAGTGCATCATCAACCTACACCATCTTGGTAAGTTTCATTGGTGACTTTGACCATCAACAGTGTCAGAAGAACTTACCAGGAAGAGGTGTTGACAGTGTTATCATTGATGGTTAATTCACAAGTTACTTTTCATGTGAGTTGGACTTCTAGTGGTGAATTTACTAGTTTTGTGCCCTAGACATCTTCAACCTCATACCTACCTTCTCAGGTGCTCACAAGCAAGGCCACTGAGGGGGGGGGGGGCTAGTATAGAGGGGCAAGTTGCCCTGGGCCCCCAACTTGAGGAGAACCCCCTAAATTTTTTGAAATAGATTTGAGGTTTTGATATAAGAAACCATATGAAACCCTTCATTTTTAGCCAACCCAGGGGACCAGAGAACATGTAGACGCAACCCTATGATGTGTGCCATCAGGCAGGGCCCCCCAAATCAACCCATGTGACATCATCAGGCAGGGGCCCCCAAATCAACCCATGTGATGTCATCAGGCAGGGGCCCCCAAATCGACCCATGTGACCCACAATTTCTCTCTGTGTCCCTGCTCACATGTGGTGCCTATTAAATGTCACATACAGTACTCAATAATTATTATTACATCAGGATCATATAAATATCTAGTATAAATTACAACATTTGGTATAGGTTTCTCGTGGTTTATTTAAAAAGTATGGAGAAAAAAGAGTTCTGGATACCCCAATCAGTGAGGTACGACACATTGCTTTCATGTACATGCAGTGCAGTACCATTATCTTAACTATTTTCTTATTAGTTAGTTTCAGAAATTGCAGCTTGATGTTAGTAATAATTTTCAGTTGTTTGCTGTACAAGCTGTGTTAGTTAGTAATACTGTACTCAGAAAACTCTGAGCTCTAAGCGGGACTCGAACCCACAACCTTCTGAATGCTAGCCAGGCGCTCTAGCCATTGAGCCACTAGAACTGGAAACTTACTGTTACAACGCGACTTGTAGACCAACAAGTACTTGTAACCGAGCAGTGAAGACTCATTCCTGGAGGACTGGGCACAGTCTAAGGTATAAGTACCTTAATTAACCTTGCTCCGCTATCTGAGTTCTAGTGGCTCAATGGTTAGAGCACCTGGCTAGCATTCAGAAGGTTGTGGGTTCGAGTCCTGCTTAGAGCTCAGAGTTTTTCTGAGTATACTATTACTAACTAACATATACAGCAAAGCTATACAACTAGCTTGTACAGCAAACAACTGACAATTATTTTCTTATTGTTTTGATCAAGAAGCCTGTCACAGTCATTTTTTCCAACAACTTGCTGCAGTGTAGTTTGAAACAATTGGTAAATTTTTATAAAATTAATACTTGGCTTCTTTCTTTTTTAGATGGGTTTTGCAGGCATCGCTGTTGGTGCTGCAATGGTAAGGTCTTGTTTTTAAAAATGCTTATTTTACTAAATTTTAATTTAATTAATTAATTTATTATTGATTATTATTAATTAAATTAATTAATTAATTAATTAGACCTTAATTAATTTGTCTTACAACCTGTTATTTTAGGCAGGACTGAGGCCAATCTGCGAGTTTATGACATTTAATTTTGCAATGCAAGCTATAGATCAGGTATGTCTATTTTAATCCATTCCCACTTGAGCCAGCAGCGGCGGATTACCCAGTAGGCTAAAGCCTACAGGCCCGGGCTTGCAAGAGGCTGTAATTTCCAGAGAATGGATTTTTCATTAAGATTAGTTGTTATACGAATATCAGGGCCGTATCGTACACTGCCTCAGAATGCAGGAAATGGTGTTTCCGAGACTCTAAATTCAAAAAAGTTTCCGGAAAATATCGTCATAAAGGCCCGTGAATTTTATTTAGCCTACAGGCCCCGAAACTAGTAATCCGCCACTGTGAGCCAGTCAAAAGCAGCCCCTTTACTTCTAAGACTTCTTTTTACTCTGTCTTACACCAGATGATTTTTTACTCATCAAAGGGAGAAACCCAGAGAAACTCCAGGGTGCATTCCATGTAGGTCACACCGACGATCTTCGACATGAGTTTCAGAAGTGCTCGGTGTCCTGGTGCACAATCACACTGCAGTCGGCGCATATATACAGCCATACAACTATAAAAGTCAGTGGGTGGTGCCAGTGCCAGCATTCATCTTGACCTCCCTTGGCGCTGCACCTGAACACCTGTGGCTTATCTTCAGTGTGGGGTTGACATGGAATGCACCCTGGGAGAAACCTCAGACATTCTAGGCAACAGTGGGTTACAGTATGTACTGTGTATAAAAATTAATAAATTTGTTTAGGTCATCAACTCTGCTGCCAAGACCTACTATATGTCAGCTGGAGAGGTACAACTTTATAAATATTTATGAGCATCACCGTAAAGTATTTAAAAAATTATTTTAACTTCTTTGTACTTTGTTTTATAGCAAAATATATTTCTTAATTTGGATATTTAGAGAAACTTGTTTAATATGAATATTAGAAACTGTTTTACTAGGTTGCAGTACCAATTGTTTTTCGTGGACCTAATGGTGCTGCAGCAGGAGTGGCAGCTCAGCATTCACAAGATTATGCTGCATGGTATGGAAACTGTCCAGGTTTGAAGGTATGGTATGTATTTATTTTACTTGATCACATCAGACTGTAGAGTTGGGCACTTTTCACCAAGATCTCAGGTGCGCAAAAGCTGTAAATCTTGGGGCAGGGGTGCAAAAGATGTCCCGGGGGTGGGCAGGAGCAATGTTTGTTAAACTTGAAAGTAAAGTCCTGAAATGGGTCATTCCAGAAAACATCCACACCTCCCCTCCCTGGATGGCACAAATTTCCTCCGTGGGGAATCGGTATGGATCTTTTCTGGAATGACCTAATACATAACAGGTTTCTGGCATTTGATTTTGGGGTGCCAAGTCAATGTGGACAACAGTACAGGGGTGGCTGAATCACCAAAAATTGTTGTGCAATGCATTTCAGGGGTGCTGAAGGTCATCACGTAACATATCTCAGGTGCACCGTTGCCCAACTCTGCAGTCTGGTACTCGCATCTGACTAACAGGAACAGCTATTTTAATGGGAGTATGTTGGGTACACATTTCATGTTAGCACACCTGCAGACCAAGTTCAATTCTTGCTTGTTCATACGGTTTTTTAACTAAATTTTTTACCTTGGTTGCATGTACAGGTTTTCTCTAGGTACCGTAAAATCCCAGAAGTAGTGCCCCCCCCCCCCCCCCCCCGAAAGTAGCGACAAATTTGAGATGTCTACAAAATTTCCGAAAGTAGCGGCCCCCAAGTCATCGCTTGATTAACTCGAAAGTGTTAAGTTTCAACTATCAATGTACCAAAGTGTATAACAGTCAGAGTTGAAATGGCATAAGGAAAAACTAAAGCATATTAAATGTGGTAAATAGGAAAGAACAAAGAAGAATATTCCTACAGTATGTTAATGTATTTTACCACCCGAAAGTAGCGGGTCCCAGTAAGTAGCGGGTCCCAGTAAGTAGCGGCCCTCAACAGCGGATAAAACCGAAAGTAAGGGAGGCCGCTACTTTCAGGATTCTACGGTACTCTGGTTTCCTCCTGTAGTAACACTGTATGGCCCTTACTGGACCTCTAGGAAGAACAGTATTAGTATAGTGTAGTTTGGAAAGGAAAACGTACTTGCAAATCAATGTCTCTTGGTCTGCTTTATTAAGGTTCTTTCTCCATACTCTGCTGAAGATACAAAAGGCTTGTTAAAGGCCGCTGTAAGAGACCCTGGTCCAGGTAAATAACTAGTCCAATGTTCATAGGCGTACCCCGGGGCACCGGAGCCACGGGGGCAGCTGCCCTGCCCTCACAGCGCGGGGGCAACCAATTGCCCTTTCTCGTAAGAGGAATGTTTTCCACAGGAATTGCCATTTGTATTATATATTGTATTAAATGACTTTTGTATTAATACCTCAAATGACTCATAAGCTAACTTATTACTGCAGACCATGCAGAGGCAGCAAACTAATTTTGCCTTGGGTTAGCTGTGTCCAACCTCGTTCTCAGGTTTTTTTTGAAATTTGGAGGGTGGGAAAAAGCCCTGGAATCGGCCAGTCACAGCACCCAAAAATACTGGGTGTAATAAATTAGCAATTTAGTTTAGTATGCAAAATCACTCCGAGTAATGGCAGCCCCGTGGGAGAAGTTCATTGTAATGGCAGTCCTATTTGTCCCATTGGCGGTCCCGTTGAAGCTATTTGGTCATTTGCCATGTTTTCTTAAATGTAAATAGGAATGTAGCATCAATATGAACAATTCAGTCGTTGAATTTCCTTTCTCAATACATTGTCATTCATTATATTATACCATTATGCTTTTTGGTTATTTTATGCTATAGAGAAAGTTTGGCAAACATTTACCACGTGCAAAAATTAATGCTGAGAAAAAGTGCCCTTTTTATATGGCTGCCCCCGCCGCCTTAAGTAGCTTCCAGCACCCCTGGGCGTACCTGACCAGTTACGTTTGTGGGGGCAAAACATATTTGCCTGAAAAATTAAGACTCGACTGTCATTATTAGATCGTATTCAACATACAAGTTTCTTCATGAGCTATACATCTAGCATATGTGATATAGCCCTTAGTATAATTTTAAACCGGCCAACTGCAAAACAACTCTGATATATTATGTTAATGTTACAACATATTATACAGTACTTTAATGTTAAAACAGTTCAAAATATGATTTTTCATGAATATTTAACAGCAATGTTACCGAATTTACCCGAAATTTCTTTCAAAAAGTGCCTGAAATTTTCATTTTTAAAACGTTTGCCACACCCCCCCCCCCCCCCCCCTGGTACGCCTATGCCAATGTTTTTGAAGCACTGTTTTCATGAAGCTGCCACAATGTGGGAGCTGGGCCACTACATGCAAACTATTTTATAATAAAAATCAAAATTATTCAGAGCATTGATTCATAACTTATTCTCACATGCTCTTTTTCTTGTTCTATATATAGTGGTTGTATTAGAAAATGAAATCATGTATGGAAGTAGCTTTGAAATGTCAGATGAAGCAATGAGTGCGGACTTTGTGTTACCAATTGGAAAAGCTAAGATTGAAAAACCAGGTTAGATAGTTTGACACACTCTCAAAATACAAACTATGCTACAACATACAAACACATTGACAATATTGCCAGAATTAAATTAAAGAACAATTCTTGGACTTTTTAGGTACTGATATATCTATTGTAGCGCACTCACGATTTGTGGGAATATCTTTGGAAGCTGCAGAGGAACTACAAACTAAGCACGGTGTTAGCTGTGAGGTATGTGTTCTACAAGCTACAGTACTGTTAAAGTAGTGGACATGACACGGTTTGTCTGGATCAATTTTTAAAGCAACTGTTGTCTGTCTGTCTGTTTGTCTGTCTGTGTCTTTCTTTCTGTCTGTCTGTCTGTCTCTGTCTGTGTCTGTCTGTCTGTCTGTCTGTCTGTCTGTCTGTCTGTCTGTCTGTCTGTCTCTGTCTGTGTCTGTCTGTCTGTCTGTGTCTGTCTGTGTCTGTCTGTGTCTGTCTGTGTCTGTCTGTGTCTGTCTGTCTGTCTGTCTGTCTGTCTGTCTGTCTGTCTGTCTGTCTGTCTGTCTGTCTGTCTGTCTGTCTGTCTGTCTGTCTGTCTGTCTGTCTGTCTGTCTGTCTGTCTGTCTGTGTCTGTCTGTCTGTCTGTCTGTCTGTCTGTCTGTCTGTCTGTCTGTCTGTGTCTGTCTGTCTGTCTGTCTGTCTGTCTGTCTGTCTGTCTGTCTGTCTGTCTGTCTGTCTGTCTGTCTGTCTGTCTGTCTGTGTCTGTCTGTCTGTCTCTGTCTGTCTCTGTCTGTCTGTCCCTGTCTGTCTGTCTGTCTGTCTCTGTCTGTCTCTGTCTGTCTGTCTGTCTGTCTGTCTGTCTGTCTGTCTGTCTGTCTGTCTGCCTGCCTGCCTGCCTGCCTGCCTGCCTGCCTGCCTGCCTGCCTGCCTGCCTGCCTGCCTGCCTGCCTGCCTGCCTGCCTGTCTGTCTGTCTGTCTGTCTGTCTGTCTGTCTGTCTGTCTGTCTGTCTGTCTGTCTGTCTGTCTGTCTGTCTGTCTGTCTGTCTGTCTGTCTTATAAAATGGTTGAATTTGTGTGGAATGAGGTTTCAAGCAAAAACATACATTCTCTTACTTTTTCTCCAGATTATCAATCTCCGCAGCATTCGTCCTCTTGACCAGGAAACGATCGTAAACTCAGTAAAGAAAACAAATCATCTCGTGTCTGTTGAAGGAGGATGGCCATTCTATGGAGTTGGCTCTGAAATATGTGCCTTAATGATGGAAAGTAAGTTGGAAAAACCTTCGGATGTTTGATTCGACAAGAAGCAGGCCTGGCCGTTTAAGACGCGCACGCCTCGTCACGCGGCTTGAGTGACCGCGATGCCCATTTTGCCACGCGCCTCGTTTGTTGTGACAAGCAAGATATCACACCCTAGCTCAGAGAAAATGTTCCAAAAATAAAAACTTCCTTGAATGAAGCATAATTGTCTTGCAACGTAGCGGGACATTTTATGGCGTAGTGGAACGTCTTACAGTGTAACGTAATAAATGTCTTACAACTTAGCGCAACGTCTTATAACGTAGCACAATGTCTTACATTGTAGCGCAACGTCTTACAGCGCAGCACAACGTCTTATAATGTAGCACAAGGCCTTACAATGTAGCGTAACGTCTTATAACGTAGCGCAACGTCTTACAATGTAGCGCAACGTCTTACAGCGCAGCACAACGTCTTATAACGTAGCACAATGTCTTACAATGTAGCGCAACGTCTTAGAATGTAGTGCAACGTCTTACATTGTAGGGTAACGTCTTACAATGCAGCGGGATGTCTTACAATGTAGCGCAACGTCTTATAATGTAGCGCAACGTCTTACAATGTAGCGGAACGTCTTACAATGTAGCGGAACGTCTTACAATGTACGTAGCGGAACACTTTACAATGTAGCGGAACATCTTACAATGTAGCGGAACATCTTACAACGTAGTGTAAGTTAAAAAGCTGGTCAAATCACACAAACAAGTAAAGCTATCGCGGAACTGGTTCTGTGTGTTTAACTCTTAAGATTCTGACGTGACTCTGTTCTATAGGTGAAGGCTTCGACTACTTGGACGCGCCAGTATATCGTGTGACCGGAGCTGATGTCCCCATGCCTTACGCACATACCTTGGAACAATTCGCTGTACCGCAACTACATAATGTTGTCAACACTGTCAAGAAGTCTTTAAATATAGATTAAAATGTAAGATAATAGTGAACGTTATAATTATAATTAGTGATTTTTACATCAAAAGTCGGTATCGTACTAAGTGAGTTGTTGTTTAGGATGACAATCTACATGTTTTGTAAGTGAAGGTTTGCAGCACCATATGCATGCATGTCATGTAAAAGGAACTGGCACAGACTGACAAGGCATTCATTGAAATGAGAGAACTAGGTCATGTCCACACTAATACGTTTTCAAACGAAAACGGAGACCTCGTATCGAAAACGTATCAAGAGTTTTCCGTCCACACTATGTTTTCGAATCGTTTTCTCCGTTTAGTAAAACGCTAAAAAGATCTACAGGGGTATGGATGAATAGTTCTAGGTGACTGAAACCAAGGTAACATAATCGTGACATCATCGTTTTCCAAAAGCTTCGTTTTTGCCGTCCACGCTGGTGCAGAAAAACGGCGTCTTCGAATGTCTCCACTCTGGAGAGCGTTTTGGAAACGCTCCGTTTTCGGTCACCGAAGACGCTGGATTAGTGTGGACGAAAGGCTTAACCGTATCAAAAAGTCTTCGTTTTCGTTTGAAAACGGATTAATGTGAACATGGCCCTTAGTCATTTGAGAAATAACATTAGTTATAGTATACCATAGTCATTCAAAATATGGTCTGGAAACTCAACTAAAGTTTTTGTTCTATCTTTTTGTTCGCCTTTGTGCACGGTCACTGAACACATTGTATTTTAGTATAATGAACGAATTGTCCAATAGCAACGTTTCAGTTCAATCATTCAACCGTGCTATTTAAATAATAAACCTAAAACAAAGGATGTGTATACGGTGTAAGGTACGGTTCAACATAAAATCACACCCATAAGCGCTTCGAAGTTTGCCGAGTTTCCAGACCATATCTCTATTGACTATAAGTGTACTGATGCACCCAAACGGCCCAAAATAATAAAATGGAAGTCATACCAGTGTTGGTCAAACAAACCTGTGTAGGAATAAGGAATTCATTTTTTTGTTTCAGTAGAGCAAACCATGTGATTGGTTGACTACACAGCCCTACTTGGGGGGCATAGGGGGAATGTGCCCCCCCCCCCTAACGTTGTCGTAAAAATGTAAAGTGCCCTTTCTGCAACAGAAGTTCCCTTTCTTTGGTAAAACATGTCCCTCAAGTATCTTTGAAGCTCTACCCCTCAAACGAAATGCCCTTTTGAAGCTGTGCCCCTGCAAGATCAACTAGCTTCCAACACCACTGATCCTGTAAATTTCTCAATCACTACCCCCATCTTGATACAAAAATTCTAATCCTTAAAAGTGAAGTACATGTAACGCGAGCAACAATTTGATTTGCAAAGATGAAGAAGCACTGAATCATTGATCTCCATGTAACACTCTGTTACACTCTTCAAATATGACATCAAATGCGACACAAAAGCTGGGTGTACAGTACAAAAAAACTACTTTGGGCAGTCACAAAAAATATATTGTCCTATTAAAATAATAAAAACAATTATTGTTCCTTTTCATGAATAGAAGTGATTTCTGAAGCATGTCTGAGAGCATTTTGGGGTAGATGTGTTAACAAATTACCTGAACCAATTTTTTCTTTACCACTTGTAGGTTTAGATAATGCTGCATTGACTGAATCAATATTTGAGTTCAGTTCATTAGTATTGTTGTTTGTTAGACTGCTGGGTGAATCACTTATAATACTAATATTATCTTGGTTATCTAGCAACTCAGTTTCATCATTCTCAAGTTCAGTAATGTTATCAAAATCATTTCTATTAATTGGTACTTGGTTACATAGCTTGCCCCACCTGGAAGGTGGCCAAACGATTGTTGTTGCCACACCATTTACCAAACCAAGTGGCACCTGGTGACAAAAAAAATTAATAGTTACATATATACGGTTAATTTAATATATACAGATTATCACGTAAGGCCATCCAATTTAATTTGCTGTTTTACAAACCTGCCAAACTTGATATTTTCAAAGTCGGAAAAAAAAATACAGTATCAACTTCGCCTTGTTTGAAATTAATGGACGAGCAACTTTATACAATGCGTCTGATTGGCTGTTTATAACAGCCAGGGTTTTGACCAATAAGAATACATGTTTATAACTATTTAATATCTGACACAGGTTGTCATCAAGTGTTCTGTTTTCACCATATTTCACAATGTTATTTTTTTGGTTTTTTTCCGATCTCCGTTCTTAAGTTTTTGACCAGAAAGTTTGTAAAACAACAAATTAAATTGGTGTGGCCTAATCATAAATTCAAAAAACAGATGAGAAGTGTTTAATAAATAAACAGATGTATGTAAGCCATAACAATATGCCATACATGAAGTACTTACAGAGCCAAACGAATTACTATCGAGACTATGGTTATGGTTATCTCCTTCAATCCAACAATGTCCTCTGGGAACTTTTACATTACGATTTTTGTATTTAATTGTCCTACACAAGCAATGAGAAAACATGTTTGGATTTACATGATGGCTTTTGGCCTGGCTTTCAAATGAGTGTCATTTGTACAGTCATATCTGTACAGTACCTTACTGTGTCACCTTCCAGTGCAATTATTCTCTTTATTAATGCAGTATTAGGATCATTGGGAGATCTAAAATATTAATTTGTACGATTTCCATCAACATCCCAATCATTAACATCATCATCATGATTATCACTATCATCGTTAACATAATTATCATCATTAATATCACCATGATTATTATCATCATTAATATCACCATTATGATTATCATCATCACCAACTTCATGTACTACACTTACACAATAGAAACAATGTCTCCTTTTTCAATTCTATCAAACCTTTTGGCTTTCCATCTACTTATAAGCACAAAATCATTTCTTCTAGCATCACTATTGAGAATTGGCTGAAAACAATTTACAACATTTTAGAGTAACCAAGGAAAGTGGCCTAAGGAGATACTGTATGCACAAATATCTTGGGGGTGATGAGAGGGTGGGGGTAAGGAGAGGGTGGGGGTTAGGTGTGGGGTAGAGGTAAGAAGGGCGTGGGGCAGGGGGTGAGGAAAGGGTGTGGGATGAGGAGGATGAGGAGAGGGTGTGGGATGAGGAGAGGAGAGGGTGTGGGGTGAGGAGAGGGCAGGGGGGAGAAAAGGGGCTGAGAGGGTGTGGGGTTGGGTGTGAGGAAAGGGGGTGTGGAATGGGGGAGGTGGGGATGCACAGGGTGCAGCGTGGATATTTTTTTGTGGATATTTCTGGAACTACACAAGTTCCATTGGTTTTATTTCTATTTTAATATTTTGTTACGTGGGCTAGTAAAATTTCCTGTGGATTAGCTTAACTATTGCCATTACTTTAAATACTTAGTCTGGCACTCTACCTTGACTCCCAGAGTATCCCAAACTGGCCCCTTTATCATTTTACTCTGTCTAATGCCAAACAACTTCACTTACGAAGTGGGAACCGAGGGTTATGCACCTATCAATGTTAAGCCCCAGGGTGGTGGGGGTGGGCAGGGGGTGGGGTTGGCAACCCACAGGATATTGACCAGATTGTAAAGTTTGTCGTTTGTGGGGAAATTTGAACTGCATCCGCGTAAAATGGCTTAAATATATCCGCAACCACGCAAAATGGGTTAAATATATCCGTATCTGCACAAAATGAGTTAAATATATGGTATCTGCATCTGCATATTTCTATGTGTCACATCTGCGCAGTTTTTACAAGCCATCTGCGCAGTTTTTACCTGCAAGCCTGCCCATCCACGCATTTCCGATCCTTTGATCCGTCTTACCCACACGCTTAGCAAACTTTACTATCTGGGATATTGACTGATCGACAATGATATCCCAAGACAGAGAAATTTGACTTTCTTGACAAGCTTGAGGGACAGGGTTTTGGATACAGAAAATTATCTTTATTATATATTAGCACTTGATATTTCCCGGGGAGGGGGATTTTGACCAACAAAGCTATTCTCCCCAAAAGTTAATACCCCCGTGAGGCTTAACATGCGCTTAATTATTAAAATAAAAGTTTAGTTATGTATATACCTGCATTGAAATTCCTTCTACTCGACAAATACTAAAAAAATTATCAGTAAACGTCAAGCAGATTGGCACACCGATGAGAAATCCTTGTGTAAATGATTTTAAACCACGAAATAATCTTCCACTTCCAAACATGATTCAAAAATTAATTTTTGCCCTTTGGAACTTTGGAATACGAGCCACCACTCCATGTAAGTCAGAGGTAATTCTTGAAAAACGGCGTAAAGAACTGGGCTCTATTCTACAGACGTAAAGGCGGTTTTCCACTAGGCGAAAAATGTCGCGCGAAGCGACATTTTCTTTTGTCTCGCAAGCTCTCGAGTGGAACTAATTAGCCAAGACAAAAGAAAAATGTCGGGTCGACAAATGTCGCCTAGTGGAAAACCGCCATAATTTCCTCGTTCCTCGTTCCGGGCGGGGAACGAGGAAATTACGTCTGGGTTCGCAGACTACTATTCTACCTGTTCGCAGGCTAAATCAGTTCGCGGTGTTAGTGACGTCAATTCTTCATTCTTGTTACTCGGGCTACCTGTGGTAGGCCGAGTCTAGGTTTCGGCTTTTTTTTTTTTTTTGGGGTCCCACAAAATTGCATTATTGCATCATCCCGTCAGGCCTTGCGAAGCATGTTGCATATAAACCGAGTCATGTCAAAGTTATTTCTTTTCGACAATCGACAGCGTTGCCTTTGGACTAGTTGTTCTCTGATTGTGTTGGTACAAATTCATTTTGGACTTAATCAAGTTAATCAGCGATGTGGCCAACAACTGTCTTGATCGTGATTACGCTCACAATGCTTACAACTGCATACGCCTATCGCGGTAGACCTACACTAAAACATGAGCGTTTTCGAAACGGGTTGGTCCGCGATCTCAAAATCTGCCGTACAAACTCGAGTACAATCTCATACAAAAAATGCTATTCAAAATCTCTAAACGTGAACACTGTTGCAAATACAATCCAAGATGAAAGAAAGACAATTATGAGCGAAGAGAACTTGCAAAGGACAGGTAAATATGCTGTGATACAATTGGCATTGCCCGAAGTGACTCGAGACTTGAACGCCACATGGATATTATACTTTGAATATATTAAGGTAACTTTAATATTTGTAATTTGCTTAATTTTTGCCTGGATTATGCATTGTTGTTTTAATAAAGTTATGCAAAACAAACTCGATGTGACTGAACTGATTCAACAACTTATAATTTCATCGTATGTGTGTATTAATATTATCTACTGGTACGTTCATTTGTTGTCGATTGTCTATTTACGCATTTTGCCGAAGAAGTCCCAGTGCAAGAAGTGCAAGAAGTCCCAGTGCATGTTTATAGTATCAGATAAGCCTGTTTCACTTGACAATGTAGATTTATCTGTAGAAGTACTTACTGCTGACAACGCAAAGTCTCTTGGAATAACTGACTGTCGATCTCGTTATGGAAAGTTTGTTTATCAGAAGAGAGCGCCCACGGTAAGACACATCCGCCATGTTGCTCGACGTGAACGAGAACCTAGCAGAATTCCATCCAAGAAACTCTCTCGCCTTTTGAATAAAAGCAGAAAATTAAGAAAGCTTGTTCGAAAGCATATTAGGAAGAATGTACCCAGATCATCTAAAATTCATCGTTTTCTTTGTGCATTCAGTCGTGAACGTAAAAAGCTACTGAGTGTTCGAGTATCATTTTTGCCTCAACTTAAAAAAACAAAACGCCATAAAGTAGCTTCAAGACGGCGTAAAAAACAAACGCCTGCATCGTATAGCACTGCATTTCGTTGTAAAAGTAGTAAAAAAAGATGCAAGTTTTACACAAACCTACTAGATTCAAGTATAAATTCAGAAGTAACTATTTACAAAAATTTAAATCACAGGACAAATTACTGCATGTTTAACCTTTGTAGAGACATTGAGAAAAATCCTGGTCCTACCTTCATAATTGACCCAAGTAAAACAGTTCATGCACCTTATAGTCAAGGAAATGTTGCTGTATTTGGCCAAAATGCAGGACAGCAATGTGTAGCTATGAGTTTGTGTGCTTTGATACATAACTTCAGAAATAAATCAATGACTTACACGATAACTCACTCAGAACACCTAGTGCAAATTATGAATATTGGCAATGAATTATATTCTGCATTATCGAGGTTGTCAAGGCAATCTTATTTATTGCTAACAGAATTACCCAGCATGGTTACAGTGCTAAATACAAATTATCAACTCGAGTTCAGTGAAAGTTACTCTGCTTATCTCCATGCAGCTACTTTGAATGAAGTCATCCCATATGTGATGCCTTTAGATTGTGCTATACAAAGTTTGTCACAAGAAGGTTATAATTCATTTCTGTTGACAATCGGATGTAATACTGTATCTATTTATAGTATGCCAAATGGTTTATTAAAAATATTTGATTCTCACGCAAGAGATTCATTTGGTATGGCTGACATTCATGGAACATGTGTGTTGTTGGAAGTAAATTCAATTAATAACTTGATAGAATATTTAAAAAACTTGTACAAACCTGATGTTTTATATGAGCTTAAAGGTGTTAAAATTACTGTTGCACAATTCACAGAAATTACAACTTTGCATACCAACACAAGTGAATCACGTTTAAGTTGCTGTTCATCAATATGTGATAATGAGACATTTAATAACAATTTAAATTATTCTCGGCAATGTTGTGCAATGTGCCTCTATTCTATCTGCTTTTCTACAATTAAGGCATGTAGTTACTGGAATGATCTGACATTGAGTGCTATTGCAGAACATGGCATGTTCATTTACCAGGGAGCCTCAAATGATGGAAATGAAATTACATGTAACTATTTGCCAACCACAGTAAACATACATGGTGCAGATATTGATGTAGTATATAGCTCAAGACACCAAGGGACATTGTCTTCTACCTCTCTTTCTATTAAACTAGTCCTTAAGAGGTTAATTGTAGACAACACTACTGAAAATGCTGGTTTTTTGTTGTGGCTTTCAAGCTATTGCTTAGGTTGCATTTTCCAGCATGCAAATAATACAAGACAAAAAACGACAAAATATTTTTTAGTTGCATGCGATGAAAGGCAAACAATTAATTTATTTGAAAAATTTAATGATTCTGATTCTGTAATTAATAAAGTATGCAATATTGTCACACACAATCTTAAATGTGAGGAAATGCAATACAACATTCAATTTCTGTCATGTTCATCTCAATTAACACAATCAGAGAAACAAAAGATTATGGGAAAGCATAAGTCTAGCACACAAAAAAGGTTAATTGCCGATAGAAAAAGACTATACAAATTTGAAAACTATGAAAATTTGGAACCTGCTAAGAAAAAAATTAGGTTAGAGAAAGCTGCTTCAAAGTACAAAAGTATGGATGTTGTGAAAAAAGAGGAACTACTTAAAAAAAGTGCCAAAAAATACAAGTCAATGGATCCTATGCAAAAGAAAGATCTACTTCAAAAAAGTGCAGAAAAATACAACTCAAAGGATCCTATGCAAAAGAAAGATCTACTTCAAAAAAGTGCAGAAAAATACAAGAATAAGCCCTTCATACATGATATAGACTATTATATATCTAGGTTTCACAATAAAATAAACGAAGGTCCTTATTACATATGTTGTGTCTGCAACCGATTATTATACAGAAAATCAGTCCTTCTGTTGAAAAAAATAAATATAGCTGCAATGAAAATCTGTTCACTGATACAAAGTCATTTGATGAAAAAGAATACATTTGTAAAACCTGCCACTCAAAGGTACAAAAAGGTAAAATTCCCTGTCAGGCAGTATATAATGATATGTCTGTTGATAAAATACCAGCTGAACTTGCGTCTCTAGAAAAGCTTGAACAAATTCTTGTGGCACAACGAATAGTCTTTGAAAAAATAATAGTAATGCCAAAAGGACAGCAAAGAAAAGTCAAGGGAGCAATTTGTAATGTGCCAGTTGAATGTGATCAGACATGTAAGGTTTTACCACGGCCACCTGAAAGATCAGGTATAATAATGCTGAAACTTAAACGTAAACTAGAATTCAGAGGTCATGTTTATTTTCAAGCAGTGCGTCCTCAGTTCATTCTTGATGCCCTTCATTGGCTTAAGATAAATAACACATTGTACAATAGTATAACAATTGATATAAACAATATCAGTACAAATCTCACAAGTTTAGGACAAGATTGTGACAGTGCTTCAGTCACAAACTTTGATAAAGATGAAAACACTCTAACAGATACTTGCCAACAGCATACAACTAATGATGAGACTGAAGAAAGGGATGACCCATTGAATGAGTATAGACAACCAACTAATGAGACATGTTTGCAGTCCATATTACCAGACTATCCTGTTACACTAGAACAAAATAATGAAAACTGTTCATTAGGAAATGAAGTATATAATATTGCACCTGGAGAAAATAGACATCCTGTATCACTAATGACTGATAAACAATGTGAAGAGCTAGCATTTCCAGTGTTGTTTCCAAAAGGACAGTTTGGGTATACCCAAGATAGGAAAATTAAATTATCACCAGTAAAGTACTTTAATGCTCGACTCTTACATTACAGTGGAAGGTTTGCTATGAACCCCGAATATCTGTTCTTTGCACAATTTATAATAGAACAGAAAAAGGTATCAGATAGTATAAATATAGCCTTAAAAAAGATCCACGGGCAACCTGTCACTGCATCACAAATAAAATCAGATGTAAACAAGTTAAAAAATTTAATTTGTCAAGATCAGGCATATTTGTTTTTAAGGCAAATTCCAGGCACACCACCATACTGGCAAAAATTTATGTATGAAGTAGTAGCCATGGTAAAGCAACTTGGCATTCCAACATGGTTTATGACATTATCATGTGCTGATCTTAGATGGTCTGAGTTGTTTCAGATTATAGCAAGAACACAAGGCAAAAACATGACTGATGAGCAAATTGAAGCTTTATCTTACAATGAAAGATGTTCAATGCTAAATCTTAATCCTGTTGTGGTCGCAAAGCACTTTCAACACAGAGTTGAAACATTTTTTACTGAGCTACTTCTTAGTCAAAATAACCCAATAGGTAAAATAATATATTATGCACTTCGTATTGAATTTCAAATGAGAGGATCTCCTCATTTACATGCATTGATATGGACTTCTGACTGCCCAAAACTTACATCAGACACTAAACAAGCTTATGTTGAGTTTATCAATAAGCATGTACAAGCCTACCTTCCAGACAAAGAAACAGAACCACAATTACATGAATTAGTCAAAACCTATCAAAAGCACAACCATTCTAAAACCTGCAGAAAGTACAAAAATATTAGTTGTAGATTTAATTTTGGTCAATTTTTTACAAAACGAACAATTGTAGCAGAACCTCTCAATAAAGATCTAGACGAGGAGATCAAGAGCAATATGCTTAACAGGCGAAACGAAGTTCTCAGTTTGGTGAAACAAGAGATAGACAAAGTGTTAAATCCATCAAAACCTAATTATGATGTAACTCTAAATGATGCTGACATTCTAAATTCAATCAATATTACTGAGGATGAATATTACTGGGCTCTATCAATTTCACCAGATACCGATTTTGACTTGCACCTTAAAAGACCAATAGACAGCTGTTTTATTAACAATTACTTTGTTGCTGGTATTAAAGGATTTCAAGCAAATGTTGATTTGCAACCTGTATTTAATCACTATAAATGCATAACATATGTATGTTCATATTTTACTAAAGATGAAACTGAATGTTCTCAGGCTATTACAAACGCAGCAAAAGAAGCAAAGAATTCCAACATGAATATAAGAGATGGCTTGAAAAAAATTGGTGCTGCTTTTCTCTCTACAAGAGAAGTTAGTTCACAGGAATGTGTCTACAGATCAATGCCTGAACTTTGGTTGAGAAAAATATTTCCAAAAACAGTATTTGTTAGCACAGATTTCCCAGAAAAAAGAGTGCGTGTTGCTAAGACACAACATGAGCTTAATGAACTGGACGATGAAAGCACTGATATCTTTAAGTCAAATATAATTCAGCGTTACAGCATTAGACCAATATCAATTCCTGATGTTGCTAACTTATGCCTTGCAGAATTTGCTGCATATTACTATAAGGATTATAAAATGGATTCTAGTGAAACTAGAGATTCTCAACCAGATGTTCTTCAAGATGACTTAATTGAATCACAACATACAATAACTGATACAAAACAATCTCTTCCCAAAAAAATAAAATTAATAAACACAAATGAATATATGCAATGTAGGAAAGTTAAGGCTGTTATAAGATATCATACACCAAACAAAACAAAAGAACCAGAAGCTTATTTCCACCATTTACTCATGCTCTATTATCCATGGCAAGATGAATCTAACCTTCTGAGTTCTTTAGATCAAACATATGCATCAAAATTCTATGAACCTGATGTTCAAGCTATTGTTGAACAGAACAGAGCAATATTTGAGCCTGATGCAGATGCTGTTAGTGAGGCACTTGAAGTCCTAAAAAGTAATCAGGGCAATATTCATTCATATGATTCAATTAATGACCAAGAAAATGCAGATTTGCAAAGTGAAGTACAAGATGAGTCTATTCTAAATGAGTCATTCAGTGAGCAACTACCTTCACATCTTGATCCACATTCTAATCAGAATGCCTCTCCTGGAATGATTACTTCCTACAACCAACCAGCAGAGATTTCTGATGATTTATTACGGCAGTCGGTAAGGTCCTTGAACATAGAACAACGTCATGCATATGATACAGTTCTCTCTTGGTGTCGAGATACGATAAAGAATATGAACAGTTTAAAACCTCTTGAGATAAAACCAATCTATCTTTTTATAACTGGTGGTGCAGGTGCAGGAAAAAGTCACTTGATAAAAACAATATACCACACAGTAGTTAAGACTTTTAGACACCCTCCTATTAACCCTGAGCTACCAACAGTTCTTTTACTGGCACCAACAGGCGTGGCTGCAATAAACATTGATGGAACAACAATAAACACTGGTTTTGCAATTCCTAAAGAAACTGGTGACAATCTACCTGCAATGTCAGACCAAAAGAAAACACAATTTAGATTATCATTATCTGACCTAAAACTTATAATAATAGATGAAATTTCTATGGTTGGAAACACAACCTTACTTCATATCCATCAAAGATTGAAAGAAATTTTTGGCACATCAAATTCTCTCCTATTTGCAGGAATTAGTATTATAGCTGTTGGTGACCTATACCAACTGCCACCAATACGTAAGAAAGCTGTTTTCGACAATTACAAAAATGATGCTTATAACCTATGTCATCCATGGAAGATGTTTAAAATGATAGAACTTACTGAAATTATGAGACAGAAAAATGATCAGCCATTTACAGAACTCCTTAACAGGATAAGAACAGCTTCTCAAACAGAAGATGACATCAAAATAATCCAATCAAGATCAATAAGCCAATCAGATGCCAATTATGCATCAGATGCACTTCATATTTGGGCTGAAAATGTCCCTGTCAGCGAACACAACAACAAAAAATTAGAAGAACTACCAGGATCTATATTTACTCTAAAGGCTAAAGATCAATATCCAAAAAATGTAAGTAAACAAGATATTGACAGAGTATTAGCAAGAGGACGGTCTGAAACAGGTGGACTTGATTATGAAATTCTAATTAAAGAACGTGCCAGGGTTATGCTAACCACAAATATCAATATTGCAGATAGGCTCATTAATGGACAAATGGGAACTGTATTTAAATTTGATGTCAATCAAAATACTCAAAAACCAACTGTTCTGTATATAAAGTTTGATGATGCAAAAGCTGGAATAAACTTGATGAACACTCATGGCAACTCTTTTGCAAGACAAAACAAAGTAGTTCCTATTGAACCTGTACTGACAAAAATCAAAATCAGACCAGGTAAAGCATCTTCTCCAGAAATACAAAGGGTACAATTTCCTGTTGCACTTTCTTGGGCCTGTACTGTACACAAGGTTCAAGGTCTGACACTTGAAAATGTTGTTATCAGTTCTGAACTAAGAAGACAAAGAGCGTTTAACTATGGACAAGTTTATGTTGCCTTAAGCCGTTCAACTTCTTTACAAGGTATTCACATTTTTGGGCAAATTGCCAGTAAAGATGTTAAAGCAAATCCTAAAGTTACTGAAGAATATCAACGACTACGAAATGAATGCATCATTTCCAAAACAAGTTTATCGCAAAATGATTTTAACAACCCAGTATTGACCATATCGCTTTTAAATGTAAGATCTCTAAAAAAACATAGCATTGATATTAAATTTGATTCAAAACTTTTCAATAGTGATATCATAGCTCTAACTGAAACACAACTTCTACCTCATGATTCTGACAATGAAATTATAAATAATCTCAATCCCTTCCAATTGTACCGTCAGGATCACGTTACTGATAAATACTCGAGTATGGCACTGTGCACTAGAAACACGGTACAAATAAGAGAGTGTGAATACTTTCCTTCAATAAATGCACTAAAATTTGTGATAACTAATACCCCATCACAAGAAATACGATCTTTCCTTTTGCTCTATCGAAAGCACAGTTCCAATATCTTACAGTATGTAGATTGCTTGAAATACATCCTTAATAGTTATGAACTTGACATGATTCTTGGCGACTTTAATATTAATTATTTTAATGGCAGCCAAGTTGAACCACTCAAGTCTTTAATAGAATCTTTTAATTACACTCAAATTGTAACAAAACCAACATTTATTTCTTCCGGAAGCTTATTAGACCATGTGTACGTTTCGCCAACACTATTGCAAATAACCGCGAACTCTGTAGTTAATGTCTATTATTCTGATCATGACGCTATTAAAATCTCAATACAATATTGCCAACAGTAACATTCATTCGCATTCACTTGTATTCAATGCGCATTTTAATATTTCTGATAAATACGCCAAACGATTTTACTTCAAAACGAGACCTACAAATCAAATTAGCTGTACAAGAAAAAAGCCATCTTGTGCATATAAACACATCAGTTAAGAGCACGTACCTTGAGTGCGTCATCCCTGAAAAGGGCTTACAGAAATATATCTGCTGTCCATGGTTTGACAACATGGACAGCTGCGACCAAGACTTTGGTTATAAACAAGGTAAGAATTTCTCCTCTTTTTAGTGCTCTTCAATGCAAAATTTAGATGCGTGTATGACAGTCGTGATATACTACCATTAAACTAAATCCCTTTCTCCTCTATTTATAGCGTCCAAACTGGCTTAAACACAACCATCATAAAACGTCTCCTGGTCGTCGCCAACAATTGTTATTCACAAAACATTTATGATCCAGCCACCACCGTATTGGCTCCTAGTTTAATATTATACAAGTTAATAACGAAGATGAATTAACCGTCATACTTGTGAATGTATCCCAAATACGAACAGGAAATGAACACTTCACCAATAATTAAACCAGACGGCACAAACTAGAAAAAAGTTCTTGGAGTGAAAAATTACTCGACCTGCACGTCAATATTACATGTAATATTATCAAGAAGAAGTGTGTTTTTGTGATGCAATTCTACAGTTAGAATTTCTCAAAATTCGTCTCCTACCCTGGTTTTAAACAGACTTAAACAAGTCTATTCTTCAGTTGAACTTCCTCGACCTTTAATGGCTTTAAATTTGCTGATTGCTGCGCATGCAACTTCTCCATCAGGATGAAAAACAACTAACTATTGTGCGCATACAACTTCTCGACCCACGATGAAAAACAACTAATTATTGCAACGCGAACAAGGTCTTTACAAGCCAAGTCATCATTTTCTAGCTTTGAACGTTCAAAGTGTCATTACTACCTGTTGCATCTCAATCAATGCACTTAGTTCAACAGCTGACGAAAACAAGCTGAAAGATATATGGTTAGTCCGTACCGTGTGGGTTCCAGAGGCTCACATGCTGCTGTGCCCTGCAAAATGGCATCACAAAAAGGTAAACAAAGTTGGAAGGACAATAATCCTTGGAATTATTGCATCATTATTCCTCGTCGCCTATTTAGCTGGACTATAATTTTATCTAGCGTTTAATAACACATAAACGACTCAAGAAATAATAAAAAACCCCATCAAACTAAAACTAATGGTTTCATAAAAATACTTTTTTGAATCTTGTTATCTACCCAAGCCTCTGCCCAAAGCTCAGAAGACAAGGGAAAGCATTACAATTTCGTATGTTACAGTTCAATTGAAAAATAGGCTTTAACTGCACTTTATTTTATACCAATTCACAAATGCAACAAGTCAAC
The DNA here is from genome assembly GCA_964035015.1 of Corallium rubrum. Lineage (NCBI taxonomy): Eukaryota > Metazoa > Cnidaria > Anthozoa > Scleralcyonacea > Coralliidae > Corallium > Corallium rubrum. The sequence continues at coordinate 7,105,897 of OZ036004.1, forward strand.
TTTATTACCAACAGCAAAACATATATTTACATAAATGTATTAGGCAGTAATTGTTGAGAGACCTCCTACATAGGGGTGTGTAGATATTAAATGAATGTACACACAGAACATTTACATGTATGATTTCCATGAAAACTCTCTTAAAACCAATAATTCGAACAACTGTAAATTATAAACGTAACAAATGTCACTTTTCCAAGTTGAGTGTCATATTAAACATCAAAAAGTTCAAGTGTTTAGTTACTCACTTTAATACTTCCATTAACTCAACTACATTGTCTTCTTTCAAAACTTTAAATGAAATGTTCTTGACCAAAAGAAGTGTCTCCATAATCATCTTGCGTGACAGTTGTGCCACGTTAGTTTCTTCAATGTTGTAATTTTCAGTTTTTGAAATTGATGTAAACATGGCGTTCAGCACGGCACCAGAGCAATAAAAGCGACCCACATTATTGCCATCTTGATCAACAATCATCACACTTCCTGAAACAGCTGAAGTCATGTTCTGCTTCAGCATGCTCAACTTGCAAGAAGAACATTCGACAAATTGAGACTCGTTGCCATCATCTTCATCTGCCATTCGGTTTTTGCAGTTTATGCAGACATAAAATTTACTTATATCAATGGCCAAAATTTTGCCATTAACATCTTCTATTTCTTTCTTTTTTGGCTTGAGTTGCTCTGCAGCCGCCAAGCTTTCCTCTGACAATGATATATCCTCACAAATGTTGGCTTTGCAATCTTGTGTTGCGCTCAAGTACTTTCTCTTGAAAAAGCTGACTCTTACCTCACTGAAGACGTACGATTTTTCGTTCGAAATATTCGGAATCATGTCATTCCAAACTGTCGCTGGGATTGCTCCAGTGGAGTCAGCGACCACAATGTCGCACTTGGTAATTTCTTTTTTCATGGTCCTGGAGAACACGATTTCACTGTCCCCTTTCCATACGACTTTAGCTTTGATCATGACAGTGTCACCATTGAAACACGAATTTACGATTTCCCTCACAGAAACTTCCTTCTCTGTGCCTGAGCCGCCTGGTATGTCTCTCCATGGGAATGATAAATTCTTCGTAACCATAATCTTCGAGTAGTTATTCATCTTATATTCCGTGCTATCGGGCTCGTATTTCCGTTTTTGTGGGCTAACGTTCTGCAGTCGAACCGGTGATTTGCACTGTTCTTTTTCTTTAATCCCATCATACTTGTCACTACTAAAGCACACGACTCGCCGGTTGTCCTCTCTCTCTTGGATCTTAAAATCAAAATATCTGTTTCCGGAAGGTGGGTTCTTCACTGGGGAGACGCTATGAATGTACCCTTCGACATCTGTCAACTTCTTGGTATCTTTAATATCTCTGCCAGAAGAGTTAGTTGCTTTTGCTGCCATTTCGAGAGAACGAAGAGAAAGCACATGGGGTGTGCGCGCGCATCGATGAACTACCGTTAGGGGTGGACCATTTAATTTTCAGGGCTGCCAAGCTTTCCCCATGCTATGCATAACTGATAAGCAAATGATAGATATTTATTGGCCTATTTTTTTCTCACCTAAGCACTATAACCGCCTCGATATGCATACTATACATACGAGCCTGTCAGTAGCCCGAGTGAAGGCCTGAGCAGGCCTCTTGTTTAATAATAGGTCTCAAAATATATTATTCTACACAAACATCAAATTAACTTTTGTTTTACAAATTAAGGATCTATATTACGGTTATTAAATTTTTACTGTACAATTCTATCTTTTTCAACAATATAATTTTATTTCCGTCAATATTATCGATCTGCTTTTTAGTGCAGTTTATTTTACGTACCTGCTAAAAAGGACATACCTCACAAACTTTTAATCAAAATATTATCAATTTCAAACGGCTTTTGCCAACTTACAATATCGCCTATCGGATACAAACTTAATAAAAGTTTTGCTAGAAGTTCAATTGTTAAAATATAATGCCGACGAAAAATGGTCTGTAAGTATAATAAATTACAATTTTTTCCAGCATAAAGAGTTTTGTAACTCTTCATTCTTGTTTCTTATATCTTCATTCTAGCTTCGTTCTTGTTTGTTATATAGCTCTAGTGATTGTTTTGATTATCCAAACGTTTTATACAATCAAAGTTTGCTTGAGTGAAGAAATCATGCTTTTGAATAGATCTGGGAAATGACTTTTCATTACTGAACAAACTTACCCGCAAACAAGTGATATTGAATTATATCCCAAATAGTTACTGTAACTCTTTTCATTCATTCATTCATTCATGACTATATCATATATATAACGATATAACGTTTATTAATAATATTTGATATCTGCGTTCTTGAACTTTCAGAAACCCGAATTAGCCACGTAAATTAATCTAAATACAAATGGCTGTCAAGCATGTAGGAGTCTTCTTTATCATGTTTATCAACTCCGAATTCGTAGTGTCGTCTTCAAACGGTAGGTCAGAAAATGTTGACACTGAGTTTAGATAAAGTGATTTAAGTGATATCTAAGGTATTATGATATCGATCTATTCTTCCTACTTTTTTAAACTTTAGATCCAGTTTGGGAAAAATGTAGTTTATCATGTGGTGGTGGGATACAGAGAAAGAAAGCGAGTAAAAATGAAACCAGGATGTGTAATGTAGTCAATTGTCCAGGTAAAGAAAAACAATGAAAAACAACACAAAACAACGCAACACATTAACACAACACAATTCACAACAAAACACAACACAACACAACACAACACAACACAACACAACACAACACAACACAACACAACACAACACAACACAACACAACACAACACAACACAACACAACACAACACAACACAACACAACACAACACAACACAACACCACAACACAACACAAATAACAGTGAAATTGGCACTGAGTGCTCAATTTACTTTAAGTGACAGAGCAAATACATAATCATTTTTCTGTGAAGTTTGTATTTTTTTAAAATGTTGAACGTAATTATTATAACTGAACTGAGTAATACCATGACATGAGGGAGATTAGTGATTAAACGTCCCCGAAAGCCGAGAAGGTTCGCCCGAGGGACTTTCACAAACCTCCCGAGTGGACATTTAATCACTGATCTCCCTCATGTCATGGTATTACTAGTTTGTAATACCATGATTATTACCGAGGTAATAGAATTTGTATTGTATGAACTTCTTTTGGGAATGAAAACGGCTGAATGCATATTAGAGGTTAAATCACCCGGTGAGAACAAAAGAAACCGAGTCGATCATGGTATTATGTTATTATGGGAGCACGGATGGCGTGTTATTAGGGCGCTGCCTCTCACCAATAGTTTAGCCCGGCTGAACGGGGTTAGTACTTGGATGGGTGACCGTCTGGGAATAACCCCGTTCTCGAGCTGGGGACTTATGTGAGTAGAGTTTAGTTGGTCTCTCCTGTGCTCCGAGGGTTTTTCGCCGGGTTCTCCGGTTTTCCTCCCTCCGTAAAATCAACACCTAGGGCTTAGCTGGAATCCGTGGTCTGAACTGTGTCGTATGGCGGCTGCTTTAAGCGCCTTTGATATGCCTCGACACGGCCACATTGAAAAATCCTTAGGAGTATTCTAAACAGTGTAATGCGCACATGAACATATTGAAATGTAATACAGTATGCGCAATATAAATTAAACAAGACGCCCGCTAGGCGTTAACTCGGGCTACTTAATAGTGGGCACTGGGCAGTGGCACAGGCTGGTATGGGAAGATTATGCTATGCAAATAATCCAATACACCATGATTCTAACCTGTGTGCTAACAAATGCTATTAGGATAGTTGTCAAGAAAAATTTGAATTTGTTCAACAGAATTATTAAGGTGGGAATTCTGGGCACACAAAAAATTTATCAATCATTTCCTGTAAACATTATGCAACTATTCACCCTTTACCAGGCAAGATTACCAGGAGGTCTCCACTTGAAAAATAAAATCATGTGCCATTAGACAGAGTAAAAGTAAGAAGTTGCTAAATGGCAACCATGCCAAGAACAAAACTAACATATTGGTGTACCAAAACAAATAAATGGTGGCTATACTGATGTACATGCCCCAAAACATTGAAATGGTAGTCATAGAACCAAAACAATGAAATGATGGCCATACTGGTGCATAAAAACAATGAAATAGTGGCCAATCAGCCATATTGGTGTACCAAAACAATGAAAAGGTGGCTATACTGGTGAACCAAAACAATGAAATGGTGGTCATTCTGGTGTACCAAAACATTGTAATCGTGGCCATACTGGTGTAACAAAACAATGAAATAGTGACCAATCGGCCATACTGGTGTACCAAAACAATGAAATGGTAGCCATACGCTGGTGTACCAACACAATGAAATGGTGGCCATATTGGTGTACCAAAACAATGAAATGCCAGCCATACTGGTGTACCAAAACATTGAAATGGTTGGGCCATATTGGTGTACCAAAACAATAATACACACTTGATGAAAGTAATGTATAAACTGTTTAATAACATCGACTTTTAGTGCAAGACATCAGTACAATAATAAACAATACAAGCAATATAAAGCAAACCACAAATATTAATACAGTTACCTCAATATACATACATTATTTAACATTCACAGACACAAGTCAGTTCAGCTAAATGACAACTTCGATGAAGATGTAAAACACAGCATGTTTACCTTTCACTTGCAAGTTGGCTTTATCAACTTTCTTTGTTCTTTGATTTACAGCACTTGAGCAACATTTTTCAGTACAATTTAATTAATAATACATGTAAATTGATCGAGAATTTTCGTAAAGGTTTGATCGAGTACTACACATTTTCAGCGTACGGTTATCGAGATCGCGGACCAACCCACATCTACTATAGTATAAAAACAATGCGAGCGTGTTTATCATTAAAACACAAATTCACTTCGAACAACACAACCAAAGGCGTCAGGAGAAGAAAAAACTCGCCACTCCTGAATGAAAAATATCCGCCATGATGAAACATCAGCATTTGAGCTGTGACTGCCTGCAGTTTCGCAAAGCCTGTCGGGGCAATATCGCGACCCCAAAAAAATAATAACCGGACCGAAACCTAGACTCGTTCTACCACAGTAGCCCGAGTAATTACTAATGTTCCTAAACTTGTATTAAAAATGTTTTTCTCTTGTCTGTTCTTTTTCACTTTTTCAGATGACGCTGGCTGCATAACAACTCATTTTACATTTGACACGTTACTGGAAGGGCAAATATACGATAGTTCTAACAATGCTAATCATGGAACTATAAAAGGCAAAGCTTCCTTAGACGACGATGGGAAATTAGCCAAATGTTTACACCTGCCAAAAAAATCAAACGTTTCATTTGGATCGCCAACGTTTCACAACAGACCAATTTCTGCAATTACTGTCGCATTGTGGGTAAAATTGACGTCAGTAGAAGGGTCACATGAACTGTTTCACACTTGTGCATCTGATGGAAAGGGAGAGTATTATTTTGAAGTAAATGATGGTAAAGTGCGCTGGTTTCATCGCGATCATATGGGAAGAACTGTTTTCACTGTCATATCAGGTAGTTACTGTTTATAATGAAAATTAGTTATAGGATATCAAAGATATACTGAAACAAGTAGAAATGCATTGAAATAACAAACAAGCAAACAAACAAACAAACAAACAAACAAACAAACAAACAAACAAACAAACAAACAAACAAACAAACAAACAAACAAACAAACAAACAAGCAAGCAAGCAAGCAAGCAAGCAAGCAAGCAAACAAACAAACAAACAAACAAACAAACAAACAAGAACAAGCAAACAAACAAACAAACAAACAAACAAACAAACAAACAAACAAACAAACAAACAAACAAACAAACAAACAAACAAACAAACAAACAAACAAACAAATAATAAAGAAACAAACAAACAAACAAACAAACAAACAAACAAACAAACAAACAAACAAACAAACAAACAAACAAACAAACAAACAAACAAACAAACAAACAAACAAACAAACAAACAAACAAACAAAAAAAATAAAGAAACAAACAAACAAACAAACAAACAAACAAACAAACAAACAAACAAACAAACAAACAAACAAACAAACAAACAAACAAACAAACAAACAAACAAACAAACAAACAAACAAACAAACAAACAAACAAACAAACAAACAAACAAACAAACAAACAAACAAACAAATAAATAGCCATTGATCCATCCATCACCGACCAACCAACCAACCAACCAACCAAATAACCAATCAATCAATCAACCAACCAACCAACCAAATAACCAATCAATCAATCAATCAATCAATCAACCAACCAACCAACCAACCAACCAACCAACCAACCAACCAACCAACCAACCAATGACTGAATCATTAGGAATAATAATAAATAATAATAATAATAATAAACTTTATTTCAGTGTCTAGATTCTTTAGCATTGACAGCTAATTATATATGAATGAATATACAGCTAATTATATATGAATGAATAAATGAACGAACGAACGAACGAACGAACGAACGAACGAACGAACGAACGAACGAACGAACGAACGAACGAACGAACGAACGAACGAACGAACGAACGAACGAACGAACGAACGAACGAACGAACGAACGAACGAACGAATATTTATTGCACTTCTATCACTTCCACAGAACACTGTTTAACGTAAATTCCTATAAATTTTAAATTTCTAGAAGCCAGTATACCAGCAATGACTTGGACTCACATCGCTGGCTCTTATCGTACATCTACCCGAAAAGCAAACATTTACATCGACGGAGAAATCTCTAAGTTGAGCAGCCAACTGATGAAACTTGGAAAAAATGCAAGAGTTGATGCAATTTCACCAGACTGGGACTGTGCAAATATTGGAGATTATAAGAATGAACGGCCATTAGATGGTTATGTAGATGATTTCTTTATTTTTAAGTGCGAGTTAATGCCTTTAGAAATCAAAGAACTCTTTCAGACTGGGTCGTTTAAGAGACATGGTATCCCTGTTCCACATGTAGTAACTTGAAGGATTGTACTTGTTCGTACTGGAGACATCAGTTAACAGAAATCGCTTTTAAGGTCTTCGTCAAGGTTTGCAGGATCATTTCTGTAAAACGCTCTCAATTCGTGAGAATTTATGCCAGAAAAATAAAATAGATATCGCTAGAAAGCTATTAATTTGTAGAATACAATGGTGTCTTTCATTTTGCGATAAACACAAAGCGTTAATAGTTGCGAATTTTTTAATTAAAACCAGAGGGCTTCACTCGGGGCGACTCAAGTAAAAAGCGTTTTATTTTGTTCAAACTTTTTTGTAGTTTGATTCCGAGATAAATTTCCAGCAAAACGGGTTTTTTATTTATCGCCTGGTTTCGAATTTATGACTTATTTTGTCCGAATGTTGGTCGAAAAACAGCATTCTCAACTTTGATCGTTAATGAATTCGGCAAAACTCGACACATCAAAAAACGGTGCCACCGTTTTGCTGGAAATTTATTTTGGAATCGAACTGCGAAAAAAGATTTTGAACAAAATAAAACGCGTTTTACTTGAGTTGCCCCAAGTGAAGCCCTCTGGTTTTAATTGTAAAATTCACAATTATTAACGGTTTGTGTTTATCGTGAAACCAAAGACACCATTGTATTCTACAAATTAATAGCTTTCTAACGATATCTATTTTATTTTTCAGGCATAAATTCTGACGAATTGAGAGCGCTTACAGAAATGACCTTGAAAATAAAAAGGTCTGGCGTTAGACAGAGTACTAGCACAACAATGCGCATGAAAGGATTAAATGTCTTAATTACTTTACTGTAACTAATATAAATATGGGATAACGGTAACGTACGGGTCAAAAATGTACTGCACGATTCCTTTTAAGAATCGTGAGTGATATAAGAAATCCCTTACTGTAAAGTTTGCTAAACTCTATGCGTCACTGCACAAATATTGCATAGCTATTTGATTCAGAAGTATTTCATTTAACATAAATGTTTCGGTTTGAATTATTGACATATAGGCATATAGCTAATATAATTATTAAATTCGGTCAGTCTAATAAGTTTCGCCCGTCTAAAGCCGGTTTTCCACTAGGCGACTTTTTTCGCGCGAAGCGACTTTTACTTTTGTCTCATGAGCTCTGAGCTGGAACTAATCAGAAATCTATTGAATTCGAAAAGAAAGTCGCTTCGCGTGAAAAAAATCGCCTAGTGGAAAACCGACTTAAAGCATCTTCTATATTTTATTCTAAAAAATATATCAGAGCGCCAAACAAACTTTATTCAGTTCAGTTATTGTTTATAGGTTGTATGACTTGTATCATAGTATGAAATATTCCTTTCATGTTTCTAGCTCTAAGCACAGTATTAATGCCAGTAATTTATCAGTAACTGTGTTCTGAGGATGATTTTTAATTCAAAATAAAATTGAAGGAGTTATTGACAAGAAATTGATCCCAGTCTCAGAAATAAAATATAAATACAAAAGTGTTGGCGGATAACTGTTTGTTGATATATTAGTCATTATGTATACATGGGTCATTAAATATTTCTTTGGATAACAGAGAAATAACTTCTAGGCTAGCAGACTTCATCGTCAGAATATTCGCTTTGAAAGGATGTCACTCATATAAAATGGGTACCCAGTAATGCAATATTTTACTTAATATTTTACGCCAGCACAATGTCTTGGTTGAGAGCGAAAATCTCTTTCGCCTTAGTACGTTCAGCTCTCCTATGCCTTAGAGGAACCAGAGCAAGAAGACGAACTGTAAATATTACTTTAGACAATGACATTACCTTAGAGAATGTGGCGGCCAGAATAGTTTGAAGAAACAAAGAATAAAGTTACTTGATATGTAACATTTTTAGTATATTATCTTCCTTTCCTTTTAATTGTAATATAATCTTTCCACTGTCATATTGCATAAATTTTTTACTTATATATAACTAATAAAAAACAAATTAAATTTAGCTCAGTTAATGAGATATTACACTTGACTAGCTATTTATATATAAAAGTGACTATAAACCTGATTAAAAATTTGAGCGAAATCGTTTGTATACAAGAGATCATTACAATATTCATCAACCATGTTATGTTGACATTAACGCGTTTGCCATGACAACAAATTGATATTGACCTGAAGCAATGTTAACAATATGGCAAGTCATGAGTTGTATGGCAATACGGCAGGGAAATATCACTAGAATCTCAGATGAATACAAGGTGAACTTTTGGAAAAACAAAGATGATAGTTATTTGGTGTTGAATGTATTTTAAACCATATTTCGTAGCGTTTATGATTGCAAACGTGCATGGATAATGATGATCGAGTTGTGATGTCAAGTTAATAAATTATAAATAATGGCTGTACTCAATAAAGAACTATTTTTCTTCGACCAACCGAGACATCGTTGTACGAAGAGAGAACGCAAGGCAGTGGATCAGTTACCGTTTTCGTTGCCTTTTACTGGTGTAAGCGGAACTCTCAAAGTCGAAGCTTATTTAAGACAACAAATAAAAATATCTGAACAGTCGAAAGAAGGTTTGGACGATCAATCACCAGAGGCAGGCTCAAATGGCGAAGAGGTTGGCAAAAATAAAGTTGTATCTCCGTCTTCTTTACAAACTAAGACACGCGAGGTTGATCAAGAGATTCCGAGAAAAGTGGAAGACGCGCGCAAAGAAAAACTATTCCCTGGATCTGATGTGAGAGATCGCGACGATGATGAAGACGAAGATACACAAAGGTTCCTCTTTGAGGAGAATAAGTTTGCAGCTCCGAATCTTCTTGCTCAGTTAGGACGACTTTTAGAATGGCTTTACGAGAAACATCAAGAGAAAAAGAACGCTCCCCCTCGGAGCAAGAATTATGATAACTGGCCAAACTGGGCCAATTTGACGTCAAACAATCTTAACAACTCAATTATTAATTCCGACGCAAGCTATTTTGATTTGCGCGCGCTCGATATTTCCGTGCCTTTTCATTTACAGGAGAAATTAAAGTGGAATTTTGACCAGTTGATTGCAAATACGGTCTATTCGAAGCGGCAGTGGCAAACAACAAGTTATAAACATCAGGCTGCAGCAGCACAACGCGATCTTATTCCCGAGGAATCACTTGCGCAAGATAGCTTGGTAAACACTAGTAAAAGCAACCTTAGCAAACAAGACAGCCTTCCTGGAGCTAAAAAGTTGCGTAGAAAATCGCAAGACGAACAAATCAAGCCACTTTCTAGTTCAGAAACGTCACCCAATCTAGGGAAAAGAGACAGTATTTCTAGTACATTGATGGAGGAACCAAGTTCAGAAATTCCTACCAGTGTTTTAGGATTTCGACGTGAGTCATTGAAGTCAAATGTTGGATATAATGCACCAAGAACTCGACTGGAGAAGTACAAGTATTTACCAGATAAATCAACTTTAGGTAGTATATTGCTTTTTAATGTTGTTTTTTTCCCATTCCACTTTTCCCCCCTCTCATTCCATCTTTCTCCCATCCATTCACTTTCCTATCCATTCATTTTTTAGTCATTTCCTTCTTTCCTCATGACTCATTCATTAGCTTCCCCCCATTTCCTTCCATTGTTTACTCACCCACTTACTCACTCACTCCTTCACTCACTCCCTCACTCATTTCCCCACACACTCACTCACTCTCTCACCTCCTCACTCACTCACCCACTTACTCACTCACCTCCTCGCTCACTCGCTTGTTCACTCACTCACTCACTTACTCACTCACTCACTCACTCACCTCCTCACTCACTCACTCACTCACTCACTCACTTACTGTACTTACTTACTTACTCCCTCTCTCCTAGCTCCCTTCCCTCCCTCCCTCACTCACTCACTCGCTCACTCACTCACTCACCCACTCGCTCACTCGCTCACTCACTCACTCACCCACTCACTCGCTCACTCGCTCACTCGCTCGCTCACTCACTCACTCACTCACTCACTCACTCACTCACTCACTCACTCACTCACCCACTCACTCACTCACTCACTCACCACTCACTCACCCACTCACTCACTCACTCACTCACTCACTCACTCACCCACTCACTCACCCACTCACGTACTCACTCACCCACCCACTCACTCGCACACTCACTCACTCACTCACCCACTCACTCACTCACCCACCCACCCACTCACTCACTCATCCACTCACTCACTCACTCACTCACTCACTCACCCACTCACTCACTCACTCACCCACTCACTCACTCACTCACCCACTCAGTCACTCACCCACTCACTCACTCACTCACTCACTCACTCACTCACTCACTCACTCACTCACCCACTCACTCACTCACTCACTCACTCACTCACTCACTCACTCACTCACTCACTCACTCACTCACTCACTCTCCCACTCACTCACCCACTCACTCACTCACTCACATACTCACTCACCCACCCACTCACTCACCCACTCACTCACGTACTCACTCACTCACCCACTCACCCCTCTCTCCCACTCACTCACTCACTCACTCACTCACTCACTCACTCACTCACTCACTCACTCACTCACTCACTCACTCACTCACTCACTCACTCGCTCGCTCGCTCACTCACTCACTCACTCACTCACTCACTCACTCACTCGCTCACTCACTCACTCACTGAGTACTAACTTTCTCTTCCCTCCTTCCTTCCTTCCATCCCTTCCTCTCTCATTAACTTACTCCCTCCCTAGTTCACAATCATTCCAATAATAAAGTGTATATACTGTAAATATCAATGTCCATCCAACCACACCATCCACAACATAAAGAATTTTAAAATTAAAAAAAAATTGCTTTAACCTTATCTTAAGTTTCTATGGGACGAGGAAGAAAACTTGGTTTAATGGAGCCTAAACCCGAGATGGAGCAGGAAAATGACAAAGGAAAAGATGTCATAATTACAAATGATGGTAGTTATATCCTATTTTGTGTAAAAATATTTGAGTTGTTCTAGCTTGCATGGGAACTTAATTTTTTCATAATTTCATGTTTGGATCATAACAATGGATGTCTAACTAGTAGGTGTTTGTACTTATTAATTTTCTTTTAGTATCAGCACAGATGCAGCAGCCTCAAACCTCATCAATTGCTTTCTCTTTGATGTCAAAAGCATGTGAAGATCAAGGTATGGACACCCCATTCAAAACATTTTCAAAAAAAGACCAAAATATTTTTATCTGTACTACTAGCATTTCTTAATTCAAATTTTTAACAAGAATTTGAAAGCTTAATAGTTTTTCAATCAAGCTTGATCAGTAAGTAACTCAATGGTTAGAGCATCTAAGCAGTCATTAGCAAGTTGCAGATTTTATCCCACTACAGAGCTTGACAAATATGTCTGCTGAGCATCTCTACACTAACAGTACCGCTCAGAAATAGCCTAACAGTGCGGTTGAGGTTGAGTTAAACAATGATATAAGTGGTAATAAACTTTAGTAAAGCACAATAAAATTATCTAGTAATACAGAAAACAGTCCATATTTTGATTCATATATAGTGATTTAGAGACAGTTTAATTAACACTGAACAGAGTTATATTACGATTAAGCTGAAGTTAAACCTAGGTTTGACCTCGGTTTTTGTTAGGTTATTTCTGAGCAGTACTGTAGTTGTTCTTTAGTGGTTTATATTAATTTTGTATTATTATATTGTTTTTCTGAACAGGCTGGGTGAATCATGAAAGTCAAGATTTAGAAAGGCTCACAGTTATTGAATGGGCTCACAATAGATTAAAAGAAGCCATTAGTAGTAGGTATGTCTGATCTTTTTTTTGTTTTTGTGGGACTGTCCTGATAACTTTCTCTACCATACTTATACATAATGCTGGCACAGTGATGAAACATGACTTTTATAGCCTGCACCGCAGACATCCATTGCAATTAACCTGGTTTGTGTTTTTACTGATTTCAACATTCCCTAATGAGAAACGTATTTAAATAGGACAGCATGTATTTCACAAGCAAAAGAGAGAGGAGGAGATGGACCACTTGTAGTAAAACAATATGGAGAGTCCAGGGGTGACTTGACTGGCATGCGGCAGAAGAAAGATGATGGCTTTTTGACTCGTAGTGATGTTAAGAAGGATACTGCCAGTCTAGCTAAGAAGAGTAAGAATGCACCTGTTGTTTTTAAACAATATGGAGATCAAAGTACTTCACCTGCTAAACCAAAGAGAGGAACAAAAATACGAAGAACGCCTTCTGGAACAGCAAAAGTGGAGCTGTTTTTGATAGTTTTGCCTGATGACACAATGACATTGTAGTATCCTCACATGATTGAAATTACTTGAAAGGAAGAGGCGGAGAAGCGAAGGAGGGGGAAAGAATGAAGCAAGAAAGGAAGGAAGAAAGAAAGGATGGAAGGGAGAGAGGAAGGAAGGAAGGAAGGAAGGAAGGAAGGAAGGAAGGAAGGAAGGAAGGAAGGAAGGAAGGACGGACGGACGGACGGACGGACGGACGGAAGGAAGGAAGGAAGGAAGGAAGGAAGGAAGGAAGGAAGGAAGGAAGGAAGGAAGGAAGGAAGGAAGGAAGGAAGGAAGGAAGGAAGGAAGGAAGGAAGGAAGGAAGGAAGGAAGGAAGGAAGGAAGGAAGGAAGGAAGGAAGGAAGGAAGGAAGGAGGGAGGGAGGGAGGGAGGGAGGGAGGGAGGGAAGGAAGGAAGGAAGGAAGGAAGGAAGGAAGGAAGGAAGGAAGGAAGGAAGGAAGGAAGGAAGGAAGGAAGGAAGGAAGGAAGGAAGGAAGGAAGGAAGGAAGGAAGGAATCGTACAAAAAATAAGAAAGGCGAGACCAACCAAGGTTGAGGAAAACTCACAACAAATATTTTTAATCCGTGTACAACTCCTTAACATTATGATTCAGTTATCCTTCAGGGAAAATAGCAGTCTGTGTTGCAAAGAATATGGTCGGTGAAGGGAAATATACGTACGTTTACAATGACGATAGTACTGGAACATTGGTGGCTTATTTCACTCCCACAAATGCTTTCTGTTCTGATAAACAAGGAAAACAGTACGGGTTTTTCAATAGATCTTTGCGATTATAGAACTGCGAATATTGTAATCTTTTTATAGATTTATTATAGCAATTAACTTTTTGAAACCTATTTTGGTACCTTTTCTTGGGACATTTTTGTTATCAAAATTGACGAAAGAAACTTTTATAATTTCCAGATTTTTGTGCACAACTAAGGAAGGAACTATATATGACAAGGTAAGAAAACCAATTCCTCCAAAACAGAGAGATACAACTAATACTTTCGTAGTTATAAATTAGTTTCAAATAACTAATCAGTTTCCTACATTATCGCACATTCTAAGTATCTGAATTTATTCCAAGAATTTTCTGAAGTATTCTAATGAAGTTGAGAATAAAATGTAATTATTGGAGCGCAAGTCGAAGGAATCATTCTCAGATTTATATAACCTATTAGGTTAAAATAATTGATTGCTATGTATAAATATTGTTAGTTTCAAGGTTGATATTTAATTGTAATTCATTGTTTTCCGTTTTCCAAGGAAGGATCGGTTGTACGAAAGTGGACTTGGAAAGCCAGTAAATTACTTCCTGCTGTTCTTTTAGAAGTAAGACTTCTTCATTGTTAATGTTTATAATAAAGAACATTGCACATAAAATTCACTCTCCAATGCCACACAAATGGCGACAAATATGTCCTTAACTCCAGTTCTCAAGCCGGTCAGCTTTCAGACCATCACACAGACCAAAAAGTGAAACGTCAACGAAAAATCGAAAAAGTCAACGTATGTTCAAAATGTCACTCTTCTTTTTTTTGTTGGTTTACTTACTTATTTTACTATTATTAAAAAACTCATTAATAATTCAGGAAAACACAAAGGAATTCAGTACCATGTCCGTACTCCGTGGTTGTATATCTGATAAAAATCCTGATTTACATAATTTTAGCTTTGATTTTTACGGCTTAGAGAACTGTTTTTCAAAATTACTACGCCAATGAACTTACCAAATGAATCGTTTTGAATATCGGCTTGTGTTTTATATCTGATAAAACACTGCTGCTCATATTTTAAATATATAGAGCATATTACGGTGGCGCGAAGATATGAATTTTATCTTCGAGTGGTGAAAACAATATTTTACGAATGAGCGTAGCGAATGAGTAAAATATCGTTTTAACCACGAGAAGATAAAATTCATATCTTCAAGCCACCGTGTAATTTTCTTTTTATTATATAGATTCAATGCAAAAGGTGGGAAAATGTTTAATCATGTGATCGATATCTTCACTAGTGAGGATATGGAAAATATGTCACTGCATATTTCTTAGTAAAACACTCCCATCTATATAATAATACATAATATCGTGATTCTCTTTTTCTTTAGTTAAACGAATATTTAACGCTAAGAATTGTAAGTCGCAATATTATGACTTTACACTACAATGCTGAACAAGAGTCATATAAGGTTATGGTTGGAATTAATCAAGATGGAAACAGCGTTCACCTCAACGCTTTGGTATGTGACATCACTGGCGTTTTTATCTACACGGGTATTTCATATAGAAATAAAAAACTAATTAGAGTTTGTTATGCTGTTTGAATTTTTGCTTTATTGCCTAGCGTTACTAGCAACAAATAATCCGAAGTAAATTGCAACTGATAACTGCGTGAAATAATGTGCTTATTGTTTTGTGTATGAGGGTGTTAGGGACTTTAAGGTGCTAGGACGACAACGGCGGTTGAAACACAAGATAAGTTTTACAATTTAGAAAAGTCACGGTTAACTATTATATTTGATATTTAAAGCTAGTTTAATTACTTCCAAAACGCCCCAGTATTGCTAAAATGATCGTAGTGTCCGTATTGAAGTCAGTCTCAAGCAACAGTTCTCATCTTTTGGTCGTCGACGTCGTCCTGAAGACGTAAAAATGCTCTAAGTGGCGTTGTATAAAAAAACAAGGATGGTGTTGAGTTTATTCTTGGGACTAAAAATTATTCATTCTCTTTGTTTTTCAAAAAGAATTATTTTGTTTAAAGGACGTCGTCGCTGAGGTTGACGTCCTAGATCTTAAAGTCCCTATTATTTACAGCAAAACGGCGTTTCAACTTCAACTGTGGAGTTTCCACTAAAAGTTTGAATTGTGTATGTCTTTAATATTTTTAAGGGAGAAATTATGATGACGACAGGAGAATATCTTTCAGATGCTGCACAACAGGTTGGATAATACGAATACTTGTTTTTTTCTCTTCATAATTGTCGTGGTAACAAAACATATATATTGCTTTGTGAAAAACATGCCCATCGTACTTGACTTCGAGGGTGACAGCCGCTGAACCTGTCGAAACGTCAGTCACTAGCGCTCTGTCGTGATGACGTCAGGATTGAAGTTTGTCCGCTTTTACCCACAATTCTTGCTGTCCGAACAATAGATAATGGCTCATTTGCAATCATTTGAAAGTCAATTTTGGTTTGTTTGTCCACTTTTTATGCTAATAGGGACCTTAAGATGCTATAGGACGACGACGGCGGTTAAAAAGCAATTCAAATTTTAGCATTAAAAAGAAGTCACGGTTAACTGACTACTGTGTTCAATACTTGAAGCTTGTTTTATAATTTTCAAAGTGTTAAAACGGTCGCAGTGTCAAAGTTAAGGCAATCTCAGACAACAGTCATCATCACCCTACGAGTCAACGTACGTCGTCCTGAAGACGTGAAAATGGTGTGAGTGGCGTTGTATACAGAGTGAGGACAGTGTTCAGATTACTCTTGGGACTAAAAATTATTCATTATCTTTGTTTTGAAAGAAGAATGACTTTGTTTAAGGTCCCTTTTAATAGCAGCTCGACGGTAACACCATAACCCACATACTGCTAACAGCCTTGTTCACAACTTGCCATTTCCACAGCCACTTACATATAAAACACGTCTATTTCTTTTAAGGCGGTTAAATTACCCAAACCAAGAAACAAGCGAGAAGAGAGAAGAGCCAGAATGAATCAGCAGGTGTCTCAAATTATTAAAATTGCTTTATTCACTCCCTTATACTGTATATCTACTAATACACTACCATAACACCAGTGTTGGTTCTCATTACATACTCAAACTTACATCTTTCTTTAAAATAATAAAATGTGCCATTAAAAACTATTTTAAAACTTTTAAAATTTTGCTCAAAAGTGCTGTGAGATCGCGAGAGGATGCGGTTTCAGATACCCGAATTTCAAAACATTTCCAGGAGAGCATGCCCCATACCCCTAGCACGTGAACCTAGAACAAATTAACTTGAAAATGGGCAGTTATAAATCTATAATTAAGACTAATGCTTTTATTTTATTTTAGAAACAGAGCCAGCAAGCGAATTCTGAAGAAATCCAAGAACAACGAAAAGAAGATCTGGATAAAACATTCCCAGAAAGAAGAAACCTTGCCCTAGATCTTCCCTCAGATGTCGAACTGTACAAACTAAAACGCCGAATCAAGTAAAGTTTCCTTTAATTTTAGATCTATGAAAAATTCGGTTAGAAATAATTAAAAAGAGCTGAAGATTGATATTTTTCATTATTTTAAAAGTTGTTTTAAATAAGACAACCTCGACCTGCTCCCAACTTAACCATGTAGCTCAGTCGGTAGAGCGTTGGACTATAGTAAACCGAATGTCGAGAGTTCCGCTAATCCAAGCCGCGGTCGAGAAGAGTTCGTCACTCGGAGTAATGGCCTGGCCAAACGCTTTCAACATTTCATTCAACATCGTTCAACATTGTTGAATTCAACCGTGATTCAACATGTTGAAAGCGTTTGGCCACCTCTGTTGAATGATGTTGAACGTTGTTGAATGGTGTTGAATGCATGATATTGAACGAAATTTGAACATGTTCAAATTTTCGTCCAACACGCATTCAACATTTCTATTGTTCTCAAAATGTTGAAAGGCGTTGAACGCATTTGGCCACATTTCATTCAACTTTGTTGAACAGAGACATGCGCCATGCGGGATATTGTCGATTCCAACTTTTGTGGTAGCCCACATTCAATTAATTGTCATTCATGAATGTTGAACGATGTTGAATTCATTTGGCCACTCGTGCTTTCAACATTATTCAACATCGTTCAACAATGTTGAGTGATGTTGAATGCGATGTTGAAAGCCTTTGGCCAGGCCTTTAACACCTAATATCATGAAGACAAACTCACTTTATACGTTGTTAATGTCTTAATACATGTTGCGAATTTAACAAAGTTATCTTTCTTAGATAGCTTCCAATTTTCTAATTTCTTTTTCAGAAATGTAGCTTTCGAATGGATGGAGAGCTATCGTTTATTAGTCGGTATATCTTTTCCAGTCAAGGTACCTGTCAAACATGTACGACGCAAGCAACTCTCTTCAGCCAAGTCTCTTCCAGGTGCCTTACCCTCGTCGCAAGACGCTCTACGTAAACTGGATCACGGGCTCTCAAGCCTTGACCAGCGTGTACCATCGGCCCCCATACCACGTGGCGAAAAATTTGACGGCAGCAAAGTGATGTCCCTTGACCGCTTGATGTGTTCACTTGATGGTGCAAAGGAGCATGGCCTCGATTGGTCACGACGTGAGGAAGCAGTGTCCCCAATCTACCTCACAGAGGTTGAAAAACACAAGTTTATAAGGTACGCGTGCATACATGCACTTGACCAAACAAAATATGATTAGGGTAGTTCAAATCCCCTCAGCATGAACAATACGTTCTGCTGTAAACAATGCTGTGCTACCAACTGTAAACAATGCTGTGCTGCCAACTGTGAACAATGTTGTGCTGTCAACTGTGAACAATGTTGTGCTGTCAACTGTGAACAATGTTGTGCTGTCAACTGTGAACAATGTTGTGCTGTCAACTGTGAACAATGTTGTGCTGCCAACTGTGAACAATGTTGTGCTGTCAACTGTGAACAAGGTTGTGCCTGTCAACTGTGAGCAATGTTGTGCTGCCAACTGTGAGCAATGTTGTGCTATCAACTGTGAACAATGTTGTGTTGCCAACTGTGAACAATGTTGTGCTATCAACTGTGAACAATGTTGTGCTGTCAATTGTAAACAATGTTGTGCCTGTTATCTGTGAACAATGTTGTGCTGTCAACTGTGAACAATGTTGTGCTGTCAACTGTGAACAATGTTGTGCCTGTCAACTGTAGGTGAGCAATGTTGTGCTGCCAACTGTGAACAATGTTGTGCTATCAACTGTGAACAATGTTGTGCTGCCAACTGTGAACAATGTTGTGCTATCAACTGTGAACAATGTTGTGCTGTCAATGGTAAACAATGTTGTGCCTGTCATCTGTGAACAATGTTGTGCTGCCAACTGTGAGCAATGTTGTGCTATCAACTGTGAACAATGTTGTGCTGCCAACTGTGAACAATGTTGTGCTATCAACTGTGAACAATGTTGTGTTGTGCTGTCAATTGTAAACAATGTTGTGCCTGTCATCTGTGAACAATGTTGTGCTGCCAACTGTGAACAATGTTGTGCTGCCAACTGTGAACAATGTTGTGCCTGTCAACTATGAACAATAATCTCCCATACTTTACTAAACTTGTTAATTTCTGTTTGGTTTTTAGTGCCAGACCTCCGTTCCGATGCGGGATGGCAAAACACGAACCAAGATGTTGTTCACCTAAGGAAGGGTGTCCAGTGTATCCTTGAAATATTTCTTAATTTTATGATCACAATGATTATATACAGTGTAGTCAGTGTCCCTGTGATTTCAAGCCTTTTAAAAACGCAATTTTAGACAACTTTAAAAGATTCTTGGGGTGGAACATGGCCCCAGATCCCCCTTAGCAAATTGTATATTTTGTGCCAGAATAATCGCCTTTTTTTCATCTCCAGATACTGGAATCTGTAGTTGTCCTGTTGTTTTAATATAAATTTTGTTGACAAGTCGTATTGTTCTTAACTCATTCCATTACAGAGCTTTATGTGCTGAAATTCTTGGTGACAAATATCCTTTTTGCAGGTAACAAACCAGGCTTTTTTTAAGTGTACATTGAATATCTCGGTACTATTACCTGACTACGGTTTAACCATGTGATTTTTATTTTAGGTGCAGGAAAAGGGAAATTCCTTTTGTTTCTGATGTGGCGTATGACAGATTTATCCGCCAATATGTTCCAAATACTCAGCTTCTTGTTGTCAGCATTGTGTCCTCCAGGTAAATGGAATTGTTATGATGGCCATATTCTTTGATATATTCTCAACATTTCCGATTATACTTTTGTCCATTTTCTTCTCTTTTTCACTTTTTTTTATCTCTTTCCATCTCCTCTACTTTCCTTGCCTTGCTTTCCTTTCTCGTCTCCTTCCGTTTCCTCTCCTAATTTCCTCCCCTTCCTTTTTGTTGAGTTCTGTTGTCTTTTTATACTTCTATAGTATTTCAGGCTTGTCTTGTCCATGACTCATGTGAGTAGAGTTGTAGTTGATCTCTCCTATGCTTCGAGGGTTTTTCGGTTTTCCTCCCTCCATAAAATCAACGCCTACATCTTAGCTGTGATCCGTGGTCTGAACTGTGTTGTATGGCGGCTGCCTGGAGCATATTTGATATGCCTTCGGCTCGACCACGTTGATCTGCGTCCTTCGCAATTCAACCACTGGCTGCGAGTGAGAAAGATTAGCTCCTAGTCATTTCCTTTCCAACTTAACTTCGGCAGTTAAAAGTGATTTGTGTTTCCAGACGTCCAGACGACAACCCATGTACCAGCATGCTTGAACAATTATACTACGAGAAAAATAGAAACCGTTCTTTTCCCTGTGCTCAGGTGAGTTTTGGTGTCGAAAGCAGGTGAACAATTTCTTTTGCTTTGCTTTGACTTTTTTGTTTTTAACTCAATGTCTACTTTACGTTGTAGGCCCGACATGATCCATTTCGTATTGTCTTGTATGATGTCGACTGTTCATTAAACATAGACCAGCCACTGCTTGTTAAAAGGCAAAACGTTGTACCTGGAATGTTTCTGGTAGGCAACTTGGACGTGATAAAATGTCGCAGACAGACAGACAGACAGACAGACAGACAGACAGACAGACAGACAGACAGACAGACAGACAGACAGACAGACAGACAGACAGACAGACAGACAGACAGACAGACAGACAGACAGGCAGGCAGGCAGGCAGGCAGGCAGGCAGGCAGACAGACAGACAGACAGACAGACAGACAGACACGTAGACAGGGAGTCAAAGAAAGAGAGACAGACCTATAGTCCTGTTGATATGAGAAAGTAAAGTGCTCGATGTAAATATAGGCATGGATATGAAGATTTAGACATTTATATACATTCAGGTATATTATATATATATATATATATATATATATATATATATATATATATATATATATATATATGGCTGAATTAGTTTGCTTTTCCCTACAGATGTACATTGGTGGTAAACTGCTTTTTGCGGATCACATTTTTAATGGGTACGGAAATGCCCGAAAAGATTTTTTGAAGCAAGTAAGCAAGATAAATGTTTTGACGCTAATCTAGCTGAAATGTTTTGGATGTAGCTTAAAAAATACTACTTGAATGTAGGCCTTGATGATTAGATTTACGGGCAGTGAAAAGTTATTCACAAAAGTTGGTAAATTATAATTTCAAACCGGACGCAGATTATCGTGAATACGTAGAGTAAAATGTAGATCTTGAAGCTTTACCTGGTCATGTTAAATAGTATATGCTTGGGTTAATGTAAATATTTATTCTTTCAACAGATAACTAAATCTAGAAAAGATTTTCTACAAGGTTTATTCTTGCCTCCGGACTTCCGACTCAGCCCGACACCATGCCGATCAGGGCTTCGTGCCGCCTGGGGTGGTGAGATAGGAGGCCTTTCAAAAATTGTTTGTCGTACTGAATCGAAAATGACAAGAGCTTTTAGTTCACCTGAAAGCAGACTACTATCTGCAGTCACGTCGGATTCGTCAGAGTCGATTATTCTAAGGTGACTATAGTTATATTGTATTTATAATTAATACTATAACATACAATACTACACTGTATAGTGTACTGTAATTCTAATGTAACTATAGGTCATAATGTAATGTAATTCTAATGTAATGTAATGTAATGTAATGTAATTCTAATGCAATTATAGGCCATTATAATGCAATGTAATTCTAATGTAATTCTAATATAATGCAATGTAATGCAGTGCAGTGCTGTGTAGTGCAGTGCTGTGTAGTGTAGTGTAGTGTAGTGTAGTGTAGTGTAGTGTAGTGTAGTGTAGTGTAGTGTAGTGTAGGGTGGGGTGGGGTGGGGTGGGGTGGGGTGGGGTGGGGTAGCGTAGGGTAGGGCAGGGCAGGGCAGGGAAGTGAAGGGAAGGGAAGTGAAGTGAAGTGAAGTGAAGTGAAGTGAAGTGAAGTGAAGTGAAGTGAAGTGAAGTGAAGTGAAGTGAAGTGAAGTGTAGTGTAGTGTAGTGTAGTGTAGTGTAGTGTAGTGTAGTGTAGTGTAGTGTAGTGTAGTGTAGTGTAGTGTAGTGTAGTGTGGTGTAGTGTAGTGTAGTGTAGTATAGTGATAATGTAATGCAATGTATTGTAACTTGTGTAATCTTTTTCTATCAGAACAAGTGGTGCCAAGTCAGCTGCAAGTTTCATTAACCTCTATCAATCCATTGACAGTCCATTTACAAGACGTACTAAGAGAAAACCAACAATACCACATACACTGGTCAGAAAGACAGCTCCACAAAGTAGAGCTTGAATGATTGGAGGAAATTATGACATGAAACTATTTTTTTAATCAGTGTGAGAAATGACACTTTTGAAGAGTCGTTCCGTGTCTGATAATAGCGCTTGCCGTAAAAAATAAGAATATTTAAATATTAAATTGAATCTATATAATTGTATTTAAAAGCTGTTCACATTCTTAATTTAATACTGCTGTATACATTTTTTGCATATTTTAAAGTTGAGGAGTTCAAACGTTTGAAATGTGTACTTTTCTTAAATACACTACACTAACAGAATCCATTTCCCTGTTGTGCTTAGCGATCATTAGAGCCGTCAAAAATACAGAGTATTCTACATATCTTATAATAAGTATTAATTTCTTTGTTCAGGATAAATTGTTTACCCCGCCATTTCATCTTTGGTGCAAACACCTGTCAAAAAGCATTTAAATACATTGACTTTTCCCAGGCTTCCGGTTAGTGGCTAGCCGTGCGACTGCATAAGTGAGGCCTAGACTTTCTCAAAGTCCTTTTCAAACATTTTTGACCTTTCGACATTTTTGATCTTTCGGTTCCTCGTTGAAAAGGACTTTTCCCACCTGCAGCGCGCCAAAATTCACCGGTGAATTTTTCCACCGGTGACGTAATTCGGGAAGTAATTATATTCAGGCTAAATTGCTATGCAAGTGCTATCTTTGGAAGCTGGAGTTAAACAGACTCTTGAAAACGTTTTAGTAGGGGTAGAACCACTTTCCATTGCATGTACGACAACCAGAAACACGTCAAAACAGGGCGATGTACATTTCAGCGATTTCCCGCCAGAATATTTAATTAGATTCAAAAGCCTGCAAGTGAAACAAGTCCGCCTCTTTCCTCCCGCCTTTCCGCTCGACCGTTTTTCCACACTCCCGCCTCGCAAAAAACTAGCGCTAAGAGGCGGACTTGGAGCAAGTCTAAAGTGAGGCCGTGAGACATGTTGTAAGTTCTTTGCTACTTAAGCTTTCGCTTTTGGAGTTAGACACAAAGTTGAACCGCAGCTTTGCCTTTTGATCAAGGTGTTCTTGCACGCTATTGGAAGATTTTGAAAGTGACTGACTGACTGACCTTGTAGTTTATTAATTAAGACCCCGTTTACACGATGCCGGTACGATTTGAAAACGGAACAAAATCATGCCGGTATGCAAGTACAGCATATAACATTTCATGTTATTTTTGTGCCGGTATCGTGTAAACGCAAGGCCTAAACGGTATGATTTTGTTCCGTTTTCAAATTGTACCGGCATCGTGTAAACGGGGTTTAAAATCACTTTTCAAATTTTAATGGTACATTAAGTACAACTATAAAGCAATCTGTAAATAGTACGTACAAGGTAGAAAATGTTTAAAAGTTAAAAACTAACGTTTTTGATTTACTCGGTCATCTTCAAGTTTTGAAAAAATGGAATATACAAGAAATATACAAGATTTCAAACATTTAGTGATAAAACCGCTGTTAGTGGCTTCTCTGCATGTGGCTTCGATGATGTGGAGCATATAGATTCTTGAATAAAGCTAGGGTAATACACACCGATTTGTGTCGCAAGGTATTGCGAGATCTGAAATCGGTCCCCTGGCTTAGTTTTGGACTTTTAAACATATTTTTACCTTGTATATATATATTTAACATTTTAACCTTACGGAGAATGATTCAATCACAACTGTACATATTAATTCAACTCACGGGGGCACGGACGGTTGCTACGATGTTGAGTAAACCAGAAAAAGAATGCCTGAATTTATAATTTTACTGTCTTTTGTTCCGTAAATCAAATTACGGACTAAGAAACGGATTTAATTAGTTTTTTTAATCGGTGGGACTTTCGCTTTGTAAATATATCAGATGTTTATCCTTCAGAAGCGCAGGTGAAGCTTGGTGGAGTTTGTTTTTATAGTCCTACTTGTTGAAATAGTGAAACAGTCTGCACTTTGAAAATTGAAATATACTCGGGAGATCATCAGGTAACCATGACTATATTATAAATGATGCATTAGTTGCATTTTTCGCAACTGCTCCCGGTTTGGTCTTAAAATGTATATATTCTGCACTCGAATTTTCCTTCACCCTAAATCCTTAGAACATGACTATATTATGTTGTTGAGAAAAGTTATAAGACTATCCCAACCGCGAATTCAGTGAAACCAAAATATCTGGCTCAATTACTTGCATGTAGGCGTATAGCGTGTTCTAAAGGGGGTGTTTACATGAGAAGGCCGCGGCCTGAACTCGGACCGGTTTATCTATCTACAGTAAAAACACCACAAACGACCTAAAGTCAGTCCAGCTTGAGTTCGAGCCGACCTCACGTAAACACACCCTAAGGAGGCGATTACATGGACCGGGCTAGCTCGGTTATTAACCGGGATGAGTTTACGAAACGATTACATGGAGCGGGCTAGCTCGGTTATTAACCGGGATGAGTTTACGAAACGATTACATGGAGCGGGCTAGCCCGGTAAGCCGGGATGATTTCAGGCCGAAATTCGCAATTATCAAGTAAATAAGGGCAAAGCTACGTTAGTTTTACTTCAGTTATATATATATATATATATATATATATATATATATATATATATATATATATATATATATTCTACACTCGAATTTTCCTTCACCCTAAATCCTTAGAACATGCTATGTAATCGAGTGAAATGCCCAATATCATTTATATATATATATATATATATATATATATATATATATATATATATATATATAACTCGAATTTTCCTTCACCCTAAATCCTTAGAACATGCTATGTAATCGAGTGAAATGCCCAATATCATTTATATATATATATATATATATATATATATGAAAATATAGATGAGGCGCGATCAGGTAAAGGCATAATTAATATGAAGAACGTTCTCTGATCAAATATATTTATTTCGAGCTTTCGGCCACCAGTCTGTGGCCTTCAACGGGAAGGGTGTGAATGGAATATGATATGTTACAGTGAGCTTGAATAAATTATAAGGATGAGTGACAGCTAGGTATTAATACATACGAATAACTATAATTAAGTGCGGCATAGTTTATTTATAAGAATGTTGTATTGGCTTGGCAATGTTTTGGCGTTGTTGTCAGCATTTCTTGTAACAGCGGTGTGCCATGATTCTAGAGACTTTCTTACTCTGAAACTTCCTTTATCAATAATTTCACTATTATTAAAGTCAATTCCATGATCGTGATTCCAAGCGTGATTTGCAATGTTGGAGCCTTGTGCGCAGGTTTTCAAGTTTCTCATGTGTTCTTTTTTCCTTCTCTCAAATGATCGCCCTGTTTCTCCGATATACGTCCAAGAACATTCTTTGCATGGGATCTTGTACACCACATTTGTTTGTTGTTGTGTCGGAACTCTGTATTTTGGCGATGGAAATTGTTGTTGTAATGTTTTTAATGGTCTGGTGGCAACGTCAATGTTGTGTTTGCGTAAGTTACGTTGTAGCGGTTCGGTTAGTCCTCTAATGTACGGAAGAACAGCATATCCTTGTGTACTGGATGGCTCAAATCTTTGGAAGAATATTCCGACTAGCTCTTCCGGTGATGGTGTCGTTGTAGTAGAGGTTATGGTGTGTTTGGTTTTTGTAATGAGATTAGTGGGGTAGTTGTTAGATTTGAGAGCGTTGCTTGTATAGTTGAATTCCTTGCGTTTTCCTTCTTCTGTACTAGGTAATGTTAATGCTCTATGAATTAAAGATCGTGCAGTGCTGGTTTTGTGTGTCTTGTCATGGTGTGAATTGAAATCGAGATATCGATCTGTGTGTGTCGGTTTTCTGTAAACGTCGATTGAAATATTTGATCAGAGAACGTTCTTCATATTAATTAATATATATATATATATATATATATATATATATATATATATATATATATATATATATATATATATATATATATATATATATGTATATATATATATATATATATATATATATATGTGTATATATATATATATATATATATATATATATATATATATATATATATATATATATATATATATATATATATATATATATATATTTTCAGTTATTATATATATATATACATATATTTATAATTAGTCTATTATTTATATTGTAAGCCTATTCTTAATAAAAAGATTGTTATAATCCACGAAATCGTCTTCACGAAGACTAATTAATTTAATAAATCTTCGCCTATGATCACGAAACATACAAACAACGTTTTGATGTTCTATTTCAGTTCCTTTCAGCACTATTTATTCACACAGTCAAGCAAACGAACGCGTATCGAAGCGAGTTCAACAGTTTTTCAGCCCGGTTTGCCGGGATGAAAACGATTACATGGACATTTTCATTCCGGCAAACCGGGCTAGCCCGCTTGCCATGATGTAATCGAAATGTTAAAACAACATGCGTTTGATATATAAAGCGGGCTAGCCCGGTTAACCAGACCTGCTCTTGTTCGGCCAGTTTCTTGAGATGTGCAAGTATATAAATTTTTGAAATATTTCACATCTACATCAATCGGCTGATTGTCACTCAGTTAATATAAGTGATCTATTTAGGAGCCACATACAGATCAGAAAGACAGCTCCACAAAGCAAGGCTTGAATGATTGGTGGAAAATATGACGTGAACTATTTTTTCAAATCAGTGTGTGAAAAGTGGAGAGTCAAGTCCCGTGTCTTCACGACATATTAAACAATGATTCGGATAATTCAGTTATTCAGGAAAAGATGTTTTCTGCTGTTCCCATTTTTTGTAATATCTTCACTTCTTTTTCAACTGCATTATATGAATGGACGGCCATCAGGGATAAAAAGTGCTAAAAGGAAGTTAAAGTCGCCGTTGTTGACAACCGAATGCAAACGAATCCTGGAAGGAGATTGGAGAGCAATCAGACGAGCCAATAAAACAATGCAGCATTACCCAAAAATAGCAATCACGTCTGAAGATTATATCAAACTAACTCAAAACTGTAAACGTTTTAAGAAGACGAGAAAGTATATCCTCAAAGGACTACAGAAAGAATTTCCCATCGCTTATAGTATCATGATTTATAAAGACATTGAACAATTTGAAAGACTTCTCCGAGCAATTTATCGACCTCAGAATTACTATTGTGTTCACGTTGACGCGAAATCACCACAACTCTACCATCGTGCTGTGCGGAGTATTTCATCGTGTTTTTCAAACGTGTTTCTGGCTTCTACTTTTGTAGACGTGAGGTGGGGAGAGTTTACGGTGCTGCAAGCTGATATAATTTGCATGAGAGATCTGTGGAGACGTTATAAGACATGGAGATACTTTATAAATCTAACCGGACAAGAGTTTCCATTGAAAACAAACAGCGAGTTGGTAAAAATGCTGGAGCGTTTTAATGGAAATAGTCTCGTGAAAGGCGTGAAGCCAAAGAAAAGGTAAAAATAAGAAATAGATAAAGGCAACCAAGTCTACAGTGTCTGACGTACACTTTCGTACACCTCTCAATTTTCAAGTTTAGAGTGCTTGTTTTTACATACATCGAATTCTCGTAGGCAAGTTACGGCATCATTATCGTCGTCGTCATCATCATCATCATCTTCATCATCATTATCGTCATCATCATTATGGCCATCATTATCATCTTCATTACTACCATCATCATTATCGTCATCATCATTATCATCATCGTTATCGTCATCATCATTATCGTCATCATCATGATTATCGTCATCATCATCATCGTTATCATCATCGCCATTGTCGTCATCATCATCATGGTCATCATCATTATCATCGTCATCATCATCATTATCGTCATCATCATTATCATCGTCATCATCATCATTATCGTCATCATCATCATTATCGTCATCATCATTGCCATTGTCGTCATCATGGTCATCATCATCATTATCATCATCATCGTCATCATTATCGTCATCATCATCATTATGGCCATCATTATCATCTTCATCACTATCATCATTATCGTCATCATCATTATCATCGATCATCATTATCGTCATCATCATTATCATCATCGTTATCGTCATCATCATCATCATTATCGTCATCATCATGATTATCGTCATCATCATTATCATCGTCATCATCATCATCATCATTATCGTCATCATCATCGTCATCGCCATTGTCGTCATCATGGTCATCATCATTATCATCGATCATCATTATCGTCATCATCATTATCATCATCGTTATCGTCATCATTATCGTCATCATCATCATTATCGTCATCATCATCATCGTCATCGCCATTGTCGTCATCATCATCATGGTCATCATCATTATCATCGTCATCATCATTATCGTCATCATCCTTATCATCGTCATCATCATCATTATCGTCATCACCATTGTAGTCATCATCATCATGGTCATCATCATTATCATTATCATCATCGTCATCATCATCATTATCGTCATCATCATTATCATCGTCATCATCATCATCATTATCGTCATCATCATCGCCATTGTCGTCATCATGGTCATCATCATTATCATTATCGTCATCATCATCATTATGGCCATCATTATCATCTTCATCACTATCATCATTATCGTCATCATCATTATCATCGATCATCATTATCGTCATCATCATTATCATCATCGTTATCGTCATCATCATCATCATCATTATCGTCATCATGATTATCGTCATGATCATCATCATCGTCATCATCGTCATCGCCATTGTCGTCATCATCATCATGGTCATCATTATCATCGTCATCACCATCATTATCGTCATCATCATTATCATCGTCATCATCATCATTATCGTCATCGTCATCGCCATTGTCGCCATCATCATCATCATCATGGTCATCATCATATCATTATCATCGTCATCATCATTATCGTCATCATCATTATCATCGTCATCATCATTATTATCGTCATCGTCATCGCCATTGTCGTCATCATCATCATGGTCATCATCATTATCATCGTCATCATCATCCTTATCATTATCGTCATCATCATTATCATCGTCATCATCATCATCGTCATCATTATCATCATGGTCATCATCATCATCATTATCGTCATCATCATTATCATCGTCATCATCATCATATCAATGCTGTCGTCATCTCCATCCCTTATCTACGGTGGCACACAAGTGCCAACGCAAACAATTATAATGTGAATGCAAATAAAAACAAAACTGTATCAATGCAGCGACGATGCAAATAAAAACGGTGGAGATGCAAGTAAGAACAGTAGATGCAAGTAACGACCGCGGAGATGCAAGTAAGAACAGTAGAGATGCAAGTAAGAACAGTAGAGATGCAAGTAAGAACAGTAGAGATGCAAGTAAGAACAGTAGAGATGCAAGTAAGAACAGTAGAGATGCAAGTAAGGACAGTAGAGATGCAAGTAAGAACAGTAGAGATGCAAGTAAGAACAGTGGAGATGCGAGTAAGAACAGTAGAGATGCAAGTAACGACCGCGGAGATGCAAGTAAGAACAGTAGAGATGCAAGTAAGAACAGCGGAGATGCAGATGCAAGTAAGGACACTAGATGCAAGTAAGGACACTAGATGCAAGTAAGGACACTAGATGCAAGTAAGAAAAGCGGATATGCAGATGCAAGTAAGGACACTAGATGCAAGTAAGAAAAGCGGATATGCAAGCGAGTAGGATTGATCGGAGAATGAGCCCGAGTTTGAAAAAGAACATGGCGTCCAGGGAAGATGAGCATTCCGAAAGAGATCTAATAAAGCACTACTTTGATTTAGGATATAAATATGCAACAATCCTCAGTCAGTTGGAACGGCATCACAATATCAGCATGTCTATTCGGACTTTGAAAAGAAGACTTGACGACTATGGATTAAAGAAGAAGAACAATGAAGTTGATGTTGAACAGATTCGTAGATTGATACAAGAAATTATAGTTGGACCTGGTTCGATGTGGGGTTACCGTAGCGTATGGCATGCACTAAGAATAAGATATAAGGTTCATGTTCCTTGTAAATTGGTTTCAACTCTTCTAAGAGAGTTAGATCCTGAAGGCGTGAGCCTGCGAAGACGACATAAATTTTCTCGAAGGCAATACGTTTCTGATGGTCCAAACTATTGCTGGCACATGGATGGTGAGTAAATTTACAACATTTCTTTCTAACGTATAATGCATATTTATATATATATATATATATATATATATATATATATATATATATATATATATATATATATATATATATATATATTGTGATGGAGCGGAAGTAATCATTACTTCCGCCTAATGATGTAATTGAGGATAGGTCGGATAGGGGGTAAGCGAAAAGGACGTCGAGTGGTTGTTGATTTGAGGTATGAACTGAAAGCCTGTATTAAGTCATTAAACGGAAAATAAAGTGTGAAACCAAACTCAAATTATCATATATATATATATATATATATATATATATATATATATATATATATATATAAAATATAAATATAGCGTGATTAAAAAGTCAACACCATCTTTTATCCCATAATCCCTTTAGTGTGGGTTTTATACCCATATATGGTTATTTCGATCACCCTGCCTCCTACCCACAGGAAACCCATGGGAACCCATGCACAATCAGCAAAATGCCACACTCCCAGGCACTAACTTTTCCTTGGGGAAGGGGGGAAGGGGGGAGGGAGAGAGGGCATGGTAACAATTAAATTTCAGTCAGTAATATTTAGCAACTTCAAATAATCTGTAAATTTAATTTAACTGCAGGTTATGACAAATTGAAACCATATGGTTTTCCCATCCATGGGGCCATTGATGGCTATAGCCGAAAGATCTTATGGATGGAAGTGGTCCGCTCAAACAATGATCCCAGGATCCCAGCCCAGCTCTACCTGGACTGTGTGAAACAAGAAAGTGTGTGTCCTCATCTCCTTTGGTCTGACTGTGGAACTGAAAATGGAATTGCTGCAGCTATGCAGTGCCTTTTCAGGAAAGATGGAGAAGATGAACTAGCTGGTGAAAAGGCCCACCGATATGGGAACTCTCATGCAAACCAGAGAATTGAAGCATTCTGGTCAGTTTATCGCAGGACAAGATCATCGTGGTGGATAGATTATTTCAAAAATCTAGTGCAGACTGGGATGCTAGAGCTTGGTAATGTGCTTCACATGGAATGTCTATGGTTTTGCTTTTCATCTGTATTGCAGAGGGATATTGATCTTGTAGTGGAACATTGGAACACTCATAGCATACGGTCCTCAAGGCACAACACTATTGCTGGTAAACCTGAGGTGCTGTATTACTTACCAGAAAATTCAGGTGGCATTAGTTGTGGTGTGTATATTTCAAATGAAGTAATACAGGGAGTTCAACATCACTGTGAACGTGAGGCAGATAGCAACGATTATGAGGAATACTTTCACTATGTCATGGAAACAGAAAGACTTTATTATCCCAACAGCCCAGAGGAATCCCTTGCTCTTTACGAAAGACTTTTAACAATAGCACAGTAAAAGACAGTATTAAACTGTCACAGAACGTTTAACTTGTGGTGTAAAGGGGTGCTTTTGTGATAAAATGATGGAAGAAATAATTATCGAAAGCTTATATGATTCTCAACTGTTCATTCGTTTGTGCAAACTACAGTGCAATGCATTTCTTGACAATCCAAAGGTACTAAAAATCCTTGGCCTTGGGAAGCAAACACTTTGGACTTTCCTAGGAAGTTGCACTTACACTGTACAAGCTCACTTTAAGTCCTCTCCTTCCCAGCTAGTTACCATTGATTGCATCTAACCTTGAACACCAGTTAACAAAACAATGTTCTCCTACCACCTCAAACTATTCAAGTTTGACAAACCCACTTGTCATGTTTCAAATGTTGTTACATGAACTTCTCAATGGCGAAGTATTCTAGAAGCAATTTTGGTCAAATGTATTAATGCAGAGTTTGATTTGCCGCAGAGCGTTATAATTAGGCCATATGTGACAACTAGCGATAAGTCCAGTGAATAATTCATGCAGAAGTAAACCGTTGAATGTTTAAAACATTACAAGTGGGTGGAGAAAACTTGAATAATTTGGGAGCAGTCGCAGAACATGTTTTGTTAACGGGTGTTCGTGGGTGGATGCAATTGACGGTAAAGCAATAAGAATGCTTTATGGTTGCTGTTAAACCTTTGTCTTCTTAAACCTTTGTGCTACTGAAATGGTTGATGCGAAATAAATAAACAAAACCATCAACACTGGAATGTATTTAAGTATTATAGTTCACTGTACATTTAATAAATTTATGAAAATACCTGGTCACCTGGACATGCTAGGGCTAGGTTAACATAAACAACTAGTTACATGAGCAACAATTTTTAGTTCGCTTATAGATAAGCACCAAAACCTAAATCAAATTTAAATATTCCCAAAACCTAAAGAGTCGTTAATTGCGGAAAGCATTATTTCCTTAACCTCCTGGTCGTTTGCTAGATGAACTGGTAGCTTGATTATGAATTCACATGTAGACACAGTTGGCCTGCAGTGGCATCCTTCATTGCATCCATGAACGAATCTACATGTAAACACTTTGCTGAATCCAAGTGGTGGCACATTTCTTGATCCTGTCACCCACATTAATATGTCTTCCATGCTCAACCCATGGAGACCTGTAATGAAAGAGATTTACATGTATAATATTAATTCATGTTCTTTAGTTAACCCATTCCCACCTGAGACAGCCTTTATGATTTTATTCTGTCTAACACTACAGTAGATTAATAATAGATTAATTATATTGCGTGAATCATGTTGCTACGGTTTGTCGCAAGAATAGCTTAATGAACAAAACGAAATCTTAATGAACAAGTGGAAGTTGGGTGTGTTCCTTACTTCCTAAAATCAGTCCTTGTTTTCTTGTGAAGCTCAAATCATGAATGGAGAAGTACAGTATTTAAAAAAAACACCTCTGGCTGTTTTGGTGACATTGGTG
Organism: Corallium rubrum; assembly: GCA_964035015.1. Classification (NCBI taxonomy): domain Eukaryota; kingdom Metazoa; phylum Cnidaria; class Anthozoa; order Scleralcyonacea; family Coralliidae; genus Corallium; species Corallium rubrum. The sequence goes on from OZ036004.1 coordinate 7,139,539, forward strand.
TTTAGTTTTGCATGATACATATGTTACCAATACTGTGAATAAACAGTACACTTAACTGTTGTTGATCCAATTGTTGTTAGTGGTTATTGATTGCCAGAAAATTAATCAGGCACAGCTCTAGGCAGCTGAGACCAATAAGAACATGATAAACTCAATAATTTAACTAAAGTAATTAATTTAGACACTAGCATTAGATGTTAATTGTTCACTAACTCACCAGATTCTCCAACATCTTCAATGAAGTCATTAAATAATTTGAATGCATCCACTTCCTTTGCCTTGCGGACTTCGGATTCACTGAATTCTGGGACAAGATTTTCAATGAAACCATCGTGGGACAATTGGAAAAGGTCAGAATCTGTAAAAATGGGCTTCCATAAATCTGGCTTTTTTCTCATGGCCTGAAGAATGCCACATCTGGACAGGCCATCTTGAAATTGGATTACTTGTGGTAAGATAGTGTTAAATTGATCCTTAACAATAAAAGCCCTGTGAAATTAAATAAGAATATATAGCTGGAAAATAGAATATATAAAATGTAACATACTAAGGCTACGTTTACATGGTAACTGGATGAATTCGAGACCAGTCTTGAATTCATCCTATTTCGCTGTGTAAACAGGTGGAACCATACAAATTCGAGACCGGTTCCGAATTCGTCTGGTACCATGTAAACAGGGTCTAAACTCTAAAGTAACAGTAAAATTTGTTTTTATGTACAGTAATAATAGTAGTACTAATACTACAGTAATTGTACAGTACTAATGTACAATACTATAAATATAGCTTACTGAAGTATGTTGTCACGGGTCAGTAATGTTTCTTTCTGTGGATTCCCTCGGTATCCAATACTGTCTAGTGCAGCAAAAGTATCATCTTGCATTAATGAATGTTGTAATTGTTCATCTGACTGACAATTCCTAATCTGAATAATCAAATGGAATAAAATAAAAAAGGGATAATCATAAAAAAGGGATAAATAGGCAAGTTTCTTTCCTTGAAACATATTGGCAATTGAATAGCAGGCTTAGTAGCAGCACTGTACAGTATCTGATGGGAATGAATAAATAGTATTGTTGCTGATTAACATAATTACATGTACTTTAGTCTACAATACCTTGCTAATTATATTATGGCAATCTTGGGAGCAACCATTATCAACCAGCTGTTTCTGTGCCAAATATAAAAATAAATTTTCAGACAGAAAATTAGGTGCACTTCCACCCTGCAGAATGGACATTGCCATGACTTCTCCCACCAACTTGTAGTCTTCATTTATTACACCAACAGTTGACGATGTTAGGCTACCATTGATAAAAAATCTGTCTCGAATGTAGCTAAGAAGCACTACAAAGAGAAGAAAAAGAAGAAATTAATATCAACTAAATGTCCCCTGTGTCTACAAACCTCATTTATAAATGGCCATTGAATTCTAGGCTATTCTTTTTAATTATTAACAACCTGATGCACCTTGCATTGTGGTTATAGTGGTATCACAGATACTGAAAATGGCATTTTACCTGGAAATACAACCTGTTTACAGGGTTCGAAATAGCAGCCGGCTGCCGGCGATAGCTGGCAGTTTTAGGACCTTGCCGGCAATGTCTAATTTCAAAATATAACTAAACTTTGGGTTATCGGTGAAATTGCTTTTGCCAAGATCAGAATTATGGTAATTTGTTTTGATTTCTCTGTATATGATTGAAAAGAAAGCAGTATTTGGTTTACAATACATTATTTGGGTCTATGCCCAGAACGTAACTTTGCTGCTTGGGAAACAGCCAGCAAAAATTTTGACCTACAAAAAACAGCCGACAAAATTAGGCATATTTTCTGAATGTCATTTCGAACCCTGTGTTTACCTGAAGATTTGGAAGTAGAGACACTAGATCTTTTCAAATCTTGAGGTAAACAGGCTGTATTTCTAGGCAGAAGTGCCACTTTGAACTATTACCACAATGCAATGCACATCAGGTTGTTTATAATTAATAAGGGGAGTGCCAAAATAATTAATAAGGGGAGCAGTGCTTCCACTTTTTATTTGCATAGCCCAGTCACTATGGGGGAGGGTTTAGATAAACAAGCGAAACAAAGAACTTTTGCAAAGAAGGCTAATAATATCTGACCCCTCCCCCCATGGTGACAGGCCCATGGAAGGAAATTTCCTTGCAAAGTGGAAGCACTGAAGGGGAGTGTCAAATCCCACCCCAGTCCCACCCCAAAAGTAAGACAACCAGACTTGAGAGAAAACTTGTCCGAATTTCTTCAATGCACAAGTGCAATATTTTACACCATCCTACGCAATGTTTATCCTGGCAAGTTCCCCCAGCAGTTTTAACCTTCTTTTGAAGGTCCAAACTGCTGGGAGAACTTGCCAGGATTGCGTAGGATGGCGAGGAATCAAGATGCGCGAGGCAACATGTGCGAGGACATAAACTTCAAAGGTTCTGATGCGAGTCGGACTTCTGGTTGTCTTACTATTCTGTGACTTGGCCTAACAACATTTTTTAGAAACTAGCTCTCACCTGAAAAGAATTCCCGTTTTGGGCCCCCATCATCAATGGCTGGTTCTCCAAGGAAGACAATCTTCAAATTGCTTGTTGGGCCTATTCGCTTCTTTGCAGCCTTCCTCAAGTCATCCCATATAAGCTTTCTTCGGACTGACAGCCTGACCTTATCAGCTGACACGTAACTGGTTGCCAGTGAGTCAATTTCGTTCTTGATCTGCTGCTTTAGACCGCTACGGTGACAATCGTCAGGATTTGGATATGAAACAAGGGTTTCAGGATCTGAGTCGATGACTTGTGCAATATCATCATCATCATCAAAGGCCATGAATGGAACACATTCGTCGACACATTGATCGGCATGTCGTGCAATTTCTCCAGAAGAGAAATATTTAAAGCATGTTGGACATTGGACTCTAATTGCCGATGTTGACGGGTTTTCGTCACACGGACGTGTAACTGTAGAGGTATTAACATGAATGGCGTCCTCGCTGACACTTGATTCGTTAGGATCTTCTTTTTCGCTCTCTTCTTCCACACTATTGCAGCTTTCATCACTCTCAATTTTTGTAGAAATACGCGCAAGCAATAAGTCTGTCTTTCGACAAATGAAGAGGATCATTCTATGATAGGATTTTCCAAGATCATCTTTATAGTCACAAAGCTTAAATTCGGCTTGTGTTCCTGGTATGACCTTTACTTCTGAGCCGTCGGGATAAAGCAAGGCAAAATCTTCAGGACCTTTTGGGACATAGAACTTTCTATCGTGATTCTTATGTTTTTCCACTGCTGCTTGAATTATGGCGTTGGCAGTAGCATTAACGCCAACGACCACGGGTATGCGCTTTCCTCTTTTCGATTTCAACTCACCTTTCTCGACGCCCATCACACCAACAGTAATCTTTGTCATCTCATCTTTCTTTTTTTTCGACTTGAAGTGGCTGGAGCGAGACACTTCCTTTCGTTTGCGATAATCGTCAAATGTCAGAGCTGACTGGACAAGTGGTTTGACACGAGGCTTGTCGCGCGCGCCTTGTTTCGTTTGGTCTGCTACGGATTTGTTCTTGGTGTCACCAACATTACTTCCACATTTATGGCAAAAGTTCGAACCAGAAATAACTTCCTGGGAGCAGTTATAACAAAACATATTTATTTTAACTGCTAGGCTACATTAAATTTGAATAAAATTCGTACGAAATCATTCGATTATTGCTTATCATGGATTGACGACGTAATCCGATAATTGCCCGACCTGATGCCGACTTTGGAAAGTACTTCATCTTGCAGGGATATGGTGGATCATCTCTGCTGACTTGCATTTCCGCTGGCGCTTTTTTTACTTGCATCTAGTGAGTGTCCTTACTTGCATCTAGTGTCCTTACTTGCATCTAGTGTCCTTACTTGCATCTAGTGTCCTTACTTGCATCTCTACTGTTCTTACTTGCATCTCTACTGTTCTTACTTGCATCTCTACTGTTCTTACTTGCATCTCTACTGTTCTTACTTGCATCTCTACTGTTCTTACTTGCATCTCTACTGTTCTTACTTGCATCTCTACTGTTCTTACTTGCATCTCTACTGTTCTTACTTGCATCTCTACTGTTCTTACTTGCATCTCTACTGTTCTTACTTGCATCTCTACTGTTCTTACTTGCATCTCTACTGTTCTTACTTGCATCTCTACTGTTCTTACTTGCATCTCCGCGGTCGTTACTTGCATCTACTGTTCTTACTTGCATCTCCACCGTTTTTATTTGCATCGTCGCTGCATTGATACAGTTTTGTTTTTATTTGCATTCACATTATAATTGTTTGCGTTGGCACTTGTGTGCCACCGTACTTATCATTACCATCGTCTTCTTTATCATTATCATTGTGGATTATCATAATCACGATCATAAACATTGTCATCTCCAATTCAGACCACTTTTCCTTTTTATAGCACCATACTAAATCGCTTTCGCTACGTTCATCGTGGAACAAACCGTACAAAGATCACCAAGTCCCCATTTCATCACAACTTCACGCTTGTCAAAGGTTCCACACACGTCATCCTTTCCCGCGCTTTTGTCAACTTTATCATACACGACCACGTGGCAAACGCTTTCTTGGAATGGGTCAAAGATTCAGGATTTCCAGATGAAACCTTCGTTCCCTCATTGTACGCTAATTTCCCAAGTTTGCGATCATCTAAGAGTAAGTTAATATACTAACGAGTAGTATATGCACGAAGAATAGGCTTTTGGCCAGATTACAAATTCAAAAGGTATAGACCTTTTGCACATGACGTCAAAACGGTAGCTCTATAGAAGACAACTTCAGTTGTGGGAGCACGTGTGACGAAGTATGCATGTTAGCGCGCTGCCTCTCACCAAAAGTCAAGCCCGGTTAGACCGCTTGGGGATGACCCCGTTGTCGAGCTTGTAGGACTCATGTCACTTGCCCGCGCGGCCGGGCATATTTGGCTCTGGGGACGAGATTGGACTCATGTGAGAAGAGATGCCGGTAGTTGCTCTCTCCTGTGGCTGTGCTTCGAGGGTTTTCGCCGGGTTCTCCGGTTTTCCTCTCTCCGTAAAACCAACACCTACATACGGCGGAGCGCCTTTGATATAGAGGGGATATTACACGGTGGCGAGAAGATATGGATTCAGTTATGTTCGAGTGGCAAGGAGATATTGCTCTTGCCACGAGAACATAAAATCCATATCTTTGAGCAACTGTGTAATGTTCTGTTTATTATATGGACAATGGAATTATGCGTGGAAGTGGTGTTGATAAACTGAGTTTAATGCAAAACTACAACCGGTTGACCTAAAACTTTTAGCCAAAATACAAATGAAAAATACAACTGCTTATTCGAATACGTCATTTTACGTGAAAAAATGAATTAAGAGAAGTTAGCTACTGGCTAAAATTTACTTGATTCGAAACTTACGGCAATAGGCGTAAATTTTGACTTGTCGATATGTCACTCGCGAGCGTTACATACGAGAAATACGCCTTCCCAGATGTAGTAAAATATGGATTCTACGAGTGTTTTAGTTGCAGTTGCTAGTAAAATACTCTTCTCCATATAATTAATGCATACCTCGGCAAGGCCACGTTGATCTGTGACCTTCGTAATTCAGCCGCTGGCTGCGAGTTCGGATGATTAGCCCCCACAATCCTTTATCTCAGTTTCGATGTCCAACAAATCAAATAATCAATGAAAATTTTATTGTTTAGAAGCATTTGTCCTCCATGCACCAAGGAAGTACAAGTAGTCTATAAAAACATCAAGTTATTAGACATGTACGCTACTCTGGCTAAAAAGTTTTGGAACGTAGCTTATAAAAAGTTACTGTTCGTGTTTGGGTCATGAACAGTACCTTTAACCTACGTTCAAAAAACTTTCAACTCATTCGGCCTATCCGAGGGCTTTCCCACAGGTGAATAAAATCGTCTGGCGTTAGCCAGAATAAAACTAAAGACCAATTCGGAGGAAAGAGTTAGAGAGAGATCGTTTCTAAAAACTATCTCTCTAAGCCAGAGTAGCGTAACGTTAAACTACACACGTAACAAGAAACTATTTCTTAAAAGAAATAGCTGTTTCGTTCCGGTCAGTCGTTTATGAGGGTCTGTTTCAACAGCAATGACGAATTTTAGCTCAACTAATTGTTTCCCCCATGTAGACTGTCGCGACAATTTTTACTACGCGCCTGCGTTTCATACGACAAATTTAATTTAGACGATTTTTGTGTTGCATATAAACAAACTAGAAATATGCTGAAGCGAGAAGATTATAATAAAACTACAAAAAATAATTTAAGCTTCGTTTCACACATTTCAGACATCGTACCGTCTGATCATGACGGGATTACTCTCTCCTCCGCAGTCCAGAGGGCAGGCTCTATTGATTATTTCAGGTTATTCGCAGTATAAATTCGACTGAATTTAAATGTGACGTGCTAGCTCTCGCGATTTTCGTGAGAACGCAATTATTTTGGCAACGTAAATCTTCTATTCAGTAGCAATACTCTTCTGACCGTCTACAGGAGGAAAATAAAACGTTACCAAAATAATTGTTCTCTCCAAAATAATTCTCTGGAATGTAGCTGATTTATTTATGACACCGCGCCGGCGGTATTTATTGAATAATCGCAAATAGCAAATCCATAAATTTCCAAGGCCAAAAGGATAAATATAAATTAGGTCAATAACGGACTACCATCATTTTCGTCGTCATAGGTCATAGTTTACTCGAATCAGAATAATCCATTTAGATGGGCCACAAATGAATGATAACGAACTTCTAGCCTCAAACTATTGACATTGTTCATAAAATAGCTATATTTTAAAATTATTAGACACGCGTGAAACAGTGCGACTGACCTTTTGGGACGCGCAGTTGCCATACGTAACGAATGCATTCTCGAATTCAACGAGGGGAAAGTTCCTACTTTCTACAGCACAAGATTGATGATTCGCTTCGCACGGGATTGTTTACGTCTTCAAATTACCTAGATCAGCAATATTTCACTTCGTTTTGGCGTTTAACCACGCCTCCAACTAAATTTTTTATGCGGAATTTTGATTTCATTGGATAAGATCACAGTTATGTCAACAACACTGCACTACGATTGGACGATTTTCATCTGTGATGACAGTTTCTTTTGTGATGTCAATGGAAAGCTAATACAGTAACAGTTTCGTTCCTGCGGGGAACGAAACAAAAACGCACAAGCTATTACCGACCTGCAAGCAAGTTGTTACAAGGCTGTTCAACAGGCTGTCACCGTCATGTGTTCGCACTGGCTGTCCCATGCAGTCTGTTAACATGTCTGTAACAGGTTGTTGACAACTTGTAACAAGGCTGATGCCTCCAACAGATTGATGACAAGTTGTTCCAACAACCTGTTACCGCCCTGCACTCAACAAGTTGTTAACAGATTGATGCTAACAAGGTTGTAGCAGCTTCTTGAATGAACAGCATTGTTACAGCTTGTTCCCAGCCTTGCTACAAGCCTGTTGCGAACACATCCTCTTGACAAGCTGTGAGATTTTTACGTGTATATGTCTGATTCTTCGCCTGGCTGCGTTGAGAATTTATTTGTTGATCAAGCTGCTATATTTGTCTTACTGTAGCTAGCATTCATATTAGTATTTTGTTGTGTTTTTTTGTCAAGATATTGGCAATAAATGGAAAGGGAATAATAGCCGCTATAAAAACTGGGGTCAACTTCCATGTCATGGGAAAGTGGTTCGCCGTATTTGTATCAACGGTATTCGTGATCTCAAGTTCATCATAACTCGACCGGAACCCTTTGTGAACAAATTTCACTTGGATTACCAATACTTAACTTTAGATTGCTTAGAGCAGTGGCTGTATAACAAAACGCTAGCTTATCGTAAATTATAGTTTAAAATATAAATTAGACTATCAAATATTATAGAACAGTGACTGTATAACAAAACGCTAGCTTATCATACATTATATTTTAAAATATAAATTAGACTATCAAATATTATAAAACATTGGCTGTATAACAAAACACTAGCTTATAAAAAATTATAGTTTGAAATATGGATCAGATTATCAAATAATATATATTAATATTAAAACTAAAGAATGCCTATTGGTAGTCTCATAGTCCCTAGAAATAAATTGTCTGGAAACGCGGCCAAAGTTTTTGTTCTAGGTTTTTGTTCACGTTTGTGCACCTTATTTCACCTTAACGCTTGCTGAACACATTGTATTTTTGGTATAATGAAGCAATCAACCAATAGCAGCGTTGCTTTATAAATATTAATGAACGTAAAACAAAAGATTGTGCACCTTATTTGCCACCCTCAACCTAAATTGTAGCTCATTGTTAACCGCTTTGATGTTCGACGCGTCTCCAGACAATATAATTCTAGGGACTATGGTAATCTATAAAGAACAGAACTCAAGTTGACACAAATAATAAATGTTACAATCAGCATTAATGGTTGAGTAATGTAGCAATTATATTGAAAAAATGTGGATATCATGGCAGCACAACATTATTGTTCACGTACACAAAAGTGAAAATATTCTTGGTATTCTACTTAGTTTTTGACAAACTGCCATTCCTAAATGCATTTACAAACTTAAAAGGCTAATTTGAATACTCATGAACTAGCAGTTCTTATCAGAAGTGAAATGCTGCCTTTGCAAAGCGAAGGATAGAAACAATGTCTGCAATGGTGTATGTCAATATGCTATGAGGAGGCACACATCACACTTTTTGGAGAAGGGGGATTGCTATAAGATCAACCTTCAATTTTTTGTTCCAAACAACAAAATTAAATTGTTTTAAATAATAATCTTTTCCAGTGCATCTAAAATGGTCTCGAAATGCGTGGAATGGCATTTTTCAAAGACCTTAGATTTTTGGGGTATTCCAATGTATGTATACCTCAACTTCGGCTATGCCATGGCCAGATCGACCATGTTGCCAAAAAACGTTGTCTTCTTTGTCTACTTCTTCGACAAAAATTCACGGTTAAGTACAACAAAGAGGGTGGTAAAGGGTATTTTCGTGAGCCGTGAATTGCCAATATATTTTCTTGTGAAATGTGAAAGGTCGGAATTTTGTGTCGTGAAACGTGATTTGTAAAATTGACGGGATATTACATGAAGTCATCAGTTGTCAAGAAAATGAGTTGACTTACATTAATCCTTTCATGAGCTTTGTTGTTGTGGAACAATTTTATCTTTTTACTCTGTCTAACGCCAGACGATTTTAAGCCCCGGTCAAACGAGGATGAGAGTTGATGAGAGTCGATGAGAGTTGCAACTCTCGGTCGCGTTTGACCACCAACTCTCATCGACTCTCATGCACTCTTATCAACTCTCATCAACTTTGAGCTGGTTCAAATTTTAATGAGAGTTGATGAGAGTTTTTGCTCGTTTGACCGGTCATGAGAATTGGCATATGAGAGTTGATGAGAGTTTAGCGGCTAGCGGTTTGCACTTTCAAAAACAGACAAGAAAAGGCAAGAATGCAAAATATATTTGTCTATTTATTTGTCCAGTACGAGATTGTAAAAATACGAACTTTGTTTACCTCGAAATTCGTTCCTAGTTTCCCTTCTACGCGCGGTAAATCCTACAACTCTCGTCAACTCTCATGGTCAACTCTCATCCTCGTTTGACCGGGACATGAGAGTTGAGAAAACTCTCAGACAAACTCTCGCTTGCCAACTCCCATCAACTCTCATCCTCGTTTGACCGGGACATGAAAGTTGAGAAAACTCTTAGACAAACTCTCGCTTGCCAACTCTCATCAACTCTCATCCTCGTTTGACCGGGACATGAGAGTTGAGAAAACTCTCAGACAAACTCTCGCTTGCCAACTCTCATCAACTCTCATCCTCGTTTGACCGGGGCATGAGAATTGAGAAAACTCTCAGACAAACTCTCGTTTGCCAACTCCCATCAACTCTCATCCTCGTTTGACCGGGACATGAAAGTTGAGAAAACTCTTGTACAAACTCTCGCTTGCCAACTCTCATCAACTCTCATCCTCGTTTGACCGGGACATGAGAGTTGAGAAAACTCTCAGACAAACTCTCGCTTGCCAACTCTCATCAACTCTCATCCTCGTTTGACTGGGGCATTACTGGTCAAGGAGAGAAGTCTCAGAAAACCATACATGAAAAGGTTAATTAAGCACAATACTGATGAACCCTTTCACGCGCATTGTTCTGGCGAGGTCTTTTTACTCTGCCTAAGGCCTGAAACTCAGTCATCGCATAAACTGGTTCGCAGCTCGCAGCTGCGAGTACTTGCAACTAATTAAAAAGAACTCAACTCTAATTAAAAGGAATCTCTCAACTCGCCTGAAGGAACACAAGACATGTTGCATAAAAGCGCAACAAGAAAAGTCTGCTGTTGCCAAACACGCTTGGAAGTATGACCATCGTGTTAAGTGGGAAGAGTCATCACTCTTAGCCAGCGACAAGCAATACTTCACACGAAGAACTAGAGAATCCATTGAAATCGCCAAACATCACACTATTTCTCAGGAGGGACAGCCATTAAATAGCATGTGGCGTGCCCTATTCGGAGAACATTCTTGATTTTGTTTTCTAATTAATAAAATTAACGTGATACGCCATTGTATTCTTACGTGATTTAATTGATCAGTTGCTTAGTTTATAAATGACGTGAGCCAACAACTTGTTGTCATTGCTCTGATGAAGGCCTGAGTCAACAGGCCGAAAGTTTAGCAAAGAAAGATTTTACGTGGTGTTTCCACAAAACTTATTTATATTAAAAAGAACTCGCATGCAGTGCTTGTTTTTTCGCTATGAGTAATTTTTAATTAAATGCAAATACTCGCAGCGAACCATCTTGTGCGACGACTGGAAAACAGGCTTAATTTAAACGCCAGACGATTTTACTCATCCAAATGATGTGGACGAGGACGAGTTAAGACAGCTCACAGCAGCGGAGGACTGGTATCACAAGTCATTATCAAAATTCAATCAGTTGGAACCAGTTATCTTTCATGGTTGGAACAGAGATAATCACTTCTATATCTTTTATATAAAATGAAAAAAGCAGTACTAGTTAGATTCATAAATCAAAGCAAGAACAATGTAATAAAGACCTCGAGAGTTTTAATTTCCAAATTTGAAGCTCAAAGAATTTCAGGGAAAAAAGGTGGGAGAAGTCACATTTATATCAATAGCTAATTCACTTATTGACAATGCGCTTATAAACAGGTATATAAAACACAGTTGAAGCTAGCCCTCGTGTAGGCCATCATTTTGGAGCTGTAGAAAAGTTTCCCCAACTAAAACTAGTCGTTTTAATAACATGAACCCAGTTCGTAAATCTTATAAAAAGATGACTCGCCGTCGCTTACGACAATGGTCGCAACTAAACTAAAGAACAACATGAAACTATCTGCGGCCTCAACGGTTCTCTGATATAATTTTTTAAATGTTTTCAAAACATTTCTATTATGTCAAGACAATTCGTGTTGTTATGACCTCTGTATGGTAGTTGTTTTTAAAAATAATATTAAATATCATCGCTTTTAAAACCAGTTTCAAGAATTGCAATCTGTCGTTGACATATAAAAAGCTATCTATAGTAATGTATAATTCTTTAATAATGCTATATATTTTTTATTCTATTAAGTATAGAATAAGCTAAAGGGTAATGTTACTGCATAGAAGACGTAAAACTTTTGTTTTTATTTGTTTAGACTAATAAATTGGCAGAAAGACGCCGGATTGATACAAAAGAACGTAAACAAAACGGAGAAGTCAAACAACACCAAAGCTGACATTGAATACGGTCACCGGCAAATGCTAATGAACGTTAGGAAAGATTTCGTGCGATTCACGCGCAGATTACTTGGACTCATTGTTTTTCTAGCTCTTCTATGGACAATCTTTGTACACGACTATTTAAAAAAAAACTCGAAAAAGCCAACATTCACGAGAGAAGTTTGGCGCGAATTCAGAAGCAAAAAACGTGAGGTTTTAAAGAGAAATGTAGTTATTCCCGACAATGTGACAACGAACCAGGTTAACTGTAAAGCCATATTAAATAATAACCAAACGGAAATTAATCGAACGTTGCATTTTATGGAAGTTGTTAAGAAGAAAGTCTGGACTCCGCTATATTATCTTAAAGAAACAAGAAACTGTTCGAATTTTTTAAATCAAAGAAAGTATATAAGGGAAACTCTGACGAAGGAGGAAGCAAAATTCCCCATTGCTTATAGTATCATGATCTATAAAGACATTGAACAATTTGAAAGACTTCTCCGAGCAATTTATCGACCTCAGAATTACTATTGTGTTCACGTTGATGCCAAGTCGCCGGATATCTTCCATCTTGGTGTTCAAAGCATTTTAGCTTGCTTTCCAAACGTGTTTATGGCTTCGAGAATTCTGTCGGTAGAATGGGGAGGGCTTACAGCCTTGCAAGCTGACATAAACTGTATGAAAGATCTGTGGGAACGGTATAAAAATTGGAAATATTTTATCAATCTTACTGGACAAGAGTTCCCTCTGAGAACAAATAATGAACTCGTTGAAGTTTTGAAAACATACAAACGTACAGCTGATGTAACAAAATCAGCATATTATGCAAATACTACAAGAAGGTAAGGAAAAACAACGACGACTACATGCATAAACACCAACGACAACATAAGCAACGATGACAACATAAGCAACAACGACAACATAAGCAACAACGACAACATAAGCAACAACGACAGCATAAGCAACAACTGCAACATAAACAACAACGACAACATAAGCAACAACTGCAACATAAGCAACGACGACAACATAAGCAACGACAACATAAGCAACAACGACAACATAAGCAACGACGACAACATAAGCAACGACGACAACATAAGCAACAACGACAACATAAGCAACAACGACAACATAAGCAACAACTGCAACATAAGCAACGACGACAACATAAGCAACGATAACATAAGCAACAACGACAACATAAGCAACGACGACAACATAAGCAACGACGACAACATAAGCAACGATGACAACATAAGCAACGACGACAACATAAGCAACAACAATATAAGCCACAACGACAACATAAACAACGACGACAATATAAGCAACAACGACAACATAAGCAACGACGACAACATAAGCAACAACGACAACATACGCAACGACGACAAGTCTTGAAATAAATTTTGGAAATCACCGGTCATTGTGATCAGCTAAAAAATGAAATTTGCCGGTCACGGAGGATATTTTACCGGTCACGTTAATTTGTATAGTTTTTTGGTTAGTTTACTCACTGAACGACACGACAATACTTGTCAAGAAAAAAAATGAACAAGTAAAAAATACCATGAGCTTAATGAGTATAATAGAAAAAGTATTAACTGTGTATTGTAATCACAGTTCATATACTTCGGTGATTTCCGTAGTGTGTGCCTGGAGGTGTCACGATAAGACAAACCTGATGCAGGTGTTACATTTCGACGAGTTTACCTAATGCTGGTGAGGTTTGATGTACAGGTATAAGAGGCATCCACTGACAGGGTTTTGAGGTACGTGCAACGATTATATTAGCAACACTCTCCAACACAAAATAACTGATTTTTATTCACATTTTCAATTCACCAATATATATTTGCCAGACAATGCATGCATGGTTGCTGTTGCTACGGCTATTTCTCACATTCCTTGAAGTGTTTACTCTTGCAAACTCACGCATGCGCAAACGTTTAGCAGCGGTGTTCGAAAAATCCTTGTATGCAATTTTTATCAAAGACTTCGATATTTTTGTTGCTTTTTCTATGTAAATAAAGGACATGGAAAGACCGTATCAAGTACAAATACTGGAACGGTAGGAGATCTAAGATCAAGCGGCTAGAACCATTGCCCTATGACCTGACCATGACTAAAGGACCGTGTCACGTCGCCTTACCAAGATCATTTGTAGGCTACATTTGTCAAAGCTGGGTAGCTAAGGACTTTCTTCAATGGCTCAGGTACACTCACGTCCCGGATGAAACCTACATGGCAACGCTAAATTATAGTCCACAACTCAATATACCGGGAGCGTATACAGGTAGAGTGACTACATGCTTTAGATCACGTTTAACCGTACTATACATGTTCCGGATCGGATATGTTGCGATCTGATTTGTGTCACACGGGTGGCGTGTGCTGTTAGGGCGCTGCCTCTCACCAATAGTTAAGCCCGGTTAGACGGGGTTAGTACTTGGATGGGTAACCATCTGGGAATAACCCCGTTCTCGAGCTTGCGACTCATGGTGAGTAGAGTTTAGTTGGTCTCTCCTGTGCTTCGAGGGTTTTTCGCCGGGTTCTCTGGTTTTCCTCCCTCCGTAAAAATCAACACCTTCATCTTAATAACTATTTCATGTATTGCAAATATATAGCTACACCTATTTATCTATTCTGTTGTACACTGTAAATGCGCATTCGATCATTACATCATGAAGAATGCGCAATATAAATCACTAATTATTATTATTATTATTATTGATCGGAAAGTCACCCTTTGCTTGATCCATGATCATGGAAGCTTAGGAAAGAGATTTATGTACGCACGAACATGCGCGTCGTTACGTTTGTCTGTTTGTGAAAGGCAAACACACGGCAAGCCCGCGTCCGAGACAAACACACGCGCGCCGAGTATCAAATACGAACATACGGGTGGGTATGACAGATAAACACGTGTGCGCGCATAAAGAACGAATCGCACACGTGCGCTCATCAAGGACAAACACGCGCGTGCGCATCAAATACAAACACATGTGCGCATCAACGACAAACACGTGTGTGTGTGCGCATCAAGTACAAACACGTGTGCGCATTAACGACAAACACGCGCGTGTGTGCGCACCAAGTACAAATGCGTGTGCGCATTAACGACAAACATGTGTGCGCGCATTAGACACAAACACCCGCGCCTGTTTAGAAGAAACCATGCATAAAAGAATATTTCCCTGTCTTATGTTTGCACTATCATAAATTGAAATATTTTTTGTGTTTTTATTTCAGGAAATCGTACCAGATATGTTCGTTATAAGAATTGGAACAATGTCCCATGTTACGGCATGCTTGTGCGAGGAATCTGTGTTCACGGTGTTGGTGATTTACATAATTTAATTAAACGTCCAGAGTTCTTTGTAAATAAGTTCCATTTAAACTTTCAATATTTGACATTAGATTGCATGGAAGAATGGTTTTACAACCGAACAAGAGCATACTACCAAGGAGATATTAGTTTTGACGTCAAACCATATTTACGATGAAAATAGAATCGCTACAATCCTGGCCAAAATTAACTCGGACAGTCGCGTACTATTAAAAAGAAGTTTATAAGCGCATCAATTCCTAACATTATGTAAAAAAAACATGGTCCCCCACTCCCCCCGTTCAATCTTGGTTAGAAAATGAAATGCCAAGTATGTTCAGAGCAAATTTTTATCAACATGGCATGGGGGAGCGGGGGAATGATTTTCAGAAGGAAATTTGATTTCAGATGTGATTAGGTGTGCGAGTGATTTTGGCCACGATTGTAGTTAAATCGAACACTTTTTTAAAATTCTAAGGCCAGCTTTATATAAATCAAGATATATCTGCACTCTGCAGATCTACAAAGACAAACCTAAGAATCCATTTTGCCGTTGTCTGTTCATGCAGGAAAACGGATGCACAGATGACGTCACAACGTGGTCATTTACAAAAGAAAAATAGAAAAATTATGTTTTAGCAGACTTACTAAATTTTCCCGGCGAATTTCCGGGGCATTAAAAAAGATAAATCACTTCATCTGACGTGATCCACGATCGATACAAATCAAGCAACGTCATTGGCTCATGATGTTGTAGTGAGATCCGTGATTGGTCTAGAGAAATCAGACCACGTCAGTGACGTAATCTGTGCATCTGTCCTTTTATCGATCATGGCTATGGACCAATAAAAACGCACGTACTATTCAAATTATTGTATAAAACTAAATAGTAGATAAGAATATAAGATTGACAGAGTTGATATAAAAATGGGGGGGAAATCAAGTTAATTTTGCATGTAGATTTTATAATAGCGTATCACTGAGCTGCTATTTATAGCACAATAACATGTTTTTCAGTTAACTCAATAAAACTATTTGTTCACGATCGGAAATCGCATAGAAAATCGGCCACTTTCATGGGGCAGTTCGCAGTCCACGTGCGTGCTGGCTCAAGTGAGTTGATGACGTTTACAAGCAAGATATTCGTTCTACGCATGCGTAGCTGATACGGGCATAAGATTTATTGACTTTTATACTAGAAGTTACTACTGCAAGTGAAGTGCTGCCTCGAAAGGGACAAAAACGTTTAGCCTACCCCACAGGCAAATATCTGCAGTCCGTGACCAATGTGACAACCCTCTTGCTCACTCCACCCAAGATTACTCCACTGTATTTAAGCTTAAATTTAAAATGTTTCTTAGACTCAACAGAATAGCGACTATTAAGTTAATATTTCCCTCCTTCGTTTTCTTTCCCTTCTTTCATCCCTTCCTTACTTTCTTTCTTTCTTTTTCGTTCCTTCCCTTCCTTCGTCTTAGCCCGCGATTCTTTTGGTCATTACCAAGCCAAAAGGATCGCGGGTTCTGGGTACGGGATTGTCTCAGAAATGAAATTGGCCACGAAACATGGTCATAATATGAAATATATTTGAAGAAAAGAATGCCTTTACCAGCAGCTTTGCAAGCTCGATTAGCAAAACGGGGTTTACTGAAAAGTAAGGAAGCAGGTGAGAACGAGCGGCTGAATTAAACTCAATATTTTATGCCACTTTATAATCAGGAGTTGAAGACAGTAAAATGGGTAATGCTTATTTATAAACTATTTTTACCAAAAGCAAACCACTAATTTTTCAATGTTTAGACGAAGAAATCAGTGTAGATCAAAAGAAAGTTCCTGGAAGATGTCCAAATGCTTCCAATCCTTACCATCAATGTGGAGATTATTGTTATAAAAGATGGGGGAGTGCAGTGCCAGAAGATGATGAAAATCAGGTTTGTATTGAGCTGGGTAATTTCAGGTACCCAACTCTCATATACAGAATACAGATTTTAATTACTTCTTCCCACAAGGGGCTTTTCAAGAGCAATTTACATTACCAAATTTCAAGTGGCCGAGTCGAAGGCATATTAAAGGCGCTCGAAGCAGTCGCCCTACGACACATTTATGACACACATGTCAGACAGACCACGAATCACAGACCTTGGTGTTGATTTTATGGAGGGAGGAAAACCGGAGAACCCGGTGAAAAACCCTCGAAGCACAGGAGAGACCAACTAAACTCTACTCACATGAGTGTTCCAAGCTCGAGAACGGGGTTATTCCCAGACGGTCACCCATCCAAGTACTAACCCTGTCGAACTGGGCTTAACTTTTGGTGAGAGGCAGTGCCCTAACAGCACACGCCACCCGTGCTTCCCGTATGACCTGTATATGACCTACAAGACCTGTATGAATATATATAATATAATAACATAATATTAAATATACTATAAATAATAGTATTATTTACTATTACTTTGTAATGGGTCATTCCAGAAAAGATCCATACCTCCCCCACAGAGGAAATAGGGACTTTAAGCTTCAGACAACGGACTACGGCTACGGTGGAAAGTTTCAGAGTGGTATTAAATGGCGGTGTTTTTATACATCCAAATTTCAAGATACATAATTGCACAGGCTCGTTTTGTTCTTAAACTCTTGAAGAAAAACACTTGTTCAATCTGTTATTCGCGAGAGTAAGGTTAAGCCTTTCCAAGGCTTCTGTAGTGACTCAGGTTCCACGTTGTCTTTACAACGTAAAAATAATTTTTCTACATTGTCAACAGTCGCGACGGCATGAAAATTACTCTTGGGACCATCATTTGCAAAAGCTCTTTGTATATGACATGAAATTCTATTATTCAAACATGTTGCCGTAGTTGTTGTGCTTGCTTAAAGTCCGTAATGTGCCATTGGGGGGGGGGGAATCTACTTCTGATAATAGTAAAATGTACTGGGACGTCCAAAGGGGGGAGGTGGTCAACTTCACATTTCCTCCATGGGGGCGGTGTGGATGTTTTCTGGAATGACCCAGTAGTATAAATTTACAAGTTTTTTTCACAAATCCTTGAGTTTGATTGGCTATTGCAGGAGTTTATATCCAGAAATAAAAACCTCTGACAATAAGCCAATGAAAAGCCTTCTTTTAACCAAATTGGCCAATCATAAAATGCATAGTACAGTCAACTCTCATTATAGCGGACATCCTGGGGACTGTCATTTGGTGTCCGTGATAACGAGAGTCCGCAATAGCGGGATGCGATGAAAATATCCTGATTTCAGGTTGTAAATGTCACTACAATGTATTACTGCTTTTTTGTTTTAAAATGTCCAGTTTATTTCAATTTCTAGTTGGCATTTACTGTGATACATAAGTACACAGTACAAGTCAAAAATTTGTATTCAAATACTATTTTTATTCCAAAACCAAAAATACAAATCAGAAACATAAATATGTCACTCGATAAATTAAAAAGTCATTTACTTTCATGTCTCGAGAGAACAATACGTCCAAGTCCGTTGTAACGAGAGTAGAACAATAAAAATGTTTGTTGGGGCTACATGAAGTGTCCACAATTCCGTAATAGCGAGAGTCCGTAATAGCGAGAGTTGTCTCAATAACATTTCATAGTAGTTTCAGCCGGGGATTTACCAACTGTCCTTAATAGAAGGGTGTCCGTAATAGCGGGGTGTCCGCAAGGTGAGAGTTGACTGTATATGATCAATAGAGCCAGCCAGTAACCTGTCCTGTATCATGGACAACAATGTCCACAAAAATTTTGCTGGAGTAGGTAAATGATCTGACAGAAGAAATATTAAAAATTGCCAAAACTTTGGCTGAGGAGCTGTACCTATTTATAAATCTATGATTTGTAACTTGCTTGATTGTCCTATTTTCAAGGTGAACTACTTACAAATGCCATTGCCTCCAGGCTGGTTTCTTGTGCCAGATCCTTCCAGGTATGGTACAGCGATCTTCTCAAATTACATTTTATTTTGCTTAAATGTATAAATAATCTGTAGAGAAACATGCTTTAAAGTGTCTACGAGGTGAAAAATATGTTGGCATTTTTGTTGTTTTATTGTACAGAGGAGCATGACAGGAGCACTCACTGAAAATTTCAAGAGAATCTGATGCGTAGTTTTCACGCTATCAACTCTCAAAATTTGCCGTGGATAGTTTGTTTGGGGGAAATTTGGGCTTCTTGGTAACAAGGCCTTATGACGTACGCAGATGGATCATTAATAGTGAAATCTATTAATTATCGTTGTGTACATCATAAGCATTGTTACCAAAAGCCCAATTTTTCTCCAAGAATGAACTAGCCATGGCAAATTTTGAGAGTTAATAGCGCGAAAACTACACATCAGATTCTCTTGGAATTTTCAGTGAGTGCTCTGCTGTCATGCTCCTCTATACAATAAAACAACAAAAATACCAACGAATTTTTCATTTTATAGACACTTTAATATGCAAATTTATTCTTGACAACCATTAATTAATTAAAGTTGTTTTTCTGTAGCGGAGCTAGTTACTTCTGGAGTACAATAACCAACCAAGTATCTTGGTTACATCCACTGAGTAAGTGAGAGTAGTACCAGTACTTCTAGGTTGCACAACATACAAGTAGTCAAATGCAAACATGTAGCACATTAATTTAAAAAAAAAAAGGTCTGCTGTTGTCTAGTTGTGTATGTTTTCTGGCATAACCATTACAATTTAATTTGATTTATTGGATTTTAGACCCTAAAGCTGAAATTACAAATCCAGTCACTGATGGACAAGGTATACATGTAGTTGTAATTCAGTCAGCGACTGTTGGTGATGAAGTCTTACAAGAGTTAAAAGACATATTGGCAACAAAAATTGAGTTTGTTTAATTTGAAAGAACTCATAAAATTGTAATAGAAGATCTTTTACAATTTTTTCGTATCTTTCTTTGTTTTCAAGATATTTCAATTTGTTTAATATGTAAATGAATGGTCTCTGATGTCATGAGCAGGGTACAGTATTTTCACATGTAGCAAAATCAGTTATATCTCCAAATTTATTCAATGAAATCACTTGAAACTGTGCACATAAAAATGCCTTGTGACACTAAACATTTCATAACTGATGTTGCTTTCAGTAAAAATACTGCACCCTGCTCATGACATCAGATCCCATCTCATTTACTACATATTAAACAAATTGAAGTATCTTGCAAATGAAGAAAGACACGACAAAGTTGTAAAAGATCTATTACAGTTTCATGAGTTCTTTCAAATTAAACAAACTTAATTTTTATTGCCAGAATTAATATACATGATGTAGTATAAGTACTCTTGTTTTTATAATTATACTGATAGGTGGCAAGCATGAAGTGATGCCAAACCATGTTATTCCATCACCATTGATTGTTGCTGGTTCAGAAGCTGGTGGCAATGAGAAAGAACAAGTTTTAAGTATTGGAAAACATCCTAGTTTGGTCAAGGTAAAGACTTTCATAATTATTCCAAGGCTATGGTAATTTCAGTGTGCCATTTTTATTTATTTTTGGTGAATGGTGAAATATGCACAGTGGACATCAAACATTTTTAGTATGCAGTATTACCTCATGTTAGTATCTTTCTGTTTGATGGGGAATCTTGTGTGAATACTGTGCACTGTAGAAATCTGATTTAGGTAATGTTTTTTACAGGGTTCTCAGAAAAAAATACAAGCTGCAGTCAAACGAAAACAACAAGAAAGAGGTGAATAATAATAATAATAATAATAAATAATAATAAACTTTATTTCAGTGTCTAGATTCTTTAGCATTGACAGCTAATTGGGGACACTATTTACCTAAATTACTTACATAAAATGTTGCCTATAAACTAAATAAATAATAGAGACAGATAATAATCTAACAGCAGCTAACATAATTAAGTACTACAGAGATCACAGCAATTACAATTATTTTTCAACAAACTGTCAATATCTAGTTTGCGAATGGTACCCCTAAATACATCAAGGCTAGGCGAGCTTTTAATGTCACTACTCAGCCTTGACCATAAAACCGGTCCTAAATATCGCAGCGAGTGCTTGCCATAGCTGATGGTATTAAATCTTGGTATGTCAAAATCGCTGTTTCTTAATGAGTAGCGTACGTTTTTGACATTGAAAATATCAGCTACACTTCTGGGTGCCAATTGATTTTTAACTTTGTACATGTATATGGCAATATCTTGTAGTCTCCTATTCTGTAACGACGGCAACCCCGCTCGCTCAAGGAGCGCCTCATAAGAATCTAACTTATTTCTATATATAGCTCTCAGTGCCCGTTCTTGGATGCGCTCTACCTTTCTGCTATCAGAGGCTTTACAAAAATTCCATATTACATGACAATAAGTAAGGTACGGGAGGATTGATGACTTATAAATAGTTAATTTAGCCGAACAGGGGATCAGATTGCGCAAACGCATTAGAACTCCCACTTTCTTACTGGCCTTCTTACATAGTTCGCTAATATGATAACTAAAATTAATGCTTTCATCAATATCTACTCCCAGTAACTTAATATAATTAGTGTTCTTAATTATCTGGTCATCTATTTGTATATCGAGGTTCTGGTTGTTTCTATTTACCCCCTAGGATCAATAAGTAATGACTGAAACTTATCGCAATTTGCTAGGAGGTAATTGTCCTTATACCATGATGCGGCTCGCTGACCCTCTTCCTCCAAGCTATTCTTTGTTGTGTCAGAATCTGTTCCTGATGTGTACAACTGGTGATCATCGGCGTACATTGTCAAGCTAGCGTTTCTAACGCAATAAGACATGTCATTTTGGAAAAGGTTCCATAATAGAGGTCCAAAAGATGAACCTTGAGGACAGCCTCGTGTCATTTCCTTCCATTCACTGGTAGTACTGTTGTCCAACTTTACTCTGTTCCTTCTATTATCAAAAAACGATCGCATAAGACTAAGAGAGCTGGGAGAAAATCCATACGCTTCAAGCTTTTTAAGGGTGAGTGAGTGGCTCAAAGAATCGAAAGCCTTACTCATGTCTGTGGAGAGCACCCATACGAGTTCTTTTCGATCAATAGCATGCTTCCAGTCCTCAACCAGACGAAGTAAGCTGGTCTCACAGCTATGACTCTTTCTATAGGCCGTCATTCTTTTATACAGAGTAGGATCATATTGGCTGTTCACCTGTTTACTAAGGATCTGCTCGAATATCTTATCAACAGTCAAAAGTGACGTAATTGGTCTATAATTTTGTTTTTCCTGAACATCACCCTTCTTAAACGCAGGTGTCCACTCCCCCAGTTTCCACAAATGTGGCCATCTGCTCTGCACTATGCAATCATTGAATAGCCTTGTTAGGGAAGGTGCGATCCCAGCGGCTACATTCTTCAACAGTTTAGGCGGTGCTCCCGGATCCCATCCACATGACTTTCTGGGGTTAAGCTTTTCCATAACACTTTGTACCTCGTCCTGGCTAAATTGCTTGAACTCGAACGTAAAGCCTTCATATGCTTCCTGTATAGCCTTTACACTACTGTGATCACAATGGTCATTTTCTGTAAGGTCATTAACATGATTACCTCCTATACTGGAAGCTGCAGTAGAAAAATAATTGGCCAGTGTCTCTGCAATCACAGATTGGTTCTTTATTACAGTTCCCTCATTTGTTCTTAAACTTATTTCTGCAGAATGTTTGACATTGTCACTAATAAATGGTTTAAACGTGTTGTAAAATGCAGTTGGCTTGCTGTGCAACTCCTCAGACTTTTTTTTGCCAGTATGCACGAATTGCCTTTCTACGTTCTTTACTGGCAATATTCCTGTACTTCTTTTTTAACTCAAAGTTATCTTGGGTACGATTCTTGGCAAATATAACACCATACTTTCTCTTATTCCTTATCGCCTTTTTCCATTCCATTGTGACAACTTTTCTTTGTTCAATAATGGCTAAGTGTAACATTACAGTCACCTCTAGAATGCCAGGAAAATGCTGTAGATAACTAGATATCCAAGCTTGGCATGAGAAATCAGTAGCCTGAGACACCATCATGTTATATAAAGCACTGCCATTTTTCTTCACAGCATTTTTCGTTTTGTGACTGTTTACTTTCAATACATGTAGATTCAAAGGGCAAGAGAAGGAAATCAGATGATCTTGATCCCTTAGACCCTGCAGCCTATTCAGATGTCCCAAGGTTGGTGGAGATAATATTAAATGTACATGGAGGATGCAGTTTGGTTATGAAATTAAAATTTCACGTTTAACTTTCAGAGGAACATGGTCAACTGGGTTGGTAGAAAAAGGAGAAGCCAAAACTGGAGTGGACACAACAGCCAATGGGCCACTGTTTCAGCAAAGACCATACCCCAGCCCTGGAGAGGTTCTGCGTAGAAATGCAGGCATTAAAACATAAGTACTGACAGTAGGCTTTTACATCTACACTGTAATTAAAATTTGGATATTGTACATCAAGAAACATTGCATCAAAACTGTTAAGGTTTGAAATGCATAGAGGAAGGGATGCACAGTAACAAAACCAAATTTTAAAGGTTGGCTGTAACAGAAAAGTTCTGACCACACAATGATAAGTCTACGTATATATTATGACATGCTATTTCTTAAACAGAAAAGAGTTGTGTAAAGAGTCATGTACAGTACATTAGTTTTATCTGTTGTAATCCACCTATCAGTGGCATGTAATGAAATAATTTATTAGTGTTTTAATAGAGTACTATATAGTATTGTATACATGTATTGTTTTTAAAAGAGAGAAGCTTTGTTCATGGAACAAAGTAGAAATGTGCAATGAAATATGTTGTGCAAGCACAAGCCCTTTATCAGAGACATCTGTGGTTGGGAGATTATATGAGACTCCATCCAATTGGTGAAGTGTTCTTTCAAGTTATTTTTGCTGCTTTAATTCACGTTGTCACAAAATCAACCCCAAATGTCATCTCTCAACTGAATGAAAGAAATGTCCACTGCAAAACAAGAGGGAGAAACTTTGTTTTGTTGCACTAGTACTAAAATTTCATAGCATTTATAGTATAATTTGTATGCACAATTTTCATTGGTTACAACACTTACTTTTTCAAACTGGTTTCATTTGTGTTCTTGCTTTGTCTTTTTGTTCTTGAACTTTAAAATGTGTGTAGCAAATGATACCAAGCAGTGTTAGGCCAACCCCAATGAGCTGGTTTGCTGAAACTGGATCATGAAATAATAGAACACCACCTACTAAAGTTATACAAAATTTCAGATGACCCACCATATTGTAGCTGTTCACCATAGTCAAGGTAAAGCAATGTCTAAGATGAAGAATTTCAACAAAATGATCCCAGTTCTTTTAGCCCATTTTTGGCCAGCCTTTCACTTCCAAGGCAAGTATTAATTAGCATTTTATTATGGCCAATGCTATTTTATTTAGCAGAAGGAACTGGAAGATGCCCGATGTTTTTTGAAGATGGTGCTCCTGAACCTCATGTCTTTGTTACATTTTTGAAGTTTGTAAAAATACCACTTCCCAAATCATAAAAAGGATACGTTACTGGTGATGTGTTTCCTATTATCCAATAAATCGATAAATTAACAGAAAAAGCTAAAACTCCTGATAGAATTACAAACCCCTGCAAAATAAGAGAAGTGGGACCTGTATTAATATATTTTTTCAGTAAACACCTACAATTACCTGAAGTAACTGTGTGGAGTACATTACTTACAACTGCTGGAGCTGGCCAAGATGTTAGAAGTCCACCAGGTTGAAAAGGAGGCTCACATAATGGAAAAATAAATGCTAAAACTAAAGCAGATAGTGGAGCCTATGGAAAAGATTTTTAAAGTATTTAATTTCGTGGACCAGTATAAAATCATCACATTTCATTAACCTGATGAAATACAATGAGATTACCTGGTAGTATAGCAACTGCATTGAAGACAATTGGTGTTCTTGTTGTTTACTGCCAACTAACTGTAATTATATATAGATAATGCAATTTATCTTTACTCTTTTAACATTTAAAGTTTAAATGTTAAGAATTTTATTTGTTATATTGTCAGATGATCCTATTTTACGTGAAGGAATCCCAGGTAGTTTGGCTAGAGATTGAATGGGTTAACTCAATTTTCCTTAAATATAACTCAATTATATCTATTCATATTCCAAATACCCAATTATATTTTAACACCCAATCATAACCAATTACTCTACAGTATATTGGAATGGTCAAAATTGTGTGAGCTTAAAATGGGATTACAAGACATAACATCCTGATTTCAGCTGTTGGCCTTTAGAAATCAAATTTACATTGAACTATTTGTTCAAAAACTTGACCCTGAATGTTTAGAAATTGGAAGATACATGTACTGTATACCATGAATTCTTACCACTTGATAAAGAGCAGTAACCAATACCCCCAGCAATGCATAGGTAGTTCCAGCAACATTAAATCGAACATCATACCAGAAATTAATAAATACACCAAAAATTATAGGGAACTGGAAAAAATAAGCAAGCAATATCATAAAGACAAAATAATATAAATACAATATAATACATTGTATAACAATATGATACAATAGAATATTATAATATACAATATTGATAAAAGACTTCTAAAATTTACTAGACTTAAAGTTTAAAGTCATTAATAAATCTTAGTTATAATTACAGACAAATAGCAATAAAAATAAAGGCTTGAAAAAAACTATAGTTTTTAATCTTTCTACTAAAATTTTCATTGTATCAGGCCAAAAGTCAAGACCACCCAAGGAGCAGAGTGCCAACACAGCAGACATAATTAGTACATGAACAATAATTACTGTAATTTTGAAGTCAAAAGATTAATATGAATTATAGTTTAATATCATTAATAATTACGTGATTGACTCTTAATGGGGTATATAGTAATCAAAATTTCAACTTACTATTGTTAACTTGATTTTTGTCGAGTAACTTCGCCGGTAGAAAGTCGTATGAATAAAAAGAATGGCCGGTGTTGTCATGACTTTAGCAACCTGGTAGGTGCCAACAGTATTGTTCTGTAAACTTAGATTTGTAAAAACCACGAAACCACAGAAGCTTAAACAAAGTGGTATCATTTCCCGCATTGGTACGCGTTTAGGAGTGAAGAGATTAAGCCAAATACATAACTGTAATCCAAGATAAGTCGTGAAGAAATGAATGCATGTCAGAGTCACATTGGGGAATTTATAGTTGGTGTATATCCACTTGTTTGAAAAGACGATAGAAATGGAAGAACATAGATTCCAGAGGATACAAATCGTTAGCTTTCCAGTTGAGATGATTCTTTTCGACTCCATATTGTTACCATAACAAATGAACAGTTATACTCTTCAATTTTAAATTTTAAATTTATTGAAAGTGCAATAAAATAACAATTAGAAGCCGGTTGAGCCAGCACTACCAAATAGATCTCGGTCAGCAAAATACCGGAAACGACATACCCCCCGGTGATCATCAAATAGTGTCTTGGTGTACAATAATTTTCTTGATTTTTTTATCTAAATTGTTTTCTTAATAAACTTGAAGTTAATATTGATATAATCGTGCAAATTTTTGGTTTCTGATATTGAGAATTTGTCAATGGCATACAAGCCAAATTGCTTATTTTTTTAGGGTGATTTAGTTGTTTTAACTTTAGTTTATCGATTTGCGGCAATCACTGCAAGTTGGTAGAAAAAGGGAACTACCAAAGACAAAGCATTTGATAGAAATGGGATTGATTTCGGGTATTAATCTTCAGTGGATAAATTTTAGGTGCCACCCACCCCCCCTAGGCTCGATTTCCAGCCTTATCTCGACTCGCGGGACTACCCCCCCCCCTGAGGTTTCTGCGCGTTTACGTTGCCATGGCAATCTCCTGAGCCAAAATGGCGGACGAAGTGGATTCAGAAATCGGAGATGCCGCAGAAGAAATAAGCGACTGTAACTCTAATCTAAACGAAACGAAATCGCTCGAAGACAGGCAAAATGACGAAACTATCTCCCAGCTTTCGGAAAACACTAATGCTTTGGAAATCGAAACAGTCACAGACGAGGTGCGTAAAGAAGAAATTTTCATCTCGAAAGGATTTGGGAATGTTAATTATTTTTGGATGTTACTATTTGCCTGTAGGAGGAATACAGTTACATGGATGATCAAATTGCAAATGGTTTGACACAGCTCGGCCGCTCTGCAGATGGAACGATGCAAGTTTTTTTAGCTTTGTGTTTATCCGTAAGTGTTTTTAAAAATTTTAATAGAGTGGACTTGCACTGCTTCTCAACTTTATTTCAAGCGCGTTTGTTGTGGGACAACTTACTTTGTCTATTACGCCAGACTACTCGCCAAGGTAACGCGGTAACGCTGCTACTATGCATGAAAAGGACGGGTTAAACTGTAGAAACAATTTCATCTTTTTTTTACTTACTTTTAATAGAATGAGGAGCTTACTGATATTTCTGCATTAAAAAACTATGAACATCTTCAAACGGTTATTATATCTCACAACAACCTTACAGGTACTGTACGGATGGTAAATTTTATAGATTTTCACCAAGCTCGTAACTGTACCACAGGGCACTCCCTACCATTCATATAAATAGACATGTTTGGTAGATCTTTGTAAACTCAAATATTCAGAAAACATTTCTGAGTCACAGACAAGTATCAAGACTGCAACCTTCTGATGACCATGCATGTTCAGGGCTGAGATACAGAATTTGTAAATGATAACCATGCACCATCAAAAGGTTGGTGAGTGTGGTCCTGTTTGCAAGAGTTTAGGTTTACAGTGCGGGATCTAGATCTTTGTGAAAGCAGTACATTTTAAAGTTTATCAAAATCGTCAGTTGACTTAGATTGCTTTAATATTTGGAAATCACTGGACTAGCTACTTTACAGTTTACTGATCACCCCTATATAGTGCATCAATTTGCACGGGGTTGCATTGTCAACCAGTATAAATTCTTATTGTATTTTCTTAAATTCTTTTTTGTTTTAAGATTTGACACCACTTGGCTATATGAAAAGTTTAATAAAACTTGATGCTTCTTACAATAAATTAACAACACTTCTGGATTTCCAGCCACCAAGAAATCTGATAGTAAGTAACCACAGAATTATAGATTTAAGTTAATAACCCATTTGGTTTGAGATAAATATATTACTTATTTGATTTTATTCAGGAAGTCGATGTCTCTCATAATTCAATTGAGGAGTTAACAGATCTATCCCAACATCACAGCTTAGTAACTCTAATATTAGATTGTATCCTTTGAAAAATATTTGTATGAGCATCTAGTAAGCAATGTTAGACACATCACATAGATTAAAGGTACCAGCAGACCACAGACTTATAGGGAAAAAGTGGAAACATGATATATATATATATATATTTTTTTTTTTTCTTTATTTTATTACCAATAAAATTAGCTAAGTTACATTGTACATAATTTTGTATCAAAAAATTAGTCTATACAACATCACAATCACTCCATATTTTTTAGTAATGCTAGCTTTTACAACACAGTAGTGTACACTGTAATATGGAAACTTGTTAAATTTTCCTCCCATTTTAATACTGTACCAATAATTGGCAGTTTGTCATATTAAGTAATTAAGTAACCAAAGAATGATACCAGACCATATTTTGGGGGCAATGCTAGCTTATAGCTACAGTTTAATACCGAATAGTGCAATGATTATGGAACAATGGGGGACACATATACATTAAAATTAAATTTATGCAATTATAAAAAGCCACTTTCAGAAATTACAGTATATCATTTAGTTGTGTATTGGTTTTCATGACAATTACATGAAATTTATAAAAGTGACTTTTACATTTATCCTGGTTGAAAGCCTAACCCTTAAAACTAACTTCTATATGCTCCCTAATAAGAAGTTAATACACGTACCTTGGTCTCAGACTCTTCAAATGCTGATCAATGGTTGAGAAATCTCTTCATGTATATATTTTAAAAAAACATACCTGAGATTGACATCTCCTGGAGTGTGATGACCCCAACCAGATGACTTTGGGAGACCTCTGACTATTTTTAATATTTCAATACTTTCAATCACTAATCTACTGTACTTTAATATTAAACTCAACCCCCTTACATTGGCCACCAGATTCTAACCTTTTGAAAATTCATCTTGCTACTTGATACATCTAAAATGAATTAAATTAGATAAACATTAAAATAATTTTATAGGGGAGATGACAAAAAGTAAAGAAAAACAACAAATTTTGAAGCTATTTGATCACTAGTCAAGTCCCCCCCCCCCCTCCCCAAACCCCACTCCCCTCCCCCCTCCCCAAACACCTCCCCCTCCCCAAACCGGCCCACTCCCCTCCCCAAACCCCACTCCCCCCTTCCCCAAACCCCACTCCCCCTTCCCAACCCCGCCGAAGAAAATGGCGACACTGTGTCTATGGAATGTATATACAGAATCCAAAAGTCCAGTAAAACATTCTTTGTTTCTTGAAACTAACGTTTTGCTGTTTCACGAGTTCTTGAATAATTCGAGGATAACTGCTTATGTATAGAATTGTTTTGTTTTCTTACATATGCCGAAGTACGAACTCGAAGACAAAGGAAGAAAACAATGGATCCTCGTCCGAGTGGAACAGTCTTCGCCGCTTCCCGCCGAGCTAGGTTTTCATCAAAAACCTTAAAATACTTAGTTTAACATTTAGAAAGCCTTCCTCAGAGCAATGTGATTCCTTTTACGACCAAAATGCGAAATTTGTCCGGTCGAAAGCACAGTACAAGGTCATGAAATCATGAATACCGAAATTAGGTTCGTAATTCATGTCCTCAACAGATCAACCTTCTTCGCCGATATTTCGTTTAATATTTATAGAAAAGCTATTCCAACGTTGTCTAACACTTCAAGGTATCCATTTATGGTATTCATATTTACGAAGCACCAAAGAAAAGACGAAAAACTGACAGGTGAAGACCGAAGCCGAATTTAATAGCATGCTGGGCGGCGGACGTGCATATTTTATGAACACAAACTTAGAGCAATTAATTAATTAAAAACAAAAGAAAAACGCAACGAATTACCTGACAAGCCAATACATACCAAATATGTTGAATTTCCGCCAGCGTAGAACAACAATTGTAGAAGAAAAACAGTCTGAAAGGACGAAACTTCAAGCACACATTCCTTCTTCCCCAAACACTTTGAAACTGAAAAATATTTCAGAATTTGCGCGATCCACCAATGGTCAATGCTGATTGGTTTAAAAAAGCAAGGTTGTGATTGGTCGTTTCTGCCCATAAATAACCCGTCTGTCCAACTTTCTTACAATATTTAGCCGAAATTCATAATTAATCGTGTAATTCCACGCCGAAGAAAGCCAACATAGAGTACTTCCAATTATGTCCAAGGAAGGAGACAGCTTCAAATAAGAGACTTCACTCGGACGTTGTTTTTTTTTTAATATCATAACTAAAAGTGCCCTTTTTACAAGGAAAAGCCTCTCTTTCACAGCGGCTTCTTTTGCGCGAGTGAGAGCACGCGAAAGTGAGAGCACGCGAAGTAGAATGTGGGAAAACTGCAAGGGTCTCGCGTGCCCCAAATGCCTCGCCTAGTTTTTACGCTTTTAAAAAGTGTGGAAGTATATTTTTCCTGACAAAGTTTTAGATAACGATATCAACGAGATAAAAGGACTTTCTTTTTGCCATTGTTTAAAGAAACTCAGTCTTAGCCACAACATAATTCAGAGAATAAGTGGCTTGACAAATCTACCTTTAACGCATCTTAATCTGGTAAGAAAATAAGCAGTTGAAGAAGTATACAGCAACTATCAATACTTATTCATTGACGCATTCAACAACTCAATTTCACCAGCCAGTCAACCAATCGACCAACCAACCATGCAACGAACAATCAACTATATAACCAACCAACCATGCAACGCAACGAACGATCAACTAACCAACCAACCATGCAACGGCCAACCAACCAATCATGCAACGAACGATCAACTAACCAACCAACCAACCAACCAACCAACCATGCAACGCAACGAACGATCAACCAACCAACCATGCAACGACCAACCAACCAATCATGCAACGAACGATCAACCAACCAACCATGCATGCAACGACCAACCAACCCATCATGCAACGAACGATCAACTAACCAACCAACCATGCAACGACCAACCAACCAATCGACTAACCAACCATGCTACGAACGATCAACTAACCAACCATGCAACGACCAACCAACCAAATTGATCACCAACATCAACCCTCTTGAGATGTTAACACCATTTTATCATTTCAGAGTTATAACAACATCAGGAAAGTCGAAAATATTGAAGGTTTAAAGTATCTAAAGGTAATTAAGGATGACTACTTATACTTACATTGCAAAGGGAAAGGAGAAGAGCGAGAAGAAAGTGGAATGGGAAAAGGAAAGGAAAAAGACAAGGAGAGGCAGAAGGGTGAATTGGAGAGATACAGGAAAGAAACGAAATGAAGAATGATTTCGACAAACCAACATGTTGCCTGTGTTTATATTAGGTCCTTGATCTGTCTGGGAATTACATTAGAAGTCTGAAAGGTTTACAGAACCACGAGTTTCTACAAGAAGTCAATCTTGAGGGGAATCAGGTACTAGGTTTTCGGCGTACGGTAAGGAAAAACAACAGAAAGGACAAGGAAAAAAGACAACACCACCACTATCACTAACAGCACCAACATCAACACCAACAGCTCACCACCACCACCACCACCAACAACAACAACAACAACAACAACAACAACAACAACAACAACAACAACAACAACAACAACAACAACAACAACCACCATCACCAACAACAATAACCATCACCACCACCACCAACAACAACAGTATCTCACCACCACAAACAACTACCACCACAACAGCACCAATAACAACAACACCAACAACGACGACAACCATCACCACAACAACAGTAGCTCACCATCAACACCAACACCACCACCACAAACAACCACCACCACAACAGCAAAAGCAGCAGCAGCAACAACAACAACAACAACAACAACAACAACAACAACAACAACAACAACAACAACAACAACAACAACAACAACAACAACAACAACAACAACAACAACAACAACAACAACAACAACAACAACAACAACAACAACAACGAACAAGAGGCGGGCAGATTGCTCTTGGCATAAACATCCCTTTCATTGAAACACAAATGTGGCGCTGAACTTATGAAATTCCTTTATCTTGAAACTCATTCTGTTTTCCTCAGATAATCGATATCGCTGAAATCCGTTACATACGGGAACTCCAACTTCTCAGAAATTTAAACCTTCACGGAAATCCTATTCAGGTATAGTTCACTGAATTTAACGTCATTTAAATGGGTTTTTTTATCGTAAGTTACCAAGATGTTGCTTTGCTGTTGTTTTATTGCTAGGAAATGCCAGATTACAGGTTGTCTATCTTGTTCAGACTTCAAATGTTGGTGACCTTGGATAATGTGCAAGTGACACCTAGCGAGAAGGTGAGCTACAGTATATACTGTAGATTAAATCTAGGAGTAGCAGTAATGTATAGTGTAAAAATAGGTGCGCACTGCGTACATGTGGTAGTACATGCATCTATAGGCATGGTTGTGTAAACGCAACCTGTAGACGGAAAAACGTAGAGTGTTGCGTAGGCGGTGTTTTGAATAGATAGAGCAAAGAGAAAAGATGGTAAACTACCGAGATTAGTTTTAAAAAGAAATATTGACGTTTCGAGCAGAACCCTTCGCCTTCTGTAATGTTTCAGTCAGCGTACGGCTCGCGAACTCGGGGGCATATTAGTATATATTGGGCGACCGAGTCCTGAATAAAAAGCTTCTTTTTCATTTTACTTGTGTGTGAATTGAGACTGTGTTACTGCCCACGTAGAAACATCACAATGGCAACGAAGATGGGATCATTTTAATAAAAAGTAAGAAGCGAATACGAGGAAGTCTTACGGACCACGATTTTATGAACAAAAACGGGAGTGTTTACTCTGCATCCAAGCACGGCGACGGCAACTTCATCGGTCACTTCACTTCCAACATTCCCACCGTTTAAAGTGCATATGAAGCGAAAATTATTATTGTCTTAAATGAAAGAACTCGTTGTTGAGATATTTCAGTTTCTTTGATATGCAAAGTAAACACTTTGACATCACACGTGTATAATGAGTTATCGGAGAAAGTTCTATATCTTTGCTATTATCAAACGAAATCACTTCGAAGCCGATCCTGTGCGTCTATTTCGCATACAGCATTAGACATACAGATTTTTAATTGATTGCGTTTGATAATAGCAAAGATACCGAACCTTCTCTGATAACTCATTATACACGTGTGACGTCAAAGTGTTTAATTTGCATATTAAAAAAATTGAAATATCTCAACGAGGCACGGAAACGAAGATCTGCAAAAGATGATACTTTGTCGTTTTAAGAGTTCTTTCATTTAAGACAATAATAATTTTCGCTTCATAGGCATTTTAAAGTGCACCTAACCCCAAATATTTTTTTTTCTAAAATCAAATTACTGTGGTTTGTTGAGTACCTCAGTCCAAAATTTTTTTGATTTGGGTGAATTCTCGAGTTTCTATGCCCTGTTGAAATGTCGAAAATCGCCGACATTTTGGTTCACGGCCGAGTTTTCAAAAGGCATGGGAACGAGCACATTTATGACGTAGATTCCGGAACGCCTAGATTGCTCGTTCACTTTAATACTGACTAGTATTTTGTGGGATGTCTACTTTTCTCTATCATGAGAACAGGTACGTGCGTTTGATTTTTAATTTTTCTGATCATATAAACTAAAGCTATACCTTTCAGGTGGTTATACGTCGCGAATGACAAATTTCTGATTTTAATACTATTGTATTTTGTACGCATTGTCAGATATAAATACTATACCGCTCTATAGCTTCTATATCTATGGACTCTTTCTCTAGAACTAGGATGAGCCAAAAACTTAAGATGTTCCTTCAAGTCTGCCGTGGTTTACTATCTGGAAAGCTGTGCGTGTAGCCCTGAGGGAAAGCCGTGCGAAGTGAATATCAAGCTGCGATTCTGCGGATATCAAAGCCGTGCGAGAGCGCCGAGAACGTTCGTCTATTGTTATGGTTTGTCTTCTCTTGCTTATTTATTATTCTAATATCTTTCATTAAATCTGATTCTACACTAGTTTATGCTTCTAAACTTTTATGTATATGTCAACAACGTTCTTTAATAATGTTTAATAAAAATATGATGAAATTGGATATTTGTTTGTTTTCATTTGCGTGAATTATTCTTTATACATTACTATTTATTATATTTCGGCGGTTTCTCCGTCTGTTGGATTTGTTACTTTGTTGATATCGCAACTATTGCTACAAGAATAGTATCCGATGTATAGTATATGTCTATAAACTCTTGCAAGCAGTCCAAAGACAGCCAAGTCAGCTGAGAAACGTTTGGTGAAAAATATATACGAAGTGATTCATACTTCAAAGCTGAAAGCGAACATTCTTTGAATAAAATAATTATATTGGTCTCCGTGCTTCCAGTATTCTTTTGGACATCTCACTGTCTTAAGCTTTTCACAAAATTGCCAGAAGACTGAACTCAGAAGCATATTTTTAACATCTAACTGTGCGAATTGAAATAAGAATATCAAGTGATGGTATCAAGCACTAATAATCTGGCGTTCCGGAATCTACGTCACAAATGTGCTAGTTCCATGCCTTTTGAAACTTTGCTTGCAACTCGGCCGTGAACGAAAATGTCGGCGATTTTCGACATTTCAACAGGGCATAGAAACTCGAGAATTCATCCAAATCAAAAAAATTTTGGACTGAGGTACTCAACAAACCACCGTAATTTGATTTTAGAAAAAAAAATTTGGGGGTTTAGGTGCACTTTAATGTGCATCACAGTAAAATTTCTACAAAATGGTTTTCTAAAACTGAATTACAATATTCGCTTTCCGTATTGTTATTCTTGAAACGAATGAACTAAATTCTACCTCTCTACCAGGTACATGCAACCAATATGTTTAACCCACCACGTGACGTCATAGCAGCACGTGATCACATGGTCCACGTGGTTAGATCATTGATGCAACCAGTCCGAGTCTTCGACAGGTCTGTTTTCTTAGGGAACATGTCGATTTTTTGATTGATTTTTATTTTTATTTATCAGTAAATAATTTATTTATGAGTAAAATGTGTAAACTTTCTACAATTTCTAAAACAATCAGAATATTCACTTTCATGCAATATTTGAGATGATCTTGCTTGACCCGCGTTTCACCTTCGTCAACCATGATCTCATAGGATTTCAAGTTCGTAATCATTGAATAGATTTCAATTATTCAGTGCACCTTGTTGCCTTATTTTCTTAAGATTGTTCACAAGCCTCCAATATTAACTTTCCAATACTTTTTTCAGTACCCTAACCAGCATGGCAACGCCATATCCAATGCTTATCCTAACTGGACCTTGTGGTGCTGGTAAAAGATATCTCACAAAAAAACTATGCCAAGAGTTTCCAGATTATTTTGGACTGGGGTGAGTATACACTAAATAATAATTAACAATATATTAACAATACCATGGGACAGTCAATATACTGCTTCACTGTCAATATACGACTTTACCGTCGATATACAATTATATATTGGATTCAAACATCGGGAGAAAAATCAAAGGACATAACGTTAGGTATAAGATATTTGTACTTGCTTTGTTTAGGGTGTCTACTACGACTCGTCCACGGAGGAAGAAAGAGGAAGATGGCGTTGACTATTTATTTGTGTCACAAGATGAGTTTGAAAGAGATGTGATGGAAGTAAGCAATGTAGGGAGAAAGTAGAGAGGGAGGGAGGGAGGGAGGGAGGGAGGGAGGGAGGGAGGGAGGGAGGGAGGGAGGGAGGGAGGGAAGGAAGGAAGGAAGGAAGGAAGGAAGGAAGGAAGGAAGGAAGGAAGGAAGGAAGGAAGGGAAGGAAAGGAAAGGGGGGAGGGAGGGAGGTAGGGAGGAAAGGGAAGGGAAGGGAAGGGAAGGGAAGGGAAGGGAAGGGAAGACAGACAGGCAGGCAGGCAGGCAGGCAGGCAGGCAGGCAGGCAGGCAGACAGACAGACAGACAGACAGACAGACAGACAGACAGACAGACAGACAGACAGACAGACAGACAGACAGACAGTCAGTTCTTTAATGTTCTCTGCCTTGTTTCAGGGTAAATTTCTACAAACCGCTCAGTCAGGTGGATACCTGTACGGGATTACTAGAGAGGCTATAGAGTCCGTTGCCAGAAAAGGACTGGCGTGTGCTTTACATATGGAGTTTGAGGTACGAACACTCGATTTTGATGGCCTGAGCATGACAACCAAACCCCCTGATTTGTATATAACTGGACTGCATGCCTAAAAAATCTCCCCATTTTTATACACGCTTATCATAAGCCATCCCTGGGGGTTGGAGACGACTTACCAATTCTGCTTGTTTCAGGGTGTTCTCAGTTTCAAGAATACAAGTTTTGAGCCAAGATACGTCTTAATTCTCCCCGAAACTAAACAAGTAAGTATATTAGAAGTCTGTTTAGTGTTTTTTCCCATTTCTTTCTCAAATGTATTGCTTTCTTTCTTTCTTTCTTTCTTTCTTTCTTTCTTTCTTTCTTTCTTTCTTTCTTTCTTTCTTTCTTTCTTTCTTTCTTTCTTTCTTTCTTTCTTTCTTTCTTTCTTTCTTTCTTTCTTTCTTTCTTTCTTTCTTTCTTTCTTTCTTTCTTTCTTTCTTTCTTTCTTTCTTTCTTTCTTTCTTTCTTTCTTAGGAACATGAACACAGGCTTCGAGAGCATTCTTACTATTCCGAATCGTTGATCGTTCAAGCTCTGGATCGCTTTGAGCTTTACGCCAGTACTAACCGAGACAAACCAGGATTTTTTGACATGACTATTATGAACGGTGAGGATACATCACTGAGAATACATGTCACATAATTTAGGGGGGGGGGGGGGGGGAGGTAATATTGGGGGTAGTATAGGATTTTCAGTTTTAAATGGACAAAGTTTTCTCAGTGTACAGCAAGTACAAGTTGGGGTGTTGGTGGCACAGTGGTAAGCGCACGTGCCGTTCACCTCTGCGACCCGGGTTCAATTTCTGCTCTCAGCAGTTATCTGATTAAAATTTCACCTTGGCTGCACGTGAGGAGAGCGCTTCCACTTTGACTATACCAAACACCACAGGTTTCCTCTGGGTCCAATAAGGGATGGCCCTTACTGGATCTCTATAACGAGAACAGTTAGATATAACTGATAGATCTATCCAGTATAAAGAAGATCAAGACGTACAAGCTGTCGTAAATTACGCAAGGAAAGCAAAGTGTCTATGAATTAAAAAATGCGTTGGCGTTTTTGTTGTTTTATTGTACAGAGGAGCATGGCAGGAGCACTCACTGAAAATTTCAAGAGAATCTGATGCGTAGTTTTCGCGCTATTAACTCTCAAAGTTTGCCATGGCTAGTCGTTCTTGGAGAAAAATTAGGCTTTCGGAAACAATGCTTATGACGTACGCAGATGGACAACTATGCATAAGAACAATAGATTTCACTATTAATGTTCCATCTGCGTACGTCATAGGCATTGTTACCAAGAAGCCCAAATTTCGCCAATACAAACTATCCACGGCCAATTTTGAGAGTTGATAGCGCGAAAACTACGCATCAGATTCTCTTGAAATTTTCAGTGAATGCTCCTGTCATGCTCCTCTGTACAATAAAACAACAAAAATGCCAACGTATTTTCCACTTCATAGACACTTTAAGCCTCGATAGATGGGCTTAGTATTTGGACGAGTGACCGCTTGTCTGGGCTTGGGACTCATGTGAGTAGAGTTGTTGGTTCTCTCCTGTGCTTCGAGGTTTTTCTCCGGGTTCTCCAGTTTTCCACCCTCCGCAAAATCAACGTTTTCTAGCTTGAACGATCTTAACTGGCAAATTGTCGATATCTTACTTAATTTCCTCACCGAAACTCAATGTTTACATTACGAGATTTTACTAGCCATAGTGTCAATGGCTTTCTTGCTTGCTTGCTTGCTCGCTCGCTTGCTTGCTTGCTTGCTTGCTTGCTTGCTTGCTTGCTTGTTTGTTTGTTTGTTTGCTTGCTTGCTTGCTTGCTTGCTTGCTTGCTTGCTTGCTTGCTTGCTTGCTTGCTTGCTTGCTTGCTTGCTTGCTTGCTTGCTTGCTTGCTTGCTTGCTTGCTTGCTTGCTTGCTTGCTTGCTTGCTTGCTTGCTTGCTTGCTTGCTTGCTTGCTTGCTTGCTTGCTTGCTTGCTTGCTTGCTTGCTTGCTTGCTTGCTTGCTTGCTTGCTTACCTTGAACCGGTGCGTCATATTCGACACGCTCGCTATATAGTCGACAAGACCGGCGTGTATTTGGGAAGTACTCGAACAGACGACTTTCACGATCATGCGCAGTAGCAACAAATATTCAAATTTTCGTCGGAGATAAAAACAACTGTTTTAGCTGGAACGAGCATATTGAAAATAGTAGAAGTGCAAAGTTTGAAACGAATTGCTTAACAAATGGAAAAAGTTTCACAAGCGGAAAGTTGACCATTCCAACAGGGATTTATTAGTGATTTAATAGGGATTTTGGCTTGGCGGGCGGGAGTTGCACGCCAAGCCAAAATCCCTATTAAATCCCTAGTGGAGAGCAAAACTTCCGAAGAGCGTAGCTTTCGCACTATTTGTCCGATTTATTTTAAACTTTGCACTTTTACTATTTTTAATATGATCTTTCCAGCTAAAACAGTTGTTTTTACCTCCGATGAAAATTTGAAGTAAAGTTGCTACTGCGCATGAGCCTGAAAGTCGTCTATTGTTGTTCGTGGGGAATAAGCGAAAGTCATTTATTTATTTGGATTGCTCTCAAGATTTCTCTTTTGAGAAGCGGTCTTTATCTTAGCAGCGGTATTCACATGAACGCATTGCGCACCTATTTTTTTATAACGGTCTTGAGTGTGTCGCAATAGCTAAGATAGTCCAATGTCACTGCGTTGTATATTTTCGCCGTTTTTTAGATGACCTACACGAAGTTTACAGAAGACTCAAAATGTTGGTATTGGAGTATTTAGGCCTGAGTCCTACAACTACCACAGACTCCGAGTTCATTACGAGCAGCTTTACCGACATGTCGAATGGCTCGAGAGGTTCCGAAGACGCTCCGAGCAATAGCACGACAACCACAACGAACGTATCCCGAGCCTGGTCGAGACCGCGTTCTGATATATCGAACAATTTGATGAAAATGAATCTGAGTTTTCAAAGTTCGAAAATGTCGTCGGTTGAGCAAGAGTCTTTGGATCGCAGACGGACGTTCGCGAAAGCCGCTTTGGCGGGAATTCCTTATGTGTCTAAAGAGCAACTAAACCAACTTAGGTAATGGTATAGGGGGCCCCCAGACCAGTTATACGTAGGTCATTGATCACTCTCTTTCAGTCATTGATATAGAGCACCCACAGTCCAGTTATATATAGGTCAGTGATCACTCTCTTTCAGTCATTGATATCAGAGCACCCACAGTCCAGTTATTTATATATAGGTCAGTGCTCATACAGTCCAGTTATATATAGGTCAGTGATCACTCTCTTTTAGTCATTGATATAGAGCACTCACAGTTCAGTTATATATAGGTCAGTGATCACTCTCTTTCAGTTATTGATACAGAGCACCCACAGTCCAGTTATATATAGGTCAGTGATCACTCTCTTTCAGTCATTGATATAGAGCACCCACAGTCCAGTTATATATAGGTCAGTGATATACACAGACGCGAGCCGAACGTTTGAATTTTCCTTATGATTTAGAAGGATATATAAAAACTGATTCTTTCTCTGTCCAATCTCTAGACATACTGACTATATGGGACAGCAAACAAGCAAGGATTTATCAACGTTATTGAAGCTGCAGCGATCTGTGTCTGCTCCTGTGGACTTCAGTAATTCTCATTTTTCTCTTTTCGTCAACACCAGTACTTTGACGAGCAATCAAGCAGAACTTGGTCAGGAGAGAAATGGGTATGTTCATTTAAATACTTCTTCTCGAGTAACGACATTTATGTCCCGTTTTGTCGGAGCATGGGTGTCAAATTAGTCATGAGATCACCATTCCCATTTATCCATCCATCTCATCCATCCAATCCCTCCATCTTATCCATCTCATCCATCCAATCCCTCCATCTTATCCATCTCATCCACCCATCCCATCCATCCATCCATCCATCCATCCATCCATCCATCTTATCCATCCATCTCATCCATTCCATCCATCCATCCATCTCATCCATCCAATCCCTCCATCTTATCCATCCAATCCCTCCATCCGATCCATTCCATCCATCCAATCCATCCCATCCATCTCATCCATCCATCCCATCCATCCATCCATCCATCCCATCCATTCATCCATCCCATCCATCCATCCATCCCATTCATCCCATCCATCCATCCATCCCATCCATCCATCCCATCCATCCATCCCATCCATCCCCATCCATCCATCCATCCATCCATCCATCCCATCCATCCCATCCATCCCATCCATCCATCCCATCCATCCCATCCATCTCATCCATCCAATCCCTCCATCTTATCCATCCCATCCATCCATCCCATCCATCCATCCCATCCATCCATCCCATCCATCCATCCCATCCATCCATCCCATCCATCCCATCCATCCATCCATCCATCCCATCCATCCATCCCATCCATCCATCCATCCATCCCATCCATCCATCCATCCATCCCATCCATCCATCCATCCATCCATCCATCCATCCATCCATCCATCCCATCCATCTCATCCATCCAATCCCTCCATCTTATCCATCCCATCCATTCCATCCATCCAATCCATTCCATCCATCCCATCCATCTCATCCATCCATCCCATCCATCCATCCCATCCATCCATCCATCCCATCAATCCATCCCATCCATCCCATCCATCCATCCATCCCATCCATCTCATCCATCCCATCCATCCATCTCATCTATCCATCCATCTCATCCATCCATCCATCCATCTCATCCATCCATCCATCCATCCCCATCCATCCATCCATCCATCCATCCATCCATCCATCCATCCATCCATCCATCCATCCATCCATCCATCCATCCATCCATCCATCCATCCATCCATCCATCCATCCCATCCATCTCATCCATCCATCCCATCCATCCCATCCATCCCATCCATCCATCTATCCCATCCATCAATCTCATCCATCCCATCCATCCATCTTCACTTCATGCATTTCAACTTCCGACCAAAGAAAGTCTTCATTTGTACAATTTTCAACTATTCCTTACAATCTCACATTTTAGATCAGAGCTTGACTCAGATTCCGAAACACTAGCGTCCAGCTCGACTCCGTCGTCAGCTCGAGCCTTTTCTCCGAATATGTCCCGAGCCGATTCCGAAGATTCAAGAGAATACTCTTCAGCAGCGTCTCTAGGCATACTTCGGGGGTCTACGCCTTTAGGAGGCCAAGATAAGGAAGAACTGCTTGGAAACATAATATAGAGCGATATTACACGGGGTAATATACATATGTATATATTTATATTGTTAATAGATCCGTTGTTGTAAAAACGTTATTCAACTTAAGAGTATCGTGGGATCATTTTCTGTATCCAATCTTTACTCAAATAAAGTTTTTCAATGATTAAATATTTTAATACTTAATTTCAGGGAAAATGACAGATTTTAAGTCTCAATACCAAAAAATCGTACACTTATATTTGGCGGAATCAATCATAAAATATATATATATATATAAGTCTTGAAGGTTGTGAATTGCCCAGAATTTCAATAACGAAACACTGACGTTCTGAGACAAAGCTCCGGTTTATTAGAGTACTGACAATTCACGATTTAATCTGAAAAAGTACGTTACGACGAAAAAGATAGTCTACCCTATCAGAAAACCGAAACGATTTTGTTCACTAATGAAAAAAGTCGTATAGCGGATGAAAATCTACCTGAGAAACTTAAAACACATGAGTTTTACTTGTCTCAGTACTTATAATAACGGTATAGGTTATCATATGAGGGACGAGGTGATACCAGTTTTATTTCAGGGACGATATCATAAATGTCGTGAGCGAGGGACAATTATAATATCTCCCTGAAAGTGATAAAACTGATATCACCGAGTCACGAACATGACAACCTGTTTATCACAATAATAATCGAAATATAGTAAAGTTAGATATACTGCCGAAACAGAGAACGTAGGAGTCTAACGTTTCGAGCGAAGGCCCTTCGCCAGAGAGAAACGTAAAGAGTGTAAACAAACAACAAGCTTTACACTCTTTACGTTTCTCTCTGCCGAAGTGCCTTCGCTCGAAACGTTAGACTCCTACGTTCTCTGTTTCGGCAGTATATCTAACCTTGCTATATTTCGATAGTTGTTTCTACACTGCCCACGCAGCACGCTACTTTTATCACAATAATATACTTGTACTTTTATCAGGACAATGGGTGGTAAAAACGATATGTCCCGCTGGTATCACCCCGATATTAAAGGCACAAGTATGTGGTGAATTATTTTGTATACTTTTAGATCTATATTGTTTAATGTAAATACCACATGGTTTCCTTCCCCAGTTGATCATTCTTGAAACAAGTTCATTCACATCTCTTCGACATTTGTTGACGAACAAGTTCGAGGTATCTGTAAGACAGGAATACATTTTTATCAATAACGTACATGTGATAAAATGCGATCTACAGTAGTGTAGTGTAATGTAATCTGGTGTGATGTGCCGTGTCGTAGTGTGATGTTATGCTTTGTGATTCGATGTGAGATGTGACATGTGATATGATGTAGTGTAATATGGTGTGTTGCAGTATGATGTGGTGTGTTGCAGTATGATGTGGTGTGGTGTGTTGCAGTGTGATGTGATGTGGTGTGGTGTGGTGTGTTGCAGTGTGGTGTGGTGTGTTGCAGTGTGGTGTGGTGTGTTGCAGTGTGGTGTGGTGTGGTGTGTTGCAGTATGATGTGGTGTTTTGCAGTGTGATGTGGTGTGTTACAGTGTGATGTGGTGTTTTGCAGTGTGATGTGGTGTGTTGCAGTGTGGTGTGGTGTGGTGTGTTGCAGTGTGGTGTGTTGTGGTGTGGTGTGGTGTGGTGTGGTGTGTTGCAGTATGATGTGGTGTGTTGCAGTGTGATGTGGTGTGTTGCAGTGTGGTGTGGTGTGGTGTGTTGCAGTGTGGTGTGTTGCAGTGTCGTGTGGTGTGGTGTGGTGTGTTGCAGTGTGGTGTGTTGTGGTGTGGTGTTGCAGTGTGGTGTGGTGTGGTGTGTTGCAGTGTGGTGTGGTGTGGTGTGGTGTGTTGCAGTGTGGTGTGGTGTGGTGTGTTGCAGTGTGGTGTGGTGTGTTGCAGTGTGGTGTGGTGTGTTGCAGTGTGGTGTGGTGTGGTGTGTTGCAGTGTGGTGTGGTGTGTTGCAGTGTGGTGTGGTGTGTTGCAGTGTGATGTGGTGTTTTGCAGTGTGATGTTGTGTGTTGCGGTGTGATGTGGTGTGTTGCAGTGTGATGTGATGTGATGTGTTGCAGTGTGGTGTGGTGTGTTGCAGTGTGGTGTGGTGTGTTGCAGTGTGATGTGGTGTGTTGCAGTGTGGTGTGGTGTGTTGCAGTGTGATGTGATGTGGTGTGTTGCAGTGTGATGTGATGTGTATGTTCACTGTGATGTGGTG
This sequence comes from Corallium rubrum, assembly GCA_964035015.1. Taxonomy (NCBI): domain Eukaryota; kingdom Metazoa; phylum Cnidaria; class Anthozoa; order Scleralcyonacea; family Coralliidae; genus Corallium; species Corallium rubrum. The sequence continues at coordinate 7,183,408 of OZ036004.1, forward strand.
TGTTGCAGTGTTGCAGTGTGTGTGGTGTGTTGCAGTGTGATGTGATGTGATGTGATGTGATGTGATGTGATGTGATGTGATGTGATGTGATGTGATGTGATGTGATGTGATGTGATGTGATGTGATGTGATGTGTTGCAGTGTGATGTGGTGTTTTGCAGTGCGTTGAGGAATTCGAAAAAGTGATCTACTGCTGTACTAAATTGCATCGCGGACAGTGAGATTAACAAGTATACTGTAATATGTAATTGCCAAAACTGAGGTGGTGACAATTTCATAATCACTTCAGCCTGTCTAACCTGTTAATATGTCCATCAAGCCAATCACGGTAAGCTAACCCAGTGATCCAAGACTGAGGTAGGTTAGAAAATCCAACTTTACAGCCAAGTAAAGCACCTGCTACAGCACAATTAGTGTCTGCATCTCCAGCCTTGAAAAACACAAAAACAAACAACTTTAGTGTGACAATAGAAAGAAGAACGTTTATCTGCGTAGGCAGTGTTTTAGATAGAGCAAAGTAAAAAGATGGTGAACTGCTGAGGTTAGATAAAGGATAAAAAGGACTGGGGGCTAATCATCCTTACTTGCAGCCAGTGGCTGAATTGCAAAGGACGCAGATCAACGTGGCCGTGTCGAGGCATATCAAAGACGCTCCAGCCAGCCGCCATACGACACAGTTCAGACCACGGATCACAGCTAAGATGTTAGGTGTTGATTTTATGGAGGGAGGAAAACCGGAGAACCCGGCGAAAAACCCTCGAAGCACAGGAGAGATCAACTACAACTCTACTCACATGAGTCCAAACCCGACAACGGGGTCATTCCCAAGCAGTCACCCATCCAAGTACTAACCCCGTCTAACCGGGCTTAACTTTTTGGTGAGAGGCAGCGCGCTAACAGCACACGCTACCCATGCTCCCCTGAATTAGATTAGTTTTAATGACGAAATACTGACGTTTCAAGCGTTTAAAATCCAATGAAGGGCTTCGCTCGAAACGTCAGTATTTCGTTATAAAAACTATTCTCAGCAGTTTACCACCTTTTCACGTTCCTCTAAACTAAACTAAACTAAGCTAAAGCAAAGTAAAGTAAAGTAAAGTAAAGTGAAGTGAAGTGAAGTGAAGTGAAGTGAAGTGAAGTGAAGTGAAGTGAAGTGAAGTGAAGTGAAGTGAAGTGAAGTGAAGTGAAGTGACGTGACGTGAAGTGAAGTGAAGTGAAGTGAAGTGAAGTGAAGTGAAGTGAAGTAAAGTAAAGTAAAGTAAAGTAAAGTAAAGTAAAGTAAGTTTCGATCAGGTGAAAAGCCAAATATTATTACATGTACTGTAACGATTGATTAAAACGATTGATTAAAAATTGATTGAATACCTCCATCGTAACCTTCTGGATCGCGTCACGAAAATCTTTCTGTCTGAATGCCCAGAAGCCAGCTCCAAGACACTTCAATGTGTACCCGATTGCAGAAGACGCACCAAGCTCTAATTTCTCTAACTTTTTCTCAAATATATACTGTTTAAGCTCTTTTTTCTGGAATGAAAGTCAAAAAGAAAAGAAGGAATAAAAAAGGCATAAGAAGGAAAGGAAGAGGAAGACACAATAGCTGTGAGGATCAGGGATAATGTAAGATGGGTCCTGAGTGGGGTATGAAAGAGTAAAGAGAAGGAAAGAGAAGTGGAAATGAAAAGTGAAACGGTGAAGTGAGGTAAAGTGAAATGAGATGAAGTGAAATGTGGTGAAGTGAAGTAAAGTGAGACGATCTGAAGTGAAGTGAGGTAACATGAAAACTGAATTAAAGTGAGGGGACATGAAGTGTTAACTGAAGTGGATTGAAGGGAGGTAAAGTGAAGTGATGTGAGGTAAAGTGAAGTGAAGTGAAGTGAAGTGAAGTGAAGTGAAGTGAAGCGAGGTTATTACTTTGTGTTTCGCCCACGAATATGCATTAGGGTTAGGGTTAGAGTTAGGGTTAGGTTTAGGGTTAGGGTTGGGGTTGGGGTTGGGGTTGGGGTAGAATTAGAATTGGGATTAGGATTAGGTTTGAGGATTAGGGTGTTTTCAGGGTCAGGGTCAGAGAATAAAATATTTGTGCGCGAAACACAAAGTAAGCACCTGAAGCGAAGCGAGGTGAGGTGAGGTGAGGTGAGGTGAGGTGAGGTGAGGTGAGGTGAGGTGAAGTGAAGTGAAGTGAAGTGAAGTGAAGTGAAGTGACGTGAAGTGAAGTGAAGTGAAGTGAAGTGAAGTGAAGTGAAGTGAAGTGAAGTGAAGTGAAGTGAAGTGAAGTGAAGTGAAGTGAAGTGAAGTGAAGTGAAGTGAAGTGGAGTGAGGTGAGGTGAGGTGAGGTGAGGTGAGGTGAGGTGAGGTGAAGTGAAGTGAAGTGAAGTGAAGTGAAGTGAAGTGAAGTGAAGTGAAGTGAAGTGAGGTGAGGTGAGGTGAGGTGAGGTGAGGTGAGGTGAGGTGAGGTGAGGTGAGGTGAGGTGAGGTGAGGTGAGGTGAGGTGAAGTGAAGTGAAGTGAAGTGAAGTGAAGTGAAGTGAAGTAAAGTGAGGTGACGTGAAAACTGAATTAAAGTGACGTGACATGAAGTGTGAAGTGAAGTGAAGTGAAGTGAAGTGAAGTGAAGTGAAGTGAAGTGAAGTGAAGTGAAGTGAAGTGAAGTGAAGTGAAGTGAAGTGAAGTGAAGTGACGTGAAAATTGAATTAAAGTGACGTGACATGAAGTGTTAAGGGAAGTGAAGTACTGTAAAGTGAAATGAATTTATGAAATGAAGTGAGGTGAAGCTGCTATTTCAAATTATATCTCATTCTACTCACATGACCCTTATCGGTTATCACTTTTTCTGCCTGTTCATGAGCTTCCCTTGTTATTGCATCAACATCATATTCATCCTTTTTCATATGTTTGCCTTGCAACATCAGTGCAATTGCCACGGTAACAGCAATACATGATGCGATACACCGTGGATCAGCGTGAGTTACCATGCAAGCACTCTTGGTGTTGGCGATAACCTTTTCCAAATTATTAAATTCCATTGTTCCAAGAATAGAAGTCCTCATGACACCACCATTTGGGGCGACAACTCGACCACTCTTCACCCACACGTCATTGGCTGCCTTTGGAGAAATATAAAGGAAAGTTAACGTTACTAAAAGGTTTGACTTCAAAATGAAAAAACTATTTCAATGTGCCATCCAATTTTCAAATGTATTTTGCTCTTCAAAATTAATGTATTTTATTCCTTTATAACTACCACAGACTACCACCATATCACCAACACCACTATCACCACTACCATCTCCACCACTATCATCAATACCAGGTAACATTATAACCACCACCACTGTATCACCAGCACAACTGTCATCACCACCATTATCACCACAATTATCACCACCACTAGGTACCATGATTATAATCACCACTACTATATCACCTAGAACACTACTATCATCACTACCACCAAGTACCATTATAAGCACCACCACTATACCACCAGCACAACTGTCATCACCACCATCATCACCATTATCACCACCATCAGGTACCATGATTATAACCACCATTTAACTATTATATCACCAACACCACTATCATCACTACCACTATCATCACCACCAAGTACTATTATATAAACACCACCACTATAACACCAGAACAATGGTCATCCCCACCATTATTATCATCACCACCACCATCACCAATACCAAGTACTGTACTATTATAACCACCACCACTATATCATGAGTAAATGTCACCATCATCACCATCACTATCACCATGCATGACAACTACTATTACCAGCACCACCATTATCACCAGTATAATCACCACCACCACCACAGTGGGTTCCAACCATTTACTTTAAAAATTATTACCTTGTGAGGATTTGTTATATAATCAGGGTGATGTAACACTTTACTGGTTGTCATACCCAGACCCATTCCACCAAGATCATTTAACTCAGGGAAACCTTTTCTACGCCAGTAGTCAAGTTTAGAAGCAAAAAGTTTTTCATCAAACTAAAAATAATAGAAATATTTGTTTAGCAATAAGGACTTACACCATATAATTTTTACACTCATATCTAGCACTGTTAAAGAGAACTAAGATTATTAATAAATTTATAATTACTTTACCTGTCCACTCTTTTCAACCAATGTTATCAGAATTAAAAGCATTTGATCAGAATCATCAGTCCAGTCACCTTCTTTCCACCTTATTCGATGACTATCATTTGACTTTAAATGGTACTCAAGACTGACAGTTTTTTTCGATGAGTGCTTTCCCACACAGCCATAAACCTTAAAGTGGCAAAACATGAAAGTTACTAAAGGGTAATTGCTAGCACACTGATATAGCACATATGTCTCTCATCTGGCTGAAAATGGGGTTCAATTCGTGCTTGCATGGTACTTTACTAATCTATTTTGACTACAATTTCTCGTTCTCCCAAACTTCCACTCGTGTTTCTATAACTCTATAGAAACACGGAAAATGTTTTCTATTTCTTAAATGTCTCTCATCTGGCTGAAAATGGGGTTCAATTCTTGCTTGCAGGTACTTTACTGAATATAAGGTTCAATTCTTGCTTGCATGGTACTTTACTGAATATAAGGTTCAATCCTTGCTTGCATGGTAGTAACTTTATCAAACATAAGGTTCATTTCTTGCTTGCATGGTACTTCAACGAATATAAGGTTCAATCCTTGCTTGCATGGTAGTAACTTTACCGAATATAAGGTTCAATTCTTGCTTGCATGGTACTTTACCAAACATAATGATAAAATAAAGAACCTTCCCTGTGCATAATGCAAGTACCAAAAGGACCCATAATTACCATAAAGATCACAGCACACGCAAATAAGATCACACTTAAGTTCTTATATTGTATCTCTCCTAACATCACAGTTCTATGCCAACATCGACCAAATGTCTAATTCTACCATCTTCAGTGACTTTTATAATGTGCAGAAATAGTTAATATAATTTTAATAAATGTAAAATAGATCTATATATGGCTTGAAATCATAAAGGTTAACTAGTCTGCAACCCCTGGCATGTTTCACAACCATCCCTATGAATACCCTATGGTTCCTCTCTATATTAAGGAAGATACAGTACTACATCACATCTATCTACAGCCCCCCCCCTCCAAACACCAGGACCAGGGGTGTAGGAAGCTTGAAAAAGTTAGGGGGGCCGGCTCCCACGAGGCACCACCATGGTTGGTGCCGAGTGGGAATATTTTAAGTCTCTAGATCGTTGGAAATGGCATTTTCAGAGTCTCCTCTACCTCTTTCATTTGGCCCTTTCATTAATTCTTTCATTATAATTTGTGAGTCTCTTGCTATCCATGAGTCAGGATGGATTATTATTATTAATTGGCCGATCAGCGCAATCGAAGTTGCACTTATAATGCAATTTTTTTAAATTCAATTATTTGGGGGGGGGAGGCCCAAAAGCTATTCTGACCCCCCTTTATAGTATTGGGGGCTGCGGCCCCCCCCCCTGGCCCCCCTGCTTCCTACGCCCCTGACCAGGACTGTGGGTGTCTCACATAAGGACACCCACAATATTTTAGCAAATTTTAAACAAATTGACATTTTGGAAACTATCTGTAACTCTTCACAAATTGTTCAGTAATAAAAGTTCTTGAAGTTGTTGTGAACTTGTGATGTTATCTTGTATGTAATGTATATATAGTTATTAGTTATCTATTATATTCTGTGAAGGGCATGGCCCTGTTTATGGCATTCTGAGATGCAGGACACCCACAACTTTAAAAAGCTTCCACAGCCCCTGCCAAACACTAACCCTAAAATAACTACTGCATGTAAAATACAGTTGTATTAAATATTAGTAAATAATCAATTTACCATACGGGCTTGTTCCTTGCTCATAAACTCTGTCAATAATCCAATTGCATCTCCAATACAATTGCCATAAATAACACCCTTTATTCGATTAACTAATGCTTCAGGCAAGATATATTTTATATCCTTTTCATGTGGCACTGGTAAAGATTCTTCACTTCTTCCACATTCTTCAGTCATCGTTTCTTCATTGCTACAAGTAGCAGAAGAAGTTTTGAATGTTTCATCACTTGTTGAGCTCACAGAAGCAGCCTTGTCACACATTATTTCTTCACTGGAAGCCACAGAACGTTCAGGTTTTTCGTCAGATGCTGGATATGTCAAAGGCTTTTCAAACTTTTCCCTATTATCCGAAGGAACGTCTGAAAAAGAACCATTTATCGCCACATCACATATCAACTGTCTCTTCTTACGCTTGTTTATTCCGTCTATTCATAATCGTATAAATATGAATATATGATCGTCATGCTCTGTCATACGACCCTGGGTACGAGGTTCTTTCTAATATCGTTTTTCCGAATTCCTTCCTTCACTATCACCAATTCACCTATATTCTTATATCCTAAATCACCAACTTTATCCACTCAATCACCAACTTACTCCATCAAATCACCACCATCTCCATCACCAACATCTCTATCACCATGACAAATAAATATGACAAAATATAACCGCAAAAATTCGTCCCGAATAACCACGGCAAAATTGACATGACAAAATAACCAACAAATTGGACCTCAATAACCATCGCTATATAAGAAGGCAAAATAACCACCGAAATCGGTGGCAAATAACCGCCGCGATAAAACAAGGCAAAATAACCACCGAAATCGGTGCCAAATAACCACCGCGATAAAACAAGGTAAAATAACCATCGAAGTTATTTGGCACCGATTTCGGTGGTTATTTTACCTTGTTTTATCGCGGTGGTTATTTGGCACCGATTTCGGTGGTTATTTTACCTTGTTTTATCGCGGTGGTTATTTGGCACCGATTTCGGTGGTTATTTTACCTTGTTTTATCGCGGTGGTTATTTGGCACCGATTTCGGTGGTTATTTTACCTTGTTTTATCGCGGTGGTTATTTGGCACCGATTTCGGTGGTTATTTTACCTTGTTTTATCGCGGTGGTTATTTGGCACCGATTTCGGTGGTTATTTTACCTTGTTTTATCGCGGTGGTTATTTGGCACCGATTTCGGTGGTTATTTTACCTTCTTTTATCGCGGTGGTTATTTGGCACCGATTTCGGTGGTTATATTTTACCTTGTTTTATCGCGGTGGTTATTTGGCACCGATTTCGGTGGTTATTTTACCTTGTTTTATCGCGGTGGTTATTTGGCACCGATTTCGGTGGTTATTTTACCTTGTTTTATCGCGGTGGTTATTTGGCACCGATTTCGGTGGTTATTTTACCTTGTTATATTGCGGTGGTTATATGGTGGTTATTTTACCTTGTTTTATCGCGGTGGTTATTTGGCACCGATTTCGGTGGTTATTTTACCTTGTTTTATCGCGGTGGTTATTTGGCACCGATTTCGGCGGTTATTTTACCTTGTTTTATCGCGGTGGTTATTTGGCACCGATTTCGGTGGTTATTTTACCTTGTTTTATCGCGGTGGTTATTTGGCACCGATTTCGGTGGTTATTTTACCTTGTTTTATCGCGGTGCTTATTTGACACCGATTTCGGCGGTTATTTTACCTTGTTATATTGCGGTGGTTATTTGGTGGTTATTTTACCTTGTTTTATCGCGGTGGTTATTTGGGACCGATTTCGGTGGTTATTTTACCTTGTTTTATTGCGGTGGTTATTTGGGACCGATTTCGGTGGTTATTTTACCTTGTTTTATCGCGGTGGTTATTTGGGACCGATTTCGGTGGTTATTTTACCTTGTTTTATCGCGGTGGTTATTTGGGACCGATTTCGGTGGTTATTTTACCTTGTTTTATTGCGGTGGTTATTTGGTGGTTATTTTACCTTGTTTTATCGCGGTGGTTATTTGGCACCGATTTCGGTGGTTATTTTACCTTGTTTTATCGCGGTGGTTATTTGGCACCGATTTCGGTGGTTATTTTACCTTGTTATATTGCGGTGGTTATTTGGTGGTTATTTTACCTTGTTTTATCGCGGTGGTTATTTGGGACCGATTTCGGTGGTTAATTTTCCTTGTTTTATCGCGGTGGTTATTTGGCACCAATTTCGGTGGTTATTTTACTTTGTTTTATCGCGGTGGTTATTTGGCACCGATTTCGGTGGTTATTTTACCTTGTTTTATCGCGGTGGTTATTTGGCACCGATTTCGGTGGTTATTTTAATTTGTTATATTGCGGTGGTTATTTGGTGGTTATTTTACCTTGTTTTATCGCGGTGGTTATTTGGCACCGATTTCGGTGGTTATTTTACCTTGTTTTATCGCGGTCGTTATTTCGCACCGATTTCGGTGGTTATTTTACCTTGTTATATTGCGGTGGTTATTTGGTGGTTATTTTACCTTGTTTTATCGCGGTGGTTATTTGGCACCGATTTCGGTGGTTATTTTACCTTGTTTTATCGCGGTGGTTATTTGGCACCGATTTCGGTGGTTATTTTACCTTGTTTTATCGCGGTGGTTATTTGGCACCGATTTCGGTGGTTATTTTACCTTGTTTTATCGCGGTGCTTATTTGGCACCGATTTCGGCGGTTATTTTACCTTGTTATATTGCGGTGGTTATTTGGTGGTTATTTTACCTTGTTTTACCGCGGTGGTTATTTGGCACCGATTTCGGTGGTTATTTTACCTTGTTTTATCGCGGTGGTTATTTGGCACCGATTTCGGTGGTTATTTTACCTTGTTATATTGCGGTGGTTATTTGGTGGTTATTTTACCTTGTTTTATCGCGGTGGTTATTTGGCACCGATTTCGGTGGTTATTTTACCTTGTTATATTGCGGTGGTTATATGGTGGTTATTTTACCTTGTTTTATCGCGGTGGTTATTTGGCACCGATTTCGGTGGTTATTTTACCTTGTTTTATCGCGGTGGTTATTTGGCACCGATTTCGGCGGTTATTTTACCTTGTTTTATCGCGGTGGTTATTTGGCACCGATTTCGGTGGTTATTTTACCTTGTTTTATTGCGGTGGTTATTTGGGACCGATTTCGGTGGTTATTTTACCTTGTTTTATTGCGGTGGTTATTTGGGACCGATTTCGGTGGTTATTTTACCTTGTTTTATTGCGGTGGTTATTTGGACCGATTTCGGTGGTTATTTTACCTTGTTTTATGCGGTGGTTATTTGGGACCGATTTCGGTGGTTATTTTACCTTGTTTTATTGCGGTGGTTATTTGGGACCGATTTCGGTGGTTATTTTACCTTGTTTTATCGCGGTGGTTATTTGGGACCGATTTCGGTGGTTATTTTACCTTGTTTTATTGCGGTGGTTATTTGGGACCGATTTCGGTGGTTATTTTACCTTGTTTTATTGCGGTGGTTATTTGGGACCGATTTCGGTGGTTATTTTACCTTGTTTTATTGCGGTGGTTATTTGGGACCGATTTCGGTGGTTATTTTACCTTGTTTTATGCGGTGGTTATTTACCGATTTCGGTGGTTATTTTACCTTGTTTTATTGCGGTGGTTATTTGGGACCGATTTCGGTGGTTATTTTACCTTGTTTTATTGCGGTGGTTATTTGGGACCGATTTCGGTGGTTATTTTACCTTGTTTTTATCGCGGTGGTTATTTGGCACCGATTTCGGTGGTTATTTTACCTTGTTTTATTGCGGTGGTTATTCGGTGGTTATTTTACCTTGTTTTATCGCGTTGGTTATTTGGCACCGATTTCGGTGGTTAATTTTCCTTGTTTTATCGCGGTGGTTATTTGGCACCGATTTCGGTGGTTATATTTTACCTTGTTTTATCGCGGTGGTTATTTGGCACCGATTTCGGTGGTTATTTTACCTTGTTTTATCGCGGTGGTTATTTGGCACCGATTTCGGTGGTTATTTTACCTTGTTTTATCGCGGTGGTTATTTGGGACCGATTTCGGTGGTTATTTTACCTTGTTTTATTGCGGTGGTTATTTGGCACCGATTTCGGTGGTTATTTTACCTTGTTTTATCGCGGTGGTTATTTGGCACCGATTTCGGTGGTTATTTTACATTGTTTTATCGCGGTGGTTATTTGGCACCGATTTCGGTTGTTATTCCACCTTGTTTTATCGCGGTGGTTATTTGGCACCGATTTCGGTGGTTATTTTACCTTGTTTTATGGCGGTGGTTATTTGGCACCGATTTCGGTGGTTATCTTACCTTGTTTTATCGCGGTGGTTATTTGGCACCGATTTCGGTGGTTATTTTACCTTGTTTTATCGCGGTGGTTATTTGGCACCGATTTCGGTGGTTATTTTACCTTGTTTTATCGCGGCGGTTATTTGGCACCGATTTCGGTGGTTATTTTACCTTGTTTTATCGCGGTGGTTATTTGGCACCGATTTCGGTGGTTATTTTACCTTGTTATATTGCGGTGGTTATATGGTGGTTATTTTACCTTGTTTTATCGCGGTGGTTATTTGGCACCGATTTCGGTGGTTATTTTACCTTGTTTTATCGCGGTGGTTATTTGGCACCGATTTCGGTGGTTATTTTACCTTGTTATATTGCGGTGGTTATTTGGTGGTTATTTTACCTTGTTTTATCGCGGTGGTTATTTGGCACCGATTTCGGTGGTTATTTTACCTTGTTTTATCGCGGTGGTTATTTGGCACCGATTTCGGTGGTTATTTTACCTTGTTATATTGCGGTGGTTATTTGGTGGTTATTTTACCTTGTTTTATCGCGGTGGTTATTTGGGACCGATTTCGGTGGTTAATTTTCCTTGTTTTATCGCGGTGGTTATTTGGCACCAATTTTGGTGGTTATTTTACCTTGTTTTATCGCGGTGGTTATTTGGGACCGATTTCGGTGGTTATTTTACCTTGTTTTATCGCGGTGGTTATTTGGGACCGATTTCGGTGGTTATTTTACCTTGTTTTATGCGGTGGTTATTTGGGACCGATTTCGGTGGTTATTTTACCTTGTTTTATTGCGGTGGTTATTTGGGACCGATTTCGGTGGTTATTTTACCTTGTTTTATCGCGGTGGTTATTTGGGACCGATTTCGGTGGTTATTTTACCTTGTTTTATCGCGGTGGTTATTTGGGACCGATTTCGGTGGTTATTTTACCTTGTTTTATTGCGGTGGTTATTTGGGACCGATTTCGGTGGTTATTTTACCTTGTTTTATGCGGTGGTTATTTGGGACCGATTTCGGTGGTTATTTTACCTTGTTTTATGCGGTGGTTATTTGGGACCGATTTCGGTGGTTATTTTACCTTGTTTTATCGCGGTGGTTATTTGGGACCGATTTCGGTGGTTATTTTACCTTGTTTTATCGCGGTGGTTATTTGGGACCGATTTCGGTGGTTATTTTACCTTGTTTTATTGCGGTGGTTATTTGGGACCGATTTCGGTGGTTATTTTACCTTGTTTTATCGCGGTGGTTATTTGGGACCGATTTCGGTGGTTATTTTACCTTGTTTTATCGCGGTGGTTATTTGGGACCGATTTCGGTGGTTATTTTACCTTGTTTTATTGCGGTGGTTATTTGGGACCGATTTCGGTGGTTATTTTACCTTGTTTTATTGCGGTGGTTATTTGGGACCGATTTCGGTGGTTATTTTACCTTGTTTTATTGCGGTGGTTATTTGGGACCGATTTCGGTGGTTATTTTACCTTGTTTTATTGCGGTGGTTATTTGGGACCGATTTCGGTGGTTATTTTACCTTGTTTTATTGCGGTGGTTATTTGGGACCGATTTCGGTGGTTATTTTACCTTGTTTTATTGCGGTGGTTATTTGGGACCGATTTCGGTGGTTATTTTACCTTGTTTTATCGCGGTGGTTATTTGGGACCGATTTCGGTGGTTATTTTACCTTGTTTTATTGCGGTGGTTATTTGGGACCGATTTCGGTGGTTATTTTACCTTGTTTTATCGCGGTGGTTATTTGGGACCGATTTCGGTGGTTATTTTACCTTGTTTTATTGCGGTGGTTATTTGGGACCGATTTCGGTGGTTATTTTACCTTTTTTTTGCGGTGGTTATTTGGGACCGATTTCGGTGGTTATTTTACCTTGTTTTATCGCGGTGGTTATTTGGGACCGATTTCGGTGGTTATTTTACCTTGTTTTATTGCGGTGGTTATTTGGGACCGATTTCGGTGGTTATTTTACCTTGTTTTATTGCGGTGGTTATTTGGGACCGATTTCGGTGGTTATTTTACCTTGTTTTATGCGGTGGTTATTTGGGACCGATTTCGGTGGTTATTTTACCTTGTTTTTATTTGCGGTGGTTATTTGGGACCGATTTCGGTGGTTATTTTACCTTGTTTTATTGCGGTGGTTATTTGGGACCGATTTCGGTGGTTATTTTACCTTGTTTTATTGCGGTGGTTATTTGGGACCGATTTCGGTGGTTATTTTACCTTGTTTTATTGCGGTGGTTATTTGGGACCGATTTCGGTGGTTATTTTACCTTGTTTTATCGCGGTGGTTATTTGGCACCGATTTCGGTGGTTATTTTACCTTGTTTTATCGCGGTGGTTATTTGGCACCGATTTCGGTGGTTATTTTACCTTGTTTTATTGCGGTGGTTATTTGGGACCGATTTCGGTGGTTATTTTACCTTGTTTTATTGCGGTGGTTATTTGGGACCGATTTCGGTGGTTATTTTACCTTGTTTTATTGCGGTGGTTATTTGGGACCGATTTCGGTGGTTATTTTACCTTGTTTTATTGCGGTGGTTATTTGGGACCGATTTCGGTGGTTATTTTACCTTGTTTTATTGCGGTGGTTATTTGGGACCGATTTCGGTGGTTATTTTACCTTGTTTTATTCGCGGTGGTTATTTGGGACCGATTTCGGTGGTTATTTTACCTTGTTTTATTGCGGTGGTTATTTGGGACCGATTTCGGTGGTTATTTTACCTTGTTTTATTGCGGTGGTTATTTGGGACCGATTTCGGTGGTTATTTTACCTTGTTTTATTGCGGTGGTTATTTGGGACCGATTTCGGTGGTTATTTTACCTTGTTTTATTGCGGTGGTTATTTGGGACCGATTTCGGTGGTTATTTTACCTTGTTTTATTGCGGTGGTTATTTGGGACCGATTTCGGTGGTTATTTTACCTTGTTTTATGCGGTGGTTATTTGGGACCGATTTCGGTGGTTATTTTACCTTGTTTTATTGCGGTGGTTATTTGGGACCGATTTCGGTGGTTATTTTACCTTGTTTTATTGCGGTGGTTATTTGGGACCGATTTCGGTGGTTATTTTACCTTGTTTTATTGCGGTGGTTATTTGGGACCGATTTCGGTGGTTATTTTACCTTGTTTTATTGCGGTGGTTATTTGGGACCGATTTCGGTGGTTATTTTACCTTGTTTTATTGCGGTGGTTATTTGGGACCGATTTCGGTGGTTATTTTACCTTGTTTTATTGCGGTGGTTATTTGGGACCGATTTCGGTGGTTATTTTACCTTGTTTTATGCGGTGGTTATTTGGGACCGATTTCGGTGGTTATTTTACCTTGTTTTATTGCGGTGGTTATTTGGGACCGATTTCGGTGGTTATTTTACCTTGTTTTATGCGGTGGTTATTTGGGACCGATTTCGGTGGTTATTTTACCTTGTTTTATTGCGGTGGTTATTTGGGACCGATTTCGGTGGTTATTTTACCTTGTTTTATTGCGGTGGTTATTTGGGACCGATTTCGGTGGTTATTTTACCTTGTTTTATCGCGGTGGTTATTTGGCACCGATTTCGGCGGTTATTTTACCTTGTTTTATCGCGGTGGTTATTTGGCACCGATTTCGGTGGTTATTTTACCTTGTTTTATTGCGGTGGTTATTTGGGACCGATTTCGGTGGTTATTTTACCTTGTTTTATTGCGGTGGTTATTTGGGACCGATTTCGGTGGTTATTTTACCTTGTTTTATTGCGGTGGTTATTTGGACCGATTTCGGTGGTTATTTTACCTTGTTTTACCGCGGCGGTTATTTGGCACCGATTTCGGTGGTTATTTTACCTTGTTTTATCGCGGTGGTTATTTGGCACCGATTTCGGTGGTTATTTTACCTTGTTATATTGCGGTGGTTATTTGGTGGTTATTTTACCTTGTTTTATCGCGGTGGTTATTTGGCACCGATTTCGGTGGTTATTTTACCTTGTTATATTGCGGTGGTTATATGGTGGTTATTTTACCTTGTTTTATCGCGGTGGTTATTTGGCACCGATTTCGGTGGTTATTTTACCTTGTTTTATCGCGGTGGTTATTTGGCACCGATTTCGGCTGTTATTTTACCTTGTTTTATCGCGGTGGTTATTTGGCACCGATTTCGGTGGTTATTTTACCTTGTTTTATCGCGGTGGTTATTTGGCACCGATTTCGGTGGTTATTTTACCTTGTTTTATCGCGGTGCTTATTTGGCACCGATTTCGGCGGTTATTTTGCCTTGTTATATTGCGGTGGTTATTTGGTGGTTATTTTACCTTGTTTTATCGCGGTGGTTATTTGGCACCGATTTCGGTGGTTATTTTACCTTGTTTTATCGCGGTGGTTATTTGGCACCGATTTCGGTGGTTATTTTACCTTGTTATATTGCGGTGGTTATTTGGTGGTTATTTTACCTTGTTTTATCGCGGTGGTTATTTGGCACCGATTTCGGTGGTTATTTTACCTTGTTATATTGCGGTGGTTATATGGTGGTTATTTTACCTTGTTTTATCGCGGTGGTTATTTGGCACCGATTTCGGTGGTTATTTTACCTTGTTTTATCGCGGTGGTTATTTGGCACCGATTTCGGTGGTTATTTTACCTTGTTATATTGCGGTGGTTATATGGTGGTTATTTTACCTTGTTTTATCGCGGTGGTTATTTGGCACCGATTTCGGTGGTTATTTTACGTTGTTTTATCGCGGTGGTTATTTGGCACCGATTTCGGCTGTTATTTTACCTTGTTTTATCGCGGTGGTTATTTGGCACCGATTTCGGTGGTTATTTTACCTTGTTTTATCGCGGTGGTTATTTGGCACCGATTTCGGTGGTTATTTTACCTTGTTTTATCGCGGTGCTTGTTTGGCACCGATTTCGGCGGTTATTTTACCTTGTTATATTGCGGTGGTTATTTGGGACCGATTTCGGTGGTTATTTTACCTTGTTTTATTGCGGTGGTTATTTGGGACCGATTTCGGTGGTTATTTTACCTTGTTTTATTGCGGTGGTTATTTGGGACCGATTTCGGTGGTTATTTTACCTTGTTTTATTGCGGTGGTTATTTGGGACCGATTTCGGTGGTTATTTTACCTTGTTTTATTGCGGTGGTTATTTGGGACCGATTTCGGTGGTTATTTTACCTTGTTTTATTGCGGTGGTTATTTGGACCGATTTCGGTGGTTATTTTACCTTGTGCGGTGGTTTTGGGACCGATTTCGGTGGTTATTTTACCTTGTTTTATGCGGTGGTTATTTGGGACCGATTTCGGTGGTTATTTTACCTTGTTTTATTGCGGTGGTTATTTGGGACCGATTTCGGTGGTTATTTTACCTTGTTTTATTGCGGTGGTTATTTGGGACCGATTTCGGTGGTTATTTTACCTTGTTTTATTGCGGTGGTTATTTGGGACCGATTTCGGTGGTTATTTTACCTTGTTTTATTGCGGTGGTTATTTGGGACCGATTTCGGTGGTTATTTTACCTTGTTTTATTGCGGTGGTTATTTGGGACCGATTTCGGTGGTTATTTTACCTTGTTTTATTGCGGTGGTTATTTGGGACCGATTTCGGTGGTTATTTTACCTTGTTTTATTGCGGTGGTTATTTGGGACCGATTTCGGTGGTTATTTTACCTTGTTTTATTGCGGTGGTTATTTGGGACCGATTTCGGTGGTTATTTTACCTTGTTTTATTGCGGTGGTTATTTGGGACCGATTTCGGTGGTTATTTTACCTTGTTTTATTGCGGTGGTTATTTGGGACCGATTTCGGTGGTTATTTTACCTTGTTTTATTGCGGTGGTTATTTGGGACCGATTTCGGTGGTTATTTTACCTTGTTTTATTGCGGTGGTTATTTGGGACCGATTTCGGTGGTTATTTTACCTTGTTTTATCGCGGTGGTTATTTGGCACCGATTTCGGTGGTTATTTTACCTTGTTATATAGCGGTGGTTATTTGGCACCGATTTCGGTGGTTATTTTACCTTGTTTTATCGCGGTGGTTATTTGGCACCGATTTCGGTGGTTATTTTACATTGTTTTATCGCGGTGGTTATTTGGCACCGATTTCGGTTGTTATTCCACCTTGTTTTATCGCGGTGGTTATTTGGCACCGATTTCGGTGGTTATTTTACCTTGTTTTATCGCGGTGGTTATTTGGCACCGATTTCGGTGGTTATTTTACCTTGTTATATTGCGGTGGTTATTTGGTGGTTATTTTACCTTGTTTTATCGCGGTGGTTATTTGGGACCGATTTCGGTGGTTATTTTACCTTGTTTTATGCGGTGGTTATTTGGACCGATTTCGTGGTTATTTACCGATTTCGGTGGTTTTTATTTTACCTTGTTTTATTGCGGTGGTTATTTGGGACCGATTTCGGTGGTTATTTTACCTTGTTTTATTGCGGTGGTTATTTGGGACCGATTTCGGTGGTTATTTTACCTTGTTTTATGCGGTGGTTATTTGGGACCGATTTCGGTGGTTATTTTACCGATTTCGGTGGTTATTTTATTCGTGTTTTACCTTGTTTTATTGCGGTGGTTATTTGGGACCGATTTCGGTGGTTATTTTACCTTGTTTTATGCGGTGGTTATTTGGACCGATTTCGGTGGTTATTTTACCTTGTGCGGTTTATGGACGCGGTGGTTATTGCGGTGGGGACCGATTTCGGTGGTTATTTTACCTTGTTTTATTGCGGTGGTTATTTGGGACCGATTTCGGTGGTTATTTTACCTTGTTTTATTGCGGTGGTTATTTGGGACCGATTTCGGTGGTTATTTTACCTTGTTTTATTGCGGTGGTTATTTGGGACCGATTTCGGTGGTTATTTTACCTTGTTTTATGCGGTGGTTATTTGGGACCGATTTCGGTGGTTATTTTACCTTGTTTTATTGCGGTGGTTATTTGGGACCGATTTCGGTGGTTATTTTACCTTGTTTTATTGCGGTGGTTATTTGGGACCGATTTCGGTGGTTATTTTACCTTGTTTTATTGCGGTGGTTATTTGGGACCGATTTCGGTGGTTATTTTACCTTGTTTTATTGCGGTGGTTATTTGGGACCGATTTCGGTGGTTATTTTACCTTGTTTTATTGCGGTGGTTATTTGGGACCGATTTCGGTGGTTATTTTACCTTGTTTTATTGCGGTGGTTATTTGGGACCGATTTCGGTGGTTATTTTACCTTGTTTTATTGCGGTGGTTATTTGGGACCGATTTCGGTGGTTATTTTACCTTGTTTTATTGCGGTGGTTATTTGGGACCGATTTCGGTGGTTATTTTACCTTGTTTTATTGCGGTGGTTATTTGGGACCGATTTCGGTGGTTATTTTACCTTGTTTTATTGCGGTGGTTATTTGGGACCGATTTCGGTGGTTATTTTACCTTGTTTTATTGCGGTGGTTATTTGGGACCGATTTCGGTGGTTATTTTACCTTGTTTTATTGCGGTGGTTATTTGGGACCGATTTCGGTGGTTATTTTACCTTGTTTTATTGCGGTGGTTATTTGGGACCGATTTCGGTGGTTATTTTACCTTGTTTTATTGCGGTGGTTATTTGGGACCGATTTCGGTGGTTATTTTACCTTGTTTTATTGCGGTGGTTATTTGGGACCGATTTCGGTGGTTATTTTACCTTGTTTTATTGCGGTGGTTATTTGGGACCGATTTCGGTGGTTATTTTACCTTGTTTTATTGCGGTGGTTATTTGGGACCGATTTCGGTGGTTATTTTACCTTGTTTTATTGCGGTGGTTATTTGGGACCGATTTCGGTGGTTATTTTACCTTGTTTTATTGCGGTGGTTATTTGGGACCGATTTCGGTGGTTATTTTACCTTGTTTTATTGCGGTGGTTATTTGGGACCGATTTCGGTGGTTATTTTACCTTGTTTTATTGCGGTGGTTATTTGGGACCGATTTCGGTGGTTATTTTACCTTGTTTTATTGCGGTGGTTATTTGGGACCGATTTCGGTGGTTATTTTACCTTGTTTTATTGCGGTGGTTATTTGGGACCGATTTCGGTGGTTATTTTACCTTGTTTTATTGCGGTGGTTATTTGGGACCGATTTCGGTGGTTATTTTACCTTGTTTTATTGCGGTGGTTATTTGGGACCGATTTCGGTGGTTATTTTACCTTGTTTTATTGCGGTGGTTATTTGGGACCGATTTCGGTGGTTATTTTACCTTGTTTTATTGCGGTGGTTATTTGGGACCGATTTCGGTGGTTATTTTACCTTGTTTTATTGCGGTGGTTATTTGGGACCGATTTCGGTGGTTATTTTACCTTGTTTTATTGCGGTGGTTATTTGGGACCGATTTCGGTGGTTATTTTACCTTGTTTTATTGCGGTGGTTATTTGGGACCGATTTCGGTGGTTATTTTACCTTGTTTTATTGCGGTGGTTATTTGGGACCGATTTCGGTGGTTATTTTACCTTGTTTTATTGCGGTGGTTATTTGGGACCGATTTCGGTGGTTATTTTACCTTGTTTTATTGCGGTGGTTATTTGGGACCGATTTCGGTGGTTATTTTACCTTGTTTTATTGCGGTGGTTATTTGGGACCGATTTCGGTGGTTATTTTACCTTGTTTTATTGCGGTGGTTATTTGGGACCGATTTCGGTGGTTATTTTACCTTGTTTTATGCGGTGGTTATTTGGGACCGATTTCGGTGGTTATTTTACCTTGTTTTATTGCGGTGGTTATTTGGGACCGATTTCGGTGGTTATTTTACCTTGTTTTATTGCGGTGGTTATTTGGGACCGATTTCGGTGGTTATTTTACCTTGTTTTATTGCGGTGGTTATTTGGGACCGATTTCGGTGGTTATTTTACCTTGTTTTATTGCGGTGGTTATTTGGGACCGATTTCGGTGGTTATTTTACCTTGTTTTATTGCGGTGGTTATTTGGGACCGATTTCGGTGGTTATTTTACCTTGTTTTATTGCGGTGGTTATTTGGGACCGATTTCGGTGGTTATTTTACCTTGTTTTATTGCGGTGGTTATTTGGGACCGATTTCGGTGGTTATTTTACCTTGTTTTATTGCGGTGGTTATTTGGGACCGATTTCGGTGGTTATTTTACCTTGTTTTATTGCGGTGGTTATTTGGGACCGATTTCGGTGGTTATTTTACCTTGTTTTATTGCGGTGGTTATTTGGGACCGATTTCGGTGGTTATTTTACCTTGTTTTATCGCGGTGGTTATTTGGGACCGATTTCGGTGGTTATTTTACCTTGTTTTATCGCGGTGGTTATTTGGCACCGATTTCGGTGGTTATTTTACCTTGTTTTATTGCGGTGGTTATTTGGGACCGATTTCGGTGGTTATTTTACCTTGTTTTATTGCGGTGGTTATTTGGGACCGATTTCGGTGGTTATTTTACCTTGTTTTATTGCGGTGGTTATTTGGGACCGATTTCGGTGGTTATTTTACCTTGTTTTATTGCGGTGGTTATTTGGGACCGATTTCGGTGGTTATTTTACCTTGTTTTATTGCGGTGGTTATTTGGCACCGATTTCGGTGGTTATTTTACCTTGTTTTATAGCGGTGGTTATTTGGCACCGATTTCGGTGGTTATTTTACCTTGTTTTATTGCGGTGGTTATTTGGGACCGATTTCGGTGGTTATTTTACCTTGTTTTATTGCGGTGGTTATTTGGGACCGATTTCGGTGGTTATTTTACCTTGTTTTATTGCGGTGGTTATTTGGGACCGATTTCGGTGGTTATTTTACCTTGTTTTATTGCGGTGGTTATTTGGGACCGATTTCGGTGGTTATTTTACCTTGTTTTATTGCGGTGGTTATTTGGGACCGATTTCGGTGGTTATTTTACCTTGTTTTATTGCGGTGGTTATTTGGGACCGATTTCGGTGGTTATTTTACCTTGTTTTATTGCGGTGGTTATTTGGGACCGATTTCGGTGGTTATTTTACCTTGTTTTATTGCGGTGGTTATTTGGGACCGATTTCGGTGGTTATTTTACCTTGTTTTATTGCGGTGGTTATTTGGGACCGATTTCGGTGGTTATTTTACCTTGTTTTATTGCGGTGGTTATTTGGGACCGATTTCGGTGGTTATTTTACCTTGTTTTATTGCGGTGGTTATTTGGGACCGATTTCGGTGGTTATTTTACCTTGTTTTATTGCGGTGGTTATTTGGGACCGATTTCGGTGGTTATTTTACCTTGTTTTATTGCGGTGGTTATTTGGGACCGATTTCGGTGGTTATTTTACCTTGTTTTATTGCGGTGGTTATTTGGGACCGATTTCGGTGGTTATTTTACCTTGTTTTATTGCGGTGGTTATTTGGGACCGATTTCGGTGGTTATTTTACCTTGTTTTATTGCGGTGGTTATTTGGGACCGATTTCGGTGGTTATTTTACCTTGTTTTATCGCGGTGGTTATTTGGCACCGATTTCGGTGGTTATTTTACCTTGTTTTATCGCGGTGGTTATTTGGCACCGATTTCGGTTGTTATTTACCTTGTTTTATTGCGGTGGTTATTTGGGACCGATTTCGGTGGTTATTTTACCTTGTTTTATTGCGGTGGTTATTTGGGACCGATTTCGGTGGTTATTTTACCTTGTTTTATTGCGGTGGTTATTTGGGACCGATTTCGGTGGTTATTTTACCTTGTTTTATTGCGGTGGTTATTTGGGACCGATTTCGGTGGTTATTTTACCTTGTTTTATTGCGGTGGTTATTTGGACCGCGGTGGTTATTTTACCTTGTTTTATGCGGTGGTTATTTGGGACCGATTTCGGTGGTTATTTTACCTTGTTTTATTGCGGTGGTTATTTGGGCTTTCGGTGGTTATTTTACCTTGTTTTATTGCGGTGGTTATTTGGGACCGATTTCGGTGGTTATTTTACCTTGTTTTATTGCGGTGGTTATTTGGGACCGATTTCGGTGGTTATTTTACCTTGTTTTATTGCGGTGGTTATTTGGGACCGATTTCGGTGGTTATTTTACCTTGTTTTATTGCGGTGGTTATTTGGGACCGATTTCGGTGGTTATTTTACCTTGTTTTATTGCGGTGGTTATTTGGGACCGATTTCGGTGGTTATTTTACCTTGTTTTATTGCGGTGGTTATTTGGGACCGATTTCGGTGGTTATTTTACCTTGTTTTATTGCGGTGGTTATTTGGGACCGATTTCGGTGGTTATTTTACCTTGTTTTATCGCGGTGGTTATTTGGCACCGATTTCGGTGGTTATTTTACTTTGTTTTATCGCGGTGGTTATTTGGCACCGATTTCGGTGGTTATTTTACCTTGTTTTATTGCGGTGGTTATTTGGGACCGATTTCGGTGGTTATTTTACCTTGTTTTATTGCGGTGGTTATTTATTTGGGACCGATTTCGTGGTGGTTATTTTACCTTGTTTTATTGCGGTGGTTATTTGGGACCGATTTCGGTGGTTACTTTTTACCTTGGGACCGATTTCGGTGGTTATTTTACCTTGTTTTATCGCGGTCGTTATTTGGGACCGATTTCGGTGGTTATTTTACCTTGTTTTATTGCGGTGGTTATTTGGGACCGATTTCGGTGGTTATTTTACCTTGTTTTATTGCGGTGGTTATTTGGGACCGATTTCGGTGGTTATTTTACCTTGTTATATTGCGGTGGTTATTTGGTTTCGGTGGTTATTTTACCTTGTTTTATCGCGGTGGTTATTTGGCACCGATTTCGGTGGTTATTTTACCTTGTTTTATCGCGGTGGTTATTTGGCACCGATTTCGGTTGTTATTCCACCTTGTTTTATCGCGGTGGTTATTTGGCACCGATTTCGGTGGTTATTTTACCTTGTTTTATCGCGGTGGTTATTTGGCACCGATTTCGGTGGTTATTTTACCTTGTTTTATCGCGGTGGTTATTTGGGACCGATTTCGGTGGTTATTTTACCTTGTTTTATTGCGGTGGTTATTTGGGACCGATTTCGGTGGTTATTTTACCTTGTTTTATCGCGGTGGTTATTTGGCACCGATTTCGGTGGTTATTTTACCTTGTTATATTGCGGTGGTTATTTGGCACCGATTTCGGTGGTTATTTTACCTTGTTTTATCGCGGTGGTTATTTGGGACCGATTTCGGTGGTTATTTTCCTTGTTTTATCGCGGTGGTTATTTGGCACCAATTTCGGTGGTTATTTTACTTTGTTTTATCGCGGTGGTTATTTGGCACCGATTTCGGTGGTTATTTTACCTTGTTTTATCGCGGTGGTTATTTGGCACCGATTTCGGTGGTTATTTTACCTTGTTTTATCGCGGTGGTTATTTGGCACCGATTTCGGTGGTTATTTTACCTTGTTTTATCGCGGTGGTTATTTGGCACCGATTTCGGTTGTTATTCCACCTTGTTTTATCGCGGTGGTTATTTGGCACCGATTTCGGTGGTTATTTTACCTTGTTTTATGGCGGTGGTTATTTGGCACCGATTTCGGTGGTTATTTTACCTTGTTTTATCGCGGTGGTTATTTGGCACCGATTTCGGTGGTTATTTTACCTTGTTTTATCGCGGTGGTTATTTGGTACCGATTTCGGTGGTTATTTTACCTTGTTTTATCGCGGTGGTTATTTGGCACCGATTTCGGTGGTTATTTTACCTTGTTTTATTCGCGGTGGTTATTTGGGACCGATTTCGGTGGTTATTTTACCTTGTTTTATTGCGGTGGTTATTTGGACCGATTTCGGTGGTTATTTTACCTTGTTTTTCGCGGTGGTTATTTGGCACCGATTTCGGTGGTTATTTTACCTTGTTTTATCGCGGTGGTTATTTGGCACCGATTTCGGTGGTTATTTTACCTTGTTATATTGCGGTGGTTATTTGGTGGTTATTTTACCTTGTTTTATCGCGGTGGTTATTTGGCACCGATTTCGGTGGTTATTTTACCTTGTTTTATCGCGGTGGTTATTTGGCACCGATTTCGGTGGTTATTTTACCTTGTTATATTGCGGTGGTTATTTGGCACCAATTTCGGTGGTTATTTAACCTTGTTTTATCGCGGTGGTTATTTGGGACCGATTTCGGTGGTTAATTTTCCTTGTTTTATCGCGGTGGTTATTTGGCACCGATTTCGGTGGTTATATTTTACCTTGTTTTATCGCGGTGGTTATTTGGCACCGATTTCGGTGGTTATTTTACCTTGTTTTATCGCGGTGGTTATTTGGCACCGATTTCGGTGGTTATTTTACCTTGTTTTATCGCGGTGGTTATTTGGCACCGATTTCGGTGGTTATTTTAATTTGTTATATTGCGGTGGTTATTTGGTGGTTATTTTACCTTGTTTTATCGCGGTGGTTATTTGGCACCGATTTCGGTGGTTATTTTACCTTGTTTTATCGCGGTCGTTATTTCGCACCGATTTCGGTGGTTATTTTACCTTGTTATATTGCGGTGGTTATTTGGTGGTTATTTTACCTTGTTTTATCGCGGTGGTTATTTGGCACCGATTTCGGCGGTTATTTTACCTTGTTTTATCGCGGTGGTTATTTGGCACCGATTTCGGTGGTTATTTTACCTTGTTTTATCGCGGTGGTTATTTGGCACCGATTTCGGTGGTTATTTTACCTTGTTTTATCGCGGTGCTTATTTGGCACCGATTTCGGCGGTTATTTTACCTTGTTATATTGCGGTGGTTATTTGGTGGTTATTTTACCTTGTTTTACCGCGGCGGTTATTTGGCACCGATTTCGGTGGTTATTTTACCTTGTTTTATCGCGGTGGTTATTTGGCACCGATTTCGGTGGTTATTTTACCTTGTTATATTGCGGTGGTTATTTGGTGGTTATTTTACCTTGTTTTATCGCGGTGGTTATTTGGCACCGATTTCGGTGGTTATTTTACCTTGTTATATTGCGGTGGTTATATGGTGGTTATTTTACCTTGTTTTATCGCGGTGGTTATTTGGCACCGATTTCGGTGGTTATTTTACCTTGTTTTATCGCGGTGGTTATTTGGCACCGATTTCGGCTGTTATTTTACCTTGTTTTATCGCGGTGGTTATTTGGCACCGATTTCGGTGGTTATTTTACCTTGTTTTATCGCGGTGGTTATTTGGCACCGATTTCGGTGGTTATTTTACCTTGTTTTATCGCGGTGCTTATTTGGCACCGATTTCGGAGGTTATTTTACCTTGTTATATTGCGGTGGTTATTTGGTGGTTATTTTACCTTGTTTTATCGCGGTGGTTATTTGGCACCGATTTCGGTGGTTATTTTACCTTGTTTTATCGCGGTGGTTATTTGGCACCGATTTCGGTGGTTATTTTACCTTGTTATATTGCGGTGGTTATTTGGTGGTTATTTTACCTTGTTTTATCGCGGTGGTTATTTGGCACCGATTTCGGTGGTTATTTTACCTTGTTATATTGCGGTGGTTGTATGGTGGTTATTTTACCTTGTTTTATCGCGGTGGTTATTTGGCACCGATTTCGGTGGTTATTTTACCTTGTTTTATCGCTGTGGTTATTTGGCACCGATTTCGGTGGTTATTTTACCTTGTTATATTGCGGTGGTTATATGGTGGTTATTTTACCTTGTTTTATCGCGGTGGTTATTTGGCACCGATTTCGGTGGTTATTTTACCTTGTTTTATCGCGGTGGTTATTTGGCACCGATTTCGGCTGTTATTTTACCTTGTTTTATTGCGGTGGTTATTTGGGACCGATTTCGGTGGTTATTTTACCTTGTTTTATTGCGGTGGTTATTTGGGACCGATTTCGGTGGTTATTTTACCTTGTTTTATCGCGGTGCTTGTTTGGCACCGATTTCGGCGGTTATTTTACCTTGTTATATTGCGGTGGTTATTTGGACCGATTTCGGTGGTTATTTTACCTTGTTTTATTGCGGTGGTTATTTGGGACCGATTTCGGTGGTTATTTTACCTTGTTTTATTGCGGTGGTTATTTGGGACCGATTTCGGTGGTTATTTTACCTTGTTTTATTGCGGTGGTTATTTGGGACCGATTTCGGTGGTTATTTTACCTTGTTTTATGCGGTGGTTATTTGGGACCGATTTCGGTGGTTATTTTACCTTGTTTTATTGCGGTGGTTATTTGGGACCGATTTCGGTGGTTATTTTACCTTGTTTTATTGCGGTGGTTATTTGGGACCGATTTCGGTGGTTATTTTACCTTGTTTTATTGCGGTGGTTATTTGGGACCGATTTCGGTGGTTATTTTACCTTGTTTTATTGCGGTGGTTATTTGGTGGTTATTTTACCTTGTTTTATCGCGGTGGTTATTTGGCACCGATTTCGGTGGTTATTTTACCTTGTTTTATCGCGGTGGTTATTTGGCACCGATTTCGGTGGTTATTTTACCTTGTTATATTGCGGTGGTTATTTGGTGGTTATTTTACCTTGTTTTATCGCGGTGGTTATTTGGGACCGATTTCGGTGGTTAATTTTCCTTGTTTTATCGCGGTGGTTATTTGGCACCGATTTCGGTGGTTATTTTACTTTGTTTTATCGCGGTGGTTATTTGGCACCGATTTCGGTGGTTATTTTACCTTGTTTTATCGCGGTGGTTATTTGGCACCGATTTCGGTGGTTATTTTACCTTGTTTTATCGCGGTGGTTATTTGGCACCGATTTCGGTGGTTATTTTACCTTGTTTTATCGCGGTGGTTATTTGGCACCGATTTCGGTGGTTATTTTACCTTGTTTTATCGCGGTGGTTATTTGGCACCGATTTCGGTGGTTATTTTACATTGTTTTATCGCGGTGGTTATTTGGCACCGATTTCGGTTGTTATTCCACCTTGTTTTATCGCGGTGGTTATTTGGCACCGATTTCGGTGGTTATTTTACCTTGTTATATTGCGGTGGTTATTTGGTGGTTATTTTACCTTGTTTTATCGCGGTGGTTATTTGGCACCGATTTCGGTGGTTATTTTACCTTGTTATATTGCGGTGGTTATATGGTGGTTATTTTACCTTGTTTTATCGCGGTGGTTATTTGGCACCGATTTCGGTGGTTATTTTACCTTGTTTTATCGCGGTGGTTATTTGGCACCGATTTCGGTGGTTATTTTACCTTGTTATATTGCGGTGGTTATTTGGTGGTTATTTTACCTTGTTTTATCGCGGTGGTTATTTGGCACCGATTTCGGTGGTTATTTTACCTTGTTATATTGCGGTGGTTATTTGGTGGTTATTTTACCTTGTTTTATCGCGGTGGTTATTTGGGACCGATTTCGGTGGTTAATTTTCCTTGTTTTATCGCGGTGGTTATTTGGCACCAATTTCGGTGGTTATTTTACTTTGTTTTATCGCGGTGGTTATTTGGCACCGATTTCGGTGGTTATTTTACCTTGTTTTATCGCGGTGGTTATTTTGCACCGATTTCGGTGGTTATTTTACCTTGTTTTATCGCGGTGGTTATTTGGCACCGATTTCGGTGGTTATTTTACCTTGTTTTATCGCGGTGGTTATTTGGCACCGATTTCGGTGGTTATTTTACCTTGTTTTATCGCGGTGGTTATTTGGCACCGATTTCGGTGGTTATTTTACATTGTTTTATCGCGGTGGTTATTTGGCACCGATTTCGGTTGTTATTCCACCTTGTTTTATCGCGGTGGTTATTTGGCACCGATTTCGGTGGTTATTTTACCTTGTTTTATGGCGGTGGTTATTTGGCACCGATTTCGGTGGTTATCTTACCTTGTTTTATCGCGGTGGTTATTTGGCACCGATTTCGGTGGTTATTTTACCTTGTTTTATCGCGGTGGTTATTTGGCACCGATTTCGGTGGTTATTTTACCTTGTTTTATCGCGGCGGTTATTTGGCACCGATTTCGGTGGTTATTTTACCTTGTTTTATCGCGGTGGTTATTTGGCACCGATTTCGGTGGTTATTTTACCTTGTTATATTGCGGTGGTTATATGGTGGTTATTTTACCTTGTTTTATCGCGGTGGTTATTTGGCACCGATTTCGGTGGTTATTTTACCTTGTTTTATCGCGGTGGTTATTTGGCACCGATTTCGGTGGTTATTTTACCTTGTTTTATCGCGGTGGTTATTTGGCACCGATTTCGGTGGTTATTTTACATTGTTTTATCGCGGTGGTTATTTGGCACCGATTTCGGTTGTTATTCCACCTTGTTTTATCGCGGTGGTTATTTGGCACCGATTTCGGTGGTAATTTTACCTTGTTTTATGGCGGTGGTTATTTGGCACCGATTTCGGTGGTTATCTTACCTTGTTTTATCGCGGTGGTTATTTGGCACCGATTTCGGTGGTTATTTTACCTTGTTTTATCGCGGTGGTTATTTGGCACCGATTTCGGTGGTTATTTTACCTTGTTTTATCGCGGCGGTTATTTGGCACCGATTTCGGTGGTTATTTTACCTTGTTTTATCGCGGTGGTTATTTGGCACCGATTTCGGTGGTTATTTTACCTTGTTATATTGCGGTGGTTATATGGTGGTTATTTTACCTTGTTTTATCGCGGTGGTTATTTGGCACCGATTTCGGTGGTTATTTTACCTTGTTTTATCGCGGTGGTTATTTGGCACCGATTTCGGTGGTTATTTTACCTTGTTTTATCGCGTTGGTTATTTGGCACCGATTTCGGTGGTTAATTTTCCTTGTTTTATCGCGGTGGTTATTTGGCACCAATTTCGGTGGTTATTTTACTTTGTTTTATCGCGGTGGTTATTTGGCACCGATTTCGGTGGTTATTTTACCTTGTTTTATCGCGGTGGTTATTTGGCACCGATTTCGGTGGTTATTTTACCTTGTTTTATCGCGGTGGTTATTTGGCACCGATTTCGGTGGTTATTTTACCTTGTTATATTGCGGTGGTTATTTGGTGGTTATTTTACCTTGTTTTATCGCGGTGGTTATTTGGCACCAATTTCGGTGGTTATTTTACTTTGTTTTATCGCGGTGGTTATTTGGCACCGATTTCGGTGGTTATTTTACCTTGTTTTATCGCGGTGGTTATTTGGCACCGATTTCGGTGGTTATTTTACCTTGTTTTATCGCGGTGGTTATTTGGCACCGATTTCGGTGGTTATTTTACCTTGTTTTATCGCGGTGGTTATTTGGCACCGATTTCGGTGGTTATTTTACCTTGTTTTATCGCGGTGGTTATTTGGCACCGATTTCGGTGGTTATTTTACATTGTTTTATCGCGGTGGTTATTTGGCACCGATTTCGGTTGTTATTCCACCTTGTTTTATCGCGGTGGTTATTTGGCACCGATTTCGGTGCTTATTTTACCTTGTTTTATGGCGGTGGTTATTTGGCACCGATTTCGGTGGTTATCTTACCTTGTTTTATCGCGGTGGTTATTTGGCACCGATTTCGGTGGTTATTTTACCTTGTTTTATCGCGGTGGTTATTTGGCACCGATTTCGGTGGTTATTTTATTTTGTTTTATCGCGGCGGTTATTTGGCACCGATTTCGGTGGTTATTTTACCTTGTTTTATCGCGGTGGTTATTTGGCACCGATTTCGGTGGTTATTTTAACTTGTTTTATCGCGGTGGTTATTTGGCACCGATTTCGGTGGTTATATTTTACCTTGTTTTATCGCGGTGGTTATTTGGCACCGATTTCGGTGGTTATTTTACCTTGTTTTATCGCGGTGGTTATTTGGCACCGATTTCGGTGGTTATTTTAACTTGTTTTATCGCGGTGGTTATTTGGCACCGATTTCGGTGGTTATTTCACCTTGTTTTATCGCGGTGGTTATTTGGCACCGATTTCGGAGGTTATTTTACCTTGTTTTATCGCCGTGGTTATTTGGCACCGATTTCGGTGGTTATTTTACCTTGTTTTATCGCGGTGGTTATTTGGCACCGATTTCGGTGGTTATTTTACCTTGTTTTATCGCGGTGGTTATTTGGCACCGATTTCGGTGGTTATTTTACCTTGTTTTATCGCGGTGGTTATTTGGCACCGATTCCGGTGGTTATTTTACCTTGTTTTATCGCGGTGGTTATTTGGCACCGATTTCGGTGGTTATTTTAACTTGTTTTATCGCGGTGGTTATTTGGCACCGATTTCGGTGGTTATTTCACCTTGTTTTATCGCGGTGGTTATTTGCCACCGATTTCGGTGGTAATTTTACCTTGTTTTATCGCAGTGGTTATTTGGCACCGATTTCGGTGGTTATTTTACTTTGTTTTATCGCGGTGGTTATTTGGCACCGATTTCGGTGATTATTTTACCTTGTTTTATCGCGGTGGTTATTTGGCACCGATTTCGGTAGTTATTTTGCCTTGTTTTATCGCGGTGGTTATTTGGCACCGATTTCGGTGGTTATTTCACCTTGTTTTATCGCGGTGGTTATTTGGCACCGATTTCGGTGGTTATTTTACCTTGTTTTATCGCGGTGGTTATTTGGCTCCGATTTCGGTGGTTATTTTAACTTGTTTTATCGCGGTGGTTATTTGGCACCGATTTCGGTGGTTATATTTTACCTTGTTTTATCGCGGTGGTTATTTGGCACCGATTTCGGTGGTTATTTTACCTTGTTTTATCGCGGTGGTTATTTGGCACCGATTTCGGTGGTTATTTTAACTTGTTTTATCGCGGTGGTTATTTGGCACCGATTTCGGTGGTTATTTCACCTTGTTTTATCGCGGTGGTTATTTGGCACCGATTTCGGTGGTTATTTTACCTTGTTTTATCGCCGTGGTTATTTGGCACCGATTTCGGTGGTTATTTTACCTTGTTTTATCGCGGTGGTTATTTGGCACCGATTTTGGTGGTTATTTTACCTTGTTTTATTGCGGTGGTTATTTGGGACCGATTTCGGTGGTTATTTTACCTTGTTTTATTGCGGTGGTTATTTGGGACCGATTTCGGTGGTTATTTTACCTTGTTTTATTGCGGTGGTTATTTGGGACCGATTTCGGTGGTTATTTC
>OZ036004.1:7213624-7323624 GCA_964035015.1 Corallium rubrum
ATAAAACAAGGTAAAATAACCACCGAAATCGGTGCCAAATAACCACCGCAATATAACAAGGTAAAATAACCACCGAAATCGGTTCCAAATAACCACCGCGATAAAACAAGGTAAAATAACCACCGAAATCGGTGCCAAATAACCACCGCGATAAAACAAGGTAAAATAACCACCGATATCGGTGCCAAATAACCACCGCGATAAAACAAGATAAAATAACCACCGAAATCGGTGCCAAATAACCACCGCGATAAAACAAGGTAAAATAACCACCGAAATCGGTGCCAAATAACCACTGCGATAAAACAAGGTAAAATAACCACCGAAATCGGTGCCAAATAACCACCGCGATAAAACCAGGTAAAATAACCACCGAAATCGGTGCCAAATAACCACCGCGATAAAACAAGGTAAAATAACCACCGAAATCGATGCCAAATAACCACCGCGATAAAACCAGGTAAAATAACCACCGAAATCGGTGCCAAATAACCACCGCGATAAAACAAGGTAAAATAACCACCGAAATCGGTGCCAAATAACCACCGCGATAAAACAAGGTAAAATAACCACCGAAATCGGTGACAAATAACCACCGCGATAAAACCAGGTAAAATAACCACCGAAATCGGTGCCAAATAACCACCGCGATAAAACCAGGTAAAATAACCACCGAAATCGGTGCCAAATAACCACCGCGATAAAACAAGGTAAAATAACCACCGAAATCGGTGCCAAATAACCACCGCGATAAAACAAGGTAAAATAACCACCGAAATCGGTGCCAAATAACCACCGCGATAAAACAAGATAAAATAACCACCGAAATCGGTGCCAAATAACCACCGCGATAAAACAAGGTAAAATAAGCACCGAAATCGGTGCCAAATAACCACCGCGATAAAACAAGGTAAAATAACCACCGAAATCGGTGCCAAATAACCACCGCGATAAAACAAGGTAAAATAACCACCGAAATCGGTGCCAAATAACCACCGCGATAAAACAAGGTAAAATAACCACCGAAATCGGTGCCAAATAACCACCGCAATATAACAAGGTAAAATAACCA
Source organism: Corallium rubrum (assembly GCA_964035015.1). Lineage (NCBI taxonomy): Eukaryota > Metazoa > Cnidaria > Anthozoa > Scleralcyonacea > Coralliidae > Corallium > Corallium rubrum. Next base: position 7,214,697 of record OZ036004.1, read on the forward strand.
CCGAAATCGGTTCCAAATAACCACCGCGATAAAACAAGGTAAAATAACCACCGAAATCGGTGCCAAATAACCACCGCGATAAAACAAGGTAAAATAACCACCGATATCGGTGCCAAATAACCACCGCGATAAAACAAGATAAAATAACCACCGAAATCGGTGCCAAATAACCACCGCGATAAAACAAGGTAAAATAACCACCGAAATCGGTGCCAAATAACCACCGCGATAAAACCAGGTAAAATAACCACCGAAATCGGTACCAAATAACCACCGCGATAAAACCAGGTAAAATAACCACCGAAATCGGTGCCAAATAACCACCGCGATAAAACAAGGTAAAATAACCACCGAAATCGATGCCAAATAACCACCGCGATAAAACCAGGTAAAATAACCACCGAAATCGGTGCCAAATAACCACCGCGATAAAACAAGGTAAAATAACCACCGAAATCGGTGCCAAATAACCACCGCGATAAAACCAGGTAAAATAACCACCGAAATCGGTGCCAAATAACCACCGCGATAAAACAAGGTGAAATAACCACCGAAATCGGTGCCAAATAACCACCGCAATATAACAAGGTAAAATAACCACCGAAATCGGTTCCAAATAACCACCGCGATAAAACAAGGTAAAATAACCACCGAAATCGGTGCCAAATAACCACCGCGATAAAACAAGGTAAAATAACCACCGATATCGGTGCCAAATAACCACCGCGATAAAACAAGATAAAATAACCACCGAAATCGGTGCCAAATAACCACCGCGATAAAACAAGGTAAAATAACCACCGAAATCGGTGCCAAATAACCACCGCGATAAAACAAGGTAAAATAACCACCGAAATCGGTGCCAAATAACCACCGCGATAAAACCAGGTAAAATAACCACCGAAATCGGTGCCAAATAACCACCGCGATAAAACAAGGTAAAATAACCACCGAAATCGATGCCAAATAACCACCGCGATAAAACCAGGTAAAATAACCACCGAAATCGGTGCCAAATAACCACCGCGATAAAACAAGGTAAAATAACCACCGAAATCGGTGCCAAATAACCACCGCGATAAAACAAGGTAAAATAACCACCGAAATCGGTGCCAAATAACCACCGCGATAAAACAAGGTAAAATAACCACCGAAATCGGTGCCAAATAACCACCGCGATAAAACCAGGTAAAATAACCACCGAAATCGGTGCCAAATAACCACCGCGATAAAACAAGGTAAAATAACCACCGAAATCGGTGCCAAATAACCACCGCGATAAAACAAGGTAAAATAACCACCGAAATCGGTGCCAAATAACCACCGCGATAAAACAAGGTGAAATAACCACCGAAATCGGTGCCAAATAACCACCGCGATAAAACAAGGTAAAATAACCACCGAAATCGGTGCCAAATAACCACCGCGATAAAACAAGGTAAAATAACCACCGAAATCGGTGCCAAATAACCACCGCGATAAAACAAGGTAAAATAACCACCGAAATCGGTCCCAAATAACCACCGCGATAAAACAAGGTAAAATAACCACCGAAATCGGTGCCAAATAACCACCGCAATATAACAAGGTAAAATAACCACCGAAATCGGTTCCAAATAACCACCGCGATAAAACAAGGTAAAATAACCACCGAAATCGGTGCCAAATAACCACCGCGATAAAACAAGGTAAAATAACCACCGATATCGGTGCCAAATAACCACCGCGATAAAACAAGGATAAAATAACCACCGAAATCGGTGCCAAATAACCACCGCGATAAAACAAGGTAAAATAACCGCCGAAATCGGTGCCAAATAACCACCGCGATAAAACAAGGTAAAATAACCACCGAAATCGGTGCCAAATAACCACCGCGATAAAACAAGGTAAAATAACCACCGAAATCGGTGCCAAATAACCACCGCGATAAAACCAGGTAAAATAACCACCGAAATCGGTGCCAAATAACCACCGCGATAAAACAAGGTAAAATAACCACCGAAAGCGGTGCCAAATAACCACCGCGATAAAACCAGGTAAAATAACCACCGAAATCGGTGCCAAATAACCACCGCGATAAAACAAGGTAAAATAACCACCGAAATCGGTGCCAAATAACCACCGCGATAAAACAAGGTAAAATAACCACCGAAATCGGTGCCAAATAACCACCGCGATAAAACAAGGTGAAATAACCACCGAAATCGGTGCCAAATAACCACCGCGATAAAACAAGGTAAAATAACCACCGAAATCGGTGCCAAATAACCACCGCGATAAAACAAGGTAAATTAACCACCGAAATCGGTGCCAAATAACCACCGCGATAAAACAAGGTAAAATAACCACCGAAATCGGTGCCAAATAACCACCGCGATAAAACAAGGTAAAATAACCACCGAAATCGGTGCCAAATAACCACCGCGATAAAACAAGGTAAACTAACCACCGAAATCGGTGCCAAATAACCACCGCGATAAAACAAGGTAAAATAACCACCGAAATCGGTGCCAAATAACCACCGCGATAAAACAAGGTAAAATAACCACCGAAATCGGTGCCAAATAACCACCGCGATAAAACAAGGTAAAATAACCACCGAAATCGGTGCCAAATAACCACCGCGATAAAACAAGGTAAAATAACCACCGAAATCGGTGCCAAATAACCACCGCGATAAAACAAGGTAAAATAACCACCGGAATCGGTGACAAATAACCACCGCGATAAAACAAGGTAAAATAACCACCGAAATCGGTGCCAAATAACCACCGCGATAAAACAAGGTAAAATAACCACCGAAATCGGTGCCAAACAACCACCGCGATAAAACAAGGTAAAATAACCACCGAAATCGGTGCCAAATAACCACCGCGATAAAACAAAGTAAAATAACCACCGAAATCGGTGCAAAATAACCACCGCGATAAAACAAGGTAAAATAACCACCGAAATCGGTGCAAAATAACCACCGCGATAAAACAAGGTAAAATAAGTACCGAAATCGGTGCCAAATAACCACCGCGATAAAACAAGGTAAAATAACCACCGAAATCGGTGCCAAATAACCACCGCGATAAAACAAGGAAAAATAACCACCGAAATCGGTGCCAAATAACCGCCGCGATAAAACAAGGTAAAATAACCACCGAAATCGGTGCCAAATAACCACCGCGATAAAACAAGGTAAAATAACCACCGAAATCGGTGCCAAATAACCACCGCGATAAAACAAGGTAAAATAACCACCGAAATCGGTGCCAAATAACCACCGCGATAAAACAAGGTAAAATAACCACCGAAATCGGTGCCAAATAACCACCGCGATAAAACAAGGTAAAATAACCACCGAAATCGGTGCCAAATAACCACCGCGATAAAACAAGGTAAAATAACCACCGAAATCGGTGCCAAATAACCACCGCGATAAAACAAGGTAAAATAACCACCGGAATCGGTGACAAATAACCACCGCGATAAAAAAAGGTAAAATAACCACCGAAATCGGTGCCAAATAACCACCGCGATAAAACAAGGTAAAATAACCACCGAAATCGGTGCCAAACAACCACCGCGATAAAACAAGGTAAAATAACCACCGAAATCGGTGCCAAATAACCACCGCGATAAAACAAGGTAAAATAACCACCGAAATCGGTGCAAAATAACCACCGCGATAAAACAAGGTAAAATAACCACCGAAATCGGTGCCAAATAACCACCGCGATAAAACAAGGTAAAATAAGTACCGAAATCGGTGCCAAATAACCACCGCGATAAAACAAGGTAAAATAACCACCGAAATCGGTGCCAAATAACCACCGCGATAAAACAAGGTAAAATAACCACCGAAATCGGTGCCAAATAACCACCGCGATAAAACAAGGTAAAATAACCACCGAAATCGGTCCCAAATAACCACCGCGATAAAACAAGGTAAAATAACCACCGAAATCGGTGCCAAATAACCACCGCGATAAAACAAGGTAAAATAACCACCGAAATCGGTGCCAAATAACCACCGCGATAAAACAAGGTAAAATAAGCACCGAAATCGGTGCCAAATAACCACCGCGATAAAACAAGGTAAAATAACCACCGAAATCGGTGCCAAATAACCACCGCGATAAAACAAGGTAAAATAAGCACCGAAATCGGTGCCAAATAACCACCGCGATAAAACAAGGTAAAATAACCACCGAAATCGGTGCCAAATAACCAGCGCGATAAAACAAGGTAAAATAACCACCGAAATCGGTGCCAAATAACCACCGCGATAAAACAAGGTAAAATAACCACCGAAATCGGTGCCAAATAACCACCGCGATAAAACAAGGTAAAATAACCACCGAAATCGGTGCCAAATAACCACCGCGATAAAACAAGGTAAAATAACCACCGAAATCGGTGTCAAATAACCACCGCGATAAAACAAGGTAAAATAACCACCGAAATCGGTGCCAAATAACCACCGCGATAAAACAAGGTAAAATAACCACCGAAATCGGTGCCAAATAACCACCGCGATAAAACAAGGTAAAATAACCACCGAAATCGGTGCCAAATAACCACCGCGATAAAACAAGGTAAAATAACCACCGGAATCGGTGACAAATAACCACCGCGATAAAACAAGGTAAAATAACCACCGAAATCGGTGCCAAATAACCACCGCGATAAAACAAGGTAAAATAACCACCGAAATCGGTGCCAAACAACCACCGCGATAAAACAAGGTAAAATAACCACCGAAATCGGTGCCAAATAACCACCGCGATAAAACAAGGTAAAATAACCACCGAAATCGGTGCCAAATAACCACCGCGATAAAACAAGGTAAAATAACCACCGAAATCGGTGCCAAATAACCACCGCGATAAAACAAGGTAAAATAACCACCGGAATCGGTGACAAATAACCACCGCGATAAAACAAGGTAAAATAACCACCGAAATCGGTGCCAAATAACCACCGCGATAAAACAAGGTAAAATAACCACCGAAATCGGTGCCAAACAACCACCGCGATAAAACAAGGTAAAATAACCACCGAAATCGGTGCCAAATAACCACCGCGATAAAACAAGGTAAAATAACCACCGAAATCGGTGCAAAATAACCACCGCGATAAAACAAGGTAAAATAACCACCGAAATCGGTGCCAAATAACCACCGCGATAAAACAAGGTAAAATAACCACCGAAATCGGTGCCAAATAACCACCGCGATAAAACAAGGTAAAATAACCACCGAAATCGGTGCCAAATAACCACCGCGATAAAACAAGGTAAAATAACCACCGAAATCGGTGCCAAATAACCACCGCGATAAAACAAGGAAAAATAACCACCGAAATCGGTGCCAAATAACCACCGCGATAAAACAAGGTAAAATAACCACCGAAATCGGTGCAAAATAACCACCGCGATAAAACAAGGTAAAATAACCACCGAAATCGGTGCCAAATAACCACCGCGATAAAACAAGGTAAAATAACCACCGAAATCGGTGCCAAACAACCACCGCGATAAAACAAGGTAAAATAACCACCGAAATCGGTGCCAAATAACCACCGCGATAAAACAAGGTAAAATAACCACCGAAATCGGTGCAAAATAACCACCGCGATAAAACAAGGTAAAATAACCACCGAAATCGGTGCCAAATAACCACCGCGATAAAACAAGGTAAAATAAGTACCGAAATCGGTGCCAAATAACCACCGCGATAAAACAAGGTAAAATAACCACCGAAATCGGTGCCAAATAACCACCGCGATAAAACAAGGTAAAATAACCACCGAAATCGGTGCCAAATAACCACCGCGATAAAACAAGGTAAAATAACCACCGAAATCGGTCCCAAATAACCACCGCGATAAAACAAGGTAAAATAACCACCGAAATCGGTGCCAAATAACCACCGCGATAAAACAAGGAAAAATAACCACCGAAATCGGTGCCAAATAACCACCGCGATAAAACAAGGTAAAATAACCACCGAAATCGGTGCCAAATAACCACCGCGATAAAACAAGGTAAAATAACCACCGAAATCGGTGCCAAATAACCACCGCGATAAAACAAGGTAAAATAAGCACCGAAATCGGTGCCAAATAACCACCGCGATAAAACAAGGTAAAATAACCACCGAAATCGGTGCCAAATAACCAGCGCGACAAAACAAGGTAAAATAACCACCGAAATCGGTGCCAAATAACCACCGCGATAAAACAAGGTAAAATAACCACCGAAATCGGTGCCAAATAACCACCGCGATAAAACAAGGTAAAATAACCACCGAAATCGGTGCCAAATAACCACCGCGATAAAACAAGGTAAAATAACCACCGAAATCGGTGTCAAATAACCACCGCGATAAAACAAGGTAAAATAACCACCGAAATCGGTGCCAAATAACCACCGCGATAAAACAAGGTAAAATAACCACCGAAATCGGTGCCAAATAACCACCGCGATAAAACAAGGTAAAATAACCACCGAAATCGGTGCCAAATAACCACCGCGATAAAACAAGGTAAAATAACCACCGGAATCGGTGACAAATAACCACCGCGATAAAACAAGGTAAAATAACCACCGAAATCGGTGCCAAATAACCACCGCGATAAAACAAGGTAAAATAACCACCGAAATCGGTGCCAAACAACCACCGCGATAAAACAAGGTAAAATAACCACCGAAATCGGTGCCAAATAACCACCGCGATAAAACAAGGTAAAATAACCACCGAAATCGGTGCCAAATAACCACCGCGATAAAACAAGGTAAAATAACCACCGAAATCGGTGCCAAATAACCACCGCGATAAAACAAGGTAAAATAACCACCGGAATCGGTGACAAATAACCACCGCGATAAAACAAGGTAAAATAACCACCGAAATCGGTGCCAAATAACCACCGCGATAAAACAAGGTAAAATAACCACCGAAATCGGTGCCAAACAACCACCGCGATAAAACAAGGTAAAATAACCACCGAAATCGGTGCCAAATAACCACCGCGATAAAACAAGGTAAAATAACCACCGAAATCGGTGCAAAATAACCACCGCGATAAAACAAGGTAAAATAACCACCGAAATCGGTGCCAAATAACCACCGCGATAAAACAAGGTAAAATAAGTACCGAAATCGGTGCCAAATAACCACCGCGATAAAACAAGGTAAAATAACCACCGAAATCGGTGCCAAATAACCACCGCGATAAAACAAGGTAAAATAACCACCGAAATCGGTGCGAAATAACCACCGCGATAAAACAAGGTAAAATAACCACCGAAATCGGTCCCAAATAACCACCGCGATAAAACAAGGTAAAATAACCACCGAAATCGGTGCCAAATAACCACCGCGATAAAACAAGGAAAAATAACCACCGAAATCGGTGCCAAATAACCACCGCGATAAAACAAGGTAAAATAACCACCGAAATCGGTGCAAAATAACCACCGCGATAAAACAAGGTAAAATAACCACCGAAATCGGTGCCAAATAACCACCGCGATAAAACAAGGTAAAATAACCACCGAAATCGGTGCCAAATAACCACCGCGATAAAACAAGGTAAAGTAACCACCGAAATCGGTGCCAAATAACCACCGCGATAAAACAAGGTAAAATAACCACCGAAATCGGTGCCAAATAACCACCGCGATAAAACAAGGTAAAATAACCACCGAAATCGGTGCCAAATAACCACCGCGATAAAACAAGGTAAGATAACCACCGAAATCGGTGCCAAATAACCACCGCGATAAAACAAGGTAAAATAACCACCGAAATCGGTGCCAAATAACCACCGCGATAAAACAAGGTGAAATAACCACCGAAATCGGTGCCAAATAACCACCGCGATAAAACAAGGTAAAATAGCCACCGAAATCGGTGCCAAATAACCACCGCGATAAATCAAGGTAAAATAACCACCGAAATCGGTGCCAAATAACCACCGCGATAAAACAAGGTAAAATAACCACCGAAATCGGTCCCAAATAACCACCGCGATAAAACAAGGTAAAATAATGTTGCTGGATGAGCTTAAATGGGATAATCTTGAAATAAGGAGATCGAAACAACTAGCTGTGATGATGTATAAAATAATGATTAACAGGGCACCAAGTTATTTAACTAACATGTTTGAGAACATAACTTCTGTACATTCTCATAACTTGAGAAACTCAGAGTATAATGTTTATGTCCCAAGACCATATACTGAAGCTGGCAAAAACAGCTTTCATTATCAGGGAGCGGTTCTCTGGAATAGTCTATCGAGAGATATAAGATGTCAAGACAATGTGAGATCTTTTAAAAAATATTTAAATCGTAGTTAGGTTATTATAGTTATTAGGTATTATTATAAAAGATTGTAAATAATTCATACGTATTCTATATATTTGTAATTGCTTGTAATTTTTTTTTTTTTTTATATATATATATTTGTAATTATTCTTAAAAATTGTACACGGCTCACTGGAAGAGCATGTATTAATGAAGTGATACCGTGTTTAAATAAAGATTATTGATTGATTGATTGATTGATTGATTGATAACCACCGAAATCGGTGCCAAATAACCACCGCGATAAAACAAGGTAAAATAACCACCGAAATCGGTGCCAAATAACCGCCGCGATAAAACAAGGTAAAATAACCACCGAAATCGGTGCCAAATAACCACCGCGATAAAACAAGGTAAAATAACCACCGAAATCGGTGCCAAATAACCACCGCGATAAAACAAGGTAAAATAACCACCGAAATCGGTGCCAAATAACCACCGCGAAAAAAACAAGGTAAAATAACCACCGAAATCGGTCCCAAATAACCACCGCGATAAAACAAGGTAAAATAACCACCGAAATCGGTGACAAAAAACCACCGCGATAAAACAAGGTAAAATAACCACCGAAATCGGTGCCAAATAACCACCGCGATAAAACAAGGTAAAATAACCACCGAAATCGGTGCCAAACAACCACCGCGATAAAACAAGGTAAAATAACCACCGAAATCGGTGCCAAATAACCACCGCGATAAAACAAGGTAAAATAACCACCGAAATCGGTGCCAAATAACCACCGCGATAAAACAAGGTAAAATAACCACCGAAATCGGTGCCAAATAACCACCGCGATAAAACAAGGTAAAATAACCACCGGAATCGGTGACAAATAACCACCGCGATAAAACAAGGTAAAATAACCACCGAAATCGGTGCCAAATAACCACCGCGATAAAACAAGGTAAAATAACCACCGAAATCGGTGCCAAACAACCACCGCGATAAAACAAGGTAAAATAACCACCGAAATCGGTGCCAAATAACCACCGCGATAAAACAAGGTAAAATAACCACCGAAATCGGTGCAAAATAACCACCGCGATAAAACAAGGTAAAATAACCACCGAAATCGGTGCCAAATAACCACCGCGATAAAACAAGGTAAAATAAGTACCGAAATCGGTGCCAAATAACCACCGCGATAAAACAAGGTAAAATAACCACCGAAATCGGTGCCAAATAACCACCGCGATAAAACAAGGTAAAATAACCACCGAAATCGGTGCGAAATAACCACCGCGATAAAACAAGGTAAAATAACCACCGAAATCGGTCCCAAATAACCACCGCGATAAAACAAGGTAAAATAACCACCGAAATCGGTGCCAAATAACCACCGCGATAAAACAAGGTAAAATAACCACCGAAATCGGTGCCAAATAACCACCGCGATAAAACAAGGTAAAATAACCACCGAAATCGGTGCAAAATAACCACCGCGATAAAACAAGGTAAAATAACCACCGAAATCGGTGCCAAATAACCACCGCGATAAAACAAGGTAAAATAAGCACCGAAATCGGTGCCAAATAACCACCGCGATAAAACAAGGTAAAATAACCACCGAAATCGGTGCCAAATAACCACCGCGATAAAACAAGGTAAAATAACCACCGAAATCGGTGCCAAATAACCACCGCGATAAAACAAGGTAAAATAACCACCGAAATCGGTCCCAAATAACCACCGCGATAAAACAAGGTAAAATAACCACCGAAATCGGTGCCAAATAACCACCGCGATAAAACAAGGAAAAATAACCACCGAAATCGGTGCCAAATAACCACCGCGATAAAACAAGGTAAAATAACCACCGAAATCGGTGCCAAATAACCACCGCGATAAAACAAGGTAAAATAACCACCGAAATCGGTGCCAAATAACCACCGCGATAAAACAAGGTAAAGTAACCACCGAAATCGGTGCCAAATAACCACCGCGATAAAACAAGGTAAAATAACCACCGAAATCGGTGCCAAATAACCACCGCGATAAAACAAGGTAAGATAACCACCGAAATCGGTGCCAAATAACCACCGCGATAAAACAAGGTAAAATAACCACCGAAATCGGTGCCAAATAACCACCGCGATAAAACAAGGTGAAATAACCACCGAAATCGGTGCCAAATAACCACCGCGATAAAACAAGGTAAAATAGCCACCGAAATCGGTGCCAAATAACCACCGCGATAAATCAAGGTAAAATAACCACCGAAATCGGTGCCAAATAACCACCGCGATAAAACAAGGTAAAATAACCACCGAAATCGGTCCCAAATAACCACCGCGATAAAACAAGGTAAAATAATGTTGCTGGATGAGCTTAAATGGGATAATCTTGAAATAAGGAGATCGAAACAACTAGCTGTGATGATGTATAAAATAATGATTAACAGGGCACCAAGTTATTTAACTAACATGTTTGAGAACATAACTTCTGTACATTCTCATAACTTGAGAAACTCAGAGTATAATGTTTATGTCCCAAGACCATATACTGAAGCTGGCAAAAACAGCTTTCATTATCAGGGAGCGGTTCTCTGGAATAGTCTATCGAGAGATATAAGATGTCAAGACAATGTGAGATCTTTTAAAAAATATTTAAATCGTAGTTAGGTTATTATAGTTATTAGGTATTATTATAAAAGATTGTAAATAATTCATACGTATTCTATATATTTGTAATTGCTTGTAATTTTTTTTTTTTTTTTTTTTTTTTATATATATATATTTGTAATTATTATTAAAAATTGTACACGGCTCACTGGAAGAGCATGTATTAATGAAGTGATACCGTGTTTAAATAAAGATTATTGATTGATTGATTGATTGATTGATTGATAACCACCGAAATCGGTGCCAAATAACCACCGCGATAAAACAAGGAAAAATAACCACCGAAATCGGTGCCAAATAACCGCCGCGATAAAACAAGGTAAAATAACCACCGAAATCGGTGCCAAATAACCACCGCGATAAAACAAGGTAAAATAACCACCGAAATCGGTGCCAAATAACCACCGCGATAAAACAAGGTAAAATAACCACCGAAATCGGTGCCAAATAACCACCGCGATAAAACAAGGTAAAATAACCACCGAAATCGGTCCCAAATAACCACCGCGATAAAACAAGGTAAAATAACCACCGAAATCGGTGACAAATAACCACCGCGATAAAACAAGGTAAAATAACCACCGAAATCGGTGCCAAATAACCACCGCGATAAAACAAGGTAAAATAACCACCGAAATCGGTGCCAAACAACCACCGCGATAAAACAAGGTAAAATAACCACCGAAATCGGTGCCAAATAACCACCGCGATAAAACAAGGTAAAATAACCACCGAAATCGGTGCCAAATAACCACCGCGATAAAACAAGGTAAAATAACCACCGAAATCGGTGCCAAATAACCACCGCGATAAAACAAGGTAAAATAACCACCGGAATCGGTGACAAATAACCACCGCGATAAAACAAGGTAAAATAACCACCGAAATCGGTGCCAAATAACCACCGCGATAAAACAAGGTAAAATAACCACCGAAATCGGTGCCAAATAACCACCGCGATAAAACAAGGTAAAATAACCACCGAAATCGGTGCCAAATAACCACCGCGATAAAACAAGGTAAAATAACCACCGAAATCGGTGCAAAATAACCACCGCGATAAAACAAGGTAAAATAACCACCGAAATCGGTGCCAAATAACCACCGCGATAAAACAAGGTAAAATAACCACCGAAATCGGTGCCAAATAACCACCGCGATAAAACAAGGTAAAATAACCACCGAAATCGGTGCCAAATAACCGCCGCGATAAAACAAGGTAAAATAACCACCGAAATCGGTGCCAAATAACCACCGCGATAAAACAAGGTAAAATAACCACCGAAATCGGTGCCAAATAACCACCGCGATAAAACAAGGTAAAATAACCACCGAAATCGGTGCCAAATAACCACCGCGATAAAACAAGGTAAAATAACCACCGAAATCGGTGCCAAACAACCACCGCGATAAAACAAGGTAAAATAACCACCGAAATCGGTGCCAAATAACCACCGCGATAAAACAAGGTAAAATAACCACCGAAATCGGTGCCAAATAACCACCGCGATAAAACAAGGTAAAATAACCACCGGAATCGGTGACAAATAACCACCGCGATAAAACAAGGTAAAATAACCACCGAAATCGGTGCCAAATAACCACCGCGATAAAACAAGGTAAAATAAGTACCGAAATCGGTGCCAAATAACCACCGCGATAAAACAAGGTAAAATAACCACCGAAATCGGTGCCAAATAACCACCGCGATAAAACAAGGTAAAATAACCACCGAAATCGGTGCCAAATAACCACCGCGATAAAACAAGGTAAAATAACCACCGAAATCGGTCCCAAATAACCACCGCGATAAAACAAGGTAAAATAACCACCGAAATCGGTGCCAAATAACCACCGCGATAAAACAAGGAAAAATAACCACCGAAATCGGTGCCAAATAACCACCGCGATAAAACAAGGTAAAATAACCACCGAAATCGGTGCCAAAATAACCACCGCGATAAAACAAGGTAAAATAACCACCGAAATCGGTGCCAAATAACCACCGCGATAAAACAAGGTAAAATAACCACCGAAATCGGTGCCAAATAACCACCGCGATAAAACAAGGTAAAATAACCACCGAAATCGGTGCCAAATAACCACCGCGATAAAACAAGGAAAAATAACCACCGAAATCGGTGCCAAATAACCACCGCGATAAAACAAGGTAAAATAACCACCGAAATCGGTGCAAAATAACCACCGCGATAAAACAAGGTAAAATAACCACCGAAATCGGTGCCAAATAACCACCGCGATAAAACAAGGTAAAATAACCACCGAAATCGGTGCCAAATAACCACCGCGATAAAACAAGGTAAAATAACCACCGAAATCGGTGCCAAATAACCACCGCGATAAAACAAGGTAAAATAACCACCGAAATCGGTGCCAAATAACCACCGCGATAAAACAAGGTAAAAAATAACCACCGAAATCGGTGCCAAATAACCACCGCGATAAAACAAGGTAAAATAACCACCGAAATCGGTGCCAAATAACCACCGCGATAAAACAAGGGAAAATAACCACCGAAATCGGTGCCAAATAACCACCGCGATAAAACAAGGTAAAATAACCACCGAAATCGGTGCCAAATAACCACCGCGATAAAACAAGGTAAAATAACCACCAAAATCGGTGCCAAATAACCACCGCGATAAAACAAGGTAAAATAACCACCGAAATCGGTGCCAAATAACCACCGCGATAAAACAAGGTAAAATAACCACCGAAATCGGTGCCAAATAACCACCGCGATAAAACAAGGTAAAATAACCACCGAAATCGGTGCCAAATAACCACCGCGATAAAACAAGGTAAAATAACCACCGAAATCGGTGCCAAATAACCACCGCGATAAAACAAGGTAAAATAACCACCGAAATCGGTGCCAAATAACCACCGCGATAAAACAAGATAAAATAACCACCGAAATCGGTGCCAAATAACCACCGCGATAAAACAAGGTAAAATAACCACCGAAATCGGTGCCAAATAACCACCGCGATAAAACAAGGTAAAATAACCACCGAAATCGGTGCCAAATAACCACCGCGATAAAACAAGGTAAAATAACCACCGAAATCGGTGCCAAATAACCACCGCGATAAAACAAGGTAAAATAACCACCGAAATCGGTGCCAAATAACCACCGCGATAAAACAAGGTAAAGTAACCACCGAAATCGGTGCCAAATAACCACCGCGATAAAACCAGGTAAAATAACCACCGAAATCGGTGCCAAATAACCACCGCGATAAAACAAGGTAAAATAACCACCGAAATCGGTGCCAAATAACCACCGCGATAAAACAAGGTAAGATAACCACCGAAATCGGTGCCAAATAACCACCGCGATAAAACAAGGTAAAATAACCACCGAAATCGGTGCCAAATAACCACCGCGATAAAACAAGGTGAAATAACCACCGAAATCGGTGCCAAATAACCACCGCGATAAAACAAGGTAAAATAACCACCGAAATCGGTGCCAAATAACCACCGCGATAAAACAAGGTAAAATAACCACCGAAATCGGTGCCAAATAACCACCGCGATAAAACAAGGTAAAATAACCACCGAAATCGGTGCCAAATAACCACCGCGATAAAACAAGGTAAAATAACCACCGAAATCGGTGCCAAATAACCACCGCGATAAAACAAGGTAAAATAACCACCGAAATCGGTGCCAAATAACCACCGCGATAAAACAAGGTAAAATAACCACCGAAATCGGTGCCAAATAACCACCGCGATAAAACAAGGTAAAATAACCACCGAAATCGGTGCCAAATAACCACCGCGATAAAACAAGATAAAATAACCACCGAAATCGGTGCCAAATAACCACCGCGATAAAACAAGGTAAAATAACCACCGAAATCGGTGCCAAATAACCACCGCGATAAAACAAGGTAAAATAACCACCGAAATCGGTGCCAAATAACCACCGCGATAAAACAAGGTAAAATAACCACCGAAATCGGTGCCAAATAACCACCGCGATAAAACAAGGTAAAATAACCACCGAAATCGGTGCCAAATAACCACCGCGATAAAACCAGGTAAAATAACCACCGAAATCGGTGCCAAATAACCACTGCGATAAAACAAGGTAAAATAACCACCGAAATCGGTGCCAAATAACCACCGCGATAAAACAAGGTAAAATAACCACCGAAATCGGTGCCAAATAACTACCGCGACAAAACAAGGTGAAATAACCACCGAAATCGGTGCCAAATAACCACCGCGATAAAACAAGGTAAAATAACCACCGAAATCGGTGCCAAATAACCACCGCGATAAAACAAGGTAAAATAACCACCGAAATCGGTGCCAAATAACCACCGCGATAAAACAAGGTAAAATAACCACCGAAATCGGTGCCAAATAACCACCGCGATAAAACAAGGTAAAATAACCACCGAAATCGGTGCCAAATAACCACCGCGATAAAACAAGGTAAAATAACCACCGAAATCGGTGCCAAATAACCACCGCGATAAAACCAGGTAAAATAACCACCGAAATCGGTGCCAAATAACCACCGCGATAAAACAAGGTAAAATAACCACCGAAATCGGTGCCAAATAACCACCGCGATAAAACAAGGTAAAATAACCACCGAAATCGGTGCCAAATAACTACCGCGACAAAACAAGGTGAAATAACCACCGAAATCGGTGCCAAATAACCACCGCGATAAAACAAGGTAAAATAACCACCGAAATCGGTGCCAAATAACCACCGCGATAAAACAAGGTAAAATAACCACCGAAATCGGTGCCAAATAACCACCGCGATAAAACAAGGTAAAATAACCACCGAAATCGGTGCCAAATAACCACCGCGATAAAACAAGGTAAAATAACCACCGAAATCGGTGCCAAATAACCACCGCGATAAAACAAGGTAAAATAACCACCGAAATCGGTGCCAAATAAGCACCGCAATATAACAAGGTAAAATAACCACCGAAATCGGTTCCAAATAACCACCGCGATAAAACAAGGTAAAATAACCACCGAAATCGGTGCCAAATAACCACCGCGATAAAACAAGATAAAATAACCACCGAAATCGGTGCCAAATAACCACCGCGATAAAACAAGGTAAAATAACCACCGAAATCGGTGCCAAATAACCACCGCGATAAAACAAGGTAAAATAACCACCGAAATCGGTGCCAAATAACCACCGCGATAAAACCAGGTAAAATAACCACCGAAATCGGTGCCAAATAACCACCGCGATAAAACAAGGTAAAATAACCACCGAAATCGGTGCCAAATAACCACCGCGATAAAACCAGGTAAAATAACCACCGAAATCGGTGCCAAATAACCACCGCGATAAAACAAGGTAAAATAAGCACCGAAATCGGTGCCAAATAACCACCGCGATAAAACAAGGTAAAATAACCACCGAAATCGGTGCCAAATAACCACCGCGATAAAACAAGGTAAAATAACCACCGAAATCGGTGCCAAATAACCACCGCGATAAAACAAGGTAAAATAACCACCGAAATCGGTGCCAAATAACCACCGCGATAAAACAAGGTAAAATAACCACCGAAATCGGTCCCAAATAACCACCGCGATAAAACAAGGTAAAATAACCACCGAAATCGGTGCCAAATAACCACCGCGATAAAACAAGGAAAAATAACCACCGAAATCGGTGCCAAATAACCACCGCGATAAAACAAGGTAAAATAACCACCGAAATCGGTGCCAAATAACCACCGCGATAAAACAAGGTAAAATAACCACCGAAATCGGTGCCAAATAACCACCGCGATAAAACAAGGTAAAGTAACCACCGAAATCGGTGCCAAATAACCACCGCGATAAAACAAGGTAAAATAACCACCGAAATCGGTGCCAAATAACCACCGCGATAAAACAAGGTAAAATAACCACCGAAATCGGTGCCAAATAACCACCGCGATAAAACAAGGTAAGATAACCACCGAAATCGGTGCCAAATAACCACCGCGATAAAACAAGGTAAAATAACCACCGAAATCGGTGCCAAATAACCACCGCGATAAAACAAGGTAAAATAACCACCGAAATCGGTGCCAAATAACCACCGCGATAAAACAAGGTAAAATAACCACCGAAATCGGTGCCAAATAACCACCGCGATAAAACAAGGTAAAATAACCACCGAAATCGGTGCCAAATAACCACCGCGATAAAACAAGGTAAAATAACCACCGAAATCGGTGCCAAATAACCACCGCGATAAAACAAGGTAAAATAACCACCGAAATCGGTGCCAAATAACCACCGCGATAAAACAAGGTAAAATAACCACCGAAATCGGTGCCAAATAACCACCGCGATAAAACAAGGTAAAATAACCACCGAAATCGGTTCCAAATAACCACCGCGATAAAACAAGGTAAAATAACCACCGAAATCGGTGCCAAATAACCACCGCGATAAAACAAGGTAAAATAACCACCGAAATCGGTGCCAAATAACCACCGCGATAAAACAAGGTAAAATAACCACCGAAATCGGTGCCAAATAACCACCGCGATAAAACAAGGTAAAATAACCACCGAAATCGGTGCCAAATAACCACCGCGAAAAAAACAAGGTAAAATAACCACCGAAATCGGTGCCAAATAACCACCGCGATAAAACAAGGTAAAATAACCACCGAAATCGGTGCCAAATAACCACCGCGATAAAACCAGGTAAAATAACCACCGAAATCGGTGCCAAATAACCACCGCGATAAAACCAGGTAAAATAACCACCGAAATCGGTGCCAAATAACCACCGCGATAAAACAAGGTAAAATAACCACCGAAATCGGTGCCAAATAACCACCGCGATAAAACAAGGTAAAATAACCACCGAAATCGGTGCCAAATAACCACCGCGATAAAACAAGGTAAAATAACCACCGAAATCGGTGCCAAATAACCACCGCGATAAAACAAGGTAAAATAAAAGGTCAAAATTACCACCAAAATTGGTCCCTAATAACCAACGCAAAATAACCATGACAAAATAACTACGAAAATTTGTCCCTAATAACCACGGGAAAATAACCACGAAAATTGGTCGCTAATAACCACGGCAAAATAACCATGACAAAATAACCACGAAAATTGGTCGGTAATAACCACGGCAAAATAACCATGACAAAATAACCACGAAAATTGGTCGCTAATATCTACGGCAAAATAACCACGAAAATTGGTCCCTAATAACCACCGCAAAATAACCACCAAAATGTTTGCGCAATAACGATGGGAAAACAACCAGGACAAATAACCTCGAAAATTGGTTCCTAATAACCATGGCAAAATATCCATGAGCACCACCACCACCACCACCACCACCACCACCACCACCATAACAGTTCCACAACGTTCAACTTCACCTCCACAACCACAACCACAACCACGGCATAGGATTTTCGGTTTTGGATACACTGTGAAATATATTTTACATTGCATATTCCAATATGATTGGGAAGCACGGTTGGCGTGAAGCCCGCTTTGACGGGGTTAGTACTTGGATGGGTGACCGTCTGGGAATAACCTCGTTCTCGGGCTTGAGATTCATGTGAGTAGAGTTTAGTTGGTCTCTCCTGTGCTTCAAGGATTTTTCGCCGGGCTCTCCAGTTTTCGTCCCTCCGCAAAACCAACACCTAGGTCTTAGCTGGAGTCATTGCCAAGCGCGATTGTAATGCGCATTTGGAAATTGTAAAGTGCGCAATATAAATTTACTAAATTATCATTATTTATTGATTATTATTATGATTCTATATCTATATCTTAACAAGCCTAGTTATGAAAATTAGTTTTCATTCGATCATACATAAAACTCAAATATTAGATTGATTAATTAAATTTCATTCTCACGGGAAATGTTGCTTTGGAGCCCTAAAAAATCTAGCTTTCTTCAAAATAATCCACTGCGTTAAATCTCCACATTTTTCTTGAACATTTTACCGAAGGGTGTCTCACTCCAAAAATTTCGTACACCTTTAAAAATCCGAAAATCCAAAAATCTCAAAAAATCTCAGAAAATCACAAAAAATCACAAAAAAAATCCTAAAAAAACGCAAAAAAATCTCAAAAAATCTCAGAAAATCACAAAAAATCTCAAAAAAAATTCTAAGAAATCCCAAAAAAATCTCAAAAAATTCCACAAAAATAATAAAAAAAAAAAATCCCACTGGATTTTTAAAATTATATACACTTTTTCTGGAGTGATACACCCTCGCATTTTACGTCTGAATGGTTGTTGCCAACTGCGCAAGGAACCTGAAAACTACGAAGCCGGGATTTGGATTTCTGAGATGTCTGCAAAACAATTTCCTGTATTTTGAAAAGTGTTTTAAAAAGTTGTTGGATTTAAAAAGTTTCTGAAAAGCCAAGCCGCTTTGTGAAGTTTGCCTAGCGTGTTCGTGTTTTTATAATTGGACTACATGGAAAATACGGGTAACCATATTTATCGAAATATACTAGTAAGGTTTGAGTAGTGCTGAAAATATTGAATGTTTCGTCAAAGAGAAATGAACGTAGTTTCTAAACGTTTCGAGCGAAGGCTCTTCGTCAGAAAGAAACTAGAGGTGAGCCGATCACCGGCAAAACATCGGCAGAGCCGATAAACGGTTAGTTTTTCTCACAATCGGCCGATTGTCTTTCACCATCGGGTCGGCTGTCTCGTGACTCTCGTCCTCGTATTTCTGCTCTCTCGTCCTCGTTTATCATAGCCTGTGTACAGCCGCAACCCTGCCGTCAAAATCGGCGAGCGAGCGTCTGTGGTACGGCGTCAATAATCGCGTTCTCGGTCACGTTACAAAATCGGTTTGCGCTCAAAATACGAGAATTGACTTGATGACTTCCTCTCATTGCGAAACTTGAGATGAATAAAACGACAAAACGGGAGCACTGAGCATCAGGTTAGCAACATCGGTTTTGCCGATTAATCGGCCGGTGGTGGGGAAATATCGGCTCTTAACAATCGGTATCGGCAATCGGCTTTTTTTTAACATCGGCTCACCTCTAAAAGAAACGTTTCTCTCTGACGAAGAGCCTTCACTCGAAACGTTTCTCTCTGACAAAGGCCCTTCGCTCTAAACGTTAGAAATCAACGTTCAATATTTTCAGCAGTAATCAAATCTTACTATATTTCAACACTGCTTACGCAGCACACTGCTTTTATTTAACTATCATATTTATGATTAAAAGCTTCTAGGACAGCGTCGGCCACGGTTGAAATCCAAATATTACCAGGGTTAAGTCACGTATCATATTTATGGTGGCCAATGGCCACAAACAGTCGTAGACCACAGGCAGTCGTGGCTGACAAGTAGTAGTGAGCAGTGCTTCTAAGACAAAAGTAGAAGTCGCTTCGCATAAAAAAAACTCGCCAAATGGACTAAACCCAGATTTATAATGGTAATAACATAAGATGTTGAAAATTAGTAGACGATAAATCGGGACCAAATCGCGAATGTTTCTATAAGTGTCCAAACGGTTTTAAACCAAGAAGTGCCAAGTATCTATAAACAAGAAGAAGAAAACACAAACGCTGAGAAGTATATATAAACATAAGGTCTATGCATGCAGCTATATAAAAAATTAATATGTTTTTAGACCTGTCAATGTGACTATCCAGCCAACCACGGTTGGCTAACCCAGTGATCCAAGACTGAGGTAGGTTAGAAAATCCAACCTTACAGCCAAGTAAAGCACCTGCTACAGCACAATTAGTGTCTGCATCTCCAGCCTTGAAAAACACAAAAAGAATTTGCTTTACCTAACAACAAGAGGACATTTTAATATTGTTTATATTCAAAATGTTGGATTGCACTTTCTAGTTCCTCCCCATGCATTCACAAGATGAACGTGGAAAATTCACGTTGCAGCTGACGAAGATTGGCTGCATAAAATCTGAGTTGTCCTTCATCATTTCTTCCTTCCTTCCTTCCTTCCTTCCTTCCTTCCGTCCGTCCGTCCGTCCTTCCTTCCTTCCTTCCTTCCTTCCTTCCTTCCTTCCTTCCTTCCTTCCTTCCTTCCTTCCTTCCCCTCCCTCCCTCCCTCCCTCCCTCCCTCCCTCCCTCCTTCCTTCCTTCCTTCCTTCCTTCCTTCCTTCCTTCCTTCCTTCCTTCCTTCCCTCCCTCCTTCTTTCCTTCCTTCCTTCCTTCCTCCCTCCCTCCCTTCCTTCCTTCCTTCCTCCCTCCCTTCCTTCCTTCCCTCCCTCCTTCCTTCCTTTCTTTCTTTCTTTCTTTCTTTCTTTCTTTCTTTCTTTCCTTCCTTCCTTCCTTCCTTCCTTCCTTCCTTCCTTCCTTCCTTCCTTCCTTCCTTCCTTCCTTCCTTCCTTCCTTCCTTCCTTCCTTCCTCCCTCCCTCCCTTCCCTCCCTCCTTCTTTCTTTCTTTCCTTCCTTCCTTCCTTCCTTCCTTCTTTCCTTCCTTCCTTCCTTCCTTCCTTCCTTCCTTCCTTCCTTCCTTCCTTCCTTCCTTCCTTCCTCCCTCCCTCCCTCCCTCCCCTCCCCTCCCTCCCTCCTTCTTTCCTCCCTCCCCTTCCTTCCTCCTTCTTTCCTTCCTCCCTTCCTTCCCTCCCTCCTTCTTTCCTTCCTTCCCCTCCCTCCCTCCCTCCCTCCCTCCCTCCCTCCCTCCCTTCCCTCCCTCCTTCCTTCCTTCCTTCCTTCCTTCCTTCCTTCCTTCCTCCCTCCCTTCCTCCCTCCCTCCCTCCCTCCCTCCCTCCCTCCCTCTCCCTCCCTCCCTCCCTCCCTCCCTCCCCTTCTTTCTTTCTTTCTTTCTTTCTTTCTTTCTTTCTTTCTTTCTTTCTTTCTTCCTTCCTTCCTTCCTTCCTTCCTTCCTTCCTTCCTTCCTTCCTTCCTTCCTTCCTTCCTTCCTCCCTCCCTCCCTTCCCTCCCTCCTTCTTTCCTTCCTCCCTCCCTTCCTCCCTCCCTCCCTTCCTTCCTTCCCCTCCCTTCCTTCCTTCCTTTCTTCCTTACCTCCCTCCTTTCCTTCCTCCCTTCCTTCCTTCCTTCCTTCCTTCCTCCCTCCTCCCTCCCTCCCTCCCTCCCTCCCTCCCTCCCTCCCTCCCTCCCTCCCTCCCTCCCTCCCTTCCTTCCTTCCTTCCTTCCTTCCTTCCTTCCTTCCTTCCTTCCTTCCTTCCTCACAATACCTCCATTCCTTCCTCACAATACCTCCATCGTAATCTTCTGTATCGCGTCACGAAAGTCTTTCTGCCTGAATGCCCAAAACCCAGCTCCAAGACACTTCAATGTGTAGCCAATTGCTCGTGACGCATCGAGCTCTAAGTCTTCTAACGAATCAGCAAACATGTGTTCCGTAAGTTCTCGTTTCTATAACACCAAAGAATAAAATCATTTATAGTTCCTTACTTTTATGTAATGTCAAGTTGATACTCACATGATTCTTATCATCTATTTCTTCTTGAGCATATCCATGTGCAACACTCATTATTCCCTCCACATCATATTCCCCATTATTCAACGTATGTTTGCCCTGCAACATCAGTGCAATTGCCACGGTAACAGCAACACATGATGCGATACACCGTGGATCAGCGTGAGTTACCATGCAAGCATTCTTAGTGTTGGCAATGACTTTCTTCAAATCATGGAATTCCATTGTTCCAAGAATAGAGGTCCTCATGACGCCACCATTTGGAGCAATAACTCGGCCACTATCTTCCCAAACAATGCGTGCTGCCTTAAAATGACAAGAAAAGATATTCATGAGTTGGTCACATGAACAAATGACAGACACTTGTTCACGGTTGGCTGCACAATTATATTGTTAATTGGTGGTGGTAGTAGAGGTGGTTGTGGTAGAGGTGTTGATGGTGTTAGTAGAGGTGGTGGTGGAGGTAGTGGTGGTAGAGGTAGTGGTGGTGGTAGAGGTGGTGGTGGTAGTAGAGGTGGTGGTAGTAGTAGAGGTGGTGGTGGTAGAGGTGGTGGTAGTAGTAGAGGTGGTGGTGGTAGTAGAGGTGGTGGTGGTAGTAGAGTTGGTGGTGGTAGAGATGGTGGTGGTAGAGGTGGTGGTGGTAAAGGTGGTGGTGGTAGAGGTGGTGGTGGTAGTAGAGGTGGTGGTGGTAGAGATGGTGGTGGTAGAGGTGATGGTGGTAGAGGTGGTGGTGGTAGAGGTGGTGGTGGTAGAGGTGATGGTGGTAGAGGTGGTGGTGGTAGAGGTGGTGGTGGTAGTAGAGGTAGTGGTGGTAGAGGTGGTGGTGGTAGAGGTGGTGGTAGTAGAGGTGGTGGTGGTAGAGGTGGTGGTGGTAGAGGTGGTGGTGGTAGAGGTGGTGGTGGTAGTAGAGGTGGTGGTGGTAGAGGTGGTGGTGGTAGAGGTGGTAGTGGTAGAGGTGGTGGTGGTGGTAGAGGTGGTGGTGGTAGAGGTGGTGGTGGTGGTAGAGGTGGTGGTTGTAGAGGTGATGGTGGTAGAGGTGGTGGTGGTAGAGGTGGTGGTGGTAGTAGAGGTGGTGGTGGTAGAGGTGGTGGTGGTAGAGGTGGTGGTGGTAGAGGTGGTGGTGGTAGAGGTGGTGGTGGTAGTAGAGGTGGTGGTGGTAGAGGTGGTGGTGGTAGAGGTGGTGGTGGTAGAGGTGGTGGTGGGTAGAGGTGGTGGTGGTAGAGGTGGTGGTGGTGGTAGAGGTGGTGGTGGTAGGGTAGAGGTGGTGGTGGTAGAGGTGGTGGTGGTAGAGGTGGTGGTGGTGGTGGTAGAGGTGGTGGTGGTGGTGGTAGAGGTGGTGGTAGAGGTGGTGGTGGTAGAGGTGGTGGTAGAGGTGGTGGTGGTAGTAGATGGTGGTGGTAGAGGTGGTGGTGGTAGAGGTGGTGGTGGTAGAGGTGGTGGTGGTAGTAGAGGTGGTGGTGGTAGAGGTGGTGGTGGTAGAGGTAGTGGTGGTAGAGGTGGTGGTGGTAGAGGTGGTGGTGGTGGTGGTAGAGGTGGTGGTAGAGGTGGTGGTGGTGGTAGAGGTGGTGGTGGTAGAGGTGGTGGTGGTAGAGGTGGTGGTTGTAGAGGTGGTGGTGGTAGAGGTGGTGGTAGTAGAGGTGGTGGTGGTAGAGGTGGTGGTGGTAGAGGTGGTGGTGGTAGAGGTGGTGGTGGTAGTAGAGGTGGTGGTGGTAGAGGTGGTGGTGGTAGAGGTGGTAGTGGTAGAGGTGGTGGTGGTGGTAGAGGTGGTGGTGGTAGAGGTGGTGGTGGTGGTAGAGGTGGTGGTAGTAGAGGTGATGGTGGTAGAGGTGGTGGTGGTAGAGGTGGTGGTGGTAGTAGAGGTGGTGGTGGTAGAGGTGGTGGTGGTAGAGGTGGTGGTGGTAGAGGTGGTGGTGGTAGAGGTGGTGGTGGTAGTAGAGGTGGTGGTGGTAGTAGAGGTGATGGTGGTAGAGGTGGTGGTGGTAGAGGTGGTGGTGGTGGTAGAGGTGGTGGTTGGTAGAGGTGGTGGTGGTGGTAGAGGTGGTGGTGGTGGTGGTAGAGGTGGTGGTGGTAGAGGTGGTGGTGGTAGAGGTGGTGGTGGTGGTAGAGGTGGTGGTGGTGGTGGTAGAGGTGGTGGTGGTGGTAGAGGTGGTGGTGGTAGAGGTGGTGGTAGAGGTGGTGGTGGTAGTAGAGGTAGTGGTGGTAGAGGTGGTGGTGGTAGAGGTGGTGGTGGTGGTAGAGGTGGTGGTGGTAGTAGAGGTAGTGGTGGTAGAGGTGGTGGTAGAGGTAGTGGTGGTAGAGGTGGTGGTGGTAGAGGTGGTGGTGGTGGTGGTAGAGGTGGTGGTAGAGGTGGTGGTGGTAGTAGAGGTAGTGGTGGTAGAGGTGGTGGTGGTAGAGGTGGTGGTGGTGGTAGAGGTGGTGGTGGTAGTAGAGGTAGTGGTGGTAGAGGTGGTGGTAGAGGTAGTGGTGGTAGAGGTGGTGGTGGTGGTGGTAGAGGTGGTGGTGGTAGAGGTGGTGGTGGTGGTGGTAGAGGTGGTGGTGGTAGTAGAGGTAGTGGTGGTAGAGGTGGTGGTGGTAGAGGTGGTGGTGGTAGAGGTGGTGGTGGTAGAGGTGGTGGTGGTAGAGGAGGTGGTGGTGGTAGAGGTGGTGGTGGTAGTAGAGGTAGTGGTGGTAGAGGTGGTGGTGGTAGAGGTGGTGGTGGTAGAGGTGGTGGTAGAGGTGGGGGTGGAGGTAGTGGTGGTAGAGGTGGTAGTGGTAGAGGTGGTGGTGGTAGAGGTGTTGGTGGTAGAGGTGGTGGTGGTAGAGGTGGTGGTGGTAGAGGTGGTGGTGGTAGAGGTGTTGATGGTGTTAGTAGAGATGGTGGTGGAGGTAGTGGTGGTGGTAGTGGTGGTGTTGATGGTGTTAGTAGGGGTGGTGGTGGTAGAGGTGTTGATAATGTTAGTAGCGAGGTGGCGGTGATAGAGGTGGTGTTGGTAGAGGTGGTGGTGGTGTTAGTAGAGGTGGTAGTGGTGTTGATGGTAGAGGTGTTGATGGTGTTAGTAGAGGTGGTGTTGGTAGAGGTGGTGGTGCTGTTAGTAGAGGTGGTAGTGGTGTTGATGGTAGAGGTGTTGATGGTGTTAGTAGAGGTGGTGGTGGTAGAGGTGTTGATGGTGTTAGTAGTGAGGTGGTGGTGATAGGTGGTGTTGGTAGAGGTGGTGGTGGTGTTACTAGAGGTGGTAGTGGTGTTGATGGTAGAGGTGTTGATGGTGTTAGTAGAGGTGGTGGTGATAGGTAGTGTTGGTAGAGGTGGTGTTGGTAGAGGTGGTGGTGGTAGAGGTGGTGATGGTGTTAGTAGACATAGTGTTGGTAGAGGTGGTGATGGTGTTAGTAGACATAGTGTTGGTAGAGGTGGTGGTGTTAGAGGTGCTGGTGGTGTTAGTAATTAGTGGTGGTGGTAGTGGCAGAGGTGTTGGTGGTAGTGGTGTTGGTAAAGGTGGTGGTGGGGATATGGTAGAGGTAGTGGTGGTAGAGATGGTGATAGTAGAAGTAGATGAGGTGATGGTTATAGACTGCATGAGGTGGTTGTGTTGGTAGTGGTGATAGCTGATAATGAAGGAGGTGGTGATGATAAGTGGTAATGGAATGAAATTATGTAAAATAGACATGTTTTTGCTTTTATGCCCAAAGCATGATGTCACCATCTTAAATAGTATTTACCTTGTGAGGATCTGTTAAAAAATGAAAGTGACTCAACACACTAGCTGTTGTCCTTCCCAGGCCACAGCCACCTGTATCACCCAACTCCGGGTAACCATGTCTTACCCATCCTTTCAATTTAGCTGCAAAGTCCAACTTGTCAAACTTAAAAAAAAAAAATTGATTGAGAACAGTATATCCAGTACAGAAATACAGTGTGTTTTTTTTCTAAATTGAAAAGTATTTGCAATGACATGCGAATTAAGAAATTATATATATATACGACTCACTTGTCCATCATTTTTCAATAATGTTCTTAAAATTAAGATCATCTGATCTGAATCATCAGTCCAGTCTCCTTGAACCCAATTGCAGCGATGTCTGTCATCGTGTTTCTGATCATATTCAAGTTGTGTGGTCCGAAATACAGACATTAGTTGTCTGGCTCCATAATACTAAAAAATATGATATTACTATTAAAGTTCTTGAATTAATAAGCTACTTAATTCTTTGAACGTTTTCATGGTGATAAATGTAATATAAATAACTTTTGTAGAAACACCACGTAAAATATTTCTTTGCCAAGCTTTCAGCCTGTTGACTCAGGCCTTCATCACAGCAATGACAACAAGTTGGCTCACGTGAGAATACAATGGTGTATCAGCGTTAATTTTATTAATTAGAAAACAAAATCAAGAATGTTCTCCGAATAGGGCACACCACGTGCTGTTTAATGGCTGTCCCTCCTGAGAAATGGTGGGATGTTTATTAGCAGCGGTGGATTATCCAGTAGGCTGAGTAGGCTGAAGCCTACAGGCCCGGGCTTGCAAGAGGCCCGTAATTTCCAGAGAATGGATTTTTTATTAAGATTAGTTGTTATATGAATATCAGTGCCCTATGGTACACTGCCTCAGGATGCAGGAAATGGCGTTTCCGAGACTCTAAATTCAAAAAAATTTCCAGAAAATATCGTCATAAAGGCCCGTGAATTTTATTTAGCCTACAGGCCCCCAAAACTGGTAATCCACCACTGTTTATTAGCACAGAAATATTTTACATGGTGTTTCCACAAAACTTATTTATAAGCTACTGTTCATGACCCAATGTTTTGAATGAAACATGAAGTGAAGAAACTAGGTCCCATATCAAATTTATACTCTCATAGAACCAATGACAACGTTATCTAACAAGATACAAATAAAGCTTCTTGTAATATACTAACATCATCACAAATCAATTTAATGGAAGGTGGGTGCTATTAACTCACTGCTGCCTAGGATGTCCGGGATAACTCTCCCTTGGATGAGTATTAAACAGAGTGTCTGGCATTAAACAGAGGGTATGTTTTTGGCCAGTAATAGGTAAATATGCCATATTGCCTCCAATGCCATTGATGACTGAGATACCGTGTAAATAGGAAAGACCATCTTAACCAATCAGGGATACGTACATGTTATAATATTATAGTTGGGTATATGTATCTACATGAAGTCACGTGACACAACAATTCCTAACCTTCGTAGCCATCTCCTTGTCCATGAACTCTGTCAATAATCCAATTGCATCTCCTATGCAGTTGCCATAGATAATACCCTTGATTTGGTTAACCAATTGTGCTGTCTCCATATGTAGACCAGCTTTCTCCAAATGAGACAATGCAGTAGCACCACCCTCACCTTGATGACCAGATGCAATGTCATCCAACATCACACCTCTCGGCTTGGTTTCAAGGCTTTGTAAACTGGATGTCAAATCACCTGCATGTGACCCATGCTCTGTTAGTTTCACAGACACTGTGTCACCTGAATTTTCATTTCCAGTTTTTTCTACCAATACTGCTTTTGCTTCATTCTTTGACAATACTTCCTCTGGCTTATCAGCAGACGCTGTTGTCAGTTTTTCAGTTGTGGTATCGAGAGAAGAGCCATTCAAGATGTTAAGTTCTGATTTTTTTGTTAAACTACTGGTGGTAAGAGATATTGCTTTTAATGACTCAAGCTGTACCTTCACTAATCTTGAGATTTCCTTTAAGCAAGGTGAATCTATGCCTAATAATAATAAAAGACACAAAAAATTGGTTGGTCAGCCTATTTTTATTTAAATACCATAGCACAGATAGTTATCTATAAATACAGTAGATATTGGAGACATCAATGATGGACCCTAGCTAACATGAGTTAAAGTACATTTAAAGCTGCTTGGTAAAGAAACCCTGGATATTTTCTATCATTTAATAATGCTTGTTAATTTCACAAATGTTTACAATGATTTTGGCATTTAAAGAGCATTACAGTAGAATTAAAGTATTATAGTGACAGTGTGTGTTACATAAATTAGGTAATGTATCACACTAATTAAATGTAATATAATGTTCTAAGTCTTAACAAGTCACTGATTTTTAGGAGTCAAATTTTGCAAGTTTGGCAGCTTTCAAAACTCCTTTTAAAAGAGGGGAAGTTATGTCTGCAAATAAGAAAATAAAAAGATTCCTTTAGCTGCATTAAAAATTTTCTCTAAATTCAATGTATGTATTGTAGCTTGCTTTGGCACTACTCAGTCTTATATATACATTTTTTCTCAGCTGATACCACATTCTATTTGTGGCTTAGCAAGTCACCCCTCCATAGGGGTAGGAGTGAAGAAATCAGGTGCAGCCAGTCCTAGCTAGCTTGACCCCATCTTCTGATTGGCTTAGAAATCTGTTAGACAAGTGTTGTTATTGGTCAGGATTTAATCAGATTACTGCAACATGAAAGCGAGGTTGGTGGTAGCCCAATTTTCCAAGGAAGGAAGGAGGAAAATCAGGCGTCTGCACGCAGGCTAGGTTGGTAGTGTTCAACTAGACATTCTCTCACCGCTTGCATTTTGAAGGGGAATAGACAGTGTAGAACCTCTGATCTGGGACGAAGGTACCAATGAAGCAAATCTGAAAATTCTGATCCTACACCATTACACACTCAACTCAAATGCTTTCCCGAAATAAAATTTATAATATAAATCAGAGCTAAAGTAAAAAAAACAACCTTGAAATATTCCTCTGCATCATTCACTGAAATGCGTTACTTTCCAAAATTTAAGCTACGTTTTATATACCGGACGAATTCGACACCGGTGTCGAATTCGTCCTATTTCGCCGTGTAAACAGGTGAAACTGTTCTACTCGACACCGGTCTCGAATTCGTCCTATTTCGCCGTGTAAACAGGTGAAACTGTTCTACTTCGACACCGGTCTCGAATTCGTCCTATTTCGCCGTGTAAACAGGTGAAACCGTACTGCTTCGAGACCGGCCTCAAATTCGTCCAGTTACCATGTAAACGGGGCCTTAAAGACTTACACGAATCACATTTATAACACCAGACGCTCAAATCAGTGAAGCTTAGAGTAATAGCATGACTTGTCTTTTCATTGTGTTTCACCATATCTCCTTTTGCAAAGCGACTGCAATGGACTTCAGAGCACACAAGACATAACCAGTTCTCTTTAGTATCTCCGCACGTCAAACAAGGAGCTGAGACGTCGATTTTTAGACTGTCTGTCTGCTTAATGACCTAAATAATTGAACACAGAGTTGAATGAAAAAAATGCAATATCTCAAAGTTCTAAAGAAGATATAAAACAAACTTTAGTTAGACTAATCTACAGAAAACTAGAGTAGAATCTGGCAAAAGGCCGTTCTGTTGCAGCTGTGGTTTAACAACAGCTTATACAACGAGAAAACATGAAGCTCCAAAGTGAAAGTATGTACAAATTGATATCGTTTTAAAAATCCTTTTAATTTCTGTACCTGCACGTGTGGACAGTCTGTTTTCGGTGTTACTGAAAAATATCCTTCAGGTTGAGAGACTGCAGAAGCCATATTTTGGAAGCACTTTCAATTTAACAGCACAAAACAAACAGTCAAAGAGGTTTGGAAGACGAAAATGAAAGAGAAAGTATAACAGCAACACAGAGGTGGTTGGACAAGTACCACGTGAATATCTCGACCAATGAAATGGCTTATTTTCTCATCGTTTGATCGGCTGAAAATTTTGCATTGGACTTAGAATACCGAATATTACGCTATTGTCATTCATTTTTTTCTTTAAAAAAGCAGCGATATCGTTTGATATATTGTTGGACTATCCATATCTGCAGGATTTTGCAAGGTAAATGTAGTTTTCTACTTTATTTTGATGGTTTATGTAGGTCGTGTCGCCCTAAGCGAAGACCCGACTTCCGGTTTGTCAACAATCTTCAAAGCAAAAAATCTCGAATTCCAACGGTTCGAATTCTCTAATTTTTGCGTAATAAGTTGAACAAATGTCTAATCTTGGATTCTATCCAGACGACCCCCGGTGACCTCTCAACCGTTTTCGAGATATTCGCCTTTGAACCGACCATGGTATTTCGGCATTTGCTAAGATGGCGCCTAATAAATTTAAGAGGGCCTTTGACGCCTTTCGCCACTAAAGCTTGTTTTTTTCTCAAGAATTTTGGAAGTTTCTTAATATTTCGAGCTTTATTCTTTAGAGTAAGTGTAGAATGAGTAGTGGACAATTATTAAAGAGTAAAATTTGATATTTGTCTGTTTTTATGGTCCAAAACGCTTGACCTCGCTGTATAAAAACACCATTCTGGAAAAAATGTATACATATCAGGCCTACATATATTCTGTAAATATTATTACAGAATGTACTAAAGATCTGCTATATATGTATACAGGCCTGATATGTATAGATATTTTTTTATATATTAATTAACATTGTGTTCCATGACAGCATATGATTATTAAAATTGATATGTGGATAATTATTTGTAGTTTATTGTTGTTGGTCATTGTTATTGTGAATAATATATTGTAGTTGTAGTATTAATTTTTTTTTTTGCTAATCTGTTGTTGTTCGTATTGTTTTTTAGTATACAAATATTTATTATAGGACTTTAGCCAAGTGTGTGTGTGTGTGGGGGGGGGGGGGGGGGGGGAGGGCATGTGCCCTTGTGTCCACCCCTTGATTTGTACACCCATGAAGTGAATACAATAGTTAGGTATTGGCTGTACAGTCACCTTTTAAGACATGAAAGGGTTAATAATTCCATCTCACTTCCTATTTTTTACAGGAAGCGAAGAGATACAGTACAGATGTCAGTGTTGGAATAACTTGCCTGGGCACAAGCACCGATCTGAACAGGATTTTTATGATTATAAATTGATGGATTCTCTTTTGCCAAATAACATTCAAATATGTAGTTTGATGTTTTGCATGTTATCAGTTGTATAATTACATCATAACAATGCATAATTGTGGATATAACTAATAAAATTTTAACAGAGGTATTATCTCACATAGCGTACAATTCAAATGTTGTGTCTCAAAGCCTAATTAAATGCCTGGATATTATTCATCCCTTTGCCTTTGAGTGCTACTGCATGTACATACTGATAGACAGACTGTGAACTCTGTCTAAGACAGACACCCTTGGGCTGGACTTTGTCTGTCTTATAGTTCATTTATTGGACTTTGTCTGTCTTATAGTTTGATTAACCCATTCACTTTCCTGATGCCCTCTCTAAAGTTGATGTTTTCTTGGCAGGGGGGGGGGGGTATGCTTGATTGCAAAAATGTAAGATCAATATTGAGCAACATTTTAATTTTATTCAAGTTCCTTATTTACATATATTATTAGGATACAGGAAATACACTTTATTTGATAAAATAACAATATTTGAACATTTGACCAGTTATATACCAAGTTTATCAATAGATTCTGGAGCCTGGAGGCAATTATTAAATCGACTTTGGATTTTGAATTCACCTTAATACAAAGAAAAATACAAGATAGTTATTGAATAATAAATTTTAGGCTAGCTTTCACAATTTTATAAAATTTGGGATACAAGTAAGCTAAAGTATGAAGGAAGAGGGAAATCATAAACCACTAAACAACAAATAATGTTGATTTCTCAAATCTCACCTCACGCTTTTCTCCAGTTGTAACGAATCACACGTTGCACCACACAACCAAATATCCTTCATTGTAAGTATCTAAATTCATTTCTGATTTGTTCCATTATTTGTAACGTAAAATGCGTCGAATCCGAAGGATTGAGCAGTCCTTGAAAACTATCTTGAATGCCCATCCGCCATTGTCATGAATATACGCCAAATAAAGCACAATCTGATCATATTAATTGTCTATGATCGTCACGGATGGTTCTCATATTTTCCTGCCCATCAGATTTATAAATTCTGGATCAACTGTGACGAGTTTTCAACAGTTTTTGTGCATCTAGTTCACAAGGGCGAGTTCATTCCTCGTCTGCGGTCAGATGCAAATGAATCGATTTTAGCGTTAGGACCATGATGCTTTGCGTGACTTGTCCAA
The DNA here is from genome assembly GCA_964035015.1 of Corallium rubrum. NCBI lineage: Eukaryota > Metazoa > Cnidaria > Anthozoa > Scleralcyonacea > Coralliidae > Corallium > Corallium rubrum. The sequence continues at coordinate 7,247,144 of OZ036004.1, forward strand.
CCTCCTCTGCAGCAACAGGAGGGTCTGCTCGCAGGCTAGAGAAAGTATAAATGTGTTGTTTTTATATGAAGATTACTTCCGCTCGTTTTACTTCCGCTTCAAGTTTACTTCCGCTATAAATTTACATCCGCTCCAGGTTTATTTCCGCTTCAAGTTTATTTCCCCTCCAAGATTACTTCCGCTGATCATGGATTCATGCTTCATTTTTACTTCTACTTCCTTCAAATTAAGTGCTCTATTCAATTTTTTCTACGTAAAAATAAAATGTTATTTTCTGAGACTTGTTTCTTCCAAACAAAATGGCACTCCAGATTGTATAAATGTATTAAAATTACTGTATATATTTCATTTATAAATATTACAGACACAATGCAGATATATATTTCCGCAGGCTCACTTGCCTCGTTTTCGTGATTAAATGCCCAGAAAACGCGGGAAAATGAGATCACGTGACGTGAATGAAATCGACATAATTTGATCACGGATTCGATCGATTTCCTACAAAAGAGCAATGGCGGTGAGTTTTATCGACTATTTTACTAATTTTTAACGTTAGATGCATGGATTACTGTTAGAATTGTATAGATTTATAAGAAACTGTACGCCAATCTGTTATAAAGAGCGTTAATAATTTATTGAAAGCGAGCGTCGTCGATCGCTTTGCTGACATGAGATCTGTGACTGTCGTATATTAAATTTGTGTATGTGTATGTGTATGCTATAAATTTTATGCAAAAAACATATCCAACTTTATTTCGTCTAAACTTCATTGATATCGTAAGCTCTCAGAATATCGATGTATACAGAGCGATCGAATGAAAGCTTGTAGTCCATGTTGGCATTTAAAGAGTCGGCTTTATAAAAATATGTAATCTATAAACAACAGACCTCGTGTTAATATGCTCACATATGCAGTTAGCTTTAAATAATATAAATTTATACATGTAGTTCCAAGTTTTGTGGCATGTGTTTGGCTTTTGTGATCCAGTATGCAACAAATTAATTAAAATTATGATCCGAGCAATGTAGACGTTTATATTCGCTAGTTTTTGTACTTTAATTTCCAATTTTGAAATTATTTGAACTGTAATATTATAATGTAATTGTATTATTGTGTCAATATAAAATTCAAGTTATAAATGTCACTTGTATATATACTTTAAATTGGTAACAGCAACAACAATAACAGAAGCAGCAGCAACAACAACAGCAGCAACAACAACAACAACAACAACAGCAACAGTAACAACATGTTGTAAGCAACAACAACAGCAGCAGCAACAATAACAACAACATAAGCAGCAAGTCACATAACAGAAACAATAACAACAGCAACAACACTACAACAACAATATTTACAAAGCTATGGTGCACAAGCTTGCATTTAACCACAATAAATATATCTCGATAAATATAATCAAGAGAAAAGCATTTTATAGCTACAGTAATCAGTGAATCAACTATTAGAATAATTATATTATCCCAGGATTCCTCAAGCAGTCTTGGTGCAGCAGCAAGCCCAACAAGGGATCAACAAGATGACCCTGGATCACGCTTTGATCGAACTGATGCCTTGACATCCAGTCCTGCTCGAAACTTGGCTCCTTTCGAAGATGAGTCAGATGCTATTTTAGGAAATGATGGCAGTAATGATGAGGAAGAAGAAGATGATGGAATCGACTTAATGGGTGACAATATGATAGAGTAAGCAATCAAAGATTGGGGTTGATATATTGTTGGAAATTAACAGTGTTATACCAAAGAATGCTTTCTTTTTTGTTAAAGTGTATATGAAATGAAAATTAAGTTTGTCTTATTTGAAAGAACTCTTAAAATAATGGGAAATATCAATTTACAGCTTTTTCATATTTTACTTAGTTCTGGAGATATTTAGACTTATGTGATATTCAAATGAGATAACTTATGGTTCGTTTTTTTCTAATTAACATATTCGAAAATCGTGAATATTTTTAAGATTATTGATCAAAATCACTTGTAACTTGTCTTTCATGTTTAGTTGCATGAACTGTAGCAATATGCAAAGTTTCAAGTGATTTTGTTCAATAATCTTAAAAATATTTGTGATTTTTGAATATGTTAATTAGTGAAAAAACGAACCATAAGTTATCTCATTTGAATATCGCATAAGTCTAAATATCTCAAGAACTAAGTAAAATATGAAAAAGCTGTAAATTGATATTCCCCATTATTTTAAGAGTTCTTTCAAATAAGACAAACTTAATTTTTGTTTCATATACACTTTAAATCAGTGATTATCGAGCAATTCCTCGACTTGATGTGTACGATGCTGCAGTAGTTGACGATGAGGAATACGATGAAATGGACATTGGAGAACGCAGGGAAGCAGATCAAATGATGGGAAGAAGGGATCGGGAAGAAGCTGCAACTTCAGGAAGGTTGAGAAGAGGCCTTCTCTATGGTACAGTATAATCTCTTTCAATCCTTAATCTTGCGTTATTGACATCTCTTCTTTATAGTGGCAGATATTACGGGAAAGAGGTGGAGGCAGATTCTACCTCCTTGTCAAATAGCCAATTTATTGGAAATTTATGAATAACATGTACAGTAGCAAAGTTAAGCCCAGTGAGAAGGGGTTAGTACTTGGATGGATGACCACCTGGGAACTTAGGACTCATGTATGTAGAGTTGTAGTTGATCTCTCCTGTGTTTTGAGTTTTTTTTTGCTGGGTTCTCTGGTTTTCCTCCTTCCATAAAATCAACACCTTAGCTGTGATTCGTGGTCTGACATGTGTTATATGGTGGCTGCCAGAGTGCCTTTGATATGCCTTTGACTCAGCAACATTGAAATTCAATAATGTATATCAATATGTAATGTTAGTACAGTATATTTTCCCTTCACAGTGTACTCATACTGGTACATTTCCAATAATTGTTTAGATGAAACAGATGAAGAGGATGACTTACCCCAGCTGTCTCGTCGTCGTCGGTTAGCAGAGCGAGCAGCCGAAGGTGATATGGATATGGGAGAGGACATGATTGAAAGTATTGAAAACCTCGAAGACATGAAGGGACATTCAGTTCGAGAGTGGGTGTGCCTTCAGGCCCCAAGACTTGAGATCAAAAACAGATTTAAACAATTTCTTAAGACATTTGTTGATGACCAGGGCAAAAGTATGTACAGGGACAAAATCAAGACTATGTGTGAAGGTAAAAATTGACAGTGTTTTTTAGAAATAAGTAAAGTATATTATTATGCTTGAGAGTAAGTTGTTATCATAAAATAAAAATAAGAGCCCAGCTCAAAATTCTTAATGCAGCCATAATAAAAGACAAAACAAGTCAAAATATTAAAAAAAAACATGTTTGCAAAGTAACGTTTCATCGCATCTTGCAACATCAGCTCAAGAAGGACTATTGAATTGGTAGCCCTGACCTATATATATAACTGGACGGCGGCAGTGACTCATTGATGTTTTGACAGCCTCTGCAGCAGAAGATGCATGACCACTATTGAGGTCACTGAAATGAAATATCTATGCAGTGAACATATTACTATCACCAACATCAGTCAACCCTAGGCAATTCTATGACAAAAACTTCATTTGGCACTTTTAACTTTGATTTGTGCATGCATATTTCAGGTAATCATCAAAGTTTGGTCATTGATTACAACATACTGGCTTGTGAACAACAGTTGCAGGTTTTGGCTTACTTCTTGCCAGAAGCTCCAGCAGAAATGCTGAAAATATTTGATGAGGTAAAGTTCTCCTTTTCCATAACCTGTTTCCTGGTGTTTACAACAACAACAACAACAACAACAACAACAAGTGTTTAACTCATTGCTGCCTAGGATGTTTGTGGGTCCTCCCCTTGCCTGCATAACAGATGCTCGTGGGTGGAAAGGAAGGTGCCTAGCTCAGAATGGAATGGATTAAAAATCAGATGTCCCATATAAGCCTTCATCAGAATGTAAAAACAAATTAACAGTGTAAATAATCCCAGGTGAAAATCTTACATAAGATCTTGCCAAGATCTTGGCAAGATCTTATGTAAGATCTTGCAAGATCTTATCAAGATCTTACAAGATCTTGCAAAATCTTACAAGATCTTACAAGATAGCTTAAATCTTACAAGATTTTAGATTATCTTGCATGATCTTACAAGATTTTAGATTATCTTGCATGATCTTACAAGTTTGTAGAAGATCGTAGAGGATCTTAGAAGATCTTACAAGATCTTGTTGTATCTTACAAGATCTAACAAGATCCTGCAAGATCTTACAAGATCTTACTGAATCTTACAAGATCTTACAAGATCTTTGTAAGATCTTTATAAGAAATTTCTTAAATGATCTTATTTAAGATCTTACAAAATCTTACAAGATCTTGTAAGATCTTGACAAGATTTTCACCTGGGTTGTTAATACTAACAGGTGTAAGTCTAAGAAGAAAAGGGTAGTGCATAGCATAGCAAGGGCTGTGGAACATATTACTATAGCTGTATTGAGGTACAGTGCATGTATTTTGTTTCAATTCATGGTTTGTTCAATGTCTTTTAGGCTGCAAAAGAAGTGGTTTTGTCCATGTTTGCTAATTATGATCGAATTGCATCTGAAATTCATGTCAGGATAGCTGAGCTTCCTCTTATGGAACAAATCCGGTCACTCAGGTACCAAATTTTATCCAAATAGTGTAATAAAAGTAGCGTGCTGGCAAGGTTAGATATACTGCCGAAACAGAGAACGTAGGAGTCTAACGTTTCGAGCGAAGGCCCTTCGTCAAAGAGAAACGTGACACGCGTACATGCAGTAACTACATACAACCAAGGGCGCAACCACAATTTTTGAAAGGGGGGTCATTTAAGTGATGACACAAATCTAGGGAGGTCTGGGGGCATAATCCCGTGGGAAATTTTTGAACTTTGGGCCTGTAAAATGGCTTTTGCTGCATTGAAGACACTTTTGACCCAAGTATATAAAGGTTTTAAATCACATGTTTTAGGCATCAGAGAGAGTAGAAGTCATTTTTAACCTCCAAAATTTCCCTCACATCCCCCAAAAAGGGGGTTGGTCACACACCCCAACAGAGGCGGATTAAGGGTACCTGAGGCCCCTGGCTGTATTTCTGATTGGGCTCCCCATGGGACATTCTTTTTTTAATAAGACATCAGTGGCCCCGGGCCCCCCTAGGATCCATGAGGCTGCAGGCCCCTGGCTGTACCCCAGTCAGCCTCCCCCCCCCTTAATCCACCACTGCGCCCTGACCCCCCTCTCATTGCACGCCTGCATACAACAATTTTAACTGAGCATGGACATTTTCCAGCACTGCTCAATATATTGCCAGGAACTACCCCAATAACAGGAAAAGTAACAGAGTAGTGACCATGTACAGGTCACATGCATGTCAAAAATTGATCTTAAAATGTTACAGAACTAATTCTAGTCACAAGCAGTAAAAATAGGTACGCATTGCGTACATGCGTTTACAGGTTTAAAGGTGCTGCGTGTCACACGGTGGAATTTTTACATGAAACTGGTGATTTGTGAACCAAAGGAAGTGAGGAGTGTTAACACGGTGCAGATGCGTATGGTTCGTGAAATTTGTTATGCAACGACGTTTAGTGTACGAGGCTGACATAATCTAATGGTTCTCGGTCGCTGCGCAAAACCTGTATACCCTGAGAACGAGTTTATTGCTCGCTTGTCATACTGTATCACGCGTCTGGGCCATCTGTGGCTTGACGAAACATATTCAGGCAGCGCTACATAGACGCAAAAAATTGGTTATGATCTGAATAAAATACATACATTTTTTAGGCAACTTCATTTGAACCAGTTAATTCGGACAAGTGGTGTTGTATCAAGCAGTACTGGTGTCTTACCACAGCTGAGTATGGTGAAGTATGATTGTCCAAAATGTTCCTTCATTCTTGGACCTTTCTTTCAATCTCAAAATCAAGAGGTTCGACCTGGCTCTTGTCCGGAGTGTCAGTCACGAGGACCGTTCGAAATTAATATGGAACAAGTATGACTGACTAATTGAACTTGATGAACGTCTCCCAGATGTCTTTTGCATTACACATAGATCCTTCGTGCACCACATGTATCACATTCACCACATGCATATGCACCACATATACCTCATGTACCACTTGCACTACATGTACCACTTGCACTACATGTACCACATATACCACTTGCATTACATGTACCACTTGCACCACATACACCTCATGTATCACTTGCACCACATACACCACATACACCTCATGTACCACTTGCACTACATGTACCACATATACCTCATGTACCACTTGCACTACATGTACCACATATACCACTTGCACTACATGCACCACATATACCTCATGTACCACCTGCACGACATACACCTCATGTACCACTTGCACTACATGTACCACATATACCACTTGCACTACATGTACCACATATACCTCATGTAATGTACCACCTGCACCACATATACCTCATGTACCACTTGCACTACATGCACCACATATACCTCATGTACCACTTGCACCACATGTACCACATATACCTCATGTACCACTTGCACTACATGTACCACATATACCTCATGTACCACCTGTACCACATATACTTCATGTACCACTTGCACCATATACCTCATGTACCACTTGCACTACATGCACCACATATACCTCATGTACCACTTGCACTACATGTACCACATATACCTCATGTACCACTTGCACTACATGTACCACATATACCTCATGTACTACTTGCACTACATGTACCACATATACCTCATGTACCACTTGCACCACATATACCTCATGTACCACTTGCACTACATGCACCACATGCACCACATATACCTCATGTACCACTTGCACTACATGTACCACATATACCACATATACCTCATGTACTACTTGCACTACATGTACCACATATACCTCATGTACTACTTGCACTACATGTACCACATATACCTCATGTACCACGTGCACTACATATACCTCATGTACCACGTGCACTACATGCACCACATATACCTCATGTACCACTTGCACTACATGCACCACATATACCTCATGTACCACTTGCACTACATGCACCACATGAACCACAACATGTACCACTTGCAGCAACTGCTTATGGGATAGTATAAGTAGTGCGCACACATACCACATGTATATGCACCACATGTAACACAACTACAAGCACCACATGTACAACATGCACCACATCTACCACATAAGTACCTCATATACCACATGTACCATATATATGTACCATATGCACCTCCTGTACCACATGTACCATCTCTACAGCATGTACAATATGGACCACCTGTACCAACGTCCACCACATTTACCACACGCCCTACATGTATAACCACATGCCCCACACGTATATTTACCTCTATTAACGTCACTATAACTTTGAAGTAGGTCATCATGTGGTCTGTAATTTGCTATTGTATTATTCCTAGACTGTATACCAGAATTATCAGAGGATTAAAATTCAAGAGAGTCCAAGTAAAGTTGCAGCTGGAAGACTACCGCGTTCAAAAGATGTTATTCTTTTGTGTGACTTGGTTGACTCGTGCAAAGCTGGCGACGAAATTGTAAGCCCTTAAACGTTTTTTAGCTGAATAATTTCTGGCGCTCAGTATTCCAATATCAGGCAATTAGAAAAGCTTGCAACTTATTACAATTTCAAGTTGTAATAATCCTTGTAAAGTTTAAGCATCTATATTTTGATTGCCTAGGATTTGACAGGAATCTATCATAATAATTACGATGGTTCTTTGAACATCGCTCATGGTTTCCCAGTGTTTGCAACTGTCATTGAAGCCAACCACATCACGAAACAAGAAGATAAACTGGCCATTACTAGTCTTACAGATGAAGACATTAAAGAAATTATTTCATTGTCAAAAGATCCAAAAATTGGAGAAAGGGTGAGAAGAGTGCTCTTTTCTTATAATTTCATTCCGAGAATCACTGTATGAAAGACACGTGATTTTCTATGAAGTTCCACGTGATACACTACGAAAGACACGTGACTTCTGAACTTCACGGGATTCTCTCTGAACTTCCACGTGGTTCTCTCTGAACTTCACGTGATTCTCTATGAACTCCCACGTAATTCTCAACTTCACGTGTTTTTTTCTCAACTTCCACGTAGTTCTCTGATTCTCTCAGAACTTCATGTCGTTCTCTCTTAAATTTTACGTTTCTGAACTCCCAGCCGATTGTCTCTGATTGGCGTATAATATTACCCACTGACACCAGTGTTGTTAAATTCTATTTCTAGATCATAGCCAGTATAGCGCCTTCTATTTATGGACATGACAACATCAAGAGAGCATTAGCGTTGTCGTTGTTCGGAGGAGAAGCTAAAGACCCAGGTAAAGTAGTAGTTCAGAAACATTTCCCTGAATATTTGAGCTTGAAGAACGTCTGTGTATTGGATAGTTGGTATTGTAGTACATGGTTGTATATTATTGAATTTCAGGTGGAAAGCATAAGATCCGTGGAGACATCAATGTGTTGTTGTGTGGTGATCCTGGTACTGCTAAATCACAGTTCTTGAAGTACACGGAGAAAACAGCGCCACGTTCTGTATTCACCACTGGTCAAGGTGCGTCCGCTGTCGGTCTCACGGCGTATGTACAGCGGCATCCTGTCACGAAGGAATGGACTTTGGAAGCTGGGGCTCTTGTCTTGGCTGATCGTGGAGTTTGTATGATCGACGAGTTTGATAAAGTAAGCGGGAAAATGTCTTACGTATTTACATAGACTTTTCAAGTCCTTCCCACTCTTCCCGCGCGCGCTCCTGTACGCAGGCTGTCCTGATGACCTGAAGCATAGCAAAATCAAGGTTAACTTTATCTTTACTACCCAATCTTAGATGAACGACGCTGACCGAACAAGTATCCACGAAGCAATGGAACAGCAAAGTATCTCAATCTCGAAAGCGGGCATTGTGACGTCATTACAGGTACGTCACATAAAATCTTGATGACGTCATAATAGTACGTCACATAAAATCTTGATGACGTCATAATAGTACGTCACATAAAACCTTGATGACGTCATAATGGTACGTCACATAAAATCTTGATGACGTCTAATGGTACGTCACATAAAATGTTGACGTCATAACGGCACGTCACATAAAATTTTGATGACGTCGTAATGGTACGTCACATAAAATGTTGATGACGTCGTAATGGTACGTCGCATAAAATTTTGATGACGTCATAATGGTACGTCACATAAATTTTGATGACGTCATAATGGTACGTCGCGTAAAAATCCTTATGACGTCACAGAGGTGCGTCACATAAAATTTGATGATGTCATAATGGTACGTCACATAGATTTTGATGACGTCATAATGGTACGTCATATAAAATCCTTATGACGTCAGAGGTTCGTCACTTAAAATCCTAATGACGTCATATATAGAGTTTCACTGTCAATTGACTATTTTTAGGCTCGTTGTTCGATCATTGCTGCGGCGAATCCCATTGGTGGACGATACGACCCTTCCATGACGTTTTCAGAAAATGTAAGTTCTATCCAAGAGTCTTACATATAAGGCTTAGTCAAGCCTGGTTCTCATATGTCGCCGATCGTCGGCCATTTGTGATTTAGATGCATGTTAAAACGGGAAGTGCAGCAGCATGTTAAGTAATAAAGAACAATGCAGAAAAGCAGTGCTTTTATTCTTTTACTTAACATGCATCTAAATCATGGGTCGGCGACGATCGGCGACATATGAGAACCAGGCTTAAAGCTGGTTTATGTCTAGTTTGGGTAAACTTTGATATGTATTTATTTCCTTTCGTAGGTCGACCTGAGTGAGCCTATTTTATCGCGATTTGACATTCTTTGTGTCGTTCGAGATCTTGTTGATCCAATTCAGGTACGTCTTCTGGCTGGAAACTAGGTGTTCTAAGAGTTAAACTCTTTGGAATCCGTAGCTTTAAGTACTTAGAAAACTCCTGGGTTCACACCCCCACCCTCAGTGTATGGTTAGAGGGTATGATCAATTTTTTTTTTTCATTTTTGATTCCAGGACGAATTGTTGGCGAGATTTGTTGTCAAAAGTCACGTAAAACATCATCCAAATAAAAAGACTGAAGATGGCGGTGAGGAGGAAGACGATATGGAAGTGGTAGGTTGCTGTGATGTCATGACCTAAACACGTCATCAGACTATCGACGTCATGCTATTGTGGTAACACTAGATCAATGATGGATGGCCCCAACCTCGTACCGTATGGTCCTTACTGGACCTCTAGGACGAACAGTTTAGATATGACTAATAGTATAAATAAAGTTAGTTTAGTTCATTGTCATTTCCTCCTGTGGTAACACTGGACGAATGAGGGATGGTCCTTACTGGACCTCTAGGGCGAACAGTTTAGATATGACTAATAGGGTTATCTAGTATAAATAAAGTTAATTTAGTTCACTGTGATTTCCTCCTGTAGTAACACTGGACCAATGAGGGATGGTCCTTACTGGACCTATACAGAGAACAGTTTAGACATGACTAACAGGGTTATCTAGTATAAATAAAGTCAGTTTAGTTTTTGTCCAGTGTGGGGCTGTTGTTAAACCATGTTTCTGATGTCTTTTGGTTTGCGCATCTTTTCTTAGAATTCTAGTCCAACGACGGGCGCGGAACAATTGTCTCAAGAAATGTTGAAGAAGTACGTCATTTACGCCAAGGATAAAATGCATCCGAAACTAAATAACATGGATCAAGATAAGATAGCCAGAATGTTTGCAGACTTAAGACGAGAGTCAATGGTAAGTTATAAAACACGGCTTGAGCTTACAGTAATGGGAAGTATCACAATGCATTATAGGCTAGCCATGGTTTGTGAACCAGATCTGGTTATTTGAATTGCTCACAAACCATTCCAGTGATTTGTTTACCCACAAAGCATCATGGTCATTTGTTTACCCGCAAAGCATTTTGGTCATTTGTTTACCCGCAAAGCATCCTGGTCATTTGTTTACCCGCAAATCATTCTGGTCATTTGTTTACCCGCAAATCATTCTGGTCATTTGTTTACCCGCAAAGCATCCTGGTCATTTGTTTACCCGCAAAGCATTCTGGTCATTTGTTTACCCGCAAATCATTCTGGTCATTTGTTTACCCGCAAAGCATTCTGGTCATGTTTATCCGCAATGCATTTTGGTCTTTTGTTTACCCGCAAAGCATTTTGGTGATTTGTTTACCCGCAAAGCATTCTGGTCATTTGTTTAGTTGCAAAGCAATCTGGCCATTTGTTTAGCCGCAAAGCAATCGGTCATTTGTTTACCCGCAAAGCATTTTGGTCATTTGTTTACCCGCAAAGCATTTTGGTCATTTGTTTACCCGCAAAGCATTTTGGTCATTTGTTTACCCGCAAAACATCCTGGTAATTTGTTTACCCGCACAGCATTCTGGTCATTTGTTTACCCGCACAGCATTATGGTCATTTGTTTACCCGCAAAGCATTCTGGTCATTTGTTTAGCCGCAAAGCAATCTGGTCATTTGTTTAGCTGCAAAGCATTCTGGTCATTTGTTTAGCCGCAAAGCAATATGGTGATGTCTTTACCCCCAAAGCATTCTGGTGATGTCTTTACTCACAAAGCATTTCGGTCATGTCTTTACCCGCAAAGCATCCTGGTTATTAATCTCGCATTGAATCTACCACTGTAGCTACGCAACGTCAACCGACGAGTGAAAAAATATAACAAAATTGGACAGGTAGAAAAAGAGTAATGTATAAAATGAGAATAAGCATGCATAAAAGGCTCAAAAAATTGTTGTGTTTCTTTTTCAGGCGACTGGCAGTGTTCCTATCACGGTCCGCCATATTGAATCAATGATCCGTATGGCAGAAGCGAACGCCAAGATGCATCTTCGCGAGTACATTACAGAAGACGATGTTAACATGGCCATCAGAGTAGTGTTGGAGAGCTTCATAGATACACAGAAGTTCTCTGTGATGAGAAATATGCGAAAGGTGGGTTAATCGTGAAAAGTACAATGTCTCGTGCTGACAAGACTTTGATGAGCGCTGAGATAATCCCTACATATGATAAATGAGTGACCACTGACCAAATATCTAATAATAGATAGTGCGCGCAAACCGGTCAAGCTCAGACCACGCTGACAAGACTTTGGCGCGCACACGTCAAGCTCAGACCACGCTGACAAGACTTTGATGAGCGCAAGTCAAGCTCAGACCACGCTGACAAGACTTTGATAAGCGCAAGTCAAGCTCAGACCACGCTGACAAGACTTTGGCGCGCAACTAGTTTATGTGGTGTGCTAAAACGAATAAACACTCAGCATGTTGCTTGGCTCCCGGTCCCGAGCTACAGTACATGTATCTGTTCTCAAAATTTACAATGAGCGCTGAGATAATCCCCACATATTATCATGAGTGACGGCTGACTAGCATTGTCTCCCTTTTTACCTTGCCTAAATTACATTTAGCCACCTTGGAATGGAAAGATACTAACTTTGCTTTATTTTTTCTAGGCCTTTTCTCAATATCTTTCATTCCGTCGTGATAACAATGAACTTCTTATGTTTGTTCTTAAACAATTGGTTCGTGATCAAATCACTTTCCACAATAATCGTTATGGAAGTGCTCCGGAGATTGTGGAAATTTTAGAAGACGAGTTTCTGGATAGGGTAAGAGCTTGTGAGATAAGTAGTGGCTCAACAATAACAACAACACCACCACCACCACCACCACCACCACCACCACCACCACCAAGAACAACAACCAAAACAATCACCAGCAACAACAACAACAACAACGAAAAACACCACCACCAACACCACTACCAACAACAACAACACCACTACCAACAACAACAACAACAACAACAACAACAACAACAACAACAACAAGAGCAACAACAAAAAACACCACCACCACCACCACCTTCAAGAACGTTTCTACCCCCTTTAAAAGTTTCTTTTTCTCTTTTAGGCCAGACAAATCAATATCGATAACGTTTCTACACTTTACGAAAGCGACATGTTCCAGAAAAACAGATTCGTGCACGACAAGAAAAGGAAGCTTATCATCCAAACATTATGAAGAAAAAAGATTTTGGCGTGATATCATCCAGACATCAAAAAGAAAAAAACAACTTATCCCAACCTAATACCATCCAAAGATTATGAAAAAAACAAAAACAGAAGGAAATTTGTCATCCACACACCGAGTAAAAGGAAAATTTGGCATATGATCCAAACATAAGGAAACGTTTTGGAGGACACGAAGCTGCCGTTTGGACCATGCGAACACCAGGTGCCGTAACTCTAAGCGAAAACGTACGATATTTCTGATTCTAAAGGAACCACATTTGAAAACTGGAGATGTACATATCACTTCAAAAACCCAGGACGAGACTGGGACGAGTTTGGTATCGCACAGCCGTCTGGGATTGGTAGTGTTCCAATAAAAGCTCGTTTGCGCATGACGTCACATCCGCCATCTTGGTTGTTTTTTTCGGTTGGTAAACGCTGTTTACAAATCGCTGATCATCCTGTTTGTTTTCGTGCGGGTTTTGAAAATTTACTTTAAATCAACCAAGATGGATGTCACGTGTTTGCGAGATAGTAACAAGACGCCTTTGTGACTCCAGACTCGCTGAAATTTCCGTTTTGTAAGAAATACGTTGTGATGTAACATACATTGTAATTGTCACCTTAGTATATGTACTGTCATTTTTAAAAAAAATAGTTTTAATAGTCTAATTTATTTTGGTAAAGGAAGTAGCTTTAACGTACATATCGTCAAGATGTACTATCGTGAAGATGTACACGGTTTCTACAGTAGGATATTGTTATATTTGTAAAAGTTTTCAGTTGTAATAAAACATTAATAAAAAGTGATAGTGCGTCTTGTTGGAAATTGGAAATTGGGAATAGGCCATTTGCTGATCGTTCACACTGTTGTCGACCTTATTCGCCTCTGCATGAGAAAGCTCTAGCCTGCGGACACCCCTCTTAATTAAGCAGACACTTAGGCAAGCTCCCAAAGGTGTTCGCTTTAAAATACGGGTTCGATTCTACTTCGAATAACCTCACGACTTGTCTCGCAAAGGAAACCTGGTGTCATTTGCTTTCCAAGATTTCCTTTCCAAAATACACAATCGAGGTTTAAGTTTGACTAAAGAGAAATATGGAAATGCGTTCGACATCTGAGGCGAGATTCTGCGGAATGCGTGTATTTCCTCCAAAACATCGTAACTTTCATCAAACGTGGTGTTTGTACACGGTGCTTCGACGAGAAGGTGCGTGAATGAAAATAATTCGTTGCTACCTTCGAGGTTTTCCGTCTTGTTGTAACTGAAAATGGCAAAAATGCGTTACGTAACGTTCAAAATCGATGGATGGGGAGCGATTATATATAAAAAATACCCAACCACTTTTGAACGTGTCTTCAGAGACACAAATACAAGCCAGGGTACCCTGAAAAACTCTTAATGTATAACCAAAGGTGTAAATTGTATATGCTTGTTGTTTGTAGTAAAGTTAATCAAGTACTTTTAAAGAACAAGGCAACTGTATATATGATGAACTTTTCCCAATCTCAGAACCTGATCTTAATATTAACGTGGAAATCATGAAGATGGCGGGCTACTCTATAACCTAGCCGATGGGTTTAATTCTTTGCCATTCGCTCCTTGCCAAGATAAAGAAGACAGTATCCCAACTCCCCTCCCCTCTCCCTCCAACCAACCAACCCCCCCCCCCCCCCCCCTCACCACAACCACCACCACCACCACTACCACTTTATGCAACTACTTACCTCCAGTCTGACCTGAATTGACCAAACCTCGACACGCCAGTTTGAGCTGCGTAATTACAAATATGTAAGTTGACAGGCCTACCGGAGCTTGCCAAGAGTTCATGCAGTCTTGCAAATGCTAGACCTCCGGGATAATTAAATGAAGACGCATACAGGAGAATATTGGTGAATACCACATTAGATAATAGGCCTCCTAACGTCAGCACGGTAAACACACTTTGAATCTCAACTTTCCATTTGAATATATTCTTGTAGCTAAACAAAGCAATTGACCAAGTTTACCATAGTATAAAAATAGGTACGCACTGCGTACATGCGTGTGCAGGTTTAAAGGTGCTGCGTGTGCAATTTTTACGTGAAACTGAGGATTTGTGAACCATAGAAAGCGAGACAAGTTTCACGAGGAGTGTTACACACTGCGTATGCAGTGGCGTGGTGGCAGGGGGGCCAAGGCCCCCCCCAGCTGGGGTTGCAGAAGGGGCGCCAAAACTAGCAAGGGCGCCAAAACTTAACAAAACAAGACGCCTGGTCAGGCGTTCACTCGGGCTACTGCAAAATCACAGTGCTATGCAGTGCTAAGGCCTAAAGTCTATTAAACACATTGGTCACAGACAAAGGTCAAAACGCAATCCAACTCTCCGATAGAAAACACAATTTGCAATAACAAAACACGATTGCCTGTATTTATTAACGTATTTCCACACATGTACACAGCGTTCATATAATGTCGACAGTCGAGTCTCTTCAGGTATTAAATATCAACACAACTATCAACGGCGTGTGCGATTGTAAGTGTATATAATATCAAGATACTTTCCACCGACATCACTGACCAATAACTATGTCTGTGAACACACATAACACATCCGAGACGAGTGATCAGACATCAGGAAAGCAAAGAAAGAAAGTATTATTCCCACAGCGTTCAATATGTCAAGTCTCTTCGCCTTATTACACAGCTTCATGTTTACCTAGAAAGTGTCACTTGCAAGTTCACTTAATGAACGGCGTGTGCGATTGTAAGTGTATATAATAATATCAAGATACTTGCCAGCGACATTACTGCCCAATAACTATGTCTGTGAACAAACAAAACACATCCGAGACGAGAAAGCTCACTCACTTACTCACTCACTCACTCACTCAGTCGAAAATAAAGAAGGCACTGGTCACATGCATATGGTCAGTTGGTCACATGGCTCAGTTTCGCAAAGTTTATTGGTCAATATCGCCAGTGGCCGCCAGAGGACTAATAACGTGTCGCAAAAAAATAAAAATAATAAGGAGAATCGCGAAACCTAGACTCGGCTACCACAGGTAGCCCGAGTAATAAACCTATTTCTTTGTATAGCTTGGTAGGATATAAAATCTGAAATCTGTAAACTTTTGTGTTTTCTATAAAGTTTTATAATCTTCAGAATTCTGTAAAATCTCACTCCAAAATGCATGAAATGGCATATCAGAGACCCTAGATTTCAAAATTTTCCGGGGGAGCATGCCCCCAGCCCCCCCTACATGTTTGGTGCTACTTCGGCGCTCGCATTGGGGTCGCCTTTGAGAGAACCCGTAGTTTGTTGTAATATTATACATTGCTACTTCAGTTATTTTAAAACAAAAAATGTGATCATTTATCAAATACAGTAATGTCTTTTTTCCCTTTTTTTTTTAAATTTTTTTTTTGGGAAGGGGGGGGGGGCGCCAAATCTAATCTGGCCACCACAGCCTGAAACCTGCCACCACGCCACTGTGCGTATGTGTATGTTTCGTGAGAACTTGTCACGCAACGGCGTTCAATGTATGAGGCTGACATCTCAATTATGCTTCTCGGCCGAAACAAATCTTAGTCAAGCAACTTACATATAATTTGAACCAACAGCTGCCACCGTGTTCAACAATGGAATAACGTAGAAAACAAAACGTAGTTCCTTGTGAGGAAGGAACGAAAACAGAAAAACAAAAGCCATTGATATAAAAAACATTATTCTTGTGCGTTTGTCACGTTTTAAACCATATGCGATGAGAAATGGCGTAAACAACGATAAAGCTCTGGGAAGAGCTGAGTAGAAATACCAAAGAAATGGCGAGGTCTTTAGAAATTCAGTTAAAGACAAAAAAATTACTTCACTATATTAAACTAGACGCGGCAATATCTGTATCACTTAAAAGTTAAAACAAAGTGTACTGTACTCTACTGTAATGTAATGTAATGTAATGTAATGTAATGTAATGTAATGTAATGTAATGTAATGTAATGTAATGTAATGTAATGTAATGTAATGTGGTGTGATGTGATGTAATGTAGTGTAACGCATTGTAATGTATAATGTAATATAATGTAATGTAGTGTAATGATGTAATGTAATGTAATGTAGTGTAATGTAATGTAATGTAGTGTAATGTAGTGTAATGTGATGTAATGTAGTGTAATAACTTCTTATTAACCGAACGCGAGGTCTTTACAGAGAAATATCGGACCGAGGTCTTTTTGGTACAGACCGAGCCCGTAGGGCGAGGTTTGTACACAAAGACCGAGGTCTGATATTTCTCTGTAAAGACCGAGCAAGCGAGGTTAATAAAAAGTTTATTATATGGCATTTTGAAACAACAAACCTTACATTTATACCTAGTCATGATACGTACTTTAGTCAGTTTAGTGTGACCTCGAGCGTGTGACATAAACTCATCGTTTTCAATGTTGTTGCTTTTGTTGTCGTCGCTTTCGGACTCCTAAACTCGCTTCCAGATTGCTCTCGTCCCAATCATACATAATTTAGTCCTCAGGTTGTTGAATTCACAAAATTCTTGCGGTTTTCTTTCGTTGTTTAGTTGCAAACAATATGGCTGATAAGAAATTTGTTGGGGTTTTTTCCGTAATGGACCGCTGGTCCATTACGGGAAAGTAATGGACCGCTAAAAATGTTTCTAAGCCAATCACAGCGCGCTATTTCACCGGAAGTGACGCTTGCCATATAATAATGTAATGTAATGTCGTGTAATGTGATGTAATGTAGTGTAATGTAATGTAGTGTAATGTAGTGTAATGTGATGTAATGTAGTGTAATGTAATGTACTGTACTGTACTGTAATGTGATGTAATGTAATGTAGTGTAATGTAATGTATAATGTAATGTAGTGTAATGTGATGTAGTGTAATGTGATGTAGTGTAATGTAATGTAGTGTAATGTAATGTAGTGTAATGTAATGTAATGTGTAATGTAGTGTAGTGTAATGTAATGTAATGTAGTGTAATGTAATGTAATGTAGTGTAATGTATAATGTAATGTATTGTAATGTATAATGTAATGTAATGTAATGTAATGTAATGTAATGTAATGTAATGTAATGTAATGTAATGTAATGTAATGTAATGTAATGTAGTGTAATGTAATGTAATGTAATGTAGTGTAATGTATAATGTAATGTATTGTAATGTATAATGTAATGTAATGTAATGTAATGTAGTGTAGTGTAATGTAATGTAATGTAATGTAATGTAATGTAATGTAGTGTAATGTAATAATGTAATTTAATGTAATGTAAAGTAAAGTAACGTAATGCATGTAATGTAATGTAATGTAATGTAATGTACTGCATTTGTAATGTACTGTACTGCACTGTTACACATTTTTCAAACAACAAAATAATGGTTGTCTACAACAGGATACACCCCAGTTTGAACTCTTATTCTGGACTGCATTGTACCAAAATACTTCTCCTTCAGGCCAACACAAACGCCGCCAGAAAAACGAGTCGACTAAAAATGTGATCACTAAAACAATAAAAAGCGATAAAAAATATTAGTTTAACACTTTGAAGCCTGACAACGAGTCTTTAAGGTTTATTCTGGCAAACGCCAGACAATTGTATTCAGCACATGGAGAGGTCTAGGTCTCAAAGTGTTAACTAAAATTATGCTGGCTGCATTCTTACTTTCAAAAATTTTATAAAAAATATGTTTTACCTAACGACGTTATTCCGGCTGCTGCAGAATGAAGAAAAGCTTTCAGGATTGGAATTCTTTCATGATACAGTTCATATAATATTATAATACCCAGTAATAAAGCTAATTCAGCTCTAAAAATAATGATACTGTATGCAGAGCACCAGATGAATGAGGCATGTTTGCCAGTGAGCCAAGAATAGAAGGCCAATAGTACTAAAAGATAAAGAATGAAGAGGTTGTGAGAGGATCATAAGAAGAATCATGCAGAATAAAATAGAAATAACTTATGTATGTAATTATCTAATTATATGAATACAACAAAAAACGAAGAGGGCTCACAGTGAGACAATTTCAGGCAGAATATAAGCAAACAGGAACAAAACATGTCACAGGAAACGCAAAGCAGAACACACGCAACGCCCTACAACGTAGCACAGCGCAACAAAACACAATGGAGCGTAGAGAAACGCATCGTAACGCAGCGCAGCAAAACACAACGGAGCGCATAGAAACGCATCGTAATGCAGTGCAACAAAACACAACGGAGCGCAGAGAAACGCATCGTAACGCATCGCAACAAAACACATCGTAGCGCAGCGCAACAAAACACAACACAGCGCAGAGGAAGACATCGTAGCGCAGGGCAACAAAACACAACGGAGCGAAGAGAAACGCATCGTAGCACAGCGCAGCGCAACACAACACAGCGCAGAGAAAGACATCGTAGCGCAGCGCGACAAAACACAACGGAGAGCAGAGAAACGCATCGTAACGCAGCGCAGCACTATGCATCGTAGCGCATTATAACATGTAAAACGTAGCGCGCAACAACACAGAAAGTAACGCAGCCCAACATCGTAGCGCAGCCCAATACTATACAACATAGCGCAACTGATCATACAACGTAGCGCAACACCACACGTGACAACATAGCACAGCGCAACACAGTGTAATCCAACGCGACACAGTCCAGCACGTGACGCAGCCCAACGTGCGCAACCTTCATGTAACTACATGTACATACAAAGCATAACGTAACAGCCAATAGCGCAATGTAATAACTGCACAAACCATTCACTATTATGTAAAATTTTTGTATCACACGTCCGTATAAAAAACAGTTACATTTTCTTATGAATAGTGGTTACAAGCTGTCACATTTGATGTCTATTAAATATTGTACATAATGTATTACAAAATTAATTTAAACGTACCAAGTATTAGAGCAAAAGTATTAGGTAGAGGTCTTGAAAGATAAAATATAAAGTGAAATTGTGTTATTGTTATCATAGCCAGAAAATTTGCCACAGTAGATCCAAATTTTTCACTGACTCCACGTTGAAAGGTTCGAAAGGCAAGAAGTGAGCAAAGTCCAAGGACAACACGAACTGAAAAGATACATATGGTAATGAAGTTCTTCTTTTTTTGGCCTAAATTTGAAACTTAAAAAAACTACTATTGTCTACCATTCTTTTTAACCTTTTGACATCTGGGAAGGTAGATCTAGACCTTTGATATTTTACTCTGTCTAATGCCAGATGATTTTACTCAAGGTGGATATACCTACAGTTTTAGTTTTTTCATGGCTTGTTATGTTCAGTCATAGTCTATGGTTATTGCTGTCTTTAAAATAACTAATACATATTTATTGAAATTTGTCAAGTTTTCATGGTTTTCGTCTATTAGATGCATATCTCCAGTTTTCTTCGCTAAAAAAATTCTGAAAATTGTCATCTGGTCAGTTTTTTCCACATAGAACACTACAGCAAAGTTGTCAAGACAGATTTTTCACTATAAACTAATGGATTAAATGTTCTGTTAAAGAATTTAACTGAACCAATTAAATGTGTGATGTTTGAGCATTTGTATCACTCAAATGGCCCTTATCAACTCAACAAGATTGCTATTTTGGCATGTGCCAACATCATACTCATTACCAGTCCCTTCTTAAAATCACCGTAGGGAGCCACCTTAACTGGGCCTGACATTTCTCTCTGACGAAGGGCCTTCACTTGAAACATTAGACTCCTACGTTCTCTGTTTCAGCAGTATATCTAACCTTACTATTTTTCCATTGTTGTTTCTACACTGCCTACACAGCATGTTAACAGGGCCTATCTTGCCATTTCTCTTCCTTGAACTCCTAGACCAGCCAAAACTGGCCCCTTTATTATTTTACTCTGTCTAACACCAGCTGATTTTACTCATCAAGGGGAGAATCTCGAGTAGAACATTATTGCTACTACTAAATTTCCTCTACAGTACTTCTCCCTTACTGTACCAATGAATTGGCTGTAAATCTTGGGTAAACTCGCAAAATTTACGATTGCGACAAATGGTGAACTAAGAAAAGCGATGACCAGAGGTCCAATAAATGTGCGTGGAACAACGCCAGGAAACTGAATATGATCATACTAAAAAATAGAAATAAATCATATTTAAGAAATAGAAAATGGTCACCCATGTCAAGTGTTAAAGTCCATTTTTCTAGCTTTGTGATTGGCTGAATGGTTTTCTCATAGCAGTCTGGAAATCGTGATGTTTCCCACATAACCAATAGCAGGTAATGCCGTGTAACCATATTTTCTGGTACCTTGAGAAAACAGTGTGTTTTGTGACCCCTTGACTGCTTGTTGTTGCCCTTGGGTAGTGACAGTGGGCGTGAGGCTACAAAATGCACTGTTTCCCTCGGTGCTGGTATATAAATGTTTAGTATAAATAGAAAATATATAACTATATAAGCAAAGGATTATTAGCGGTATTTTTACATTAAAAATATGATAGGTCTAATTTCGGGGGGGGCAATGTTAGCTGACGTTTACGTACTGTGTTTTATAAAGTTAGAAATATTAGCTTTATTGCATGACTATATTTAGGCTTTCTATGCCAAATGATACTATATAAACTATTATTTAAAGCTAACCAGAACATTCAAACAATATTTTAATAAAAGTTCTCCAACCTGAGAAATATTCCGACCATGATACAGTATGTCATGCGTGGCTTGCAAATTAAAACTTTCCTCCACTTTTGTGTATGGGCAAACGAAGACATTGGTAAACAATATGAACACTAAAATGATATCAAGTGCCAAGGAAACATCCATTTTTTAACTCCAAATATCGAAACAGCCGCCAAAATGAGTAAATGACTGAATGAGCGAAGGAGAAGATGTTCGGCCTATGCCGTCAACCTTCGGAAAAAGCCGGTAGCAGGAATAAGAGATTGGAAATTAAATAGCTGAACTATTACTGTAATTTTTTGACATTTTGATCTGCTGAAAGAGGGTCGCGAAAATATTCAATTTCGGGTTTCAGGTCAACAGACAACAGAATAGGAATGTAGTAGGTAAGAGGTATACCCCCCCCCCCCACCCCACCCTCCCTTCTAATTTCTAAGATTCTCTACCCTAACCCTAACCCCAACCTCGTCCCCAGGGCCATTTGTGGGGGCTGGGCCAAGATGGCGGCCAAAAACAAAATGGCGGGAACAAATGGCCCTGGCACAGGCTGCAAAAAAATGAGTCATATTTTGACTCATTTTTGACTCGGCCCAGGCTTCACGAAGTTTATCGCGCCTAGTCAGGCTCAAATTATTTTCTGAATATTTAGTTCAGCTTGACTGACCCAAACTGAAAACAATCAAAACATCATTTCCAAATACATTGTCGAATTATTAAAATAAATACACTTTTAATAAATATCTGTAAATGCTTATTATTTATCATTTGCTTCACCGTTGTACCAAATTCGCAAGAAACTGGATTGCCAACCTCGTCCCCAGGGCCATTTGTGGGGGCTGGGCCAAGATGGCGGCCAAGAACAAATGGCCCTGGCACAGGCTGAGCTATCACCACATTTGATTGGTCAAGATAATATTGAATGTTTTAGATATTCTGATTGGTGGAAACAAGGCGGGCGGCAGGCTAACTCGCGGGCATTTGTTTTTTGGGCTCAAATTATATTCAGAATTGCCGGCTGTTAAAAAACAACTTCGAAATGAATGAAAATGTGAGGAAAGCTGGCGAAGTACCCGTGAAAACGTCGGAAGAATATGTAATGACGGGTCGTGTCGTCTCTGTGCCCTGGCTGCCATACAACGAAGTCCATAGGACGGCAATTCAGTGTGTTTTCTAAATCGGGCGAACGAAAGACTTAGTGAACAAAGTCAAAAAGTATTTTGGCTGCGAAAGGAAAGTACACCACAGGACAGAATTTACATGTTTGGCCATTAAGAAGCAGGCTTTTTTCAAACAAGAGTTCTCGACGAAACGAAGCCTAAATGTTTTTCAAAACGCTGAATTGAATCCACCGAAAACTTACGAAAACAAGGCGGCCCGGCCAGACAACGGCAATCCAGTTTCTTGCGAATAAGGTACAACGGTGAAGCAAATGATAAATAATAAGGATTTACAGATACTTATTAAAAGTGTATCTATTTTAATAATTCGACAATGTATTTGGAAATAAATGTTTTGATTGTTTTCAGTTTGTGTCAGTCAAGCTGAACTATAAAATATTCAGAAAAAAATTGAGCCTGACTAGGCGCGATAAACTTCGTGAAGCCTGGGCCGAGTCAAAAATGAGTCAAAATATGACTCATTTTTTGCCAACATGTCCTCTCACTTCGAAATGATGATTATCGTCATTTCTTCACAAAGTCGAATATGATGATTATCATGATACTCAAGTGAGATTCTGTCCCACATGTGGGATGTTAAACTAAATTGCATATAACAAAAGAACCATTAGGGGTGTTGTGGTCGGGGTCTGAGAGGCGGGACTCTTTTTTCCGGAGGGTTGTGGTTAGGGTTAGGTCCAACGGGGGGGTTGTGGTTAGGGTTAGGGTTGTCAGGGGGGTTGTGGTTAGGGTTAGGGTCAGGTTTAGAGGTGGGGTTAGGGTTGGGGGTTTGGGGGCAGGGAATTCTTTTTTTAAAATGATGATTATTGTTAATTCAACGACATCTCACAAATGACGATAATCATCATTTCGAAATGAGAGGATATGCTGTTTTTGCAGCCTGTGCCAGGGCCATTTGTTCCCGCCATTTTGTTTTTGGCCGCCATCTTGGCCCAGCCCCCACAAATGGCCCTGGGGACGAGGTTGCTGGATTGCCGTTGTCTGGCCAGGCCGCCTTGTTTCGTAAGTTTTCGGTGGATTCAATTCAGCGTTTTGAAAAACATTTAGGCTTCGTTTCGTCGAGAACTCTTGTTTGAAAAAAGCCTGCTTCTTAATGGCCAAACATGTAAATTCTGCCCTGTGGTGTACTTTCCTTTCGCAGCCAAAATACTTTTTGACTTTGTTCACCAAGTCTTTCGTTCGCCCGATTCAGAAAACACACTGAATTGCCGTCCCATGGACTTCGTTGTATGGCAGCCAGGGCACAGAGACGACACGACCCATCATTACATATTCTTCCGACGTTTTCACGGGTGTTTCGAAAGCTTTCCTCACATTTTCATTCATTTCGAAGTTGTTTTTTAACACCCGGCTATTCTGAATATAATTTGAGCCCAAAAAAACAAATGCCCGCGAGTTAGCCTGCCGCCCGCCTTGTTTCCACCAATCAGAATGCCTAAAACATCCAAAGTTATCTCGACCAATCAAATGTGGTGATAGCTCAGCCTGTACCAGGGCCATTTGTTCTTGGCCGCCATCTTGTCCGCCATCTTGTCCTAGCCCCCACAAATGGCCCTGGGGACGAGGTTGCCCCTAACCCTAACCCTAACGGAGACAATCTCGTACCCAGAGCCTGCGATCCTTTTGGTCTGTACCAAAAGGATCGCAGGCTCTGGGTACGAGATTGTAACCAGTGATTGTAACGGAGACCCCAACAGACAACCGGAACTGGAAGTTGTTTTTTGATTGATTCTTTCCTATTTTCCCTTTCGGAATCATATGATGTTAGTGTGATGGCCATTTCTCGTGGCAGCGTTTCTCCTACTGCAAACGAATCAACGTTTGCCAATGCGATTGAATATGGAGTTTGTCTACAAATGTTGAGAGAATCTATAAATGATTCAGGGTATGTCAAATGAAATAATATAATTATTTGCAGTTTCGCTAAAATTTAGTTTCAAGATTTGAGAGCCGGAAGAAATTCTTGCAGTTTAGATATTTTGTATTTGGAAATTTATTGTGTCAGTTCTATAACAGTATTTACAGTTGAAGTATTCTAGTACTAATTTCATTGATTGTTGGTGCATCGAATTTAACCTTAAGTTTGTCACATACAAAAAACACTGCAAATCCTAACACCTAACACCTAAACCACTTCATTTTGAAATCAGCAAAAATTAGAGGCTATAATCCTAACCACTACATGCTTAAATTCACTAATCTGTATACAACAATAGAGATCAGTGCTTATAAGCCTAGTGGTTTTGGGATTAGGTCAGTTTGTTGTCAGTTACACTAATAACTCCACTCCACTACACACGTAAAAATCTCACAGCCTGTCAACAAGATGTGTTCGCAACAGGTCAGTAGCAAGTCTGTTAACAGGTTGTAACAATGCTGTTCATTCAAGAAGCTGCTACATTGAACCTTGTTAGCATCAACCTGTTAACAACTTGTTAAGTGCAGAGCGGTAACAGGTTGTTGGAACAACTTGTCATCAGTCTGTTGGAGGCATCATGCAGCCTTGTTACAAGTTGTCAACAACCTGTTACAGACATGTTAACAGACTGAGACAGCCAGTGCGAACACATGAAGGTGACAGCCTGTTGAACAGCCTTGTAACAACTTGCTTGCAGATATGTAACAGCTTGTGCATTTTTACGTGTGTAGATCTACTCTACTCTACTCCACTCCACTCTACTCTTCTCCACTCTACTCTACTCCACTCCACTCCACTCTACTCTACTCCACTCTACTTGTAGCTATACCGTAAAATAAAAACCTTTTGTCCCTTTATCATATAAGATTGTATTATACTTTCTCTTTTGTAGTATCACATACTGGAACATTGCTTTGCTGCTGCCAAATGTAGTGTTTCTTATATTTCTATCCTACCATATTGGATTGTTCTACAGACTCTTTCACCAACGACAATTTCCAGTTGTCAAAGTCCTTTTAATTTTGGTAATAAATTAAATAATTTAACTACAGTAATTGAATAATTTTCAATATTATAAAATACATACAACTAAATGACTTTTTATGGTAAACCAGTAGTATTGTTGTTACAGGCATTCTATATGCTATTATTTATATTTTATCAATGTAGTTTGTTTCTTTCTGGTTTTTAAGGTATTTCTTGTATGTATTGTCAGTGTTATTCGAGGATTTGTAGCAACTATTATAAAAGCTAGTAGTCCTGATGGCACTTTGTCAAGTGAAGTATGTTTTAATATTAATAAAAAAATAATTAGTAAAAAATAGAATTAATTAATTACTTAATAATTAATAATATATAGAATTAATTACATGTAACTGATTAATTAATTATTGTATAATTATATTTTTCTAAGATCAGTACTATTCTGTATATGATCAGTTAATTTTTATTCTTATTTTAGATCTTGTGGCTTCTTCTTCGTTTTCTTTTATTGGCAGTAGAAATTAGTGTAATTGGATTTGGACTTTTTGGTAAACTTTTTTGCAGTTGAATAACTTGCTACATTAATTAAATTATGGGAGGGGGTGCATTGTATATTACATGTAATATTTAAAACATGAGCAGGAGTGTTTTATCAGATATAAAACACGAGGTGAAGCTGAGTGTTTTAGATCTGATAAAACATGTTCTGTGAGTGTTTTGAATAGCTTTTAAGTTTGTTGGCGTACTGTAGTAATTTTGAAAAATAACATCTAAGATAAGAAAATCAAAGCTAAAGTTTATGTAAATCAGGAGAATGTTTTATCACATATAAAACCACGATACAGTTATGATTTTTCTTTGTGTTTTCCTCATGAATTATTAATGAGTTTTTTAATGATATTTAATGTTACTTGTTAGTTACTGTATTTAATAACTTTATTTGTCTATAGGATATGGAAGTGGTCATGGTGTTGGAAAAAGAGTCCTATCACTTTCCTTTTTTCTTGCCCTTGTATATATCACTATTCAGGTTTGAGGAATTTTTTTATAAATGGATTTTTTGTAAATAGTTTAATTGCAAATTTAATGAGCTAGCTGTATAATTAATTGCCAGTGGTAAGTACATGTAAAATTCTCAAATCTGTGTTAATATATATATATTTTTTTTTATTTATCTTAGTCTTGTTTTGAAGTTTTTGCACCAAACCGTGCAAGAATCTTCAAGAATAAATATAGGATGTTTCATCATGGAGGGATGCTATTTTGGTTTGTTAGTTCAAGCCTTTTCTTTGTGGTAAGTAGCTGAGCTGTTGTGAAAAATAAAAAAGACAGGTTCCTAATTACAGTGTCTTGTTCTAGATCTACAGCTGTGTTGCTATTCTTCCAAAAACAAATTGGTTATGTGGTCGAGGTTTCCTTTCTCTCCCTTGTATGTATATTTTTATGTTGTTTTAAATATTTTCAGCAGTTGATCACCATTAAAATTTTGATGCTAGTTTATTCTGAGGCTGGATATTCAATCCCATCATCTTATTATTTTTTTGCTTAATTTTTGTATATATTTTTTTTCAATATTTATTTACAGCTAACAGGGCATTCTATCGTTATGCCACTATGTTGTGTTTTGTCAATCTACTTCAAATGATCGGTAGCATGCTGGTATACAATTGGAAAACTTATGGACTTTGGTAAGTGATTCTGAAATTAAATTTCAAGGTACATGTATTGTAAATTAGTATTATAAAAAGTGTATTTTATTAGATGAGTTAATGAGCTTGTTTATTTTTTTCTCCACAGTATTTTGAATGCCTCTGTACTTGTTTATTATTCTCTCTTCACTCCACTGGTCTATTTCACTTTTCTACGCAAAAGTTTTGGGTAAGTAGTTACTCCCATATTTGGTATACCACCATATTTGGTGTACTACCATATTTTGGAAAACTACCATATTTGGCACACTGCCATATTTGGTATGCTACCATATTTGTTGGCCTACCATATTTGGTGTGCTACCATATTTGTAGCCTGTGTACAGCCGCTCTCCCGTGAGAAGAAAATTTTGGGGAGAGAGCGTCTGTGAGTTCGAGGCGATAATCATGTTCCAGGTCACGTGGATATTCCACGGATTCGTGGAACCATATCTGATTGGCCCTTACACAGTCTTATTGTATTACACAAGTTTTAATTGGCTGCTGATAGCATAAATTATAATTTGGTTGAACGAAGATTCAACGAACATACGAGCGAAGTAAACAACTGCCGTATCTCGTTCGATTCTTCAAATTATCTTCTGATTACACGTAATTTATGGCAGCCGCTGATACTGAAACCAAGCAACTTCAAATATTACAGATTCAGACTGATTGTATAACTGAAATAGTATTTCCAATGGACAATCTATCGTCGGTAAGACTACGATTTAAAAATACCTAATTTTCGACATTTATAGGAGTTGGTTGTTATTATTAATCATGGCACATCTGAATTGACAATTGTGATACTGGAATTAAAACATACAATGACATTTATGAATATGATACAGTCAGTCAATCGGACAGTGTGGACAAAACGCTATGTTTTTGAAGCCACACACATGAAATTGTACTTGACCGTGGTCTGACCTTTGGTTTATAGTAAATACGCTGTTCAAAGACTCTCGTTCTCGCACACACGTCTTTTTGATCAAATACAGTTTTTAATTTGTTAGTTTCTTCACGACATATAATAAAGAAACTTTGAAAGTATTATGAAGTTATTCAATAATTATTATAATTTACTTAAAATCCACGTGACCTGGAACACGATTATCGCCTCGAACTCACAGACGCTCTCTCCCCAAAATTTTCTTCTCACGGGAGAGCAGCTGTACACAGGCTACCATATTTGGTGTGCTATCATATTTTGGTATACTACCATATTTGGCATGCTGCCATGTTTGGTATACTACCATATTTGGTGTACTACCATAAGTGGTATACTGCCATATTTGTTGGCCTACCACATTTTGTGTGCTATCATATTTGATGTGCTATCATATTTTGGTATACTACCATATTTGGCATGCTGCCATATTTGGTGTGCCACCATGTTTGGTATACTACAATATTTGGTGTACTACCATATTTGGTATACTACCATATTTTGTGTGCAACCATATTTGGTGTGCTACCATACTTGGTGTGCTACCATATTTGGTGTGCTACCATATTTGGTATACTACCATATTTGGTATACTACCATATTTAGTATACTACCATATTTGGTGTTACCACCAAATATGGTAGTACATCCTGTTTGAGTCCTCTTTCAATTCTTTTCGTTGTTTATTTTTTTATAAATTCTCAGAATAGTAGTAAAACAGCTGCCATCAACCAAACGGAAACCAACGTATAAATGTGTAATTGAGACGTTCTTGTTCATTTTTTTTAGTTATTTGAAAAAGTCTTCTAATCATAGCGAAATAAACGGCTCTGGAGTAGGAGGAAATCAAAGTCAGTCGTCCTCAGAAGAAAATAATGACACACTTATCGTATGATTAAACGCGCAAGAAACCTTCAACCAGTCTTTCATCAAAAAACCAAGCAAAAAAACACAAAACTACAAAAGTCTATTTCTGTGTCTTGTCTTGAGTTATGTCCTTCTGTTCTTTTAATTTTAAATAGTATAAAAGACTTTAATAGTATAAATCGAGTTCGAGGTCTTCTGTACGGGAAAGAATATTTGCCTGAGGTCTTCGTAGACTTCGCCGTACAGACCGAGCGACGAAGGAGCAAGGTTTGTGCGATAAAACCAGGGCAAATACGTTCCCATACAGACTGAGCGAACGAGGTTCATAAGAGATTTATTATATGGCTATTGGTTCATTTTCTTTTTAAGTTTTGAACGCTGTTCTAGTCTTCAGAGTTTACCTTTAATACCTGTTAGCTTCTTCGTGTCACTTCTTGTTTACACCAGTTCGGCTTGCTTTTGTCGTGTTTTTAGGCAAGCAGCTTTAATGAAAACCAGCACTAATGTTCCAGCACATTTAGTTGTTCGAAATATTTCAATAAAAGTGTTCCAGCACATTTAATTATTTGAAATATTTGAGTAAAGATACCTAGTTCTCTTTTATTTGCTTTCAATTCTGAACTCTTTTGAAATTTTCCCGCCTAAACTTACAGGTCCGAAAAAAGAGCGTACTGACCCGACGGTACAATATCGTAGGTTCTTCGTAGAATCCCGATCGCGCGGGAACCAATCAGCATGTATCGTGACCAGTGATCGTGACAGGACGGTCAATATCGTACGATATTCGTAGAATCCCGACCACTCAGGAACCGTTTTGCGTTCGGAGCGGAAAACGAACCCAGCCATATAATAAAATAATTTATTTTTGTATTTAGTAAATGATGAATTATTTTTGTTAAGCTGAACAAAATTATTTTAAAGTTTCGTTTAAAAACACCACTATTAATGTAGAAAAACACTTATTTTAATAAAGATTTTATTGAGTAATGGCAATAAGATTTCGTACAAATTATTAAAAACAATTTAGTGTAAAACTAAAAGATATCTAAAATTATACACAAACTACTTAAGTTAGAATAGAAAGATAATATTTCAGTTCAAATTCATGGAAACACACAGAAAAACCCAAAGGCAGATTGTAAATCTCGTGGTAAAAACTATACTTTTTTATTTCGAATCACTCATCTTTGGCGAAATAAACAATGTGTTTTTTAGTACAGCGAAGCATCGTTGCAGTTTTAATGTGGTTTTCCGTTAAAAAAAATGTTGGCGATCGTTCTACGTACTGTTTAAAAAACGAGCAGGAGTATTTTATCAGATATAAAGATACGAGGCGAAGCCGAGTGTTTTTATATCTGATAAAACACGAACTGAGTTTATTGAACGGCATTAAAAACGAACCACTTGGTAAGTTCATTGGCGTAAGTAAGTTTGAAAAATAACCTTGTCTAAGCCGAGAAAATAAAAGCTAAACTTTATGTAAATCAGGAGGTATCTTTATCACATATAAAGACATTGATTAAACTTGAATTTCTTTTGAATTTTTTTCATGAATTATTGAGTTTTTGAAATAATCTTCAAAAACTCATTAATAATTCATGAGGAAAACACAAAGGAAAATCACGACCGTGACGTGTCTCTATATGTGATAGAGACACGCTCGCTATTTTCGATGAACTTTTTCTTCGTTTTTGCGGCTCAGACAACTTCAATTTTCAAAATTGATTTCTATATGAGCCTATTATATGGATAGTTTTTGAAGCCATTTAAAACATTCGCAGTATACGTGTTTTATCAGATCTAAAACACTCGGCCATCGCCTCGTGTTTTAAATCTGATAAAACACCGCTGCTCATGTTTTAAATAGTACTTAAAATGTTATGGTATAATCTTACCGTTTCATTTTGAAATTATTTAAAAACAAATTTGTGTACGTGTTGGCAACAAAAAAGTTATTGTTCTTATAAGTTGTAAACAAAAGGGTTATTGTTGTTGCAAAAGAAAGGTTAATAATTGTCAGTTGTTTGCTGTTCAAGCTGTGTTAGTAATACATAGAAAAACTCTGAGCTCTATGCGGGACTCGAACCCACAACCCGAAGGTTTAAGACCCGAAGGTATTCAGAAGGTTGTGGGTTCGAGTCCCGCTTAGAGCTCAGAGTTTTTCTGAGAATTACCAACTAACACAGTTTCAGAAATTGCAGCTTGATGTTACAAGCTGTGTTAGTTAGTAATACTCAGAAAAATTCTGAGCTCTAAGCGGGACTCGAACCCACAACCTTCTGAATGCTTGCCAGTTAAGACTCGTTCCTAGAGGACTGGGCACAGTCTAAGGTATAAGTACCTTAATTAACCTTGCTCCGCTATCTGAGTTCTAGTGGCTCAATGGTTAGAGCGTCTGGCTAGCATCCAGAAGGTTGTGGGTTCGAGTCCCGCTTAGAGCTCAGAGTTTTTCTGAGTATTACTAACCAACACAGCTTGTACAGCAAACAACTGACAATTATAACTAACATAGCTTGAACAGCAAACAACTGACAATTATTACTAACATCAAGCTGCAATTTCTGAAACTATAACTAAAAGAAACGTTATCAACAAAAGGCCAAAAGGATCGTTGTTGTCGTCGTCAACAAAAGAGTAAAGTAAATCTTTTTTCAACGAATTTCAAAATAAAACATTGCACGCCAACCTAACCAACTAGCATCTTTATGTAAAAATAAACCCAAACAATATTTTCAACGGAGAACCAGTTTAATAGAATATCAACAAAATTGTGTGAATTTCTGTACAATATACCTAAAGCAATTGTGAGACTAGGAAAAGTTTAAACTAACTAAACTAAAATTCAATAGCTGCATTATGTTTCCAAAATGGACATTTTCTTTAAAAAAACTGTTAATTGTTTGTTGTGCTAAAACGTGAGGCAACTAGACGTAACATTCACTTCTACGATATATATTTAAAATGAAATAGTTTCAAAAAAGTGGGTAGATGCACCGATATTTCATTGCGTGTCTCGGAATCAACATTTCCAGTATAATCAGTGTTGTTTTCAACTTTCTTAAAAAGCCCAAAAATCGGCAAATATAGATTTTTGTAATAAAAAAAACTCAGTAAGATGAAATTTTGGCTGAAGACAATGGTAAATATCTTTGATAATATCTTTCATAAGCGATGACCAAAATATGAGAATATGTAAAAATAGGTACGCGTGTGCGCACATACGTGTATTATCTATACATATTACTAAAATTCGATGCAGATTGGACAATATCCCAAACAATATCCTCATTTAACGTAACCTTAATGAATGAAGAGGAGCATGACAATCTGATGATTAATGGTCAAGCGAAAAACTCTCAGTTTGCCATGGGTAATTTGTTTAGAAGTTTTTCGTCCGTGTCTATCTCCAGTCTTTCCTCATGTTGTAATCACAACTCTTAACCTAAAACTATACGTACTGAGATTTATTTCAGGAAATATTTTTTTAGAAGACAAACTGCAAGTTTTGGACATTAATACGAGATCGCAGTGTTTTCACATATAGAGAAATAAATTTGATGGGAATATGTACCAAACCCCAGTCATAAGATGCGCAGTTTTTGCCATATCTGATGCAGTTAATTACTTAAATTATACCATAACGACGCAAAAAGCAGAAAGTTTAACCGCTCATTCAAATCCCTTTAGCTGTTCACACGGTGGTTTATTGGTTTCGGTAAAGGGTGGATTTTCAGGAAAACATTTATATTGGAATTCAGAATAGAGAAGGACTTGGCAGAACTTGTTCTTTGATTCTATTTCCAGTTTTTTGAGCTTCTCGATAAGATCTTCCAACTCGCTTCTTCGTTTTAGAAAACCTATAATATTCGGAGTAAAAATAATGGAATAATTATTATAAGGAAACTATTTTCTGTGTCCCGTAACATAATCTTAAAGATAGGAATGAGTGAGTTTGCGTGGGAAAATCTCTAAAGGTGAAGTAATACGAGCTACAAATTGCTGCAACATTGTTGCGTTGCAAGTTGAATAGCGCTGTTGCACGTATTACCACCCACCTTAAACATTGTTACGCGACATACAGCAAGTACACGCGTAAAAATCTCGCAAGTTGTTACAGCATTGTTGCCTGAACAATGCTGTAACAACTTGTTGACATATGTGAACAACATTGATGAATGAACAACATTGTTCATCATTGTTTCAACAAGTTGTTACAGCTTGATGAAACAACAACCGTTGTTCACGCATGTTGTAACAACCGAAGAACGTGTTGATACATCAACCATGTTCACCATTGTTGCAACATTGTTGTTCATTGTTGTTATTTCGTCATGCTGTTACAACATGTTGTATCATGTGCGAACAACGTTGTTGGCTATAAAAAATGTGCTGTTGGAACAACTTGTTCATGACTGTTGATTTATCCGTGAACAAATTCGAACCATAAGTGAACAACTTGCTGACAACTTGTTCACGGTGAGCAGCACAACATTGTTCACAGCGAGCAGCACAACATTGTTCACGGCCAGCAGCACAACATTGTTCATGCCTGTTGACAACCGTAAACAAGTTGTACGTTTTTACGCGTGTAGAACTGGAGTCTACTTTTTTCGACAACTTTTTGCAACTTGCAACAAAATGATTGTTGCGTGACAATGTTTAAGATAGGTGGTAATACGTGCAACAACGCTTTTCAACTTGTTGAATAAAAATGTTGTCCGTACTACGTCACCTTAAGGAAATGTTTATGTAAATCAGCAGGTTTTGTACAGATATATAACTACTGATTAAACATTCATTTCGTTTGTGTTTTCTTCATGAATTATCAATGAGTATTACAACGTATCTAACACCGACCTTCTATGGACTGAAGCTTTGTTGTCAAGGAAATTTTGACTCTATTTGCATCGGAGAAAACCTTTTCCACTCGTTCACGAAAACGCTTCTGTTCGTCTGCTCTATCATCATAACGCTTCTTCGTTTCTTCAAACTTCGTTTTCAAATTCTCCGCTTCCTTTAAGAAATGAAATATTAACAGTTGTAACAAGAGGGCATTTAGACTTGCTCCAAGTCCATCTTTTAGCGCTAGTTTTTGCGGGCGGGTGGAAAGGCCCAAAGGCGGCCGAGCGGAAAGGCGGGAGAGCGGAAAAGCGGGAGGAAAGAGGCGGACTTGTTTCGCTTGCAGGTTTTTTATCTAATTAAATATTCTGGCGGGAAATCGCTGAAATGTACATCGCCCTGTTTTGACGTGTTTCGGGTTGTCATACATGCAATGGAAAGTGGTTCTACCCCTACTAAAACATTTTCAAGAGTCTGTTTAACTCCAACTTCCAAAGATAGCACTTGCATAGCAATTTAGCCTGAATATAATTACTTCCCGAATTACGTCATCAGTCGAAAAATTCACCGGTGAATTTTGTCGCGCTGCAGGTGGGAAAAGTCCTTTTCAACGAGGAACTGAAAGGTCAAAAATGTCGAAAGGTCAAAAATGTTTGAAAAGGACTTTGAGAAAGTCTAGAGGGCACTCAGAGACTGCATATACCTCCGCCAGCGGGTTATTATTAGAGATGTTTAAAAAAACCCGAGTCATCTCGTTAACCAGGCTAGCTCACGAGACCTACACATGAATGAATGAATAAAATGCTTGATTGCACTCGAACCAAAATTATGCAAAATGTTTGCATAAAATAAGGATAATTGGCGCAATCAAGCATTTCTTCTACACGGAGAATCTTATGGTCAGATTTTTATTAAATTCTCAACCAAATTCAACTAAAATTGAAGGGGTTGGTCCTAGGTCTATGATCAGTCTTACCACAAACTTTCACGAAAACCTGTACAGAATTTTGTGAGATATCTTGGTGACAGACAGACAAAGAAACAAACAAACAAACAAACAAACAAACAAACAAACAAACAAACAAACAAACAAACAAACAAACAAACAAACAAACAAACAAACAAACAAACAAACAAACAAACAAACAAACAAACAAACAAACAAACAAACAAACAAAAAAACAAACAAAAAACAAAAAACAAACAAACAAACAAACAAACAAACAAACAAACAAACAAACAAACAAACAAACAAACAAACAAACAAACAAACAAACAAACAAACAAACAAACAAACAAACAAACAAACAAACAAACAAACAAACAAACAAACAAACAAACAAACAAACAAACAAACAAACAAAAACAAACAAACAAAAACAAACAAACAAACAAACAAACAAACAAACAAACAAACAAACAAACAAACAAACAAACAAACAAACAAACAAACAAACAAACAAACAAACAAACAAACAAACAAACAAACAAACAAACAAACAAACAAACAAACAAACAAACAAACAAACAAACAAACAAACAAACAAACAAACAAAACAAAACAAACAAACAAACGTGAAGATATAACCTGGCGGAGGCAATAAAGTAAGCTTTACAGGTCACTGTTTAGAAGTCGTAACTTACCGTCTTTGAGTTGTTCGATATGACTACAGCTTTTTTAACTTCCATTTCTGCAATGATCAATAATTTCTCGTTCTCTTTGAATTTCTCCTCCAAAGGAGCCAGCCGTTTTTTCATCGAATCCGTAACACGAACAGACATCACTGATTTGTTTAGCGCCTTGTTCAGATTGATTTCTAACTGTTGAATACATTACAGAAAAATAAATTAATCTGGTGATAAATACATGGGTGACTGTGTTAAACCTAGTTCAAACGTCGAACTTTTGAGGTGCCGAATCTAATGCGAATGAACGCAAAAACGAAAAGCACATGAAAAGTTGGACGTTTGAACTACGTCTAGCAGGCATTTCATATCGAACATTTACTACGCACAAATAATTAATACAAATTATAAAGGCATGTACCTTAAATGTTTGTTTGTTTGTTTGTTTGTTTGTTTGTTTGTTTGTTTGTTTGTTTGTTTGTTTGTTTGTTTGTTTGTTTGTTTGTTTGTTTGTTTGTTTGTTTGTTTGTTTGTTGCTTGCTTGCTTGCTTGCTTGCTTGCTTGCTTGCTTGCTTGCTTGCTTGCTTGCTTGCTTGTTGTTTGTTTGTTTTGTTTTTGTTTGTTTTGTTTGTTTGTTTGTTTGTTTGTTTGTTTGTTTTGTTTGTTTGTTTGTTTGTTTGTTTGTTTGTTTGTTTGTTTGTTTGTTTGTTTGTTTGTTTGTTTGTTTGTTTGTTTGTTTGTTTGTTTGTTTGTTTGTTTGTTTGTTTGTTTGTTTGTTTGTTTGTTTGTTTGTTTGTTTGTTTGTTTGTTTGTTTGTTTGTTTGTTTGTTTGTTTGTTTGTTTGTTTGTTTGTTTGTTTGTTTGTTTGTTTGTTTGTTTGTTTGTTTGTTTGTTTGTTTGTTTGTTTGTTTGTTTGTTTGTTTGTTTGTTTGTTTGTTTGTTTGTTTGTTTGTTTGTTTGTTTGTTTGTTTGTTTGTTTGTTTGTTTGTTTGTTTGTTTGTTTGTTTGTTTGTTTGTTTGTTTGTTCGTTCGTTCGTTCGTTCGTTCGTTCGTTCGTTCGTTCGTTCGTTCGTTTGTTTGTTTTTTTCATTTGATTCATCGATTGAATGCTTCCATATTCTTCAGCTGCTCACCTCGGCTAAGATATCTTCCACCTCTTTGATCCTTTGTCTTGTCTTCTTAACAGCTTCACCCGACGTTTCCTGTAACGTTTTTGCCTCCATCAAATCAGTCGAAATTTTTCTAGCAATGGCAGCTGCCTGAGTCGCAGATAAACTGTAAGCAAACAATACAAAAATCAGATGACATCCTTTTTCTAAAGCAGATGCGTCATTTTGAATTGAACAAGATTTTTGGGTAACAAGCAGTGAAAGAGTTAAAACTTTAACTAACTGTAAAAGAAAAAAAAAATATTATATTTTGCAAAACATACTTTGCGTTGATTGCTTTGCGTTTTAGATCTTCCAGGAAGCTCAGATCTCGCGTGGTTTCTTCCAAAATGACATCAATTCCTGTTAACTTCTTCAAAACATCCTTGATCCGTTTCGCTAGCATTCTTATTTCTTCCTCGGAGAAATTGAATTCTCTTCCAAGAACAAATTTCGCGACTCTGCGAACTTCGTCTGGGTCGTTATTGCTTCGGTTAAGAAATTTATAGATTTCCTGGAAAAGGATTGAGCTTTTTAACAAAAAGTTGTTAAATACGTTAGGAAACAACAACAACAAAAACAACAGCAGCAACAACCACAACAGCGGCAGCAACAACAACAACAACGACAGTAACAGCAGTAGCATGCAACAATAATAACAACAACAACAACAACAACAGCAGCAACAACCACAACCAGAAAAACAACAGCAGCAACAGCAGCAGCAACAAGAGCAGCAACTACGATGACAACAACAACAGCAGCACAACAGCAGCAACAGCAGCAACAACAACAACAACAACAACAACAACAACAACAACAACAACAACAACAACAACAACAACAACAACAACAACAACAACAACAACAACAACAACAACAACAACAACAACAACAACAACAACAACAACAACAACAACAACAACAACAACAACAACAACAACAACAACAACAACAACAACAACAACAACAACAACAACAACAACAACAACAACAACAACAACAACAACAACAACAACAACAACAACAACAACAACAACAACAACAACAACAACAACAACAACAACAACAACAACAACAACAACAACAACAACAACAACAACAACAACAACAACAACAACAACAACAACAACAACAAAAACAACAACAACGACGACGACGACGAAAATGGCAAGGACAATAACAATTATTAAGATCATTAATTCAAAATCTTTCCATCATAATTTTCCCAGCAAAACCCACAAAATACACAGCTTCAGTAGATAACGGGTTCAAGCAGTCAATCTGCCCTCTATCTTCCTCTTTCTCTCCCGTTCCTTACTTCAATCAATCCAGAAAGATTGGCCGTAGCATTCAAAGACTTGATATGAACAGCTTTTGCAAGCTCCAATGCAATCTGAGCTTCCTTCTTAGATTGATTCACTGCTATTTCAGCCTCAATTACTTCCCCTAAGGTTGCATTGGCTTTGCCTATTAAAATAAGAATGAATAAGTTTTATTAGCATATACCTCGCAAGTGAATAGTGCTTTTCAAGCAATCTGATTGGTTCCTCTAGCTCGGGATATCCTGCACTATTCACCTGCGGGCAAAACAAAATGGCGGACAGTTTTGCTTTGTTTCACGAAGCAGGATATTTTGTTGACAAACATGGCTGATGTAGTAAAATAACGAGAAAAGTCAACAAAATTAAGTAGAAGAGTGTCCACAGGTATGTTTCTTTACAATTTTCTAGCCATTAATATATTCAAAAGTTGTATTAAAAAACTGTTTTGTCGACAAATATCGAGTACGCCAAGTGTCCAAGTTGCTAGCGGCCATGTCTTGTATAAAATACCGAAAAATATAAGTTAAGAATGTCAAACTTGTTATTTCATTTATGAGGTATATGCTAAAACAATTATTCACCTCAGTGTCAGTGAATAGTGTGGATATCCAGCACTATTCACCTCCACTTCGGTGAATAATTGTTAATTATTTGAAGTAAAAATTGAGTTTGTCATATTTGAAAGAACACTTCAAAGAACAAAGTAACATCTTTTGCAGTTTTTTTGTTTTCCTGCTTTATTTGCAGGTTGTTTGAATCTAATCTTAAACTGCAATTGTAAACAAGTTTGTCTTTACCTTCCTTCTCCCGAAGAGCACGTTCAGCTTGTTTCGCCGTAGCTAAAGCTTTTTCCGCAAGAGTCGTTGCGCCATCGCAACCATTTCCTCCACATTTCTCGCATCCTGTCGAATTACACCCACCACACCCATCCTCTGGGTCACCGCACACCAAAACATTAACGCGTTGGACTAAAGAACTCAGACCTGCAAAGTCGTACATATAACCCGTCAACTTTGAGGTAATACGGTTTTTATTTGCGTTAAAATCGGGAAGTTTTTTCACGATCTTGGCTCTTTCTTCTGCGGACTCTTCCAGAGTTTTACGCACATTTTCAGAAATATTTAGCGCCTTCGTGGACTTCTCGAAGCTGGCTAGCGTGCTATTAATTGACTCGCGCGGAATCTGGTCCTTGAAATTTGTCAGGTTTGCCCTTTCTACATTGATGATGGCCTTCAGACTATCAATAAACGCTCGGAGCTTCACGATCTCGTTCATGGCAACCGTAGATCTTTTTTCACTCGTTCCCAAGTCCTTATCGGTCTTGTTAGTCCTCTGGTAGAGCAGGGTAATTTTCTCTTCGGCTACCTTGATGCGCTTTTCAAGTTCTTCGACGTGTTTTGGGAAAGTCGTACGATTTCCAAGAATGTATTGAATTCTGCGAAGAAGCTCGTCAAGACGGTCTAGTTCTTTCTTGTAATCGACCGAGATGTTTCTTCTAGAAAGACCGGCCCCTGGAGTTTTAATCATTTTCTCCAGTTCATCGATGATATTCTTCCAGGAGTAGTAACATGGATGACAGGGATCGCATTCCGGGAAATCTCTTGTCGTGTCTGGTTGACATTTGTTGCACTTTTTACCAGACACGCCAGGTTTGCACACACAATTTCCAGTTTGTCGATCGCATTGAGCATGGAGCGAGCCACTAGGATTGCAGTCACAGGCTGTGAACAATAAAATAGAACAAAAACAAATAAGATTTATGAAAAGACAAGAGAGGTATATAAGGATGTGCTGATCTAGGTATAGCAATATCCGCTAAAACTATCTCCGGTTATATATAACTATAGCTATAACTCCGCTATCCGGTTATATCCGGTTAAATAACGAGAGTTTTAATTTTCGCCGCCAAGCTTGGACTTGCCGTTATGTATTGTTCTACAGTTCTCAACCATTGTTCTACAATACTCAGCCATTGTTCTACAATACTCAGCCATCGTTCTACAATACTCAGCCATTGTTCTACAATACTCAACCATTGTTCCTACAATACTCAGCCATTGTTCTACAATACTCAGCCATTGTTCTACAATACACAGCCATTGTTCTACAATACTCAGCCATTCTTCTACAATACTCAGCCATTCTTCTACAATACTCAGCCATTGTTCTACAATACACAGCCATTGTTCTACAATACTCAGCCATTTTCTACAATACTCAGCCATTGTTCTACAATACTCAGCCATTGTTCTACAATACTCAGCCATTGTTCTACAATACTCAGCCATTGTTCTACAATACTCAGCCATTTTCTACAATACTCAGCCATTGTTCTACAATACTCAGCCATTGTTCTACCATACTTAGCCATTGTTCTACAATACTCAGCCATTGTTCTACAATACTCAGCCATTGTTCTACAATACTTAGCCATTGTTCTACAATACTCAGCCATTGTTCTACAGTACTCAGCCATTGTTCTACAATACTCAGCCATTGTTCTACAATACTCAGTCATTGTTCTACAATACTCAGCCATTGTTCTACAATACTCAGCCATTGTCCTACAGTACTCAGCCATTGTTTTACAATACTCAGCCATTGTTCTACAATACTCAGCCATTTTCTACAATACTCAGTTACTGTCCTACTCAGAGCACACGAACGGATCAACCAGAAGTAGTCGAGTGCTTACGTTTACATTCTCCAGGGGGTTTTCCCCAGAAGCCATATTCACAATCACAACATTTTAGTCCACCAAAATCGCGCCGACACTGACACGTCCCAGTTATCTGCAAGAAAGAACAAAATTACACAAAGAGTTATTTTATGCTGGGCTGATGAACAAAAGAAGCGATCAACTTATCTTACCGCGTCGCACTGGGCACTAGTAGCACCCTCAGCACAGCAATCACATGATTTTGTTGTTGTTGTTGTTGTTGTTGTTGTTGTTGTTGTCACATGATTGTCCAATAACGTTTGGTTTGCAAGGACATTGGCCAGTAGTTGCATCACAAGGACTTGACGTATCATTCGTACCCAGGGCATAGCAGTCGCACGCTACAATGAGGAGAAGACAGTCAATTGTTAGTTTTGTGGGTTATGTACATTTTAATGCTTCTCTGTTGCACTGGGTTGTTGCTATCTTGTTGAGCGTTGTGTTGTGTCGCATCGTCTTGCGCTGTGCTTGTTGTTGTTGTTGTTGTTGTTGTTGTTGTTGTTGTTGTTTGTGTTGTTGTTGTTATTATTGTTGTTGTTTGTGTTGTTGTTGTTTGTGTTGTTGTTGTTGTTGCTGTTATTGTTGTTGTTGTTGTTGTTGTTGTTGTTGTTGTTGTTGTTGTTGTTGTTGTTGTTGTTGTTGTTGTTGTTGTTGTTGTTGTTTGTGTTGTTGTTGTTGTCGTTGTCGTTGTTGTTGTTGTTGTTATTGTTTGTGTTGTTGTTGTTGTTGTTGTTGTTGTTGTTGTTGTTGTTGTTGTTGTTGTTGTTGTTGTTGTTGTTTTGTGGGTTATGTACATTTTAATGCTTCTCTGTTGTACTGGGTTGTTGCCATCTTGTTGAGCGTTGTGTTGTGTCGCTTCGTCTTGCGCTGTGCTGTGTCGCGCCGGGCTGGTTTGTTGTTGTTGTTGTTGTTGTTGTTGTTGTTGTTGTTGTTGTTGTTGTTGTTGTTGTTGTTGTTGTTGTCGTCGTTGGTGTTGTTTGTGTTGTTGTTGTTGATGCTGTTGTTTTTGATGTTGTTGATGCTGTTGTTGTTGTTGTTGTTGTTGTTGTTGTTGTTGTTGTTGTTGTTGTTGTTGTTGTTGTTGTTGTTGTTGTTGTTGTTGTTGTTGTTGTTGTTGTTGTTGTTGTTGTTGTTGTTGTTGTTGTTGTTGTTGTTGTTGTTGTTGTTGTTGTTGTTGTTGCTGTTGTTGTTGTTGTTGTTGTTGTTTTTTCCAAAACAAGTAAATCTTGATACTTACGTTTGCAAGTTTGATTTTTGGCATTGCCATAGTAACCACGTTTGCACACGTCACAGAAATATCCAGCAGTGTTGTGCAAACACAATTTGCATTCCCCAGTCCTCTTGTCACATCCACCTTCCTTGCTAAAGTCCACGTTATTACTGCAGTTGCATTTTTCACATTTTCCTCCGGAAATTAATGGGTTGCCAAAGTAACCGTCACTGCATTCCTCACACTGCTTGCCTCGGTAGCCGGGCTGGAGTAAAGTAAAGTAAAGTAAAGTAAAGTGAAGTGAAGTGAAGTGAAGTGAAGTGAAGTGAAGTGAAGTGAAGTGAAGTGACGTGACGTGACGTGACGTGACGTGACGTGACGTGACGTGACGTGACGTGACGTGACGTGACGTGACGTGACGTGACGTGACGTGACGTGACGTGACGTGACGTGAAGTGAAGTGAAGTGAAGTGAAGTGAA
This sequence comes from Corallium rubrum, assembly GCA_964035015.1. Taxonomy (NCBI): domain Eukaryota; kingdom Metazoa; phylum Cnidaria; class Anthozoa; order Scleralcyonacea; family Coralliidae; genus Corallium; species Corallium rubrum. The sequence continues at coordinate 7,289,803 of OZ036004.1, forward strand.
GTGAAGTGAAGTGAAGTGAAGTGAAGTGAAGTGAAGTGAAGTGAAGTGAAGTGAAGTGAAGTGAAGTGAAGTGAAGTAAAGTGAAGTGATATGAGGTAAGGTGAAGTGATGTGATGTGAAGTGAAGTGAAGTGAAGTGAAGTGAAGTGAAGTGAAGTGAAGTGAAGTGAAGTGAAGTGAAGTGAAGTGAAGTGAAGTGAAGTGAAGTGAAGTGAAGTGAAGTGAAGTGAAGTGAAGTGAAGTGAAGTGAAGTGAAGTGAAGTGAAGTGAAGTGAAGTGAAGTGAAGTGAAGTGAAGTGAAGTGAAGTGAAGTGAAGTGAAGTGGAGTGGAGTGAAGTGAAGTGAAGTGAAGTGAAGTGAAGTGAAGTGAAGAAGTCAAGGCCAGGTCACCCATCAGAGTACTAACTCCATTCAACCGGGCTCAACTTCAGCGGTGAGAGTCAGCGTGCTAACAGCTTGTGCTAATCAATAATTTCATACAGTTAGAAGATATGGTTCTTAAATGAAATGGATTAAACGCAGTTTCACGTACCGGACATTGATCACAAGTGAACGTCGGAGGAGAAGTACTTGTATTAACTTTACAAGTTGGACTGAATTGATTTTCGCTGCTCCCCCCTGGACATTGGCACTGCTGGCAGTCTGTTGATGTTCCTACAACGAAACAACTTGGGATAAATAACATGTTTTTGTACAAGCAAGTCAACGAAAGACGTATTCAAGGCGTTTATAGAGCTACAATATCATATTTCTTTTTCTACTACATCGCTATGTAAAGGTAATCAGATCCTGTTAAGATCCTGTTAGGGTCTTGTTAAGATCCTGTTAGGATCCTGTTAAGTTCCTGTTAAGATCCTATTAGGATCCTGTTAAGATCCTCTTAAGATCCTGTTAGGATCCTGTTAAGATCCTGTTAATTAAGATCCTGTTAAGATCCTATTAGGATCCTGTTAAGATCCTGTTAAGATCCTGTTAAGATCCTATTAGGATCCTGTTAAGATCCTGTTAAGATCCTGTTAAGATCCTGTTAGGATCCTGTTAAGATCCTGTTAATTAAGATCCTGTTAAGATCCTGTTAAGATCATGCTACGATCCTGTTAAAATCCTGTCAAGGTCCAACGTTGCACTACTCACCTTTCAAAGCGTCTCCATAGTAACCAGCTTTACACAGTTCGCAGTGGTCTCCAGCGGTGTTGTGCTGACAGTCAATACAAACACCAGTCACGGGATCACAGGATTGTGCATGACCGTTACACTGGCACGGACGGCATTGTGGGAAACCCCATTCTTTAGGTGGACATTCGTTGCATTGTCGGCCAACACCTAAGTCGTTACACTTGCATTGACCAGTGACAAGGTCACAAAGATTGTCGAATGATCCCGTAGTGTCACAAGCACAGGCTAAAATAAACACAACAACAGGGCATTAGAGATGTTTAGAAGAAAACGAGACAAACAACCTGAAATACATCAAAAACGAAGCAAGGAAACGAAAAACTGTAAAATATGTTACTTTGTTAATATTTAAAGTGCCCATGATTCATGAAGCGAAAATTAAGTTTGTCTTATTTACAAGAATACTTAAAATGATAGAGTAACATCTCTTGCAGTTTTTGGTTTCCTTGCTTCGTTCTTCAGATGTTACAGTTTGTTTGATATGCTTAGAAGATAACTTTACGTCACTCTTTGCATAATGACTTAAAATCTTTGTTATTGTCAAACAAAATCACTTAAAATTTACAGACTCTGTTGTAGGAGAAACACTCGCACAAGTTTCGAATTTGCCAAGTGCTTTTGTTCAATAATAACAAAGATATAGAACACTTTGCGATAACTCATTATGCAAACTGTGACGTAAAGTTATCTTATAAGTGAAATTTGTATTCAAACAAACTGAAATATCTCAAAAACGAAGCAAGGAAACGAAAATCTACAAAATATGTTATATTGTCATCTCTCTAAATACTCGTTAGTTTCTCGCAAAATACATCCGAAACTGATAGTTTCTCGCTCGTTGAATTTACAAAAGAAGCGAGATTTGCAGTTGCGGTGGCAGACCTTACGGCATCCCAGCGTAAGAATCATAAAATGCCCATCTTATTATCGGTTGAACCATTCAATAAGATAAATGTAAAACCTAGTAGAAAAAAAAAAACACAGAAAAATTGCTAAAAACTTACGTAAGCAGCCATCTGGACCAAATTTGTAAGTTCCCGGGGCACATTTGCGACAACGACGACCAATCACATTCGGTTTACAGGGACATTGACCGGCGGCATCGTTACAGTAGAACATGCCACTTTCGTTTTTCACTGTGCCCACTTGGTCGCAGTCACAGGCTAAGAAGAAACAATAAGACATTTAGTTATACCTTAAATTTTACATGGCTAATATGATTATTATTATTATTCTTTATTTAAGGAGAAGTTTTTCAGCAGAGCTGGTGGGGTCCTCAAAATAACATATTTCTTTGTATAGCTAGGTCTTCAATGGTGGGATATAAAGATCTGAAATCTGTAATCTTTTGTGTTTTCTATGAAGTTTTATAATCTTCAGAATTCTGTAAAATCTCACTCCAAAATGCAGGAAATGGCATATCAGAGACTCTAAATTTCAAAATTTTCAGACCCCCCTAGACGTTTGCCGCTACTTTGGTGCTCGCATTCGCGTGGCGTTGTTTGTTGTAATATTATATATTGCTACTTGCAATGAGTTATTTTAAAACAAAAAATGTGACCACTTATCAAATACAGTAATGTCTTTCTTTCCTTTTTTCATTTTTTTTTGGGAGGGGGGGGGGGTGGCGCCAAAGCTAATCTGGCCACCCCAGCCTAAAACTTGCCACCACGCCACTGTGGCTTAACTATTGGTGACAGGCAGCGCCCTAATAGCACACGCCACCCGTGCTCCCCTACGCCATGATGTAATCTAAGACTATATAATTTAAGCAGACCACGGTCCCATATTATTTAACCACACAGATTAAGAACAAATAAACTGTCGATATTGAAATATCAAATACAAGTACTATCATTCCACGACTTGCTCCCAACTTGACGATGCAGTTCAGTCGGTAGAGGTCGGACTAGTAAACTGAAGGTCGCGGGTTCGAATCCCAGCCGGGCCAAGTAGAGTTTTCTCTACTTGTCCAGTATGGTTCGTCACTCGGAGTAGCACCTTAATATTATTATTCTCCACCCGAGTTCACAGTTCCACACGATGTAATTTGGTGATATAGAGTTGATACTTACGTAATGCTCCGTCGTAAATCACAGCTGAGCCGGAGAAATGCAATTTCCTACAAACTTGATGGACTATAGGACGAGGAAGACTGGCACGCAGATTGGGACGCTCACAACGAAATCTTTTGAAGTCATCCAATCTTGACTGGCCTTCGTTGCCTTGGAAAACACTAACTGACTCTATGGATGGGATAAGGACAAGCTACAAAGGAGGAAACAAGATGTTAATAAGAATGAAAGGACTAAGGTGGAGTGAAAGAAGAAGAACAGGAAGAAGAAAAGAATTGTAGAAAATAAAGAATAATTAAATCTACAACAGCACCACAACAACCAGTATCACCACCAACAACAACGACACTAACATTAACATCATCACCACCACCACCACCACCAACAACAACAACAACAGCAGCATCATCATCAACAACACCACCATCACCACCAACAACAATACCACCACAATCACCACCACCACCATCATCACCAACAACACCATCACCATCACCATAATAACCAACACCAACACCACCACCACCAACATTACCAATAACACCATCATCATCATCATCACCACCAGCACTACCACCATCACCAACAACACCACAACCAACACCACCACCAACACCACCACCATCACCACCACCACCACCATCACCACCATCACCACCATCACCAATACCAACACCATCACCACAACCAGCAACACCATCACCACCATCACCACCACCACCACCACCACCATCATCACCATTATCACCATCACCACCACCACCACCATCACCACCATCACCACCAATACCATCACCACAACAAAAGCTGCAACACAAAAATTCAATTTACTTACTGAATCCAAATAGACATGATCTACAGTCCCTTGATGACGCTTGAAATCAATTCGAACATAATAATGAGCTCCTTTCTCAAGACACACCATCTGTTCAAGAAGTTTGATCTCCTGGTTTTGTTGCGTGGTAGCAATAATATTATTACCATTCGATGAAAGTGCGTTTCCACATTCGCCGTTCGTTGTCCTTTGACCATCTGCTCGTGAAACAGTGACCTTGATTTCCTCCCAGATCGTGTTTGTCTAAATACAAACAAAACAAGGTAAACTGCAGTTTAGCAGACACAAATCCGCTGACCACCTGGGAAGACGTATAGAGTTAGAATTAATATTGGGGTTGAGCCTGCACACTTTAGCTGGATTTTCACCAACCTCGTACCCAGGGTTTTTCACTTGGCGTAAAATATCGCGCGCTCAACTTTTCGAAAAATAAATAGTTTTCCACCTCGTTCCACATGGAAACTCACAAGACATAAGAAATTTTACACTTAGTGGAAATCCAGCTTTAGGGTCGATTGCAGAAACGCTGTTCCACCGTTGTTTACGATAATCAGTGTGTTACTCCTGACTGACTGACTTAATCTTCTGGGACTGATGCAGACTTTGGTATTTTACTCTGGCTAACGCCAGACAATTTTACTTGTCAAGAGGAGAGTTCCCATTCACCAAGGGGTTAAACAAGTTTTCAAATACCTATGGGTGCCTTGCAAAAATGCTGACTATGTTAGGAGCCGATTACGTGGAGATTTTCAGCCCGGGCTGAAATTTCAGCCCAGGCTAACCGGGTTAAAATTTCAGCCCGGGCTTCCGATAAAATCCTTGTAAAACGTAGTTTGCGATTGATTACATGACAAAAATTTCAGCCCACTTCGGGCTGAAAATTGACCGGGCTGAAACTTGTCATGTAATCGACAAGAAATTTCAGCCCGGGCTGAAAAAAAAATATTGAAAATACTTTTGCTTTTGTTTATTTCATCTTTATATGAAATCACAGTCTCATAAAAGTCAAAAGTCGACGTGATCAGCGTTTCAAATTGTTTAAAGAATCGGAATAGCCATTTTACGAGTCTTTATCATTTCAGCCCGGGCTGAAATTCTTCATTACGTCATGAGAATATTTTAGCTCGGCTAACGAAAATATGATTTCAGCCCGGTTCATAGTTAATAGAAAATTGTACATGGTTTGGAAGCTCAACAAAAGTCATTGTTTTATGTTTTTGTTCAGGTTTATGGAAATCTTTGCACTTTCACGGTTACTGAACATATTGTGTTTTCTGTATAATGAAGCAATCATCCAATAGCAACGTTTGGCTTCAATCACTCAACCGTACTGTTTAAATATTAATAAACCTAAAACAAAGGATTTGGCACCTTTATGTACCTTTCAACGTGAATCGTAGCTTGATTGTTAACCGTTTTGAAGTTTGTCGGGTTTCCAAACCATGTATATTTTCTATTAACTATGGTCTAACTAAATCATTGTTTCTGCAATTGTTCCACGCTGTTGTTCCGAGTTGTTCTCAAATCATAATTGCTTACCTGCGGATGAAACCTCATTAGTATTTTATAATTTCCAGTCATTGGTACGTTCATTATATCAAATTCCACGCCATTTGGTTCGGATATTTTTAAGCTCCCAACATCAGTCCAAACGACTTTCGTCCCCGCTGGACGTTCGAGTAACTTGACGGTCGCAACCTATACAGAGATTAAACATTGAATTAAAATAAAATCATAGCTTTTAATCAAACCTTCAAAAACAGAATTACGTAGTTTCCTACGGCACGAAGTATAGTAGGAAAGTATATTCATTACGTCAAGTAGTCAAGTAGCAGTATTCCCAGGAGGAGGGCGTGTCAGAAACAAGTGTATAAAAGAAGTCGTTTTCCAGATGAAGCATCTCGGTCAGTCAGTAGACAGCTCAAACATGAACATTGAACTAGGAATCACAATGTTTTGATTTACTATTTGCTGAGCGGGCAGTGAGCTGGTTATCTTGGTCCCGCCCAGATTTCCTGGCCATCTCGGTGGAAGGTTTTTTCTGGCCTCCCTGATACCAGCTATGGCGCCGATCGAGTGGCGCATTGACCAGGACTGAAGCGAATTAACACTAATTGTGAACTTTCAGCAATCCTGATAGTCGAAAGCACATTTCTTATTACTCAATTTATAACAACGATTGTAAATACGCTACGGAATTATCGATAGTTACAATATTAAAGAGCTGTCGTCTACTACACTGGACCACAGCAAGGTTTCTCCAACAGTTCTTGTCGTGCCGTCTATTGCATCCAATAGCAATGAAAAGTTTTTTACACCAATAAAGTGCTCGTTAAAAAATAAAATTTGGGTGATTTCTTCAAAAACAAATTCTCTTCTACCAAACGTGAAGAAGAATAAAACCAGGAAAGTTCCAAAAGAAAACAGGTTCCTCGTTTCAAAAAAATAAAAAGTTCCAAAGAAAAAGATCCAAAGAAATAGTTCCAAACGAAAAGTTAAAAAAAAGAAGTTCCACGAATGGTTTCAAAGAAAACAGCTTCCTCTGAAACGCAAAAACGTACATACATATATACATATATCATTCAACATCACACAGAATCGTACAAAGTCATATAGAATCACACAGAATCATTCAATATTAGCATATCGTGTATATATATATATATATATGTATACCGCCTGTAAAAATAAATATTCTTTCATAACTTGTACTGATAATATATATATATATATATATATAATATATATATATATATATATATATATCGAAAGATATATATATATATACATGTATGTATAAAGCAACGTATATACATATATATATATATATATATATATATATATATATATATATATATATATATATATATATACATTTTTTTGTATGTATAAAGCAACGTATATACATGTATGTATAAAGCAATGTATATTTTGCTCTATCTATATGGTATTGAGCACTCTCAATACTGTGATATAGATTCCTCTTAATTTACATAAACTTTAGCTTTGCTTTTCTCGACTTAGACAGCGTTGGTTTTTTTTAAATTACTACGCCAATAAACTTACCAAATAGATCGTTTTAGAAGTCATTTACGTAATTTTTGTCCGTTCTGTATCGAGATACAGGCACTCGGTTTCGCCTCGTGTCTGAATACCCCGATACAGAACGACCACTCATTCTATAAATAGTTATATATATATATATATATATATATATATCCCAGCGGTATTTACTGTTTCCCCCTTGTACTCACCCCAATAGGCCTAGCTTTCTCCGCCTCGTACTTCAGATTATCTGAAAGAGCAAAGTAGTACCCAGGAATAACACGGTCACATCTCCTTCCCTCGATCCCAGGCCGGCAACGACACTGTCCAGTCTCAGGCTCACAGAAATTATCATAAGCACCACCGGGATCACAATCACAAGGAGTACAGCCGTTAAATGATTTAAGACCCCAAAAACCAGCCTAGAATAAATAAAAGACTACGTTAGTTATTTCACATTAATATCATACGGCACTCTGATTGGCCAGGCTGCTAGGTCCGATTACCAGCCGTATCTCGGACCCCAGTACTTACCTCCACCGAAATGGGGAGGAGGTATGTATACCAGGGCCTGGGAGACGGTTGGAAGTTGAGCCTACCAGGCTGTAGAGATGAGACGATAATCGGATATTTATCGGTAGAAGCGGATAATCGGCAACTTTCAGGCTTATCGGTTATCGGCCGATAACATCAATATATATCGGCGTTTCCGATAAATAACATACTGCCCTGATGCTGGCTTTCTTCTAATGATATTTCCTTCGTTTATCAAGAAAAACACCAACTTTTCTATTCCAAAAAAACTGTCAAATTTAATTCATTTGATTAGCGCATCAGGTTCAACATGACGTTTTTCTCGCTAGGTGAGACACTTCCCGCAATAAAAATGAATGTTTACGAATTACGACTTTACGTCGTTATAGTCATTTACGGTATACTTTCCCAAATTAAATTTATTACTAGAGTACATTAAATATTGTAATCACGTTTCTTTTACTGGTCTATCAGTTCTTGTTTAATACGTTTCGCCAACGTTTCGTACTAAATTCAAGTGCTAAAAATTCTTGACGACAATATCGGTAACTACCGATATATCAGCCAATAAGCCCGCAAATCATATCGGAATTTATCGTATCGGTAAATTGGATTTTTCGTTATCGGCTCATCCCTACCAGGCTGCTAGCCAATCCGAATGCAGAGTGCAGTTAACACAGGACACTTGTGACTAACAGTTGTACGTATGCATGTAGTGTAAAAAAGTAGAGTGTTGTGTAGGCAGTGTTTTAGATAGAGCAAAGTGAAAAGATGGTAAACTGCTAAGATTAGTTCTGATAACGAAATACTGACGTTTCAAGCAGAGCCCCTCATCAGAGTAAAATGTAGATGTAGTGTACGTGGTACAGAAGCGAGCTTGGTATAATTTAATAAACGTTTAGTAGACGTTCGAAGCTCAAGAAATGTTTCTGAGCCGCAGACAGGGATCAATGATCTAATGGCCAGTAAGGTTGCAAGTTCGATCCCTGGCTTGGACTCAGAAACATTTTCTGAGTATTTGATCTTGACAAACGTTCACCAAACGTCTGTTGCAAGAGACTTTCACGTACCTTACACCTCTCACATCTTTGTCCCACGACATTTCGTTTACATTGGCATTTCCCGGTATTAGTATCGCACTGATCTCCCACAGTGCCGTGACGATCACAAGCACAACCTGAAACAAACACATGACATGTTACAGAAGATTAACCCCTTGACTGACTACCAGGGTCTTCCCTTGACGAGTAAAATCGTTTGACGTTAGCCAGAGTAAAATACTAAATGTGTGTCTAATGCGTCATTAGGAGTGAAAGAGTTAAGGCCATCATCCCTATAAACGAAATCGGAGTTTCGACTGCGCATACAATCTGAGTCGGGATAAAACGTAGTACGTAGTTTCCTACGGCACGAAGTATGGTAGGAAAGTATATTCATTACGTCAAGTAGCAGTATTCCCAGGAGGAGGGCGTGTCAGAAACAAGTGTATAAAAGAAGTCGTTTTCCAGATGAAGCATCTAGCTCGGTCAGTCAACAGACAGCTCAAACTTGAACATTGAACTAGGAATCACAATGTTTTGATTTACTATTTGCTGAGCGGGCAGTGAGCTGGTTATCTTGGTCCCGCCCAGATTTCCTGGCCATCTCGGTGGAAGGTTTTTTCTGGCCTCCCTGATACCAGCTATGGCGCCGATCGAGTGGCGCATTGACCAGGACTGAAGCGAATTAACACTAATTGTGAACTTTCAGCAATCCTGAGAGTCGAAAGAACATTTCTTATTACTCAGTTTATAACAACGATTGTAAATACTCTACGGAATTATCGATAGTTACAATAAAGAGCTGTCGTCTACTACACTGGACCACAGCAAGGTTTCTCCAACAGTTGTTGTCGTGCCGTCTATTGCGTCCAATAGCAATGAATTCATTTTTAACACGAGGCTGAAGCAGCCGTAGTAAACATAACATTTCTGATTTCAGAAACTTTTTAACGTTTAGGTATTCTATAAGGATAAAATTTGCTTATCGATTATCCTTGACAATAATCCTAAGCGTAGTGTCTAAAAATAATGAACTCCAAACATGAAAAAACAGTCCCAGCCTATGTTATCTTCCCGTTATGCTTTAATAGACACGATGTAATTCACAGAGGCCCAAATTGAATAGGAAACTAATTTGCATGTGGGCCCTAAATGAAACTACGATTTGGTGTATAAACCAGTGAAACCCTAACCAACCCTAACCTGGTCGAATATACCGGAAAACGGTATATTGAACCAAGCTATATACCAAGCCGTGCCAGAAAGTCATGCATGAAAAGGTTGAGCTGAGTAACACAAGATGAATTCGCTCTAATAGGCCCCTCTTGTAAGTTCTTCTCCGAGTTATTTTTCTTGTTTTCACTTACTTTCGCAGCCACTGGGATTGTCTTGTCGCAGATTATGGAATCCAGTTTTACAACGATCGCATCTTGTTCCTTCCACGTTTTCTTTACAAATACATTGTCCAGCTCGAAGGTTCAGGGAAGGTTTATCCTCCATTTGACATTCGCCACGTCCCACTGAACCGACGGGGTCGCAATCACATGCTGGTTGAATAAAGAAAAAGAAATTGTAAACACACTACAATGTTCGCATGGTGACGAAAAATAGGCACGTAATTTGTGCTCAATTGCAAAGTGTGATAGCTTTTGTGGACAACAAACTGGAACTTCTAAATTGAGAGGTTGCTCGCTAGCTCAGATACAGAGTTGATCAGTACTAAGACGTTTTTTAGGATGTCTTCTGATCACCGACGAGACGCTCTGAACTATCGCCATTAAGCTTCTAGATTACAAAGGGTGTACAACTAATTCGTATAACTTTCCGAACACTGGTGCGATGTTTCAACCATTGAGCTACTGGGACTCAGATGACAGATAGCTTAACATGTGTTTACAACCTGTAACCTTCTGATCACCACTGAAATACTCTAACCATTGAGCTACTGGGACTCAGATAACAAAGTGTAGGTTACATGTGTTTACAACTAGTGACCTTCTGATCACTGGTGACATGTTCTAACTATTGAGCTACTGGGACTCAGATGACAGAGTGTAGGTTACATGTGTGTACAACCAGTAACCTTCTGATCGCCAGTGAGACGCTCTAACCATTGAGCTACTGAAACTCAGATGACAGAGTGTAGGTCACATATGTGTACAACTTGTAACCTTCTGATCGGCGGTGAGACGCTCTAACCATTGAGTTACTGGGACTCAGATAGCAGACTGTAGGTTACATATGTGTACAACTTGTAACCTTCTGATCGGCGGTGAGACGCTCTAATCTTTGAGCTACTGAGACTCAGATGACAGAGTGTAGGTTACATGTGTGTACAACCCGTAACTTTCTGATCATCAGTCAGTTGCTCCAATCATTGAGCTATGTGTGTGCAACTAGTAACCTTCTGATCATTGGCGAAATGCTCTAACCATTGAGCTGCCGAGACTAAGATGGCAGAGTGTAGGTTACATATGTGTACAATTCGTAACTTTCTGATCACTGACGAGATGCGAACTTTTAAAAGAAAATCCATACTCCCAATCACCCTGGCTAAAGTGTTAAACATATTAACTTACGTTTGCAAACATCTGGATCACTGATCGACTTGCTGGGGTCTTGGTAGTGAAGAGGTTTGCATTTGTCACATTTTGGTCCTATTGTGTTGTGTTGACACTCCAAGCAGACACCACCACTCGTCTTTCCTGACGCCTCCCAGACAGCACGATCAAAACGACATTTGTCGGAGTGACCATTACACTCACATTCTAAGTGAACAAAAAGAGAGAGAAAAATATAACAAATTAAAGGAACACTGTGATTCTTTTAAGAACACCTAGAAAGTGAAGATTAACAAGGAAGGAAGGAAGGAAGGAAGGAAGGAAGGAAGGAAGGAAGGAAGGAAGGAAGGAAGGAAGGAAGGAAGGAAGGAAGGAAGGAAGGAAGGAAGGAAGGAAGGAAGGAAGGAAGGAAGGAAGGAAGGAAGGAAGGAAGGAAGGAAGGAAGGAAGGAAGGAAGGAAGGAAGGAAGGAAGGAAGGAAGGAAGGAAGGAAGGAAGGAAGGAAGGAAGGAAGAAGAAAAAAGGAAAAAGAAAGAAAGGAAAGGGGAAAGGAAGGAAATTAGCACAACACACTTTTGCATTCGTTTGGGTCTTCAGGAAAAGCTGGACTCCAAGGTCGGTCGTTATATCCATCTTTACAACGTTCACAATTTAATCCAGCCGTGTTATGAGTACAGTTGCACACGCTGTGAACCTGAAGAGGAATTAAAAACCATCACTGGTTACGTCCAATGTAGCTAGTACTTAGTTAAGTAAATAAATAGTTGAAACATTGGGTAGCAAGTAATTAAAAACCTAATAATAGCAGAGAGTAGATAAGCAGATGTGCTGATAAGCAGGTAAGTACATAAGTAGTTAAGTGAAATAAAAGTAGCGTGCTGCGTAGGCAGTGTTGAAACAATAATCGAAATATAGTAAGGTTAGATATACTGCCCAAACAGAGAACGTAGGAGTCTAACGTTTCGAGCGAAGGCCTTTCGTCAGAGAGAAACGTAAAGAATGTAAAGAAAAACGTAAAGAGTTGTTTACACTCTTTACGTTTCTCTCTGACGAAGGGCCTTCGCTCGAAACGTTAGACGGCTCCTACGCTCTCAGTTTTGGCATTATATCAAACCTTACTATATTTCGATAAGTAGTTAAGTGCTTCAGTTGATAAGGAATAAATTAGATAATTAGTAAGTATAGTCTAACGGGGGCCCGTGGGATGGATTACTTCGGGGGCCCTTTCCGATTTAGCGACCGCTAAATCGGAAGGGGGGTTCGGGGGCATGCTGCCCCAGAAAAGTTTTGAATCTAGGGTCTCTGAAATGGCATTTCTTGCACTTTGAGGGCACTTTTGAGCAACATCTAATCACTCACACTCCGATTCAAAATCTGTTAAAGTGGGCAGATTATTTGAATAGATTCATAACTGCATTCATTCCATTCCGCATAGACTGCGCGCTGACATTTTACCCAATCTCCGCGGATTGGGTAAAAAGTCAGTGCACACTGCACATGCTAATAAGAGCACTTCTTGCCAAAAAATTTTTGGGGTAAATAATAGGTGTCAAAGCATCCTCCCACCCCCCAAGAGAAGATTTTCAGTGTAAGACTCAAGACTGTCAGACAAAGTGGCGGGCCCTCAACGTGCAACAAACCAGTAGAAAGGTCCAGGGAAATGCTCCCCCAGGAAAGTTTTGATTTTCTAATGCTCTGAAACGCTATTTCCTGCATTTTGAGGGCAGTTTAACCATCAGAAAGGGGGGTTCTATGGAACCTACGGATCTCGTCACAAAATTCTCGGGGCCCCTAATTAATTCCTTTTGCTCGGGCCCCGTAGGGTTTACCCACCCTTCCCAATAGTCAGATACTCAGAAAATATTTCCAGCCAGGGTTCAAACCTGCGACCTTCTAATGACCGCTAAAGCCCTGTTTACACGGCCAAAATTTAAGCACGCTTAGGTTAAGCGTGCTTAAAATGCGCCACCTTGGTGCGTTTACACGATCATTTAATAATCCCTTACTAAAACACGTACACCATTCATTATTCAACATGGCGGACGAGCTATATTTTTGGTTTGGGAAGCTTCGTATGGGTAGCGTGCGTTAAAGAACAACGGAAGACATCGGTACACGAGAAATAGTAATAGCTAAAAGAAAGAAACAAACAAACAAACAAAGGAACAAAGAAGAGCGAGATGGAAGCTTCTACAACAGGGCAAAAAAAAGAATTTTATCGTATTAATAACACCGTATTAATAGCAAGCGTTTTTCAATCCCGTTGCGTTTACACGGCCAAGTTAAGCGTGATTAACTGATCGTGCTCAGTTTAATCCACCTCCTTGAGGTGATGCAAACTAATCGCGATTAATTTACGCCGATCTCTTTACACAGACATTTTAAGCCCGCTTAAAGTCAGATGTGGCTCAGATCCCGCTTCAATTTTGGCTTTAGACGCTCTGACCATGCATGATTCACAAGTACCATGAGGTCATAAGGGGTTTTCCATTTCCAGTTAGACCGGTCAGTCCAGTAGAATGAAACACGGTACGGTTGAGGCTTGGGGCTGTCAGACTGGAAAATCTGGTCCTTAGCTTATCAAAAGCAAGTCCATTCAGACCACACTGGCTGGTTTGACTTTGTAAATTCGGAAAGCGCCCATAATATAAGGAATGCTAATAGATACACTAAAACTAGAAGTTACTATCGCAAGTGAAGCGCTGCCTCAAATGGGATGAAAATTCTTAGCCTATTCTGCAGGCAACTCTGTGCAGTGGGTGACCAACGTGACCCCCCCCCCCCCCCCCCGTATCCACCCGAGTTTTCCCACTTGACCCGAGTTTGCTCACTCCACCCGAGTTTGCCCACTCCACCCGAGTTTGCCCACTCCACCCGAGTTTGCTCACTCCACCCGAGTTTGCTCACTCCACTCGAGTTTTCCCACTCCACCCAAGTTTGCTCACTCCACCCAAGTTTGCTCACTCCATCCAAGTTTGCCCACTCCACCCGAGTTTGCCCACTCCACCCGAGTTTGCTCACTCCACCCGAGTTTGCTCACTCCACTCGAGTTTTCCCACTCCACCCAAGTTTGCTCACTCCACCCAAGTTTGCTCACTCCATCCAAGTTTGCCCACTCCACCCGAGTTTGCTCACTCCACCCAAGTTTGCTCACTCCACCCAAGTTCGCTCACTCCACCCAAGTTTTTCCACTCCACCCAAGTTTGCTCACTCCACCCAAGTTTGCTCACTCCACCCGAGTTTGCCCACTCCACCCAAGTTTTCCCACTCCACCCAAGTTTGCCCACTCCACCCGAGTTTGCCCACTCCACCCGAGTTTGTCCACTCCACCCGAGTTTGCCCACTCCATCCAAGTTTGCCCACTTCACCCAAGTTTGCCCACTCCACCCGAGTTTGCCCACTCCACCCGAGTTTGCTCACTCCACCCAAGTTTGCGTACTCCACCCAAGTTTGCCCACTCCACCCGAGTTTGCTCACTCCATCCAAGTTTGTCCACTCCACCCAAGTTTGCCCACTCCACCCGAGTTTGCTCACTCCATCCAAGTTTGCCCACTCCACCCGAGTTTGCTCACTCCATCCAAGTTTGCCCACTCCACCCAAGTTTGCCCACTCCACCCAAGTTTGCTCACTCCGCCCAAGTTTGCCCACTCCACCCAAGTTTGCCCACTCGACCGAGTTTGCCCACTTGACCCGACGTTTGCCCACTCCACCCGAGTCGGTAATTGGAAAGCGCCCATATTCTACCTGTAGTATAAGAAACGTTCATAGACACACTAAAGAATACATTCCACCTACCATTCCTTCTACATCAGATGCTCCAGCGAGCGGAAGACATCGTTTGGCGTGACCATAGCAAGAACAACTACCACGAATACTTAACCAGTTGACGGCGTAAAAATACTTCTTATTTGTCTCCGGACTATCGTCAATAATATCGTCGCCAAGTGTATTCAGTTTGGTGAAATTAATACGAATGTTGGTCATTCGAAGAAGATTTTGAACTTCCGGAGTCCAAGCCTTGCCATCGTCGATCCTAATATTCAATGCTTTGTACACAACCTGGAGAAAGTTTAAGGGAAAATAAGTCAATAAAAACTTAATAAATTTTTAAAAAGGCATCTACATGTTTAGTGTTGTGGGCGAAACACATCCACATGCTTCATTCAAATTAATTTGGTTTGATAATAAAAAAGATATCTAAGCTTCTCTGATAGCTCATTATGCATCTACGACGTCAAAATGTTGAATTTGAATATCAAACAAACTAAAATATCTTAGTGTCTATGAAATGAAAAATTCGTTGGCATTTTTGTTGTTTTATTGTACAGAGAAGCATGGCAGGAGCACTCACTGTGTTCTATAACTGTGTTCTATAAATATTTTTCGCGCTATTAACTCTCAAAGTTTGCCATGGCTAGTCGTTCTTGGAGAACAACTATGCATAAGAACAATAGATTTCACTATTAATGATCCATCTGCGTACGTCATAAGGCATTGTTACCAAGAAGCCCAAATTTCGCCAAAACAAACTATCCACGGCAAAATTTGAGAGTTGATAGCGCGAAAACTACACATCAGATTCTCTTGAAATTTTCGGTGAGTGCTCCTGTCATGCTCCTCTGTACAATAAAACAACAAAAATGCCAATGTATTTTTCACCTCATAGACACTTTAAGAACAAAGCAAGGAAACGAAAAACTGCAAAAGATGTTACTCTATAATTTTAAGTGTTTTTTCAAATAGGACAAACTTGATTTTCGTTTCATAGACAATTTAACACCCCGTTTACACTAGAGCAAAAGTATCCGGATTCACATTGTTTTTTCATCCTCATGGAAATAAAAAACAATGTGAATCCGGAAACCTTTGCTCTAGTGTAAACGGGGACTAAAAAACATTGTTTCAACTCACTTCTCCTCCAGTTGACGGTTCAATATTGGAATACTCGGAAGTACAGTAAGGACCAGTGAATCGAAATGCTGAATGTGATGTAGGCACATCGGGAAAGCTTTTTGCGCACTCTTTGGCGTAATAACGAGCAACTTCCCAAGTTTTCTTATAATCGTACGAACGTTCAATCAACATGGCGGCTGGACGGTACGACCTGAATTTCATTACAATGTGGGTAACGTGAAATTGAGCTTCGAAGTCCAACTAGAAAAGAAATTTAAGAAAAATATTTCAAAGAAATTCAAACACTAAACAGACGGAAAGATAAAAATATTTTTATAATTTTACGATTGAATTCTCCAGAAACTTAAATATATAAACAAGGTAAAAAAGGTTTAAAAACAAACGTTTTCGATGTTCTTGGTAATTCATAATAAAAATTTAAAAAAAATGTTTCTAGTTTGGATATTATGAAGACGTTTTGGCGGGAAAACCATTAGCCAATCAGGACGTGATAGTTGGTACGGTATTTATCACTGGTACAAACGTTCGTATAATCAGAATGCTGAAATCACAGACCCAGGATTGAATAAGAATCCTCTTGGACATTGCGAGACGCAATACTGCAAAAAACCCGTAAAAATCCGCAGTAGCATGCATGTCGAAAATTAAAGGAATACCGAAACTGCTTGGATAAACCCGAATACCGCAGCGAAGCAGCAAAATTACCAAAATACCGAACATCAATTGTCTTCGTACCTGAAGATAGACATTCTGTTTTCCATTCTCAGCTTGCCACCATGTTGTTTTGAGTTTGTCCTTGAACAATACCACCATATACTTGGGCAAATGAGAGTAGTATGATGAAACTCCTTGCCGTGAGTCGCAGGAAGCACAGTCACGTGCACCTTTTAAATTCGATATAATACAATACTGTTCAGGTCCTCGAAGACCACACGTAGAACTGGCAAACAGATCGTCTCCACGCCCAACCAACAGATCACCCGTAGCGGGATAACAACTGCTTCTCGCGCATAGGTTTTCATCTTTATCAGTCTGACTTGAAACTAGTCCTGTGGAAAAACAACACAGATGGTTGGTGTACAGCTGAAGCTCTCGTAAGAGACCACCTCGGGGATGTGTGAAAAGCGGCCGTTGTGAGAGCTCGTCGCTTAAAGTGCTTATATCACTTGTGGAGTTGTGGAGTTGTGGGGTTTTAATGTGTTTGAATAGAGCAAAAAAAGTTAGTTAATAAGTTTTTTTGCCGTTTTTGATTTAGTCAAATAGTTCCTGACATATTGGCTTCTGAACATGCCAATTTTCAAAAATTTCCGTCGTTCATTTTAACACCTTGGAGGCCTGGGACTCAGCAACGAGTCAATTCAAAACAACTACGTTTCGGCTTATTGATTCACAAAAACACATATTTTGGCTGAAAAATCGAAATGTCGAGCTCACAACCGTTTTCCAGTACGCACATTGATTCCAACTATTAAAGAAGACAGTCGGCTTAGGTTTCTGAGTCCCAGGCCCACGTGCTTAAAAATGAACGACGGAAATTTTTGGCGAAAGGCCCAAATTGGCATGTTTAAAGGCCGATATCTCAGAAACTATTACACTAAATCAAAAACGGCAAAACAACTTATTAACTAACTTTTTTTAATCTATTTAAATATGTTAAAACTCCACAAGTGATGTAAGCACTTTAAGCGTTTTGACTCCACCAAACACCACAGGTTTCCTCCGGGTACTCCGGTTTTCCCATGTAGTAGCACTATAGATTAATGAGAGATGACCCTTACTGGACCACCAGAAAGAACAGTTTAGATATGACTGATAGAGTTATCTAGTATAAGTAAAGTTAGTTCAGTTTAGTTTAGTTTCTTCTTGAAACACTGGACCAACGAGAGATGGATCCGACTATTCTTCTAGAAAACAGTTTAGATATGACTAATATAGGATTATCCAGTATAAATAAAGTTGGTTTAGTTTACTCTGGTTTCCTCCTGTAGTAACACAGGACCAATGAGACTTCTGCCCTTACTGGACCTCTAGGGAGAACAATTTAGATATGACTCATAGGGTTATCCAGTATAAATAAAGTTGGTTTAGTTTACTCTGGTTTCCTCCTGTAGTAACACTGGATCAATGAGGGATGGTTCCTTACTGAATCTCTAGAGAGAACAGTTTAGATATGACTGATAGGGTTATCCAGTATAAATAAAGTTAGTTTAGTTTACAATGGTTTCCTCCTGTAGTAACACTGAATCATTGAGAGATGGTCCTTACTGAACCTCTAGAGAGAACAGTTTAGATATAACTGATAGAGTTATCCAGTATAAATAAAGTTGGTTTAGTTTACTCTGGTTTCCTCCTGTAGTAATACTGGACCAATGAGGGATGGTCCTTATTGAACCTCTAGAGAGAACAGTTAGATATAACTGATGGAGTAATGCAGTATAAATAAAGTTACTTTAGTTTACTCTGGTTTCCTCCTGTAGTAACACTGGACCAATGAGGGATGGTCCTTACTGGACCTCTAGGGAGAACAGTTTAGATATGACTCATAGGGTTATCCAGTATAAATAAAGTTAGTTTAGTTTCCTCTCAGACTGGTGTCTTCCTGTTGTAACACTGCATGCAGGAAGGACAATTTAGATATGACTGACATGTCCAGTATAAATATGCTGTAGTAACACTGGACCAGTGCAAAATGGTCCTACCTATACTTCTGGAAAAACCAGTTTATAGATATGACTGATATAGGATTAACCAGTATTAATTTATTATTGAGTCGGTTTTCTTTGTTCTTTCGAGGGCTTTATATCGCATAAAGCCCTTGAATACTAATTAGAAAAGAAATGAAGAAAAAAACTAGGAAAATATTTGTCCAAGGTAGAAAAAAAGACAAAACTTTGTTGGAAAACCTCCTCAATAATCGGGATTTATGCGATATAAAGCCCTCGGACGCTGCGCGTCCTCGGGTCTTTATATAGCATAAATCCCTCGTTCTTGGGATTTATCTATTACTAAATAAAGTTACTTTAGTTATAGTTGGACAGCTCCCAAAAAATCTTACTTATCGCAATTAAGTCATCATCGGTCAGGTCAAGGTTAAGAATCTGTTTTGTTTATCAGCCAAAATACTTTAACCACGACAGTATGTCAGCAGCAAAGCCAACGCGGAAGAAAAGAGATTTATGAGCAGTTAAAAATAATAAAAGCTTACTTGGTATTTCTGACTATAGTTAACTGCATATCAAGGGCGATTAACCCGAGAGATTCTAGCTGCCATTGAAGATAATTGTTTAAACTACACTAGCAATTTCAATGTAATTTGACACCGTTTGTGTAAAACTATGAGACTCCACTGCCATTTCGCGTGGTTGTTGTCATTGTCATGTTTTCCCGGAATTTTATCAGCAGTTTCAAATTACTAGAAAGCTTTCCTTGGAATGTTATAGTAGTCGTCTTGACATCTCTATATGTCGCCTTTTTCTTTTTGCCTGAGTGACCTGAGTAAACTAAACGATGTTGTTCACCAAGTAACATTGTATCACGTAACATCACATCAACTTCTCAACTACCAACTCGTCCGCAATAAAATACAAAATAATCCAAATGGATTACCAACAGCAATACACAGCTTCGACGCGGGGCGATCAAAGTTTGGCTATTTAGGTTTGATTCTCGTAGAATATTATACATACACTACCAAACAACCATACTAGCCTATCAACAAACTAAGTAGAACCAGCCAGGTGAAAAGGTGGTAAACTGCTGAGAATATAGTTTTAATAGAGAGCTTAAGCATACTACGCGTTTTGAGACACGGACGGTGACCGGAAGAACAGGAATACAATACAGAATTACTGAACCGCGTACTCTTTGAAAAGACTCTTTTACCCAAAACAAAGGCTATGAATAATCACATATCTAAACTGTTAGCTCATCAGCTTAAATTTCATCTTTATATAAAAATACAGATCCTTTATTTTTTTATATTGTATTGTAATGAAATTATCCCCCTCAAAATACAAGTTTCTACTTTAAAAGCACGTCTCATTGTAGTAAAACAACGATGACAGGCTTCAACGTTCTAGAAGTTCCCGTCGTCTCAAGAACGTGAAAATGCTCTCAATGACGTCTTGTGTAGAACGACGACGGCGTTCACTTTGCTCTTGGAATTTAAATTGCTGATTGTCATTGTTTTCAATGAAAAATGCTATTGAATTCAATGGCCGTCCGTGGCTCTAAAACCTCTGTTGCTTAAGCTCTCTAATAACGAAATACTGACGTTCCACATTTTACTCTGATGTAGGGCTTCGGTCGAACCGCCAGTATTTCGTTAATAAAACTATTCTCGGCGGTTTACCATCTTTTCACTTTGCTCTACTATAAAACACTGCCTACACAGCACTCTACCGATTTATACAAAAGTAGAACTAACACGCGTTGTTTGGCTTAACTTCTTTCTATAGGAAGCATCAGACTTTCAAGTCATGTGTATTTCGGCTCTGGTGTAAAACTCTGACGCCAGACATCACAAAGAAAATCCACGGACGGAAAAGGCCAAAGGGCTATATAAAAACAAGTTGAAGAACTATCTTCTAACTCTTCATAAGACGAGCTACCAAATTTATACTTCAAGACTACGAATTGTCTTAACCTGAGCGTCTCAAGAAACTCAATTTACTACCGATATCGTAACTGGCTTGAAATAAAAGACCTTATTTTTTTTTTCAAATGCAAACAAGGCCTCTACGATCTAGAAATCTCCTCTTTTGTCTCTTTTTCTTCTCATCGCTCGTCTCGCACCCGTGCAAGCAAGGACAACTTGCTTCAAGCCAATCCTTGCAGGACTTCTCTTTTTAGGAACTCTTTTTTAACCGAATTGTGTTTCTCTGGAACAATCTCTCTCCGATCATCTGTAATAGTACGTCTGTTTCCTCTTTTAAGCACCAACTTTATATGTACTACTCTTCTCAATTAGACTCAACTTTTGAAGTAAATAGAATGCGCACTTGGAAAACCTACTGCTCTAAGTGTCGTTCTTACAACTTAATTAAGCTGTTGTTCTTAATCTGTCCTATTGTGTGTAAATAGTATATTAGTCCTTATCTTTAATTTATAGACGTCTACTCTGTATTTTTTTGTCAGGTTGGTCTTCACATGGGACTCATGTCCTATTGACCATACCTTCAACCATGACCAAGTCTTGCACCGCTTTTATTTTTAACTTGTATTAATTCTTTCGCACACCTGTATGGTTGTAAAGTTAATAAAAAATACGCCGTATCAGACTCTCAACCCTTGACTCTGGCTAACGCTAGATGATTCTACCCGCGTCACGACAGAGAGAATCCACGAACGGGAAAAGGTTAAGATCCTTTTCATTCCTTTCAACAACATCAGTGTGACTACAGCAAGCTAAAAACTGGCCAAGATATTAACCCATATAAGGAAAGCCAGACGAGTCTTGTTTCAATTTTTACAACGCCATATCAAGTTCTCCAAAGAACGGAAATTACGCTTGCACGTCAAAGAGAACACCCTTGAAAATTAAATTATTTATCGGTGACGACAGCTTGCAAGCATTAGGAAAAAGTCATAATCAGGTGCTACAATTTATTTTGTTTTTATACTAAAGGTTATAAATACTGTAAAAACATAGAGATCATATAGCTACTAGAGGGGGCATTGGCGGGAAAATTTGGTAACCGCATGGCAGCCGCCATTACCTATGATGTTTCAGTCAATTGGTTGGCAAATGTACTAGACCCAGTCCTTTGCCAACCAACGCGCCCAATGTTTGCCTCCAAAAAAATCCAAGATGGCGGCGTTCAATTGGTTACCTGCGGTTGACTGAAATTAAGATAGGATGCCCCCCTCTAGTATTTATATGATCTCTATGGTAAAAAAGACATTTGCAGAATAATATTTTGGGCAAATTTTTGGCTCACGTTTTAGAAATTAGCATGTGTAACCAGGCCTCATTCAAGATGGCTGCATGTAAGATAAACTTTATAACGGCACCTAGGTCGTTGACCAGAGGTCCGGGGCCAAAGGGGGCCCATTTTTAAGGAAACAAAAGAATATATTATACATTATCTTTACCGTGAAAGTGTGAAACGATAAAATCGATTTTATAATAGACAATTGAAGTTTTAGCATTAATCGTTACATTGCATTGTGTCTCTCGTTAATGGTTTTATCACTGCTATAGGGGCCTCTATGGCTTTATCACTGGCATTGGGCCCCTTTATGGCTTTATCACTGCTATGGGGGGTATGGGATCCCTTTATGGCTTTATGGCCGGCACCGCTATAGTACTATCCATCGCCGCACTAGGATTATTTGATTCTCTATTATTAACGTACAGAAGGACTTGACTGGGATTCGATTTCGAACCCACAATTACCTTGGGGATGGGGCCCGTAAATATTTTTTGCCTAGGGACCCAAATTTGCCCTTGGCGGCCCTGCTAACCTAACAGCTAACCTGGCCCAACAAAACCCCCTAACCTAGTAACCTTACTCAGAAACCGAGTTTACTGCGTAGCTACCGACCTACTAGTGAGTTTCCCACGCTCCATTGCCTCAAGATGATAGACTAGCGGCTAAATACAGGAGTGACTACGACTTCATATTTGTCACTATTTAAATAGCTTGATCTCTTCCGGTGTTTTCAGGCAGTGAACTCCCCAGTGGGCCCAGTCCTAGCTTAATTCGGGTACATCGTAGGCCAGCAGGCAATCGTTATAGGTGCGGGGAACACGCCTTCTCCAAAAAGCCTATATGCGGAGGAGAGATGGTCCGGCTGTGGTATACCCTGCCCGCGCAAGATTGTTGCCCGAAAACCATACGCGCCTGAATAGGCCGCAATCTCGGACCCAAAGCTAGCATTTCCTGGCTGCGCGGTGTGAGACTGGGTAGGGCTGTCTGCAGGCAGGTTAGGCGCTATCTGAAGCCTTCTAACTTTCAACAACGAGAGTCCCGCGCAGCCGCAGGTCTGCATGCAGGTCATCAGGTTTATGTGTACACATATGTAACCCTCGTCTATCGTCTCCAGCTTTGGAGCTCAATAATTAGAGAATCCCATCCTTCACCAGCAGCTTTAATATACATTCTGTTCCCCTCACATGGCACAGAACAAATCCTTGAAGACATAGTCGTATCGAACGCTAACCCTCGTCTCCCACACAACACTAAATAGACCAAACTAGCACTCTGGTTTGAGACAAACCCAGCGAGTAGAGATTCAGGATTAAGGCATTTGGCCGGTAATTTCCCTTCATGTCCCAACCCGATGTTAACTCAATTAACGTCACAAAGGAAGTCCTGGAGTGAGGGGCATTAAGAATCAGTTTGACATTTACACATTAAATTGTTCCGAGTTGTCACTTGGGTGACAAAAATGAAAACAATTCCTCAGTGACATTCTAAGAAGGCAAGGGAGCCCGCTCGCAAAGGCAAGGGGGTTAGAGCCAACGTTGAGCCAAGGTTGTTCAGATCATATAGGCCCTGTGTTCGGACACGGTTCGGATCTAGAGTAGCGAGAAGAGGGGTCGATTCATGTCGGCCAGCAATAAGACACACGGAGAATTCACACCGGGTTCGTCGTAGGATACAATCGTAAACGAACCGCACATTAAAGAAATTTTTGGCAATTAATGAGAGAGGATGATCGATCCAACTCCTTAGTTAAAGCGTCAAGCCAAATATAAACTGATATTACATATAAAACAATTAATTGCAACTGTAAAGAGCTTTTTAGTGAACGCCGAATGGTATACCCCCTGGCCTTATTCGACATTTGAGTAGGCGAGCGAGAAAGAAAATTCACACGGCCATCTCAACACCGGGGTGACTATTAAAACTGTAATGTCCGGAATCTTTGTGCGATATATCGAGAATTTATGACATATCTCCTTGTTGGTGTTGTGTGTGTGTGTTTAAATATTTGCACCACAATGTTTCAGTATACACGGGGACAATTTTTTGTAATTTTTAACGCAACGTGTTGCCGCAAGATAATTTCGTTAAAAATTGTCTGCAAATGGCATGTCGGACGCATAAAAAAATGTCATTAAAAATTACCCCACGTATTAAACATCATCCCAACACTTTGTTAATACTTCTGTTGTAAAAACGCGAGCGTTTTAAAAAGTAGAAAATGGCTATATTTTTTAACAATACGGTTCCATATTAAAATGAACTTCGCTAGGCAATACTTACTATATTCAATATAAATAAGTTTTGTGGAAACACCACGTACAATATTTCTTTGCTAAGCTTTCGGCCTAGTTGTTGGCTCACAAGTTGGAGGCCTGAGTCAACAGGCCGAAAGCTTAGCAAAGAAATATTTTACGTGGTGTTTCCACAAAACTTATTTATATTACATTATCGCCATGAAAACTTTCAAAGAATTACTTACTATATTCTTTGCTATAGTTTTTGAGTTCCTACGAGTCTAGGTTTAGTCAAATTGTTAGAATTGGAGTCAACAGCCAACTAGTGAAGGCCAGTGAAATAAAAGTAGTGTGCTGCGTAGGCAGTGTTGAAACAACAATCGAAATAGAGTAAGGTTTGATATACTGCCGAAACAGAGAACGTAGGAGTCTAACGTTTCGAGCGAAGGCCCTTCGTCAGAGAGAAACGACTCCTACGTTCTCCGTTTCGGCAGTATATCTAACCTTACTATATTTCGATTAGTGAAATAAAAGTAGTGTGCTACGTAGGCAGTGTTGAAATAGCGAAGGCCCTTCGTCAGAGAGAAACGTGACGAAGAAACTATGTCTTAGAAACTACGTTTAATAATTTCGGCAGTACTGAAACCATACCATATTTCAACTAGTGGGGGCAGTTTAGTGTACACGATGTACGGCGCATAATTATATATAAGCGTGTTTTGTCCTCTCGCGGCCCATATTTAATATACGGACGACATACAACGTATATTAGCTAAGCGGTACAAAACAAGTTAGTGTCAGGGTTAGGTTTTTTGTTTGTGTTATGTGACCCAGATAATAATCTCGCTTAGCGTTTGAGGTCAAAAAAGAAACATTTATACGAGCTTGTTTTGTCATTGAAAATATAAAGTGTCGAAACTGAGAGATGTCGTATAATATAACCTGCATGATGGTATACTTCGTTTGTGCGCCTGTAAGAATAGCCGTGTTTAAAACGTTGGTGATGAATGAGGGGCGCATATTAGCCAAACAACGGTATCGGCTATCACGCTCATTTGGGGCAGTGAAAAACAAACAGAAGAAGTAGATAATCGCACGCAGTGCACATGAACACCACCGTGATCACGATAAGTGTAGAAGAGAATTATTAGTGAAAGCCCCAAGGCGAGGTGTTTAGCCAAGACTCGCAAAACACGCGACGTGATTCCATTTTGCGCTATTTCAAATCCCCACTGATACGCTAGCCAAGTGATATCCCTGATATGTTGCGCTGATGTTTTCTAAGATAGGCCGCGCGCGGAGGATGGTATTCCTAGTGAACTAAGAACGCGCAGCCTCTGGGAACAGACGTTTGAGATGATGTTGTGATTTGTGACAGTCCCGAAATGGGAGGTCCATGTGTGTCTGCGCGTATAAGAAGTTCGATGTGTGTTTTTCTGCCACGGTTCCGTAAGAAAACACGTCTGTTTGTTTGAGGATGCCGCGTCAAGGCCGCTCGCACAGGCCACCCGCCCGTTTCTGGGGTCTCCTTAACAGACTTTCATTCATTCATTGATAGAGAGAGGAAATAGACCGGCTAGGATGCCTCTTTGTAGGTTGGGCTCAAACGAGGGAATCCTAACTGTCAAACGCAAAATGCGTCGCGACACTTGCTGAAGACAATTCGCGCTTTATACTTGTGTTTAAACATATCAACAACCGATACATTTACGCATATTTATTAAGTATAAAGAGAGCGAATAGACCAGCTAGGAAATATTGGGATACATCTTTGTAGGTTTAAAGCGAGCAAGACAAGCTGTCAAATGCGTCGCGCATTTGACAAACGCGACCATTTTGCGCTACTTGTATATCTATTAAAAGCAATACACAAATACACACGAGGTAAGACTAACCTGGAAAACAGGACAGAACCAGTAAAATGTACGAAGAATACAGCATCTTTCGCAACAAGATATGGTATACCAAGCGAATAGGATAATCGACGGACACACACTATGATCCTTCTTCGACTGGTGTCAGATCGTTTGTCGTAGTGTTGATACGATACCAAACCCCAAGGTATTCACAAATACTATAGAAAGAAAGTAAATATATCACGCTCGTTGTACTAGAAACACATCAACAAACATAACATCACGTACGAGTAATCCTATAAACAATTCAACGTCTCCCAATCTATTCAAAACAATCAGCGAACAAAGCGCTTCCATACATATACAAATAAAGGCATACCTCGGCAAGATGATCCGTTTTCTAGTCCCGATAAATATGCGCCGATACCGTTTTAGCGTGACGCTCAACCCGCGATGTTCTCTGTATTTCAAAAATACTCGTTAATGCCTTCTTAGATCCCTAGTGAACAACAGTCATGCGGATTGTCTGCCAATGAGCAATTATATCGTCCAACTCAGAGCCCGTTTTATATTTACTCGTGGTCGTGAGGAAGCACTCTCTCTTGGTATTCTCGTATCGTGTGAAACAAAATGCGCTAAAGGAGTTCACCACACAGGCAATTGATAAAACAGCACTAGCCAAAACAGACCTAACGGGCTACGAGTTGTCTCAATCTCGGCTCGTTGTCTGCGTCCGATGCGAAAGTCGGTCTGAGAGAAAAATCACGTAACACAATACGGGTGGAATTTTGGCGGAATGCAGTGGACAATTCCTATCCAATGAAAGCGTAGCAAAACGGAAGGGCTGGGGAAGGGGCTACCCCGGGAATCTTTCACGATATTGCCAAATAATCCATCGCTGAGTCCCATTACTATTTTTGTCAGTTTTACGTTATCGTTCTATTCGCATACGTGGTTTTTAAAAAAGTTACTTCGAGGAAAGAAGTCTGGTTGTATGAATAAAACGGTATCAAATCTTGGCGATCAGGAGGAAGTGTTGTCAGAATGTGATAGGAGAATGTTGCTGACACCTTTGATGCCCCCTTGAGTTTGTCAGGTGGTGACATCATTGTGATAGAAATTTATCAAAATAAACCATGATGAGCATCACAAACACATAATCGTCATACTAGACACAAGAATGAGTTAGACGTTCCGCTCTATAGAACTGCTGCGCGTTCGTTTTTGTTCAGGGCAACTAAATTATGGAACGAGCTACCGGACAGCGTCAAGGACACGGCTAGTATTAAAATTTTTAAAAGTACTGCAAAAAACATTCTCGTTGAAGAATGTAATTTTTAATATTTTATATCTTAGCTTTTTAATAATTTCACATTTGTTCATATTCTATACTTCTTTTAGACATTCCACTTCATCGTCTAATGCCACAAGTTAAACTAACTAAATACAAGTTAAGAAATAAGTCAAGTCAACGCCCAAAGATAAACACTAGCCGTTTTATGAACACTTTTATTAACCGAATACATTTTAAATATAATATAATGCTTTAAATATCTTGAACTTTTTTAAAAATTGTAACACATAGGATTTGTTCTTCTACCCTATGATTTTATAAATAAAGACCTTTGAATTGAATTGAATTGAATTGAATTGAATTGAATTGAATTGAATTGAATTGAATTGAATTGAATTGAATTGAACTGAACTGAACTGAATTGAATTGAATTGAATTGAATTGAATTGAATTGAATTGAATTGAATTGAATTGAATTGAATTGAATTGAATTGAATTGAATTGAATTGAATTGAATTGATCGTTGTTGAGAAAGCCAGAACGGTCCCACACAGGGTTGGTAGATTGCTGAATAAATAAGCCAAATATTATTATAATAACCTTTTGTTTTCTTTGTTGGAAACAAAGAAATCAAAGGGCCGCTTATAACAATGTTTGGCTTATTTATTCAGCAATCTAGCAACCCTGGTCCCACATTTATGCTCTCAAATAGATTTATAGAATCTGGCTAGTTTAACCACACTTTGGTATATCTAAAACACTGCCAACAGGGCACTCTACTTTTTCACTCTCCCCAAAACGCCTTGTTTTACCAATGTAAGCCACGTTGAATGACGCAAGTGAATCTATCACATCACCCTGACTCTGAGTGACTCGAAATTCCTTGTGTAAACTTCCGGTGATCTCAAGGCAATTCCGCTTTAGACCGATGTTTTTCAAACATGTTGGAATTTACCAACTGCATTTTTTCTTCGCACGTTTGCAGTGTAGACTACAATTTTCGCAATCCAGAAATTCTAACTCAAAGTCAAGGAGTAAAAATTGTTTTAGTTAAAGGGCTACCAAGTCACCAACGAGTCAAAAAGAGAAAGACAAAAAAGGAAAGATCACAGCCAATAATAGCTCGTTGGGTTGTGGAAATCATTGATAAAATCGCAGCAAAAAATGCAGTATAATGAATCATACCAACAGTGACGACAGCCGTTCCAATCGCAGTGAAATTGCCTCCAGGTATATGTAGTTCTTTTAATTGTGCAGTTTCAAATCGTTGTCAGGTCAGCGCCAGAAACTATAGTACAATCGCAGTGTACTGAGTATTGGATGGCGTAGGCTATTAAAGTTCGATTTTTGTTGCAATTTTTCATCGTCATACCAGACTCGTAATAGCATAGTCGCTTTTGTAAACCACCGCAGGAGATTTCACTGCAAATTTAAAGAAATACAGCGAATTTTAACTAAAATTCATCTGCCCCGGAGAGGAAGGCTTAGAAAGTTTTAGTTTTAACCAACACCTTAACCCCGTCTCTCAAGTCATTACTCGAGATCTTGAGATCCCGTTTATACGATGCCGGTACAATTTGAAAACGGAACAAAATCATGCCGTTTAGGCCTTGCGTTTACACGATACCGGCACAAAAATAACATGAAATGTTATATGCTGTACTTGCATACCGGCATGATTTTGTTCCGTTTTCAAATTGTACCGGCATCGTGTAAACGGGGTCTGAGAAAAGCAACGCAGTGAGAAAAGACTGCAAAGCCAAAGGAAAGACAAAGCTCTATTGATATCTCGGTTGTTGAAATCGGTGATAAAATCGCACCAAAAATTGCAGGTCAACTAATCGCTGCAGCAACAGTGATGACAGTTGTCCAAATCGCAGCCGCGATGTCGTCTGTAGTCAGTGCCGCCTGTGGCCGGCTGGTCGGTAGTAGCCATTTCAAATCGTAGTTGCGGTTAGCGATCAAAAATGCAGTAGTTGAAATCGCAGGGAAAATACTAGTGTAGACGGGCCCAGGGGTGACGCTGGGAGAGAGGACACAGTTTCCCTCTCAAGGACCTTAGCCTCGCCCTTAGTCTCAGGAAATTCCGAACGGGCCTTTAGCACGCTGCCGGCTTAACCGCTGAGAACCGAAGACATTTAATTTGCGACTCAAAATTTATGACCTGGGACTTTTTTATGGTTGTGCGCACATATGCAACCTGGTTCGGTCATTCTCATTACACTTTTCCTAAAGTTAAGCTTTTAAGTAAAGAGACTGATATGCTATGTAAGAATTAAGTGTAAGGTATGGTCGCCCGTTATCACTAATTATTTCGCTTGACACCGGTCGTTGTTTACGTAGTGGTTCCAAATCGCAGTCAGGTCAATGATACAAATTATAGGAAAATTAATTAATAAAAAATAGCGTAACACCAGCTTAACTCTTTTAAGAGAAGAGATGGATACGCCAGCTTGAATATGAGACTTGAGTGTAAATATTCTTCGAGCTCGTTTACTTAAAAACATTTCTGAGTTCCTAAGCGAGACTCGAACCCACAACCTTAGTTCTGATCACCAGTGAGACGTTCTAACCATTGAGCTACTGAGACTCATATGATTTGAACGTAGGTTGAATATGTGTACAACCCACAACCTTCTGATCACCAGTGAGATGCTAACCATTGAGCTACTGGGACTCAGATGATTTGAACGTAGGTTGAATATGTGTACAACCCACAACCTTCTGATCACCAGTGCATGAGACGCTCTAACCATTGAGCTACCATGACTCAGATGATTTGAACGTAGGTTGAATATGTGTACAGCCCACAACCTTCTGATGACCAGTGAGACGCTCTAACCATTGAGCTACTGTGACTCAAATGACAGAGTGTAGGTTACATGTGTGTGCAACTAGTAACCTTTTGATCACTGGTGAGATGCTCTAACTATTGAGCTACTGGGACTCGGACGAGAGAATGTAGGTTACATGTATGTACAACTAGTAACCTTCTGATCACTGGTGAGATGCTCTAACATCGAGGAGCTGTGACTCAGATGACATAGTGTAGGTTACATGTGTGTACAACTAGTAATCTTCTGATCACCATGCAGTGAGATGCTCTCACCATTGAGCAACTGGGACTCAGATGACAGAGTGCAGGTAACAGGTGTGTACAACTAGTAACCTTCTGATCACTGGTGAGATGCTCTAACATTGAGGAGCTGTGACTCAGATGACAGAGTGTAGGTTACATGTGTGTACAACTAGTAATCTTCTGATCACCATGCAGTGAGATGCTCTCACCATTGAGCAACTGGGACTCAGATTACAGAGTGCAGGTAACAGGTGTGTACAAACAGTAACTTTCTGATCACCAGTGAGACGCACTAACCATTGAGCTACTGGGACTGGCTCAGATTACAGAGTGTAGGTTACATGATGTGTGTACAACTCACCACTGAACTACTGAGACTCAGATGATTTGAACGTATGCTGAGTCCGATGTACGTTAATGTTGTTTGTACTAACGCCCTCAAGAGGAAGGGCGCGCTGGTGTTCTTCCTTAATTGCTACATTAACCGAAGCTTATCTACATGAACCTGATGGAAATTACTTTAGTTGGTATTTTAATTGTTTTTGAATGGATTGAAATGAATTATGTTCGACATTGATGAGGCTTTATGTCAAAATGTAGATTTGCTTCGGGTCGTTTATCTGAATTGAACCAGCTAAGCTCCTGGTAATTCTATCTTGATATCCAGAAACTCGTTTGTGTTTGGCCTTGAGCAAATACGTGATCAAATAAATCGACTGTCGTGCGCATGCGTATCCACGTGACCAGCATTCCCAAGGATCATATAATAAGCGGAGAATTGGCCACAGACTGCACAATTGCCGGCGGAGAAGGGTAAAGGTTTTCGCCCCATTTAAGCCAGCACTTCACTTGCGCGATAGTACAATTGCCTGCGGAGTAGGCCAAAGGTTTTCGTCCCGTTTAAGCCAGCACTTCACTTGCGCGATAGTACAATTGCTGGCGGAGTAGGCTAAAGGTTTTCGTCCCATTTAAGCCAGCATTTCACTTGCGATAGTAACTTCTAGTTATAAGCATAATTCAGGTTTTTAGCTGGAATAAACCGATGTGTACTGTGGTGTTTCCGTTACCATTTTGAAGCAGTCAAAAACTACAGTACATGGCGAGATCAAAACCTTTCGAGGCTGTAGGCTTTTGTCCTTGACAATATACAGGTATTTTCTTTCTGGAGAGCTGTGATCAGGTTTAGGGTTGCCGGGGAGCTGTGGGTAGGTTTTAGAAACATCGGGGGTATGACTATGTTTAGGGTCAGGATTACAGGTGGGGTTAGGATGAGGGTTCGGGTTGGGGTTGGGTTTCAATTTCTTTATAATTAAAATTCAAGATTATCTGAATTCTTGGCCATGCATTGATAATTCCGCGATCATGGCTGCCGTGTTTAGACTAGAGCTAGGCCATATATACACTAAACTCGCGGCCAAGCTCTCGGTAACAGTCTCGGTAACTCGCTGGATCGTGGGAATTACGCCGCTGATTCGATACTTAATCTTTTTGCAGCTGGCCCCAGTTGGGAATAGTTAAAACAAGAAATTATCATCACACTTATAATTTACTGTCATCAAGTTTGATTGGGTCATTTTAATAAACGTGTGGTAGGTTTGGGAGCTTGGTGTAATGTAATGCAGACGTACGTTTGGTAGACGTTTCTTAATATCGTATACTCAGAAAATGTTTCAAAGCAGGAACGTAGCCAGAAGGGGAGCGGGGGGAGCGATCGCTCCCGCCCTTGCATGATGAAATTTTGTTTTGAACACTCGCACTCAGATGCACAGGTGATTTATCCAGAGGTTATTGACTGGATCTGAGTCGCTCTTCTGACGCTAGTGACTAATAATATGAAATGGTACCTTCCTTGGCTCCTAATCCAGTCTCCATGCTTGTTTATGTGTACCCCAGATATGTGATAACAAAATATGGTTATGAAGTGTTACTATTGGACGTTTATTGATGTATCGCACGCATGTAACTTAACTCAACGGTTGTTGTTTTTTAGTATTTTATGACTCTTCAAACTTTCAGAATTGTGTAAAATCTTCTCCCAAAATGCAGGAAATGCCATTTTAGAGACTCTAGATTTCAAAATTTTCACCTGGACCCCCCAAGTTTCGCTCCTCCCCTTCCAAAATCCTGGCTACGTCCCTGTTTTAAAGTCCCAGCCAGGGATCCAACCTGCAACCTTCTATAACGACACGCTCTAACCATGGCATTAGTGAGGTTCAGATCACGCTACCACTACCGCTATTGCTACCGTAAATGTGGTTAAGCTGATGTAATGTTGGTTTTTTTCGTCTTGTGGTCGTAGTTGGTTTTAATCCTGGTATCGTAAAACGCTTTCTTTTTGCACTAGGTTCGAGACCTGCGACCATTACTGAACGTAAAAAAACAATATTTGACATGCTTAGTTATATTTACAGTAGCGGTAGTGCATAGTCAATCGAGATATGGTCTGGAAACTCCGCTAAAGTCTTTGGTCTATCTTTTTGTTCGCCTTTATGCATTTTTGTGCGCGGTGCACGGTCACTGAACACATTGTATTTTAGTATAATGAACGAATTGTCCAATAGCAACGTTTCAGTTCAATCACTCAACCGTGCTATTTAAATATTAATAAACCTAAAACAAAGGATGTGCACGGTGTAAGGTACGGTTCAACATAAAATCCCAGCTCATTATAGGCGCTTGGAAGTTTGCCGAGTTTCCAGACCATATCTCGATTGACTATGGGTAGTGGAAGTGTGATCTGAACCTGTGTTCCTAAGTGGTAGGGTTCGCATAATATGAGAAGTAGTTAAAGTGACTTTTTTAAAAAGAATGGTACATGTACGTTAAGCCTAGTTTACACGAGCAATTTTTCCTTCACAGGTTTTTCCTTGACAAGTCTCCTTGTTCAAAAGCTGGCGTGCCAGCTTTTCAAAAGGGAGACTTGACAAGGAAAAACTTGCCATGTTTCCTCATACACACGTACGGGCAAATAAAACTTGTCAAGTTGAAAATTGCCAAAGAAAAATTGCCCGTGTAAACTAGGCTTTAAGCTTAGTGTAATATAGCAGACGTTTGGCAGATGTTTATTAAGCTCGAATAATCAGAAAAGAGTTAGACGCCCCAATCTTTAAGATACCGAGGCTAGGATAGAGTGCGAAAGTTGGCGAGCGACCGGTGGACAGGCAGCGATCCCCCAGTCTGAGTTATCCCCTAAGACCAACTGCGCAGTTATCCCCTGCTTTTCTGCATTGATATTGTCGTTGTTCTAA